>CM076583.1:106412513-107095901 GCA_034641835.2 Pinus albicaulis
AACTTAAGTGGAAAAGTTATGACAGAGTTGGAAGAGTAGTTCATGGAGTTGTATTTAGTTTAACTCAGTTAGACTCAGTTGAGCTAGTTGTATCTAGTCTAATTGAATGATACACTAGTGAGAGTGGAGTGAATTAATTCACAAATAATAACTCATTAATCAACTGAACAATACAACAGCTAACTACAGTGCATGTCAGTTCTAGTGGAGACCTAGTGGAGAGATAGGTGAAAGGGCAAGATGGACTATCTGTTGTGCCCATAGTGATGCATTGATTGCACCACACACACATTGGAGTTTCCAATGAGGATTACGTAGCCAAGGAAAGGGTAATTTGAATTCATTCAGAGCTATTCTTCAGTAGGGATTGCGCAGTGGAGGTAGGCTAGCAGGAGGTCAGAGATTGGTGCATGGATTTGCAGATTTCTTCTATGTTAGTGTGTGACGATTGATTGTACTGAGAGCTTGATGTACTAAGCTTTGTATGAGATTGTTACATGATCTCCATGATACATAATATATGATATTTGGGGTTTTAAGCTTCAGGCTTTCCCGTTAAACAACTGTGTTATGTGCGATTATTTTTATTTATGCTTCACATGTGTTTGCAATTAATTTGCCGCAAAATATTAGCAATGGAATGATTCTGTATTTTGCAAGAAGTTAAATATTGTGAGATCAGGGGAATCTGAATGAATGCATACTTAATGTATACTAATTTCTACACATATTTTATATGGATTTTATACCTCTCAGTGATGGGAATCTAATGGCGATGTCAGTTTCTACAATAGAGGCCACGATGTTTCGGTCATTTTCCATATTGGAATGACGGTGTCAGAATTAAAAGTGTGGAAATTTGATTTCATGATATTCGATGCCATGACTTTGATGGTGTATT
The DNA here is from genome assembly GCA_034641835.2 of Pinus albicaulis. NCBI lineage: Eukaryota > Viridiplantae > Streptophyta > Pinopsida > Pinales > Pinaceae > Pinus > Pinus albicaulis. The sequence goes on from CM076583.1 coordinate 106,413,415, forward strand.
CAGATCGAGAAGCTAAGTAGCCTATTCTTTAGTCAACATCAGAGTTGAGGTATATTAAGTGTTGTTTCCATGTAGCTCATTTATTATTGTTGTGAGATGTTCTATGTCATGTTGATTCCTTCTTGATGTATGATGCAGAATATTGATGTTTATGTCACGTGATATGTATTCATCATGGATGGTCATTTATGTTCTGAGATCCCTTTGTTGCCTTGATGGTGGGATACGCTTTGTCACCATGTGTGAGGTTGTCATGCTGAGAGGAGGTTTGTTATGAGTGAGATTTCCTTGTAGGGAACGTATCGTGGAGAGACTTTTCCACTCATGTCGAGGACACATTTACTTGTATGACAAGTAAAGAGCATCCATGTACATCATCACATTTTCCAGCACCAAATGAAGCAGCCAACACCATTGATACATCGAGCCTAAAGGCGTAGTGCATACTGGACGAAATCTGTTATTAAACCTATTTCGTTTTGTTGTGTGATTGTTGACATGTTTTCCTCTTAATTATATCTGCATGTGTTCTTTTATGCTATTTCAAAATGAAATTCTAATACATCACAGAAATAAAATATCATGGGTAAATCTGGTAGTCGATGGACCCGGATCAAGTGGTATCAAAGCAATCTTCTTGATGATGTGAATTGCAAGCGTGAATCATTGAACATACATTAATGGAGGATGTCAAAGACATGTATGAGGCAATGTTGAGGACATCCAAAAGGATGGACATGTTGTATTAAGCTTATAAGAAACAAGCAGCAGATAACACTGGGCTAAAAGCACTTCTACAAGACGAGAAGGAGGACAAGCAGTGATTGGAGCTTTAGTTGCAAGCCACAGAGGCAGCCTTGGAAGAACTGAAGTGCAATAACTAGAGCCTTCAAGCAAAGGATGCTGAATGAAAAAGGCTTATGCAAGAAGAGAAATCAGAGAAGTAGAGATTGTAGCTTAAGTCGCGAGTCACGGAAGAGGCTTTGGAGGAATTGAAGCATAACAAAGACTTGAAGAAGCCATCATCACCAGTTTCTGAATCGATATTTGAGGTAAATAATGTTGAGGTTTCTTCAGTTTCATCTTCACATGATATCATTTCTGTGGAAAATGTGGAGATACCCCTTACAGGAACTGGCATGAGACTCCTCACCAAGATGGGATATAAGAGAGGAGGACTTGGTGTTAATAGCCAAGGCATAACTCAGCCATTGGAGGTTGTGTAGATACCTCGATTCATAGGTTTTGGGTACACTGAAGGACAATTCTCGAAGGTGTCAAAAGATCCCAATGCATGGTTGAAACCATTGGGGAAAGATATTGATGGGAACACATCACCATCATCTTATGGCATTGCATATTGTAGATAGAGAGCTAAGGCAAGCTCCCATCACCATAATGACATTAGAGGCAAACATACATTGTTGAACTCATCTAGGTAAAATATTGATGGGAACACTTCGCCGTCATCCCATGGAAGTGGATGTTGCAGTAAAAGAGCTGAGACAAGCTCTCGTCACAATTATCGCACCAGAGACCACCAAGAAAGGTATAACAAGTCTCAAGATTCTCAAGTTCATTTTGATTATAAACATGTTGATAATCATGGACAAAATTCATGACATAAAAAAACTTTTCATTTTTGTGGTTTACATAACCATGTCATTGATGAGCGCTGGAAGAGAATGGCAGCACAAAAGAGTATGAGGTGTGAAATGCCTTCTCCACAACAGGGAAATAAATTGGCTAAGCATGTATGGAGGAAGAAGACTCATTGCAGTTATTGTGACAGAAATGGCCATCAAAGAGCCACGTGTTAGAGACTCCATCCAGAGCAGTGTTTGAAGGACAAAGCGTCTATGCATAAAATAGTCAGTGAAAATGTTCAACAAGAAAATCCACCACATTCATCATGGTTCACTCTGTTGAGTAAGAAATGGTTTTTCTAGATGTATTGGCCACAATTGTAAATCATGTGTTTCAATTTGAAATGTAAAAGGGATGATGTTTTTTCCATCGCTTATGAAGCAACAATGATATTTTGGCCTTGTACTGATAGTTCGGGTATTGATTCCATTTTAATGTAAATTTGACCACCAAGTATGTGTTATAAACTTGTGGAAAGTGTATGGGATGCTTGGGTCATATTCGGTCATGTAATTAAGAAGGTAATTTGAAAAATATTGTACTACAAGTTTGCAGAGGATGTAGGTGTCAGCTCATCACCTATGGCTCTGAAGGACAAAAGTAAAGGAGAATGAAGGGTGACCTTTCAGGACATTTGTGTTGTATACAAGGTACAAAGGATTTGCAGATTATGTTCATGATTTTGGTGGACCAAAAGCTCCTAAGTGGGGAGGATTGATCTAGGTGGCTCCAGACACCCTCAAGAGAACAAGAGGGTTGATGATAAGTCAAAATTAAAAGTGGTCAGATTGCTCTCGAACCAGGATCAGATTGAATTACTCGTTGCCCTGATTCCAACAGCGTGAACGGATCTCCAATCCGAGCCTGTATGGAGCAGTTAGAGAGAGTCAAAGTTTTGGTCAAATTTAGGCAGTGGGCTAGGTTTAAATGTCCCACAAATTCACCGTCGACCGGCATGGAACCCAACTCCCAAAAATAGGAAAAATTGTGGCCTCATTAATTTTCCCAATAACCCTTATTTTGGAAAAATTCGAAAATAACTATTTTGTTATAAAAAACAAAAACAAAAAATATTAAAATGGGGTGGCAGACCCACCAACCCTGCCATCCCCCCAACAACCATATTACAAATAATAACAAATGACACATATGGGGTGGTGGGCCATGACTCCCACCGCATCGTCCACCCACGACACCATAACATGGTGTAATATAGAAAAAAAAACAATGAAGGGTCGGGTCGCGGCCGCGTGGAACAGACCCTTCCCACCCAAAACGTTACAATCATAATATATATGCAATATATTAATAAGCCACCCAAAGGCAGCGGAGGAGGAGGACCGGCGGGAGTCGAACCCGCCCGACCCACGTGGCTAGCCCTCGAGCGGGTGATCCCATAATACAACATACTAACTCCATATTAATACAAAAACTCTGCCACCAAAAATAATTAACATGCAACTGCACTTAAGTTGGCGAGAGGCGAGATTTGATCCTCCAACCTCTCTTCCTCCATTACTCCATCGAACCATCGCGCCATGGGTGGCACCTTTGTAAATTCTACCACCCCACCACTTTATAAACTCGAAAACTCAATTGCATGGGGAGGAAGGGGTAGACCAACAGAACTGACCAGCATGCAGTCCGAGGCAGGTTTTATTATTATTTTATTGTAAGTGCAGGTGGGCACGTAGTTCGAGGTAGTGGAACCCTGAGCCATTCAGGGAGGCAGTGGAACCAGGAGCTGAGCCACATTTTCAGAGGGGCCAAAATTTCCCAATGTCAAAATTGCAAAAATTTCATATGGATTTTACACCTCTCGGTGACAGGAATCTCATGGCGATGTCAATTTTTGCAACATAGGTCTCAATTTTCCGGCCATTTTCCAGATTGTAATGACGATGTCGGAATTCAAAGTGTGGACAATCGATTTCATGCCATTTGACACCATGACTTCGATGGTGTATTCAGATCTAGCAGTTGAGAAGCCTATTCTTTAGCCGGCATTAGAGTTTAGGTATATGAAGTGTTGTTTCCATTTTCTTCATTGATTATTGTTGTTAGATGTTATATGTCATGTCAATTCCTTCTTGATGTATGATGCAGAATCTTGATGTTTATGTCACATGATATGTATTCATCATGGATGGTCATTTATGTTTTGAGATCCCTATGTTGTCTTGATGGCAGGATACTCTTTGTCACCATGTGTGAGGTTGTCAAGTTAATAGGAGGTTGTTATGAGTGAGAGTTCCTTGTAGGGAACATCTCGTGGAGAGACTTTTCCACTCATGTCGAGGGAACATTTTCTTTTATGACAAGTAAACAACTTCCATGTACATCATCACATTATCCAACACCAAATGAAGCAGCCAACACCATCGATACACTGAGGCCTAGAAACGTATTCCACACTGGACGAACTCCATTATTAAACATCTTGCGTTTTGTTGTGTGATTGTTGACATATTTTCCTCTTAATTATATCTGCATATGTGTTCTTTTATGTTATTTCAAAATGAAATTCTAATACATCACAAAAGTAAAATATCATGGGTAAATATGGTAGCCGACGGACCCAGATCATAAATGAACATGAAGATGAAGGATGCGATGATCAAGGGCATTGGCTAACAAACATATCACTACATCATATCCGGCTTGGTTATTTTTGGCAGATCCAATGCATACATCATTAGAGTGAACTAACAAATGCAAAGGGGTAAAAATGGCCCGAGCCACTAAGGCTAGCTTCCTGGAGAAGTGACTCGCACCATCAAGATAACTGATGTACGACATGGATGATAGATCCATCTGAAAGGTGCTAGAAGATAAAAAAAATTAGATGGTGTTGGATGCGATCTACCAAAAAACATAAAAGAAAAAAATACATCTACTTCTATGGGAAATGTAATGGATAGAACCTCTTCAGGTAAAGTGCATTGTGAGGGTTAGGAAGGATTTGGCCTTCAAAATCCTATAAAAGGAATTCCCCCTTACCCAAATCCTTATGAATGATGTAAGTTCCTACCCATAATGGTTAAAAATTCCCGTGCCCCAGGAGATCGTGAGCTTGGTCATACACAAGAACAAGGTCACCTTCGTGAAAGGTACGAGGGTTGAGCTTTGGTCATACTGGGCTTTGGTATGCTTTTTGGCCACTTCAATGGTTTTCAATGCAATACAATGGTCTTAATTGGCATGCTCGAGCATGATAAGTCATTGTTCTAAAGTTTGGGTGTCTGGGAGGAGTTCTACGACAAAGTGAAGGGAGGGGATCTTACACTCGATTGGAAGGATGGCCTCGTCTCCAAAAACAAGGTGGAAAGGAGTAAACCCGGTGGTGTTTTTAACCAAGGTTCTATAGGCCCACAAAACTAGGAAGAGCATAAGGTGCCAATTTATTTTGTGCTTATTCAGAGTCCGTTGAAGCATATTTTTAAGGATTTTATTGACTGCTTCAACTTGTCCATTACCTTGGGGATAATAAGACGATAAATATTGGTGCTGAAAGCCCAATAGAGAGGATATCTCACACCATATGTCATCTTCAAAATTTTGGCCATGGTCAAATACCAATTTTTTTGGAACCTCGAATCGATCGATAACATGGTTAAATAAGAAGAGGGTTGCAATAGCCGCAGTGTTATTGAACATTGGCATAGCCTCATCCCATTTGGTCAAATAGTTGATGGCAATGATAATATGCTTGTGGTGATTATCATATGGGGGTCGACACTCCATAAATTCAATAGCCCATTTGTAGAAAGGACCCGCTGATATGATGGGATGGAGGGGAGCATGTGGAGCTCTCGCCTTTGGGGCAAAGAATTGGAAATCGAGACATTGTTTGATTTCCTCAATGCAATTGCTAGAGAGAGAAGGCCAAAAATAAACAGCACGCATTATTTTCTAGGCGATGGCCATAAAAGAGAGGTGGACACCACAAGCGTCGTTGTGGTAGGCATTAATGACTTTCTTAGTTTCATCATGAGTGGTACAATGACAAAGGACAGTATCAACACCACGACGATAGAGGTCATCACTGATGATAAGGTAGTAAGGGGCTTGGTGTTGTATACATCGTCAATCATCATGATTGATATGGGGAGAAGATTTCTTTGTTCACATATATGTAAGGATGTCTCCATACCAAGGATCATCCGAAGTGATGGCAAACAAATCTTCATCGAGTAAATCATCATAAAATAACATATCACGCTCACCAGTAGGAAATTCAGAAACAAATTTGGCTCTAAGTGCCACCTTCCTCACACTTATTCCAAAGGAGGAAGGAGTTGATTCTCTAGATTTTTTCCGACTAATTTCCCTATGTAATGTTATCTACAAAATTGTCTCCAAGGTTTTGGCCAATAGAATCAATATTGTTCTCCCACTCCTTATCTCTTCCAACCAAGCAGGGTATGTCGAGGGCAGATAGATTCTCAAAAACATTATCATATCACATGAAATTATTCACTCTCTTCAAACCCAAAAAAACCTATCATGATGATGCAATTAGATATTTCGAAATCCTTCGACAAAATTAGCTGGAACTATATGTATGAATTCTTAGCTACCTTTGGCTTCCAACATGAATGCATAAACTAGATTATGGCTCTAGTATCAGGAGCCTTCTTTTCTATCCTGGTTAATGGCTGACCCTCTAAGCCTTTCTACCCCTCTAGAGGAATCAGACATGGAGACCCTCTGTCCCCATTCCTTTTTGTCATCATGGCCGAAGGCTTGAGAAGAACCCTCAAGGCTGCCAATATCAATAACATGCTCACTGGCCTCAAGCTCCACAACCCTGCCTCTAACTCGACCCATCAAAAATTCGTGTATGACACTCTCTTTATGGGTATCCCCATGGTTAATGAAGAAATTTCCTTCAAGTGCATTCTAAACTATTTTTTGGAAGCCTCTGGTACCTCCATCAACCTTGAGAAGTCTAAAATATTTTTCTTCAATACCCGCCTGGCCATTCAAAGAAATTTCACCATAATTCTTCACTTCCAAAGATGTTCTCTTCCCTCAAAATACACGGGTGTTCCTCTCACTGATTAATACTACAAAAAATCTAATTGGGAGGACCTCCTTAAAAGGCTATGCAAAAGACTCTCTAACTAGACCTTTCATTCTCTAAATCTGGCGGGCAGACTCGTCCTCGTAAAATAAGTCATGCAATCCATGCCCCTATATTATTTCTCAGTTCTAATTGTCCCTAATTCAATGACCAATGCCATGAGAAGTATTCAACGTAATTTATTATAGATAGGTTCGAATACCAAGAAAAAATGGGCCCTTGTAGCCTAGGAACAAGTTTGCAATCCCAATAATGTTGGATGGATAGGTTTGAGAGATCCAGAAATTCTGTAATATTCCTAAATTAGCATACAACTAATCGAAATATAAATTTTTTATTCTTCTCTTAGATAGAGGAATAAGAGGGTATGAAGATCCATAAATCTCCTTAGAAGGAATAAAAGACACTCCTAGTGTGAATGGAGGTCACATAAAAGCTAGATTGAAGACCCTTAGGTGTGAAAAGGGACTGGAGCAGGTTGAATAGGTCAACTTTGACCAAATCAAACAATGTTGTTATGGAGAAGTGGCATTAATGGTGAGACAACGCAGTTTTGGAGGGAGATTGATTGCATGATGATGGAAACCCTAATGAGAGGAACCCAAGGTGAGAAGGCTCACATTGTTTATAAGGGAGAGGATGGTAGCCATATGGGGTATGTTATGATTATTATTTTGATATGTTTGTTTAGACTTCTTGCATTCTTCAACTGTTTAGTTGAGATTACTGTGCTGTTTAGCACCAGGTGTTCCCGAGTGGGAATCCCACCTCTTTCCTTTAGAGGCCTCTTGGGAGAGTATTGATCTATAATTTCCACACATCTGACATTTTGGCCAAGCTTCAGTCTTCAGCTACAACGTATTTTCTGCAGGATATTGTGTTGTGTTGCAGGGTGTTGCAGTGGAGGGTTGAGAAACCCCCTTTCTGAGCTAGTATTTCATAGGAGGAAGGGTTCCTTCTCTTGGGAGATACGAAAGGAGGGATTATAAGCACATTTCAGATATTTGGCACCATGCAAACCTATTCCCATCATTTACACAGTTTTAGTCTGTAATTGCATTATTTTGGAGGGCAGTTTAAGAGGAGGATCTATTGGCTCTTTTAGAGTGTTTTCTTGTAGGTGAAGGGTTCAGCCTTTCATTGGAGGAGACCCTTGAGGAGATCTACATCAGATATAGATTATTTCAGCCTTCTATTTTTCATGAGCTTCAGTTTGCAATGACTCTTCAGTCCTAGGGTTATAGATCACCATTTGTATTTGGGTGTATTTCCGGAAACCCTTCTCGGGTTCTCTTGGAAAGGTGTTTAGGAGGCTAGATCTTCACTCCTAGCATTATTTGAGCTATATAATGGCAGATATACATTGATCTATATTTATGCAATAGTTTGTGCCCTAAAACTGCGGTGTCTTAGCTCAGGGCATTTATATGTAGCTATTTCTCATGTGATGGCATATTTTGCTTATAGAGGCTTGTTTTGTATTTCTTGAGTGACTTGATCCTCAAGATCTTGTGCCTATTATTTGATGATATGTTTAATAAAATGGTTGTACATTTGTCTCATATCAGGGTGTGTTGATTTATTCATTGTTCTTTCCATTGATGTGTTCATATATTTCTACTTTCCCATTTGGGAATATTACAGTGGTATCAGAGCATAATCTTGGCTCAGGCTATGGATCTCAGCCATTATGCTATCAGAAGAATAAGAAGAAGGATAAAGAGATCAAAATGATGGAAAGAATGAGTTTTATCTCATCTCTTTTCAGATCTAAGAAGGACCTCACCAAGGAGGTCAAGCAAAGAAAAATGGAGAAAGGATGTGAAACCACATTAGGGTTTCAAGATGAGGAAGGTCCATGTACTTCCTATCAGCAAAAAGAAGATCTGGTATTGCATAGAGCTCCAAAGAAACATGCTATACCCTTTTCTATTGAAAACAAGGGGCATGAAGATGGAGGAAACTTAGATCATGAGATTCTAAGTGAGTATCTTGCAGAATATAAGTCTCAACCTAGAGCTTTCAAGGAGAATCTAACTCTCCCACAGTTCATTCAGCTCAAAGAAGAAAGGAGACCTTGCAGCAATAGAAGAAAAGAGGGCAATAGATTTCTATTGTCTACCTTTGATGGGTCATCCAAATGCACAACAAGGGCTTGGGGAAGGAAGTTGGATGCATAGTTCCTGCTACATCTAGTAGTAGAGAAAGAAGCTGTTGAGATTGCAGTGTTGCACCTTGAGGGTGAAGCAAAAATTTGGTGGTTCAGCCATTTGAGTCATGCAAAAGTGACTTCCTATGCAAATTTTACTCAAAGTTTGATCAAGAAGCTTGACAAGAAGAAATCAGAGGAGAAGAAGCCTTTACCACCACTTTCTGTAGGAGCACTTGCCTCAAGAGAAAGAACCGTAGCATCTTTGCCAAGTGGTCTTGATCTCTTGACATATGGGATCCCATGCACTATTCTAGAGATGCATGAGGAGGAGGAGACTTGTACCAACGCTGATGCAACCATGGAAGAGCAACCATCATCATTAGTAGTTGGGGAACCATCACACCTGAAGGAGGAACCCTTGTAGCAGTACAAGATGTTCCCAAGATTTACCAAGGCATGAACATGTTTCCATTTGCTGTTACTTCAGCACATCATATGGAGGATTGTGGGAATGTACCCTTGCATGGCCTAGGGTCAAAGTACATTGTTGATTTGGAGCAGCAGACTATCACTGCGCTGAGTAGCCTTGATTTTTTCAAGAAGAAGATATACAATCATCCTAGTGTATCATTTTTGAGTTGCACACAACTCTTGGGGTTGGAGTGTATATTCTTGGAGGATGGGATGTGTATTTTCTTGAACAATGAAATAGAGAACTATGTGTTCAGCACTAAGCATGATCTTGAGACAACAGATGCACCATTATGGAGATCAACAGCGCTGTCATTGAGCAACAGTGATGAGTTGGTGGCCCAACCACTATTGGAGCATTCCAATGACCTTTCTACATGCATAATAGAGGATAGGCAGATGATTGATGGAGGGCATATTATGAGGGATGACATCTTCCATTTTTATGATGGGGACTTCTTGATGAGCATTTCACATTTTGATGAGAAGTTTTTGCCTACCAATTATTTGGATCCTTATGGGGTCAACTTGGTCATTAATGAGTGGTCTTCATTTGGAGATCTCCAGGAGATTGCATTTCAACATCCCATGAAATGCAAAGATAGAAATCTGATGTGGGAGGATGGTATTATCCATTGGAAAAATACCAATTTTGAGTATGATGATAGACACTCACCATTGGTTGGTTGGGTGATGTTGATAAACAAGAGGCTGGGAATTCACTTGCAGATCTATGACACAGGGCAGCAAGAGGCAAGGCTGCATTGGTTACTCTTGAAAGAGTTTGGTCATCATATGACACATTCTATTTCAAAGAGTAGGTTGGTGGATGGACCTTGGCATGGAACTTGCATCATATGGAAGCAAGGAGTTTGGCTGTATTGGGGAGTAGGTGATGGCACTATCATGGTGCAAAGGGTCTACTCCTTAGCCTTGGAGGATCAGGAGGTACTTCCACGTGGGGATGAATATCCCATATATAGCAGCATTATAGTTGATAACTTTGACATGTGGTGTGTCAAAGGATGGAGCTATGAGATGACAGGAGCCTTGTCACAAAGGCCAATGGCACTGTCACTTGGGGGCTTGGGGTTATTGATGAAGTGTTCCCAGGATCACTTCACATATGATGCACTTGATGAACAAGTAGGAGATGAGAGTGATGGAGTAGTGGTTGGAGATATCTATTACCATGATATGATCTTCTTGACTTGGATTTCCAAGCATAAGAAGAGAGATCTTCACGCAGCATATAGTTCATTCCTCTTCATGGGAGTCTGGCATACCACTATGGAGGGCTCATTAATGGGTCTTTTTATCAATTTACTCTCAGTACATGGTAAGACATATGTTTTTGCATTTATTGATTATATAACACGATATTTTCATTCTCTTACCATTTCTATACAGTGCATTTCTCCACAAGAGGGCAAGCCTCTATTTGGGCTTCATGGTCATTTTTGGACCAACATCTATGATGGAGATAGCCATTTCTTGTATGGCTTTGGGAAAGTGTTGTACTATTTCCTGTATGCTCAGTTGATATACAATGCCATTTACTGTTTACTAGTATATTAGATGACATGCACAACAAGAAAATTGTTTGGAGACAACTTGCCACATCATATTCTGAAACTGCAGTTGGTCAAACTGCGCTGTAACTACTTGAGAAACTATTGGTACCTTCCAGCACTATGTAAAACCGTCAATATTTCTCTCATTTGGATTCCATATGATGATAATGTCATATTCATTTTATATGGAATGATTTGGGCAAGAACCAAAGGGTGGATCTTTGAGGATCCTATTGCCTTCTGGTTCCATGAAGGCAACATTATTGCAGCCCATATTCAGCAGAAACTCTACACTTATCATAAGTGGAGAGAGAGGAAGTGTGGGATGGACAATTTGATCCATCATATTCAGCTATGCAGCCCACCTTCTTTGCAAGAGCCTAAGGTGGAGGAGATGTTTCAAGAGTTACCATTTTGGAGGGTAACTCACTTTTTGTGGATGATAGATTGGGGATGGAGGCTTCACATGGGAATGATGGTTCCAAATATATTTAAGATTCCATGCCTCAATAAGCCCTCTAGACCACATATAGTTTCTTCCATGGATATCCCACTTGTTCATGATGAGAGCCATTTGGATTTTTCACCAAAGGCATACTTATACACATGGGAGGAACAACTTGAGGACATATTGCTGAGAGAGCATCTTGTTCTTTTGGAGAACTTATCACTTGAGGATGCTACAGGAGGAAGAGGAGAGGCTCCTCATTTCTATCCTTGTAGTTTCTTGAAGACAAGCAACATTTGGTAGGGGAGGACTGTAATATTCCTAAATTATCATACAACTAATTGGAATATTAATTTTTTATTTTTCTCTTAGATAGAGGAATAAGAGGGTATGGAGACCCATAAATCTCCTTAGAAGGAATAAAAGAAACTCCTAGTGTGAATGGAGGTCACACAAAAGCTGGATTGAATACCCTTAGGTGTGAAAAGGGACTGGAGCAGGTTGAATAGGTCAACTTTGACCAAATCAAACAATGATGTTATGGAGGAGTGGCATTAATGGTGAGACAACACAGTTTTGGAGGGAGATTGATTGCATGATGATGGAAACCCTAATGAGTGGGACCCAAGGTGAGAAGGCTCACACTGTTTATAAGGGAGAGGATGGCAGCCATATGGGGTATGTTATGATTATTATTTTGATATGTCTATTTAGACTTCTTGCATTCTTTAGCTGTTTAGTTGAGATTGTTGTGTTGTTTAGCACCGGGTGTTCCCAAGCGGGAATCCCACCTCTTTCCTTGAGAGGCCTCTTGGGAGAGTATTGATATATAACTTCCACACATTCGAAATTCTGGCCAAGATTCAGTCTTCAGCTACAACACAGTTTCTGTAGGATATTGTGTTGTGTTGTAGGGTGTTGTAGTGGAGGGTTGAGAAACCCACTTTCCGAGCTAGTTTTTCATAGGAGGAAGGGTTCCTTCTCTTGGGAGATCAACAAGGAGGGATTCTGAGCACATTTCAGATCTTTGGCACCAAGCCAACCTATTCCCATCATTTACAGTGCATTTTCAGTCTAGAATTGTGTTATTTTGGAGGGCAGTTTCAGAGGAGGATCTATTGGCTCTTTCAGAGTGTTTTCCTGTAGGTGAAGGGTTTAGCCTTTCATTGGAGGAGACCCTTGAGGTGATATACATCAGATCTATATTATTTCAGCCTTTTATTTTTAATGAGCTTTAGTTTGTAGTGACTCTTCAGTCCTAGGGCTGTAGATCACCATTTGTATTTGGGTGTATTTCCGGAAACCCTTCCCGGGTTCTCTTGGAAAGGTGTCTAGGAGGCTAGATCTTCACTCCCAGCATTAGTTGAGCTATATAGTAGCAGATCTACATTGATCTATCTTTATGCAGCATTTTTTTCCCTAAAATTGTGCTTTCTTAGCTCAAGGCATTTGTATGGCAACTATTTCTCATGTGATGGAATATTTTAATTGTAGAGGCTTGTTTTGTATTGCTTGAGTGACTTGATCCTCAAGATCTTATGCCTATTATTTGCTGATATGTTTAATAAAATGGCTGTACATTTGTCTCATATCAGGGTGTGTTGATTTATTCACTGTTCTTTCCATTATTGTGTTCATATATTGTTGCTTTCCCATTTGGGAATATTACAAATTCCAAGGAAACCCCTATGGGCTAAAACCTGGTGGAGATGGATGTATATTCCACTCACACCTTGGGGTCCTATTTGGAAGGCGAAATATGTCCCTAACTACTCAAATGGAGATCTTATTAGGCTTACAAGAGACATTAAGGGCTCTGCAATATGGAACTAAGCCTGGAAGAATAAAGAAATCATTCAAAATTACAGCTTTTGGGAAGTCTGTAATGGCGAAAAGGCTCTCTTCTAGGAAGATGTCTAACAACAATTACCAATCTTAGAAAGGGACTAGTTTTCCTCACTCCGGACATCTATGCAAGCAAGAGGCAAAGTTTAGGTGGCTCAATATTTGAAGCCTATCACTGGAAACAATAGGTGGAGAGATTGGTTGGACGCCCAAGGCTGGGAGCCCCTACCAGAAAATCTCTATTGGAACACCTTTTCTCGGACCATTCAAGAGAGGAAAATTTAGTTCTATCAAGGGGAGGATAAATTAAGATGAGGCAAGAACTCAGTCGGGCTCTTCAATCTGAAAGATGCCTATGGCTATATAGCCAATCATGATCAACTTAAGCAATAACAGAAATGGTAAATTTTATGGGAGAGATAACTATGGCCCAAAATAATTTTGTTTCTCTAGTTGGTCATGCAAGGGAAAATTCTCACCTAGGAAAATTTATGAAGAAGAGGATTTACGAGTCCATCGAGATGTCCTCTTTGTGAGTCGCAAGAGGAAACCATAAACCATATTTTGAATACCTACAACTACATGAACAGGATATGGGAGTGGGATTCTGAATTTTTTAGAACCTCAGACATGGAAAAAGCTTCCATTCTTACCACTTTGGAAAATTGGCGACCTACCATTTATCCCCATCCTTTGGTCAATAGAGCTTGGAAAATTCTACCCGGTACTATTTTCTAGACTATTTTGAAAGAGCACAATGCCATAACTTTTAAGAATGAAAAAAAAACCGGAGGAATGCTTCCTTACCTGTATCAAGAAGGTGGTCTGTGAAACTGTCACCATCTCCAAAATTCCAAGCTTCAATGGTCCCCCTCGAACTGCTAATCAACCAATTCTGCTCCTCCCAAACTTGTATTTTTCATCTCCTACCAATGAGAGTCCAACGAATGTGAACCCTGAAGCTCCTTGTCATTGGTTCCAACTTGAAAAGGATATGGTGAAGATGAATTATGATGGGGCTACGAAATTCAACCCTGTGGCTGCAAGTTTTGGTGGGGCTTTTAGAAACTCGGTTCGGGAAATAGGTCTACATTGGAAGCCTTGGCACTGCCACTAATAATGTTATAGAGATTCAAGCGTTGGAGCATAGTCTTTCCATTTCCAAATCTCGAGGCTTCTAGCCCCTGATCGTCGAAGGCAACTTGACGTTGGATAATTTGGCATGTCATAAGCTCCAACAAGGTACCACCATGACCAAGGTCACAGACAATTATAGGTTGATCAAAACGCCTCCATTACATCATCCAACACCTCACCAAACTGAGTGGGCTCCATTTCCGAGTCATCAGACAGAAGGATAAGAACTTGGTGGATAGGCTTTCCAACGAGGGGACATTTGGCAACATTAGGTTGTGCTCCCTTGCATGGAAAGACCTAGAGGAAGGTCCTCTCCGCTAGGAGTGTGAGGTTTTAAATGACAAGGATAACGGTGTACGGGACAATCTTAGATTTGTGGTAGCTCATCAGATATCTCAAACCAGACAAGTACAATTCCCCTAACTTTCCATCATCAAATCCATTGTTGGCATTAATTCAAATTATTCACATGAGGGAATTAAAATCTTGATTGTATTGTTGTTATCATACCACTGCCTCCATGACCTGCGACCCAGTAATCTCCTTCACTCGCCCATGAATTTTTTGTACATAGTTTTGGCCATATTCAATGGCACAATTATTGTCACTTCTCTCTATTTCCTCTTTGTCACCCGGCCTTCCTATGTATACCCCGACCCGCTGACCCCTCTTCATCATTCTATCAACCATCATGCCTCTATTGCCCCATTTTCCTCCTCCTCTACTTCGAAGCCTACCTGGCTCTATTATGACTCCCCCTCCCTCAACATGGCTCCTCGTAGTGGCTCGGCTCCTGGCCCTCACCGCGGAAGGAGTCGCACTAATGAGTGATGGAATGATCCCTGTATGCATCCTCAAACCCATTCAGAAACGTCGGTTAGGAGATCCATGCTCAACTTCAATTTTTTGGTTTCTTTGGACACCTAAGAGCATATAAAAAATCTTTAGCTCCAAGCTCGTAAAATCCGATGCCACATTAGCACCGAGGAGGTCGACACCCAATTTGAATGTATCCCGGACCTCGAACTCACCAAGGCAAGGGAATGCCTATACAACAGAACTATTAAGCTTTCTTGGAAGCTTAAAACAATGCTTGGCTGAGCTATGTAGGAGAAAAGTGAAAACACTAAGGCTCTGGAGGCCAAGATAGATATGTTCAATGAACAATTCACCGTTTACGTGGATAACGTTCATCATCGTCGCTTTGTAACCAAGGATTCGCCACACTATGCATTGTTGAAGCATCGGATAGCCACCATACATGCAAGTGGAGGAGGATCCCTTAGCATCAAATGTGAGAAAGGCGAGGCTTCTACTAACCACCAGGCCTCCGAGGAAGCACCAACCGACAACACCCCTGAGAAATCGATCAAGTTGGAGGAGAATCCCTCAGAAAATCAAGATTGATGAATTGTGTTTACTCTATGTTTTGGGCGCTCTCTGTGTTTTGTTTGTTTCGGTTATATTTCCTCTTTGGGACTCAATTTTTAAGGATATCTTGTGTAAAATTCGGCAATATATTTAATCCTCGAGTTGATCTCTAGGCTGCAAAATCTATAAACAGTCATACTAAAAACCTCTTGGAGGATCTCGGACTCTGACATACCACTCAGACCAGGTGGAAGGGAAATTTTTATAAACTTTCTAAGGACTGGAAGCAAAATCTTTGTAAATGTTGTAAGAGTTGGAGGCTCAGGTAATGTTTTCTATGTTGTTGGTCGGAGAGAGACTCTTTTAGACCATTTGGACACCACTTTGATTATAATTATTGCATCTTAATATAATATAACTTCTCTTAATTAAAAAAAAAAAAAAAAAAAAAAAACTATGTATATTGTCATGAAGGTTAATTTATACCATATCAAGATAAAAACTTAATTTCTATATTTTAGTAAGTATTTTTGCATCTATAGTAAGTGAGAAAAAAATTAAAATAATAGTATACTAATAACCATGTTAGTTTATGTTATATGAGTAGAAAAACTTAATTTCTATATTTTAATATGTAATGTAAGGTTTAGTATCTTTGTTCATTGTATTTTTAATTGAGTATTATACTTATAAATGTTATTTTTTTTAATAATATCAAAATAAATTATGTTATATTAACTTAACATTTACTAAAAATTTAATCTAAGATTTACTAATGTCGTCTCTAATGAAAAATCACTTCTCTCTATCTATATAAATAACACCAAAAACAAAGTGTGGAAGCCTATTTGTGAACAAAGTGTGGAATTCTGTTTGTGAAGAAGCATTTCAACATAGTGTGAAGTGTGAAATAATATTTCTGAGGAAATATGTCTGCATATATGCGAAGTGGGAAATACTATTTTCGGGAAAGGATTTCAACATTAGTATGAATTGCTATTGATTTATAGGTTTGGTTAAAAAGTAATATTTAATTAGATAAAAGATCTAGTGATTTAGTTCAGTTAAAATGAAATATTTAATTGGAGAAAACATAGAGTGATTTAAAGCCTTTTTTTTACTTAGGTTGTTTTTTTCCACTTTTAAATCCACATCAAATTGGGTTCAGTAAAAAGGAATTATTTAACCAACCTAGATCCATCTTAACTCTGCATTTATCAAGGGCCGAAACTGAACAAATCTCTCAAAATGAAAACCTCTTTTTTGAGTGCAAAATTTGAGGAAAGGTTTGCACCCCGAGAGATTTGATCCCTTGATAGATCTAGATTTAAGATGGATCTACGCAGGTTAAAAAAATAAGATATATAAAATCTAGATTTAAGATGGATCTACGCTAGTTAAAAAAATAAGATATATAAAAATTATCTATTTGATTTTACTCGACTAATATTAAAAAAAAATGAACATTGTTAATATAAGAATTAATTTTCATGAGCTTTAAAGTGAAAATTCGCATTGATCAATTCTGAAAATGCCATTGGATGAAAGAGTATGTCCCTTTATGAGATACAAAGAGGGTTGAAGATGAAAATCACTTTCTCTTAAATTGTCTAGCTTTTACTCACATCCATTCTATATTTCGAATTTTCATACTACCAACTTTCTTGATTTGTTAAGTCATCATAACTATAGTGATCTAAGAATGCTTTTGTCACTTGCTTTCTAACATAAAAATAAAATGTTAAAAATCCCAATTAATATCTTACATTTTTTAAATATGATAAACCATATTAATCTTAATAAACTTTAATCATCTCACACACACACACACACACACACACATATATATAATCAAACTTCACTACTATGCATGAACATACCAATTACTGGAAAGTAAAGCCATGACTTTCACGCTGAACAACTTAGCCCAACAAACCTCAGCCAATGTATTGCTAACATTCTTGAAACCAAGCCAATAAAGCGTTGAGATTTAAATGATGTGATTGGTTAACCAAAAACTACTCTTTCCGTATTCTGGAAGTGCTGTTAATTTGTCATCAATTACTTTGCACATGTCAATAACGAAGATGAATTACTTTCAATTTTTTATTGGACCCAATTCATCAAAAGCAGATATAGAAGTCCCACTGAAAGTGTAAAAGTCATTTTTTTATTTAAAGTTATTATATATCTGATGTATATATAATTGACATTAAAATATTCTTAACACATTTTTTAAGTATATGTAAATATTAATTTGTATTAAAATATTTTATCAATAACCAAAATATAAGATTTAAACATCTTATTGACACATTTTCTTAACTTCTAATTACTTTAAAACATATTCATTTTTGAGCAATTAATTTTCTATTTAGAACATATATTTTAATGTTTATCTTTATTTTAAAAGAAAATATACTAAATGGAAAACTTATACATCCCTCATACTTTAAATTGTCTCTACCTCTATGCTCAATCAATCTAACCAACAAAATTAAATTATCCAACACCTACTCACTGCTTTCCCTTTACCTTTCTCTTTCTGCCTCTATGCTCAATCAATCTAGCCAACAAAATTAAATTGTCCAACCCCTACCCATTCCTTTCCCTTTCCCTTTAGGTGGGCAAACTTTAATGTCTCCAAGGAAACAAGTGTGTGTGGTAAACATGTTGTCCGGACATTAAAATAAAATAAAATAAATCGTATTGCAATGAGCGTAGAATTAATTATGTCTATAACATAAACAACGCACCATCTCGCGTTTATGGTTAAATTTGGCGAGGGCTATCATTATCAATGATATCATATCATCATTGCATATGAAGGGGATGGCTTCTATCCACTTAGTGAAGTAATCAATGGCAGTGAGGATCCACTTTTTTTGGGCATATGAGGTGGGATGGATCTCTCCAATGAAGTCTAAACCCCATTGTTGAGAAGGAGCTTCAACAATGATGGGATGCAAAGGTAAAGGTAAGAGTTTTCTCTTGCCATCAAAATTTGGTACTTATGGCAAGTCATGACCAGTTTGTGGGTGTCAGGAAAAAGGGTGGGCCAATAGTAGCCAGCTCTAAGAATTTTGTTGGATGTGGTTTTCCAGTAAATATGGCCCCCACACTCTCCCTCATCCATTTCATGCATGATATTACCTGCATCATCCTCAAGAAAACACTTAAGCAATATACCAATATGATTCTTCCAATACAAAACTCCATCTACAATGCAGAAATTTAAAGCTTTTTGTTTTAGGAATCTAGCTTTTGTCTTTGATAAGGTAGGAGGGGCATTAAGATAAAAAGGTACATATAGGATATCAGCATACCAATATGAATTCAAGAATACTTCTTCAATATGGGGAGCTATGCATTCTTCTTTTTCTTCTAAAGCATAAACCAAATTCATATCTAGTGCTTGGAAATTTGATTCAGCCATAAGTTTTGCAAGTCCTTCTCCTTTAATCAATTTAGAGGGTGTTATTTCTAAGTCATATTCTAAAATAATATCAATCCACTTTCCCCTTTTATCATCTGGGTCTTGATTCAAAATGTCTTTGAAAACTCTGTGTGGAACAAAACTAATGATATGAGAATGTAAGATATAAACTCTGAAGTCTTTTAATGCTTTAATCAATGCAAAGTTCTATTTTTCCATGATGTTGTACTTTAGGGGAGCATATCTAAGGGCTTTGCTAAAGAAGGCTATGGGTTGTTCTTGCCCCATCATGTTCTTTTGTAACAACACTGCAGCCACGGTATGTTCAGATGCAAATGAGAAAATATAGAAGTCTTTGGTAAAATCAGGATTGATTAGAACCGGTGTTTGGGTGAGTGCTTGCTTAACCAGTTCAAAATATTTTTTGGCTTCCAAGGTCCACTTAAATCCTATCTCCTTTTTTAACATGTTTGTAATATTCCTCAAGAGTTCAGCAAGGTTGAGGATGAATCTCCTCAAGAAGTTGATTTTCCCAATGAAAGATTGCAATTCCTTAGTGTTTCTAGGATGTCTGATTTGCAATATGCCTTCAATCCTTTTGGGGTCTATTTTGATTCCTTATTTAGAGATGATGTGGCCTAGGAGTTTTCCTTCCTAGAGACCAAATATTGTTTTCTTGGGATTCAAAGATAGGCCATATTTCCTACACTTTTCAAAAACATTTCTCAAGTGGACTAAGTGCTCTTCATCAGTCTTAGAGTAAACAGTGATGTCACCAAGGTAAATGACTATGAAGTAGCCTATGCCTTCTGAAAAATCTATGTCCATGGCCCTTTGGAAAGTGGCCCCCGCATTCATTAGCCCAAATGGAATTTTGACATACATGAATGTACCCCAAGGTGTGGTGAAGGCAGTTTTGTGCTGATCACTTGGAAATACTAGCACTTGGTTGTAACCAGAAAAGCCATCAAGCAATGAGATTCTCTTAGAGCCAACTACCTTTTGAAGTATGTGATCCATTTTAGGCAAGAGGTAATTATCTTTCAAGGAGGCCTTGTTCATATTTCTAAAGTCAATGCAAAGTCTAATCTCCCCGGTCTTCTTCCTAACTGACACAAGGTTGGAAACCCACTTTGAGTATCTAAGGGGAACTATGATCTTGACATCATACATATTTTTAATCTCTTTTTCAAAAAAGGTAGTAAAATAGGGTTTATTCTCTTTAACTTTTGTTTGAAAGGTTTCTGATTTTCCTTGAGAGGGATTTTGTGTTGAATAATGCTTGTGTCCTATGATTTCAAATCTCGATACCCCCATGCAAACACATCTTGGAACTCCTTAAAAATTTCAATATACTTATGTTTTATGTGAATAGGGAGGGTCTTGGAGAGTTTGATCATTTTGGGTTCCTTTATGATTCCTATGTTTCATTCCTCTACATCAATATCGATAGATTCTATCTTTGGTTTTTTAGCCACATCATTAAAGTCAAACAACTCTTCTAATGGTGGAGGGCCCCTTCGTAATGTGTAATTTTTACAGTCTAAGACCTCAAAGTCCTTTTGGTATAGATCCTCAAACATTTCTGCCTCATAAGGATGTGTAAGCAAATTTATATCAGCAAAAGAGGACAGATCTACTTCACGGGTTTTTTCTTCAGCAAAAACATCTTTCTCATGCTCTAAACTAGATTTTGTCAATGTAAATTCATTTCTAGATTGTAGAAAATCATCAATTTGTTCATCACCCTCAAACACTTCCCAATGGTTAATATTGTGGGGCATTGTAGGACGACGTTTGACTTTGATAATGTATTGTTCGCTTGCATGTGGTATTTGCCAATTGCTGGCAGCAAAGGCAAGCTCATTGGCAAGACCATTTTGGGCTCTAGGAATGTAAGTGAGCTCATATTCTCAAAGGTTTTGAGGAGATCTAAGGTTGCATTTCTGTAATATCTTAATCTTGGGTTCTTTGCTGAATAATAACCTTTGATTTGTTTAATGATAAGTTATAAATCTCCTTGGGTAGAGATTTTCTGAGCTCCTAAGTCTTTGAGTAAGTGCAAGCCAAGGAGGATAGCCTCATATTCTGCAATGTTATTAGTGCACTGAAATTCATTTTCATTATACAAGATGAAAGAGTCCAAATCTGAATGAATGGAATAAACAAGGGTGTTGTTTGGCCTATCTAGGCTACTCACCATATACTTCATGTGGGATTCTCGGTATAATATCATAGTTTGATTGAAGACCGGGATAGTGGAATATGACATGTCCATTTGGAGGCTGCCCTGAAGTCTGGCTCCCCATGATCTGGATAAAAGCATGCCATACTTCGGGGGAATATTAGCAACAACTATGTCCATGACTAGGCTTTCAGCATGTATTTTTTCCAGATTGACACAAAGATCCTTGATTAGGCCCAAACATTTGACTCTACTCGAATCGAATGAGTACAAGTATTTGTAAGGTTTAGTTATTTCTAGGCCTGATCTCTCCATCACAACTTTAGGCATAAGGTTGTGCGAGGCACCAGAGTCTAGCATGGCATTGTGCAATATCTTTTCATGTATGTTTAGGCTGATATAGAAAGGAGGGACATCTCCTTCTTGATATTTTCCCTCAACCTGAGGTCCAAACAACAGCATTGGTTTGTGATCATTCAAGTTTAGAGTGTCTGTATTGTTCCATATGTTCAAAACTTTCAAAACTTGGAACCTCTACATATCCTAAGTTACCAATTCAGTGAGAGGTATGGTTATCTTGATTTTAGCAATATCTCCTTCAAAACTAAAAGGTAATTGGGTTTTGGGCATATTTACATCAGTTTTATCAGCCATAAAGTTTTCTACATTTTTAATTTGTTGATTTTGATCTGGGGCTTTGGACAAAAGAGTTTTCTCAGAGCCACTAGTAGAGGTACTAGGGTAGCTTGAGTCACCACTTGGTTGGCTGGTTTTGTCTCTGTTTGGATCAATTTTCTTAGCCATGGTGTTGGTATTGTCTGCTGTCCTCTTAGGAGTATGTTCATGGTTTTTCCTAACAGTAGTGTCTAAATTGTTCTTCTTGGAGTTGTCTTGGTTTTTCTTACTCCTAAGATAATATTACCTATGGACTTCCATTATGGCATTTTCAAATCCCAATTTGTAGTCTTCAGAATCCTCATAGTTTGTTTCAGTTTGATTTAAGGAGAAGAAACCTTGTTCCTCTTCCGTGAGAAAAAAAATCACCCTCATTATCAAAGCTTATTAAGTTTACATGGTTTTCTTCAGGCTGTTATGTGTCTCTTTCCTCCTCATCTACAGAGTTATCTTGGAAAGGGGGCCTGATTTGTTGGTCATTGTCTCTCTATTTGATTTGGGGGGGATCTCTTCTGAAGTTTTGATTCCTATTTCTGTTTTGGGGATTTTCTTGGTTTTCTCTAGGAGGCACTCTTTCGTTTAAGTTTATCCTCTCCATCATTCTCTCCATGGTTCTAACTAGGTTGTCAATCTTGGAATCAGATGAGGAATTTGACGGAATGGTTTCATATTTGTAGGTTACTCTCTTTTCTGATCTCATCCAGGCTCTCTTCTCAATCAGGTTGGTTTCTACACTTATAGCCCCTTTCTGCATGTCCTCTAAAGTTAGGGATTCTCTCTCTCTTAGTTGATAGGCCATGTCTGGATCAAAGCCTTCTAGAAATTTTACTAATGCTAGGCCTTGTGGGGGTTTCATGTGAGGTGGGAGGGCATTGTAGACACTGTTAAACCTGGTGCAATGATCTTGTACACTTTCCCCCACATTCCTCTTAATATTGTTATATTCTGAAAGGATTTGGAGGGGAGTTTTCTTGATTTCCCACCTGTTTATGAAATTTTGGTAGAGAGAAGGGAGATCATGGTTGATGTTGGGAGTTAAGTTTTAAAACCATTTTTTGGCTTCCCCTCCCAGACTCTGGGAAAACATCCTCATTTGCATGGTTTCCTCTTCTATTTCCATGTATTCAAAAGAATCATTCATTCTATCTACATTTTGTTGGGCAGTGGTAGAGTCAACTCCTGTGAAATGAGGCATCCTGGACTGGTAGTCATTTGGCAAAGATACTAGAGGTTGTGGTAAAACTAGGGGGGCATACCAAGCTGCCATGATGGGTGCTAGTGGAATCCAAGGACGATTTACAAGGGGAAGATTTGTGAGAGGTGGTGGGGGATGAAGTGAAGTGGTTTGGACAGTGGAGTTATAAATGGGTGTGGTGGAAGTGCTTGGAACAACAAACCGATTTTGAGCAAACTTGGGATGAAAAGAGCCAAAGTGGTGGAGAATTTTGAAATCAGGTGGAGTGGAAGGAGAAGCTTCTCTGCTAGGACTTTGCTGCAAATATATGGGCTCAAGGTCAGTATGGTCAATCCTACTTTGTGACTTGGTTCTGAAAAGGTTTCTTGTGTGGTGCAAGTCAAACTGGGGAACTTGCAAGGCTCTAAGATGTTCAGGGATAGAACTTTCTCTATGGATGGTCCTAACAGTAGTTGAATCTTTAGTTTTGGAAGTTTGCCACAAAATATTTTCTGGGTCATCAACTATAGTAGGAGGGTTTGGGTCTAGATGAGATCTGGTACTGACCCTTTGTGAAGCTAGATTTTAAACTCAAAATGCATAGAGGCTAAAAGTTTATGACTGCTTTCAGAAGGCTGACCTCTCTAGGTGTTTGTTAAACTCCTTCTAGACTTCTCAGGGCTGATTTGACACAATACTAACGAAGTCTGTGAACACTAGTAAAGTTAGAAGGCCTACTGGAGGCTAGTGGAGTCGCTAGGTGGATGTTTTTAGTTTGTTTTGAGGATAGGTGTTTATGTTCCACCACCAATAACTGACAAAAAAACAATCTAGGGATGTTTTTGGGGTTTTCTAGGTTCCTTTATACAACAGTAAGGTGTCTAATGAGTGTTTTCTAGTTGAGTCCTCATTTTTCTAGGAAGGGGAAATAGCTAGATTCTACTCTTGGCTATTAGTTTGAGTTTTCTATGTTTTGATAAGGGTTTTTGAAGTCATAAGGAATACTTCTATTGTCACTTACTTAGAAATTCCCACCGTGATCGCCATTATGTTAGGGTCCCGTGATTTAGCAGATTGGCAGACCAAATGCACAGGGTAACAACAAACCAGTCTTTGGAGTCCTAGGACCTAGCCTTCCTAGACTCAGAAAGGGCTCTCTCTATTATGTGCAAAGGATGTAAACTTGTTCTCTTTTAGGGTTGATTTTAGGCTAGTTGTTAAGTGTAGGGTTTTGTTGTTTGTTTTGGTTGGGTAAGATGATCAAGTAGGATAGGTGGAGTGAGAGGTCATCAAATCATTGGGCTATGGAGTTTATTAAAGCCATGGATATCTTAACAACGAGTCAGAGTGCATCACAGGGAAAATCTAGTATGGTCAATGGATCTTTAAGGTTTTGTGTGAAGTCAAATGGACATTAAGTTGGTGAACAAGGTAGGGCAAAGGGCAGTGAAGTATCCTTTGTTAAATACCCATAAACAAGAAGGTCTCAAATACTGATAAGCAAAAGATAATAATCATGAGATAGGGAAAACCATTAACTCAATGAAAATACTTAAACAAATAGACATTCAAGATGAACAATTTAGTGAAACAAAGAAAACAAGAAAACTTATCTAACTTTAGTTATTTCACCTTCATTGTTTGAAAACATATAAGATGAAAAATAACTTTAATCAAAGAAGAGGGAACTCCTAAGCATCACTTGATCAAGCTACAAAGAAATTTGAGGAAAAATTCTCAAGCATAGACAAAGGGCATGATCAAAACATGGCCTCTTTGGCTAAACCTAGCAAGTAACACATCAAAGAGAGATTCCATAAACAGAGTTTAGATAGCATCAAGTAAGCATGGCTAACCATAAAACATATTTGAAAACTAATTTAATAAACCATTGATGAAACAAACAAGCTTAGGTGGGTCTAAGGAGCAGCTAAGAATTCCTTAAACTAATCCAGCAGAGGAAAACATAAAGACAATAGTAAACAGGAAGGACTAAGGTGCCTTAAACAACATTTCTTAGCCTATACTTTTCTGATCTACTGTAGCATAGAAGGATGGACACAATGATAAGCAAGAAAACAAGAACAGATTAGAGACAGATCACCATTAACCAAGCTCAGGGATCCTACAAGCAACCCTTCATCATCATCAATCAAAGCAAATCATTCAAAAGCTCCACAACACCAAATTGCTCTTCAACCTCAAAAAACCATGTATTGCTCTCAAAAATCATCAAATGCCAACATTATAAATGAATCCTCAATGCTATATTTAACAAGCAAGGATGAGAAAAACCTAATAGAGTCTCTATAAGTCTATTGGCTAATCAGAAATGTCACTATTGTCCTTGAGACCTTACAAGGACCAAGGCACAAAATATCTAAAAATATATATATATATATATATTCGGGCATTTTTAGCAAAGAAATTGACGTTTGGGCTCTGCCATGCCTCCTAAAAATTTCCAAGTGTACATTTTTTACTTTTCCTCTACTAAGGGTGCAGCACCGTGTGTTAGGATGAATTTCTATGCCAACGGCGTAGCACTGGAGTAGGAAACCTGGGTCAACTTGCAGCAATGTTTTGAAGGCCTTCCCGATGTCGAAATAGGCTCCGTGATGGCTCATTAGAAAGAAATTTGAGTCTAATTTCAAGATATACCCTTGGTTCTTTGATTGGACATCTAAAAATTGTTAAAAAGGAAAAAAATCCAAGGCTGGTAAAGGTGCAGCACTTGTCCTGAAAACTATGCAGAAAGGTGAAAATTAGGGTGTTTTTGACCCTTTTGGATGACCAAAACAACTCCAATTGACCTGAAAATTTGTGATCATGAAATAATTGAGATGATGATTCCAAAAATTTAAGCCTTTCCTCCTGAAGATTCTCTGAGAAAAAGCGTAGCACCATGGGTGCTACCCCCTTGGCACTCAAATTAGCAAAAAACCAAAATTTGTCAAAATTCTCCCATATTTGGTGGAAGTGTGCCTCATGGGTTTTGAGAGACCTGTAGGGAAGCTTGTGCAAATATTCCAAGGTTAGCTTGACTTTTTTCCTCTTTTAGTGCTTGGATCTTGGTTTGGGCCTTTTTGAGTTTAGCCCTTGTATCTTGGTTTCTCTAGGCATAATGTTTAGTCATCCTTCTTTGGAGGTCAAGATCTTGATTTTATTTCTTAAATTTAGCCTCCAAGTGTATGTTGGATCTTTCCAACGAAGGCTCCTGATCATGTGCTATCTCCATGGCCAAAAGCTCATCTAGAGGGAGTTGTTCTGCTAGGGCTGATTCTTGTTCCCTTTTCTTTGCCAATGCCTTTTTCAACCACATGGTTCTAGGTCTCCTCCTAGATTTTCCTTCCTCATCCTCACTCTCTTCATAAGTGCCCATGAACTCTTCTATTTTTACCTGTGCCTTTTGGGCTTCTTTCCGGGCCTTAATGGCTCCAACTTCATATATTGCAATTTATGCTCTTAGCTGCTTGTTTTCTAAGTCAAGGGAATTATTCACACTCTTGGCCCTATCCAAAAGTGCTTGGAGGTCTTTAATTTGTGAATTTATGTCCTGGAAGAGAAATTTTGTGGTCCTTGCTTCATTCTCCTCATCACTGTCTACCTGAATGATCTCAAACTCCCTCTCAACCTCAGGATCTTCTTCTTCTTCCTTTTGTTTCCCTTTGTCTAATGGATGAGTTGAGGTGGATCGCATGCTCCCTTGCCTTTTGGATGCAACAAACACAATCCTTGACCCTTTTTGATATGTGAGAGGGAGAAAATCAATTTTTTCTACTAGAATGCCCTTACCATGGCTAATCTGAAGACTGCCTTTCTTTTCATCAACAATCTCTGTATTTATGTCTTTTGCATTGTTTTGTTGATTGTCCTCTTGAGACTCATTTTCATTTTCCTCCATGCTAAAATCACTATTGTGATCTTCACCACTATCATCAACCTCTTGACTGTCTTTTTGGTTCATAGAGTCACTGATGTCATTATTATTAAGGCTATCAGTCATCATGGTTTCTTCTTCATCATCCTCCTCTATGTTTGTAACATTATCATTGCCATTATCATTTTCTGTGTTGCCACTGTTAGAGGTGTCTTTATCAGCGCCTTCATTACTATTTTGTGCATTTTCATCTTCATTTTCCTCAACCTCTTTACTGTCCTCTGTAACGTCCTCACTGTTTTCATTTTCATTTATGTTGCCTTTATCTTCTGCACTTTCCTTACTGTCATCATTTTTATCATTGTCATCCTCTTCCATATCTTGTCCACTATCATCCTCTTCTTCATTGTTGGCCTCTTTGTCACTATTCTTTTCATCACTGCACTGTTCAAAGCCTTCTTCTTCCTCTTCATCATTATCTGCATCTGCCTCTTCATCATTATCTATTCCTTCTTCACTATTTTGCTCACTGCCTTTGTCTCTTTATCTTCATCATCATCCTCCTCTTCATCATTGTCATTATCTTCTTCCTCATCATTTGTTTCTTCTTCCTCATCATCATTCTCTACCTCTTCACTTGTGTCTCTTTCTTCTTCCTCATCATCATTTTCTTCCTCTTCATTATCATTCTCTTCTTGTTTTGATGCTTTAGGAGAAGGTGAGGGAGGGAGGTTCTCTTGATGAGAGGATTCATGTGTGGATGAGGAAACATGGTCAGTGGGGGGTGATGGATGAGTGGAAGGAGGTGGATTAGATGATGAGGGTAAATTTGGTTGTTGAGGAGGCTGTGGATTTGTGAAAACTTCATGGGTGATGAACACTTCCCATGGGATACCTTGTTTCTCTAATTGATGCAACACAATCATCTTGATAAGAGAATGGTGAAAAAGACTCTGCTTTTATTGTGAAGGAGGTCTCTTTTGCACAATGTATGACATCTTATCAATACTTCTATAAAGGTATATATGGAAAATGTAGTAGCTTGGCCCTAGTGAAGTGCATAAGCAGTCTTATATGGTAGGAATAAAGTCTAGAAAACCTCCCCTCGCATGTAAAATACTTCATGATGACTTTCATTAAGGGGGCATATCTCTCCAATAAATGTGAAAAGGGAAAAATAGATTTGCAATCAACTTGGTATCTAGGTTTCAAAAAATTTTGATAATGGCTCAAGTCCAAATTCACCTGCTTGAACCATTTTTCTCCAATACAAGGTATCCCAATGGCCATAGAAATTGTATTGGTGGATAGCTCAAACTTTACCCGAACTAGATGCACTTGATGGTCATGGAGGTTGAGGATAAAAAGTTTGGTCAACTCAGGGTGACTTTGGACTCTTTGTACTCTTTCACAGAAATCAAAACAACCCACCTCTTAGAAATATGCAACTGTTGTAGGGGAGGTTATCAATTCCTTGGTGTTCAAAGGTTCAAACCTATTTACTTTTCCACCCTTTCTCTGTTGTCCTCTAGGCCTTTGGCCTCCCTCACCATTGTCACTACTACCCTCTCTTGACATTTTGTCTTTTATTGTTGCCTTGAAATCAAAACCTTGAAACTTCTTGTGAAATGATATGAAGAGGGCAAGTGAGATGGTGAGGAGATATTAATGCCAAGGCTTGGCAGTGTGGAGGCTAATTTTGCAAATGGAGATATTATTTTGGCAGATGAGAAACTTCCTAGAAAAACAATTTCAGTGTGCCTTTAGCATGTAGATCGATGAGTTCCCTTTAAACAAAAGTGTTGCTAGCACAGAGACTAGGTTTTTCTCTTCCTTTAGTTTTTTTCTTACATTTCTCTCTAACTTCACCTTTTAAACAATATGAAAGGGGGCAAAGAACCTAAATACCTCTTATAAAAACCTTCATGAGGTACCAAGCAGATAATTGGAGGAGTTTTGAGGCATTTGGAGGCTTGCACAGGCGTGGAGGGCTTCCTGACTAAACGTGTAACATAGGAGCATAGCAGTCGGGTTACTGGTAGTCTTCGTGCAGTGTTGAACAGGTAGCGCAAGCGCGCAGCACCAGGGCGTAGTGGTCGGGTCTCTAGCAGTCTTCGTGCAGTGTTGAACGTGTAGCGCAAGTCCCCAGCACCAGGGCATAGTGGTCAGGTCTTTGCACGGCTGTCAGGTCGGGCGATTTGTGAATGTGCTAAGGCTCTGGGCCTATTGGGCAGCATGTACGTAGCACAAGTGCGTAGCACAAGTGCGTAGCACTCGGGCCTGCCTACGTGCAGTGCCAAACGCGTAGCACCGGGCAAAGGTTGCACGCTGGTTCCGGGCGTGGGCGGCCGAGTCTGCACGAAGGTAAACACGCAACACTGGGTCATAGGCGCACAACTCTTCGTTAAAATTTCTAAGGAAGGCACCCACATGCACGTAGCAGAGGTTTCCAAGTGCACAACACGGGGTTTTCTCGTCCGAAGTTTTCCAGAACTCAAAATTTTATCTTAAAAAAACTTTCACTCTCTTTTGTAGATGACAAATGAGCTTGAGTGATAAACAAAATGCCTTTATACCCTTAGAAGAATAAATTAAAATTAGAAACTCGCTTTTTCTAAGGTTTTCTATTTTTCTTGTCACTTTATCACTGATATTATTTTACCTTTTGCAGGAGGTGACTTAAAACACAAAAAAATGATGACTTTTCCTCTCAACTATTTCTCTCTGTTGTTCTTCAGGTAGCTAATATGGTGGAATTTGGCTCTCTTACACTTTGTTTTTACCCATTCTATCATATCAAAACCTTAAAACTTGCTCTTTTTGTCATTCGAAACCTAACACATCTCTTTAAGATCATTTAGTAAGGGTGAGTTCTTTAAAACATTTTTGAGGGACCTACCCTTACCCTATCATTGTCAAAATGTTTCTTGCCTGCATTATGAAGTTTGGAACTCATGTCTTTACCCCCTTTGAGATCTCTGAGTGTGGGTGATCTCAAAACATGGTTTCTTCCCCTCTCACTAATTTTCCAGAGGTATAATAAATCTGTCTTGCATAGTCACCATAGTCTTTACAATCATGTTTTTCATTATCTCCCTTTGGCCATTTCCTCTCCTTTTGATACAGTGAAAAATTTCCGCCTTGGCAGACCCTAGAGGTCACCTTTAAAAACCTATTCAAACTATCTTCCTCCTGTGATCAAGGAGGCTTATCATCTTCATTTCTATTTTCAATAAATCTTCAATTCATGCTTAGTTGTGCTGATGTACCTCTGTCCTTATGGTTTTCTGCATTGGCTTCTTGGTTGACAATATTGTTTAGCCATTTAATCCTAAAAACCTTGATTCTCTTGGAACTTATGGATGCCTTCTTGTCTTTGATGTAGGTGTTATTTTGGTGAGGAGCTGGCCTCTTACCTTACCTATTTCTTTGTATGATAGGTATCTCAATCATTCCTACAGAAATGTTTAAGATGCACAATTGTCTTTTTGCAGAATTTGTGCTTTGACCAAGGAGGCCTTCCTTGAAGATTTTCTTATCTATCTTGGACAACCATGTGCTTTTCCTTCTTTCTCTTTGATTTCAGTCTCTTGGTACATGAAAAACATATATTTTTAGAAAACCAAAACAATCCTATAACCTATGAAACCCTAGATGACCTAGTGGGAGGCTCTTTGGGCTTGTCTTTGACTGAAAACTTGGTTTTTGGTCCTCAAGTATAAAAAATAGAGTTTTTGAGAATTTGATGCATTGAAGATCCAAAATCCAATGTATTTGATTTATCTAAAGAGCCTACAGAGATAGTTTTGATACCATCAATGCTTGATGTATCCAGGAAACACAAGAATGAGTAGGTTGGTTGGTGATCCTAGGTGGCAAGTGGAGGGATTAGGCAAGTCAAAACATAGTGGTAAGGTCAGAGGTGGAAAAACATAGTGAAAATGAGTGGCATGAGCACATGATGGGTCTTTTGGGAGTGATAGGCTGGCCATGACATGATAGAGTAGTAAAACAGTGAAAAATTTATCCTAAGGATAACGAAGGCAGTGAGATTTCTAAAACTCACAAGATTCATGTATATTGTTTTTAGAAATCTAGGACTAACATTTAGTCATCTTCAGATAGTAAAAATTACTAATGACCAACAAGTTGCATCATTAGTAATGGTCGCTTGGTTGGCCACTAGCTTATTTTGCTTCTTCTTCTTCTTTGTCATCTTCTTCTTCTTAGCTTCCTAGTTACTAGAATTCAGATTTTCAAGAGGCGAAGAGGAAGCACAAAGTGAAAAAACAACAACAACAATAAATTTCCATTAATTTCTACAAAATGATACTCTCAACTAAACCTTCAGTTTATAAATGTAATTATTTAACTTAATAATATCAATTTAATTCTTAATTTTTTAAAATCTAAAGATTAAAAAAATATTTTGTAAATAAATATAATATTTTTAATAAAAAAATTTCCATATAATTATGATATATAATACAAATCATATTTAAAATTTAAATACCATCTCCGTTTAATGATATAAATTTTCATATTAATGTAATTGCCATACTATAAAAACCATCACATATCTTAGATATCCCTATAGTGGAATCCCTTAAAGTTTTCATCGGACATAAGAATTTGTTAAAGTGAACTATATAAAGTTGGTAAATTTATATGACATAGATTTAAGGCAAAGAATTTCTGAAGTAGGAAAAATGTAGATCATAATTAAGTTATGTCTGAATGTGATAATAATGGGTTTCCCAGTGGATGGAGTGAGCACCAAAGTTTTTGGGGGGAGAGGGTTATATTAAAATTTTAGTTATTGGTTGAATTTCTAATTATTTTTTTTATTTTTCAAATAAATGTGGATATATATATATATATATATATAGTGAATAGAATAAGTGTATACAAGTATAATGAAGTTGTTATATTTTATCAAGATGGTAATTATAAGTTGTTATATTATATCAGTATATTTCCATGTACATGTTTCTTGAGGCTGGTGTTGCCTAGCTTGAGTGATTATTTCTTTAAGGATTTGTATATCTTATGTTGCTATGACATAATACGATGGCTATTTGGATCTTTTGGAATTCTATGTGTTAATGTATCACTGCTACTCCATTATTGTGTTTACATATTGCTAGGTCTCCAATTTGGGAATATTATAAGATATTCCTAACATTGTAGATTGTCCCTATTTTTGGATATTACAGGGATGAAGCTATAGCCTACTACTGGATGATGGAATATAGCTCACAAATGATGGAAATAGTCTCACCAAAGTGAGGGGATGGTCCCTCACAGGATTCCAAGCTGAAATACTTGGAACTTCCCTCCTCCACTGGATCTACAAGGTCGGATTGCACAATTATCGATCCTAGGGAACATATGTTGCTAGAATGATGGCTTGATGTTAGATATCACAATGTTGCTCCTGGAAAATTGAAATGAAATCACAAGGTGAAAGGATGACCCCTCCACCGGTTTCCTAGCTAAAATGTTAGAAAATACCTTCCTCCTCTCAAACCCTCAAGCAGGAATGCGTAATTCCTGAATATGTTTGTGTTGTAGAGAGGGGTTGAATGTGTAACCAATCCCTGATGATGAATGGATACTCAAGGAAACCTTTCCAAATTAGGCACTCGAAGTCCCCCGTAGATAAGGGTGGGATTTCGGCTTGGGAACACCCGTGTGCTAACAACACTGCAAACTTAGCTAAGCATTTGAAGCGTACAAAGAAATTTCAAATGACAATCCAATATTAAAATCCAAATTCATATCTTCTATGGCTTCCCTCAGCTTCCTTTTATGCTCTGTGAGCCTCCCCTAGCCTTGGCCCACCTCATTACTGTGTTGTACATGTGGCCACTCGCCTCCATGAAGATTTTTTTGTCTCTCCATGATCTCCATCATCTATGCATTTACTTTCCACTCTCTCCATCATGTGTGCATTTAATGTACCACTTCCTCCATCACTTCATCATTATTGCTCTATGATCTTACTTTTATTCCTCCATGATCTTACTTTTACTCCTCCATTATCTCCATGATCTTACTTTTACTCCTCCATTATCTCCATGATCTTCCTCATTAATGCTCTATGATCTCCACTCTTCGTTCATTAATAAGATTCTCCACTACTCCGTAATGCTGATCTACTATATAACTAACCCACATTCACACAAAAAAAAGTGGATTTTATTCATCTATGGGGTTTATGGGTCCCTCCACCCTTTTATTTACTTAATAAATTAAGAAAAGTAAGAACTCTAATATTCCAATAATCTGATGGAAAATTTGGAATATTACAGGGGATCAACTGAAAAAATAGATGGAGCTGTGGTGGTTCCCGAAGCTTCATTACTGCCTGAAATTAGTCTCTTCATGAATGGGTGGGTATGATTCCACTTTATGACCACGGAGGATACATAAATCATTCTACAGATGCCATGGGTGAAAGGGTGAGTGGTATTGGTCCTCCAAGGATGGAAAGTGGGCTTCGACCCCAATATTGACACCATTCACATGTGTCTCGTTTCGGACAAACTTCCGGGGCTGCCTCTGAATCTTTGGAATGATGTTGCAATAAGGCATATTACGAATAGATTGGGCTTGTTTTACTTAGGGGATGTTGGTAACATGGGGAAACTCGACAAGCGAATGGCATAGTTTCTAGTCGACATTGATTTTGGCAAGGGTTTGCTAGAAATCCTGGAGATAAGGTGGGGGAGCTCCCCCATCTACATTAACATTGACTATTGGGAACTCTCGTTCAAATGACTAATCTTCCATGCTATGAGACATCTGCAACGGTTATGTCCTCGATGATTCAGAGAGGCTCCCGTTCCTGTCTCCTCCTCTCCATCCAAAACTCTCAGCATTGAGACAAACTACTATTTCACCAAGGTGGCCCAACAACTCTTCTCTCAACTCTGGCATGCTATCAATCACCTCTCCCATTGTCAATTATTTTATTCCTAATTCCTCTAGTATTGGGTTAGGGGGGTTTATGATAGACATTCGACAAGTATTAGAGTGATCGCTCGACTGGCCCTTGATCCCGTCATGGAACCTTCATCATTTTTATCTCCTCTGTCGCATTCTCCAGGTTCCACCTCCCTATCTGCAGAGGGCAAGTTGTCTAAGCCCTTCGAAATTCCCCTTGAAATACGAGGCCTTGCCATAACAGGCTCCTCTGCCTCGATTCCCTTTTCCCCGGACTTGGAGTTGCATAACCTTCTGGAGGACTCCTTCTTCAACCTGGAGCCTCTTGAGATAAGAAAGTCCTTCTTCTAGCCTAGCTCGCAAGTGGAGGGGTTTCAGGTCAAGGGTCCTTCTGATTCTAAGAAGAAGAGGACTCCAAAATTAAAAAAAATCTCTAGATGTTTTAATCTTGTCCCTAATTTCTAGTATTCGGGGGAGGACCTGGAGGCTAATTCTCCGTGGGCTCTTGTCCTATTTCAGAAGAACTCTCAAGTCATTGTTTGTTTGTCTTCAAGGGTCCTTAGAGGGGATGAACCTGAGACAAGGGTTCCCCCATGAATTCCCTCTCCATTAAATTAAGGGGCTTGGGTGCAGCCCAAAAATCCCGGGCACTCAAAGACGTGATTGAGACTCATAAACCCACCATAATTTTCCTCCAAGAAAGCATGTGTGACGCGAAATTATCTTGGTCTTACATGCTCTCAATGTGTCTACTCTGGATGGTCTGCACTCAAGGCATGAAGGGGCATTCAGGGGGGTTAGGAGCCATGTGGGATCCAGATTTATTTTCATCACAAGCTTTTAGTTCTAAAGTGGGGATTCTTCTTACAGGATATTTACAGGGATTCAAAATTTGCATCAGCTTACTAAACATTTATGCACCCTACTCAGGCCGTCGAAAATTATTGGAAAGTTGTGTCGACCCTGGGATTCTGTCCCCATCTTCTATTGTTATTTCAGACGACCTCAATTTGACACTGAACCGAAAGGAACTATGGGGGTTTCACACACTGGAGGACCCTCTCTCAAATTACTTCTCTGGACTGTTTGAAGCAATGCATTTCAAGGATGTGGCCTCGGTTTCCCTGAATCCTACTTGGAGAAATGATAAGACTGAAGAGGAGGGCATTTCGAAGAGGTTGGACCATTTTCTAATATGCTCTTCTCTGCTAGGCTCACTAACGGGGATCAACTCGCTCATGCACACTCTATTTATCTCTGATCACTCTCCTATCCAATTGTTATGTGATGGCATGAAGGACAGGGGGGTAACCCTTTTAAATTCGACCCCAGCTAGATCAAAAATCTGGATTACAACAAACTGGTTAACGAGCTTTTGGGAAGCTGCATTCTAGGGCCGATGGTTGGCGTAACAGAGCTGATCATGGGGAAATTGAGAGAGTTGAAAAGAATCACTAAAGGTTGGATTGTGAAGCAGAACGAGGAGAAACAAGAACTTTCTGCCATCCATTCTACACTGCTATTTCAATGATCCACTCGACCCCCTATTCTTTTCCACCGAGTACAATAGGCGTATCATAGAAATGATTAAGGAGAAAAACAATATCTTGTTGTGATAAGAATTAGAAAGGCGGCTACAAAGCAGGGCTCCGTGGGTGGAGGCGGGTGATAAAAATTACAAACTATTTCATGAATTCGCTAACATGAGGAAACAAAATAATTTCATCAAGGGTATTTGCGACTTTGAAGGGAAGGATATCATGGAAAAGAAAGGGCTATAACAGGAGAATTTCAATTATTTGAAGAGCCAATAACATGCAAAGGAACAAGATTTTGAAGTTCAATTGGAAATGATAGATTACTTGTCTTTAATGTTCTCACGGGAGGCTAATGGTCGGTTGGGGGAACCGATCCTCAAAGAAGAACTTTTGGAGGTAATCAAGGCCTTGAAAAAGGAAAAAATCCTGGGTCTAGATGGATGGGGAACCAAAATCTTTATGCACTTTTTTGACCTCATGCATCCGGAAATTCTTGTGGCAGTGGAACCGACAAGACTGACTGGCAGTATTGTAGGAGGACTTAACACTATATTCATCACTCTAATTTCTAAAATGGAGGCTCCTATCACTTTTGCGGATTATAGACCAATCTCGCTTTGTAACTCTCTATACAAGATTATATCAAAGTTGATTTCATGGAGACTTAAAGTAACCCTCTCACAATTCATTTCACAAGAAAAATTTTCCTTTTTCCAGGGAAGATAGATTTATGATACTATCAGGGTGGTATAGGAATTCCTCCATTCCATGAAAGTTCAACAGGGACAAGTGAGCTTGATCAAGGTTGACCTAATTAAAGCCTTCAACTACCTGGACTGGGGCTTTCCGAGGATGATTCTTTGTAAGATTGACATCTCACAAGGTAATACAAACTGGATTATGGCATGTATTTCTTCTACTAACTTTGTTTCTTTGATTAATGGATTTCTAACCGAGTTCTTTAAATCATTTTGAGGTCTCCGAGAAGGTCGTGCTTTGTCCCTTCTTTTATTCATCCTAGCTATGGATTTCCTAAGCTATTCAATCAGAGAGGCTTTAGAAAAGGGTTCGGTTCAAGGACTTATGGTGTTTAAGAAAGAAAGGGTGTCCCATATAATGTTCATGGATGATCTCTTATTCAGAGGCATGAACAACAATGAGGAATGGGAGATTATCCACCATATCATTTAGAAATTTCAGTCCGACGTCAAGGATATTTCTATGAAAAAATAAATCCTTGCTGATCTCGGAGGAAGTTGATGACCTACACAGCTCTGTAATTGGGGACCTGTTCGGTATTCCGAGAGTCTCTATTTGAGAGGGATTCTAGTATTTGGTATTTCACTTAAAGGAAAACAGATATGGAGTGAGGGATTGGGACTAGATATTGGAAAGATATGATAATAAGTTGTTTGGATGGGAAAATAAATGGTTTTCCTTGGGCAACATACTTATTCTTGTTCATTCTGTACTACAAAGTATTGTGGTCTACTAGATGCACCTCTTCCTTATCCAAATATTAGTTTTCCATAAGATCGACGCACTGATGGCGCACTTCCTTTAGTCTGGTTCTGCTTTGAAAGGGAAGTTCAATCTGGCCCTTTGGGCGATAACAAGGCCTACTGGATCGGGCGGATTAGGGATTTTGTACACCCACAACTTCAATTGTGCACTGATCACTAAAACCTTTTGGAGGGAAACTAATATGGATGAAATATGGGCTTGAATTATCCGAGACAAATACATGTACGGTCGTTGCTTCTCTAATTGGGTTATAAGTGGAGGCACCAGGCCTTGCAATGCCTCCATTTTCTGGAGGAACATGCTGAAAAATGATCACTTGCTCA
This sequence comes from Pinus albicaulis, assembly GCA_034641835.2. Lineage (NCBI taxonomy): Eukaryota > Viridiplantae > Streptophyta > Pinopsida > Pinales > Pinaceae > Pinus > Pinus albicaulis. The sequence continues at coordinate 106,450,829 of CM076583.1, forward strand.
TGGCTTCTATGAAATGGATAATAGGGGACGGATGCAGGGCTAAGATTGGGCTGGATGCAGTTCTTGGTTTTCAAAGAAATCACACTCTCTCTATGTAGCTAATTTCCAGCTTAAGGTCACAAGGTATCAATCACTTTTCCCAAATCTCCCTTCCCATCTCTCGAATTTCTCTTGGCCCCTCATGGAATCAAGCTATCGAATGGGGTCTTAAGAGTGGAATTGATGTGCCATGGGAGTTGTATACCTCCAAACTTTACACTGTAGGGACTCACGTCGGTGAAGGTGAGGATGTATTACAATGGGAGGGGATTACAAAGAAGGGAATGCCAACAGTTGAAGAAATATATGCACATCTCCCTCTCCTGGTAACCAAACTGCCATCAAAGGCTCGATCAAATCAGTATGGGTGTGGGATTTTCCAAACAAACTTCATTGCTTCGGATGGCTGGCGATTAACAACATAATTCTAACTTGGGACTCTCTCCAAAGAAAATTTTTTCAGGGTGTAGGCATCTGCCCAATATGCCACAATCAAGAGGAGGAGGTAGCACATATGTTCATAAATTGTGCTTTCACTCGGGAGGTCTAGTTAGAAGTTACTCACCTTACGCACTTGGCCTGTCCCTCTGTGCATGAATCTTTATCGATTTTTATCAGCAATTAGATCAAAGTTCTCAAGGACCATAGCACTCTCCCCTTCTATGTCATTTGGGATATCTAGAGATGCCACAATGTCTGGTTATTTGAATCCTTTTTTCCATCGGTGTGGGTGGCTGCCAAGATGGCGACTCATTCTTTATGGAGATTGGCTCGAGGAAGGGAAAAAAAAAACCAAGAACGTCACTTACAAGGATATTAAGGAACAATTTCCAAGAGGAAACTTTGATGGAGCATGCTGTAACAAGAGATGTCGCTACGAAGTAGTCATTACAGTGGCGCAGGGACACTACTACAATTTCTGGTGGCAGGGTGGAAACGGGACAAACAGTAGGGCAGAGGTGATTTCCCTTAGGGGTGCTTTATCATTTTCAAGTTGGTTGGATCTAGATTCAATATCCATTAACGGGGATGTCAAGAGAATCCTAAACTGGGTCAAGCACTTTTCACAGTGTCGACCTCTCATACTTTCCATCTGGATGACCCAAATAAGAGAGTTGGATGTTGGTTTCAAAATTGTCAACTTCAACCACATTTACAGGGAACAAAACCAATTGGCTGATCTCCTGTCCAAGCCAGGAATTGGGGAATCTTTGGGAAAATGCTTCTTCGTTGTGTACCTACAAAACATACTCTTGAATGCAAGAAGCGTGGAAATTATTTATGACCATCTGTTATATTTTTTTTTATTTTTTGAATAGCAAGTATGACTGTGATTTGTATATATTCAGCTGAACGAACCAACAGAACAACTAGGAACATATAGATTATAACTACATCCTTTTGTGGAGATGTAGCATTTTGAAAAATGAATTGAAGCACGGTATGAAAAATGAGAACATGAACGAAGGCAATGTAATCTCTTTTTGTATTAATGAAAATGAAAGTTTTTATTTTTGTCTAAACAAAGTATGGATACAACAGAAAAAAATCGAACATGTTTAACATCCCACTCATCTTCAAGTATCTCCTCGTGCTTCTTTCCCCTTAAATCTATATGCTGATTTTGCTATGACATATGTCCATCGTCAGTGTTGAAATGGGAGTTGGATGCAACCATTTTATGGGAATAATTAGCAGAACAGAAGAAGAAGATGAAGATGATAACATCTAATGCTTCAACATATGGTTACCCACTACATAAGTAACTCGCCTTTATCGCAACATGCGACTTCTATAATGAAAGTAATGTTTTGAGATATTTCCATTGGGGCAGAGTTCGATAGCATGAATGTCAAAAGCATTTTTCGACCAAAGAATTAGACCGACCTTATCACCAAATGAACCTAAGTCAACAAGATATGGTGCAAAATCATGCAAGTGTTACTTGCTACCTATAAACATTCTTTTAGGATATTATTATTTCTGGATATCATTACTATTGGAAAATTACTCCCAACTACCCCATTATAAAACTAACAACAACCATTTTTAGAAAGTACACAACCGTGGTCATCAACTGTAATGCTCCTCTCTCGTGATTCTATATGTTGCTTCTTCTACGACGTCTGTCCATGCTCACTCTTGAAGTGGGAGTTGGATGGTGCCATTTTTATCAGAGCAATTAGCAGAACATAATAAGAAGATGAAGATGATAGTGTCTCATGCTTCAACATATGGTTACCTGTTGAACCTCTAATTAAACTGAGAGGGGGGGGGGGGGGGTGAATCAGTTTAATACATTCCTGATCTCTTAAAATTTTCATTAAACTTATTTACACCTTCATTTCAAACTCTATTTGATGTGAGAGTAATTTTAGAATGTAATCAGAAAGTATTAGTTTAATAGAGCAGTAGACTTAATATGAGAGCAGTAGGTACTAATCAAATGATACATATAAGATCAATACATAAATATCATGCACAGAGACACCAGATATAAGTGGAAACCCATAAAGGGAGAAAACCACATCTTATTATTGTTGTGATGCAAAGGCAAGCTCCAACTCCCTCTCACCACTGTTTTCTGCAGGCACCAACCTACGGGAGGCTCTATCCTCAATTCTGCAAGCTACAACTTGCAAGGAAGCACCAACTCCCTTCGATTTTCTGCAGGAACCAACCTACAGGAGGCTCCAACCTCAGTCAGCTACAACTGACAGCTATCAAGCTGCAACTTGATAGGGAAGCTCCAACTTCCTCAATTTATCAAACTGAAAGTTTGCTGATTTACCTTAGATATCAGCCCTGTTTTGTAGCTTCTCCTTCTGTTCTGCTTTTCTTAATCTTCTCTGCCTTATCCTTCTATATTCTGCCTTTTCTTGATTTACTCTATCTTACTCTCAAAAACTCTCTCTGCATATCAAGATGATATTATTTATAGATTTCCTCACATGACTGTTTGTATTCTGCTTGGAATTCGAAATGGAAAGTCATGTCTCTTTGCCTTCTGCCTTCTCACTCCTTTTATCAGCTTACTCAGAAATTATAACTGTAGGTGTCAATTTTAACATTACAGTGGGAATTTGTTTTCTCTCGGAGACTTGCCAATGCATCACAGCAATATAAATTTAAATAAAACATTTACATTCAAATTTAAATGAGAACTCCAACTCAACTCATTTAGTCTTTTGAATTGGTACGCATTTGTCTTTTCTTTGGCTGTCTTTGTCTTTTCTGTGACTGTGTTTTATCTTCTTTCGGATCTGTTTGCTCTTCTGTCCTCTGTTGTGGTGTAACTACTGCATATGTGTAAATGTGCCTTTTATATCCGCTGACTGTAAATCTGGAGGAATTCCAATCCATTTTATGCCATTAGTGTCTTGTTGATGTGGCAGGTTCCGCAGGCTGGAACATACATATATCACAAGCGTTAATAATCGCCCTCCCGTAAAGCTAAGGTCCGTGGGTCTAGAGACCACGCGGCTTATCGCAACCGTGTTATATATATAACTCAATAACCATTATATATCATATGTGTTATGCCCCCGGATCATATTCAAACGTTATTCAACATATATAATATATGCAATTTATTTGCAAATAACCCGACGTCCATAAGGATTGGCTGCCAATACGATTAAACCTTTATTAAACCAAATTCATTATATATGACTCCGCCCCGGGCCCACATATCACGCTTTTCGATGCAATGATTCTCCTCCGATTGCGATTGATCGCTCCTGCTCCAATTGCGATTGATCGCAATCGCAACTTCAAATACTCCGATGCGATTGAGTCACTTTTAAGTTCTTCCGATTGCGATTAATCGCAATCGCAAGCTGCCTTGCTCCGATGCGATCAATTACTGTTCACTGTTCTTTGCCAATGCGATTGGGACTCGAACTTTATTAATCAAAGTTTATAAGTCCATCGGGTCCGGGCTTTAATCGCAATCGCAAGTCATTTCATATATGTTCCGACGCTCTTATAATCTACGATGCGATTAGCCGGAATTCAAATATATATAAACCATCGTTTATACACCCATCGGGTCCGAACTCTTAATCGCAATCGCAAGTCTTTTAATATGTGTTGCGATTGACCACTGTTCATTGTATTTTGCCGATGCGATTGGGAAAGGACTTCAAACATGTTTGAATTATAATTCATACCTCCATCGGGTCCGTACTTCCAATCGCAATCACAACTCACATGTTCTCTGATGCGATTGACCAATGCCGATGCGATTGGGAACTCGGATGCGATTAGCAATAAACTGTGGCATATAGCTCAATCGGGTCCGGCCTTTAATCGGAGCACATAACAAAACTCCGTTGATTGAACCTTTTCTCTGATTGCGATTGGGGAGGGATCCCACCTTATAAGCCATTTAGTTTTGATAGAACCTTTGGTTAAAGCGCTCCGCTTGTATATAACTGATATATATGTTTATATATATATCTTGCCGCTGGAGTGAAGCGATTCCCGGAATAATGTTTGTATATGTTATATGTGCTCCGCTGGTTGGAGAGTGCGATTCCCGGAATATGGTTCTGTATTATATGTATAACGCCCGGCTGGAGTCTGCGATTCCCGGAATAAGATTCGTGTTATATTATATGTATAACGCTCGCTGGAGTGTGCGATTCCCGGAATTTTGTAACTGCTCTCTGCCTCTGTCTCTATCTTCCGATAACGGTTCTTCACTGTGCTTCTATGACTGTTACATTTTGACTTTCTTCTTGCTGCCTCTATTGCTTTCGCTGTGCCTCTTTTGCCTTCCTTTGCTTCAGCACTGCCTCTTTTGCCTGAGTGCTGCCGCCTTTGCCATCAATGACAATATTTCCAACAGTCTCCCCCTTTGGCATTGATGGCAATCCACTTTCTCTGTTTGCTTTCTCTTTCTCTTGTTGCTTGCTCTTCCTCCTGCTATTTGTTCTTCCTCCCCCTTTGACTTCAATGGCAAAGGATGACTCCTCATCTCTCCATATGGGTTCTGTCGTCGTATTTCCTTTCTCTGAGTTACGTTTAGGTCCTCTTCTACCGAAATTGGACTATGCTGTGTTTCATTTGTAGTGCCTGTAATATGTGCTAGATTGCAGACAGAGATGATGCATTTTACGATTGAAAGGTTCTTGTTGCTTCTGAATGCTGATAATGCTGATAATACTGATAATGTTGATCCTGTGGACTTGTTTTATGCTTATCTTGTTGGTTGTTCTCCCCCTGGAATGATATCTTCGTTTTGTTCTCCCCCTGAGACTGTACTTTCTCTTCATATTAGAGAATAGTATCTAAAGATACTACCCCTAGTTCGTCTCTCAAGTATTCGAATGGTTCTCTGGAAAGTGGTTTGGTAGATATATCTGCTATCTATTCTTTCGTTGATACATAGTCCAGTTTAACTATCTTTTGAGCCACTTGTTCTCGGAGAAAATGATACTTGATTGGTATATGTTTAGTTTTTGAATGAAGCACATGATTTTTAGATATACTTATAGCACTTGTATTATCACATTTGATTGAGATAGGTTCATTAATGCTTACCTTCATGTCTTGAAGTGTCTGCTTCATCCACATGACTTGTGTGCAACATGCTGCTGCTGCTATATATTCTGCTTCAGCTGTAGACAGAGAGATGGATTTTTGTTTCTTGCTTAGCCATGCCACCAGACTTTCTCCTAGATAGAATGCACCTCCACTTGTACTCTTCCTATCATCCACACAGCTGGCCCAATCTGCATCTGTGTATGCTGTTAAGGTGAAGCTTTTTCCTTTAGGATACCAAAGCCCATATTGTGCGGTTCCTTGTAGATATCTGAGTATTCTTTTTACTGCCAGAAGATGGTTTTGTTTAGGTGCTGCTTGATATCTTGCCACTAGTCCTACTGCTAGCATGATGTCTGGTCTTGAAGCTGTCAGATATAGCAGGCTTCCTATCATGGATCTGTAGAGTTTTTGATCTACATATGTAGACCTATCATCAACACACAGCTTGCATCCCGTGATCATGGGGGTTGTCACTGGTTTGCAGTCCTCCATTTTGAATTTTTTCAGCATTTCTTTTAAGTATTTTTCTTGAGAAATGAATGTACCTGTGCTCCTTTGCTGAATTTGAAGTCCTAAATAGAAACTGAGCTCTCCAATCATGGACATTTCAAACTCTGATTTCATCTCTTCTGCAAATCCTTTTTCTAGCTCATCTTTGTTGCTTCCAAACATAATGTCATCAACATATACTACAACAATTAGGAGTTCATTTTCATGCACTTTTATGTATAGATTGTTGTCTACTCCACCTCTTTTAAAACCCTGTTTTTGCAAATATTTATCCAGTCTTGAGTACCAAGCACGAGGAGCCTGTTTCAGTCCATATAGGGCCTTTTTCAGTTTACATACAAAGTCCTTTTTATCTGTCAATGAGAAACCTTCTGGTTGTTCCATGTACACTTCTTCTTCTAGATCACCATTAAGAAAAACAGACTTTACATCCATTTGATATACCTTGAAGTCTTGGTAGCATGCAAATGCCAGGAACATTCTGATAGCCTCCATTCTGGCTACAAGTGCAAATGTTTCATCATAGTCAAGTCCTTCAATTTGTGAGTATCCTTTGCAGACCAGCCTGGCTTTATTCCTGATTACTTGCCCTTGCTCATTCATTTTGTTTTTGAATACCCATTTTGAACCAATGATATTTTTCTCAATAGGTCTAGGAACTAGTTCCCAGGTATTGTTCTTCTCAATTTGGTCCAATTCTTCATTCATTGCTTTTACCCAATACTTGTCCTTGTTGGCTTCTTCAAATTTCTTTGGCTCTATTTGTGATAACATGGCTATGTATACTTCTTCTGTTTGTTCTGTTAGATGCCTTCTTGTCTGGACTCCTGCTTTCTTGTCTCCTATGATCTGATCTTCAGGATGATTCTTCTGAGTGTATCTTGAGGGGGTTTTTGAGCTCAGCTCTGCATCTTCTGTTGTCTTGTTGGTTTCATCATCATTCTGGTCTTCTTCTTCATTGTTGTCTGATGTACTGCAGCAGTTTGTATCTCTAGTATTGTTTGGAAGTTCTTCATCAAATCTCACATCAATACTTTCAACTATCTTCCAAAGGATCTTGTTGTAGCACTTGTACCCTTTTCTTTTGGAAGCATATCCTAGAAAAATCCCTTCATCTGCTCTTGCATCAAATTTCCCAAGGTTTTCATCATTATTCTTTATGTAACACTTGCTATGATCCAGGTGGATATTGGTGGCCACCCACCTATTCCATTTGGACCAGCACCATCAATTCTTGCAGCTTTTCACATTCAGCACAACTTACTATTTTTAGCAGGTTTTCAGGTCCTCCACTCTCGGAGCCGTTTTGGGGGCTTAATGATCCAGGTGGATATTGGTGGCCACCCACCTATTCCATTTGAACCGCCATCATCAGTTCTTTCAGTTTTGAAGTTGCAACAAAACTTACTATTTTTAGTAGTTTTTCGGGTCCTGAACTTCCGGAGCCGTTTTGAGGCCCTAAACGACATTTTTTGGGTATCGAAGGACCAGCGAATTGGTTCATCCAATTCATCCCGAAAGTCATAGCCCTCGAATAGATCTTTCTAACGAGCTACTGAGCGCATCAAACGGAGGTCGGGTGCCAAAGTTACGCCCCTGGGAAGTTGAACCACCAATTTACTCAGACGGGCGCCCACAGTTTTGGCGCCTCATCTCCTACGGTTAGGTTTTTGGACGTTTCGGATTCTACATTGTTTCTCAATAATAAATAGGCCCTCGAGCCTCATTGTAACACAATTCAGAGGTCTGTAGCCACCACATCTCTTCTCAGAGATTCGCTACTAGCACCCTAGCTATTTTATTTCCATTACGTCTGTAAGCATATTTCTGTTATTTGATATTAATGAAATGACCCATTATTTCCGCTGCATCTCTGTATCTATTGTTATATGTTTATTCTATTGCGTTCCTGCATAAATCCGGATCATGCTACCAAAGACTCTGAAATGTTTTATTGAAGCTGGCTTTCCATGCCATAGTTCATATGGAGTCTTGTCACTGCTTGGCCTTAAGTGAGCTTTATTAAGGATATTAATAACTGCTTTATTATTGTCTTGCTACTACCCCGAAGGTTTGTTGTGTTATTCTCTTGCATCATAGCTGCGGCTATTTGTTGCTACGGAGACACATTTTTGTCCTCTCTGCTACTCCATTCGCTGCAGTGTCCACACTATTAGTAAATTGTTGCTTTATTCCATGTTCATTACATAGGTCTGCAAAGTCATAATCTGTGAATTCTCCTCCTCTGTCTGATCTGATACATTTCAGCTTGCATCCAGTTTGATTTTCTGCTAATGCTTTGAATATCTTAAATTTTCCAATGCTTCTGATTTATTTTTGAGAAAGGCAACCCATGTCATTCTGGAGAAGTCATCTATTATCAGCATGAAATAGGATTCTCCACTTGGTGTTCTAGTTCTAGCAGGTCCACACAGGTCCATGTGCACAAGTTGGAGTGGTCTTCTTGTTGACAACTCCTCTTTAGATTTAAAGGATGTGCGAGTCTGTTTCCCCAATTGACAAGATTTGCATATAGTACTTGAAGGCCTTTTTATTTCTGGCATGTCTTTGACAACTTTCTTCTTGCTCAATTTGATGATATGGTCAAAGCTGAGATGTCCCAATCTCCTATGCCACAACCATGACTCCTCAAGTTTGCTAAGATGGCAGGCTTCATCTTCCTCTTTCACTATGTATACATTGTTCTCTGTTCGAACACCTTTGAGCAGAGTCTTTCCTGTTGTGCTTGACCTGAATACACAATCTTCTGCTCTAAAAAGAACTTCACGGCCTTTGTCACACATCTGACTGACACTCAGTAAATTTTCTTTCAGTCCATCCACAAATAGTACCTCTTGGGCTTTTCCTCTGCCATTGTCTATGCTGACTGAGCCTTTTCCCTTGATCTTTCCTGATTTATCATTACCAAAAATAACATTGCTAGATTTATTTTCATCAAGAGTTATAAACTTGCTTCTGTCTCCAGTCATGTGTTTCGAGCAGCCACTGTCCAAGTACCACTGGCTTTTCAGATCTTGAGCAGTTAGAGCCAGGTCACACTTATTCTCCTTCTTTTTCCACTGGAGGAATCCTTCTGTTTGATATCTTTTGTGAGGTGATGAATTGCATCCTTTCAGAGGACATTTGGAAGGCATATGTCCAGCTTGATCGCATATAAAGCGTTTGATCATAGTTCTTGCAGAATTTTGAGTATGACCAAAAATTCTTTGATTCATGAACCTCCTTGAGGTGTAGAACATCATTCTTTTTCCATACTTTCTACATTCAATAATTTTATGGCCAAATTCCTTACAATAAAAACAACAACCATAGAAATTATTTGCATACCTGATGTAAGATTGTTTTCTCCATTTGTTTGTTTGAGATAGCCTCTTCACTGTTTGCATCTTTTGCAGGTTTGAATTACTCTTCCTTGCATAACAATATGCAGCAATGTGTCCTAGCTTGTGGCAGACATAACAGGTGGCATTCTTCATAGGAGGGAAGAATCTCCTCTGATGACTTCCAAATTTGATATACTCAGGGGCATATGATTCTTTTTCTGCCATCTTAGTATTCATTATATTCCTTGTTACTATTTCTCTCTTCATCAGTCTTCTTTGCTTTTACAAAAATTATATTTTTGTTTTATTTTTCTTTGCCTTTACTTGATTCTCCTTCATAGCCTATTCCTGTTTTTATCATTGGGGATCTTTGAGCAACCAGGATATCATTCAACTTGCTAGAGCTTGTTGTTTGAGAAGAGTTTATAACCATTGTCCTTTGAGCATTTTCTAGTTTCTTCCTAAGACATACCACTTCTTCCTCCAACTTCTCTTGTTTTTGGGTTTTATCCTTGATTTGCTGAAGTAACATATCTTCTATCTTCTTGGCTTCTTCAAGCTTTACCTTCAACTGCATGAGGAATTCTGAATTTTGTTCTTCTTTCACACATTTGAGAAGAATCTCTTTTTGTTTTCTGCATTTTAGTTTGAGTCTATCAATCTCCTCCAGAGCACTTCTTAGCTCCCCCTCGAGGTCGACTTCCCCTTCTTCTTCTTCATCTTCAAGTAGGAGTCCCTCAAAATCTTCTATGGCCATCAATAAAAAATCTGAGGTTCCTTCTTCACTTGAGGGTTCATCTAAATCTTCAGATGTACTGCTGTCTTGTTTAGCATAGAAAGATTTTCTGTTGAACTTCTTTCCCTTCTGCCAGTTCTTTGATTTATTCTTTTCTGACTCTTGAGCCTGATTCCTTGCTTTCTTGTGAGGACACTTAGCAGCATAGTGTCCAACTCTTCCACAGTTAAAGCACTTGAAAGGAAGTTTACCTTTGTATTTACCTGAACTTCTATCCAGTTTCTTAACAAATTTTGCTTCTTCTTCATCTGAGCAAGAGCATATTTCTTCCTCTTCTTCTTTCTTCTTTTCTGTTTTAAAAGCTGCTTCCCTCGAACTTGGTTTCTTCTGTGGGAGCCTTATTTCATAGGCTGTTAGATTTCCAAGCATCCGATTCATGGTCAAAGTCTCCCAATCCACTGTCTCTTCTATTGCAGATACCTTGGGATTAAATCTGGATGGGAGTGATCTTAGAATCTTTTGCACAACTATACTTTCTGGTATGGTTTCTCCAAGAGCTTTCATATTGTTAACAATTTTTGCAACTTTTAAGAAGAAGCTGCCAACATCTTCATCATCATTCATTTTTAAGTTTTCAAACTGGGCTCTATATACTTGAAGTTTGGCAGTTTTTACTTTCTAGTCTCCCTCATGTATGTCTTCAAGAGTATCCCATATTTTCTTGGCAGTGTCTTTGTGCATTACTTTAATAAACTCTGCTTCACATAATCCATTCAGGATGGCATTCATGGCTTTTGCATTAGCCATAAAATCTTGTTTTGCGTCCTTTTCTGAGTCAGTTGCCTTCCGGTCATATCCTAATTGCACAGCAGCCCAGACTTCTATTCCTAGAGACATTATGTATGTCTTCATTCTGATTTTCCAGAAAGCATAATTTTCACCAGTGAAGAAAGGGGCTTTATTGGTTGAGCATCCTTCTTTACTAGCCATCTTGGGAACCTAGGATCTCCTTTCAGTTGTTAGACTTGTACAAAGGAACCTCGCTCTGATACCAATTGTTGAACCTCTAATTAAACTGAGAGGGGGGGGTGAATCAGTTTAATACATTCCTGATCTCTTAAACTTTTCATTAAACTTATTTACACCTTCATTTCAAACTCTATTTGATGTGAGAGTAATTTTAGAATGTAATAAAAAAGTATTAGTTTAATAGAGCAGTAGACTTAATATGAGAGCAGCAGGTATTAAGCAAATGATACATATCAGATCAATACATAAATATCATGCACGGAGACACCAGATATAAGTGGAAACCCATAAAGGGAGAAAACCACATCTTATTATTGTTGTGATGCAAAGGCAAGCTCCAACTCCCTCTCACCACTGTTTTTCTGCAGGCACCAACCTACAGGAGGCTCCAACCTCAATTCGGCAAGCTACAACTTGCAAGGAAGCACCAACTCCCTTCAATTTTCTGCAGGCACCAACCTACAGGAGGCTCCTACCTCAGTCAGCTACAACTGACATCTATCAAGCTACAACTTGATAGGGAAGCTCCAACTTCCTCAATTTATCAAACTGAAAGTTTGTTGATTTACCTTAGATATCAGCCCTATTTTGTAGCTTCTCCTTCTGTTCTGCTTTTCTTAATCTTCTCTACCTTATCCTTCTATATTCTACCTTTTCATGATTTACTCTCTCTTACTCTCAAAAACTCTCTCTGCATATCAAGATGATATTATTTATAGATTTCCTCACATGACTGTTTGTATTCTGCTTGGAATTCGAAATGGAAAGTCATGTCTCTTTGCCTTCTGCCTTCTCACTCCTTTTATCAGCTTACTCAGAAATTATGTAGGTGTCAATTTTAACATTACAGTGGGAATTTGTTTTCTCTCGCAGACTTGCCAATGCATCACATCAATATAAATTTAAATAAAACATTTACATTCAAATTTAAATGAGAACTCCAGCTCAACTCATTTAGTCTTTTGAATTGGTACGCATTTGTCTTTTCTTTGGTTGTCTTTGTCTTTTCTGTGACTGTGTTTTATCTTCTTTCGGATCTGTTTTCTCTTCTATCCTCTGTTGTGGTGTAACTGCTGCATATGTGTAAATGTGCCTTTTATATCCGCTGACTGTAAATCTGGAGGAATTCCAATCCCTTTTATGCCATTAGTGTCTTGTTGATGTGGCAGGTTCCGCAGGCTGGAACATACATATATCACAAGCGTTAATAATCGCCCTCCCGTAAAGCTAAGGTCCGTGGGTCTAGAGTCCACGCGGCTTATCGCAACCGTGTTATATATATAACTCAATAACCATTATATATCATAAGTGTTATGCCCTCGGATCATATTCAAACGTTATTCAACATATATAATATATGCAATTTATTTGCAAATAACCCGACGTCCATAAGGATTGGCTGCCAATACGATTAAACCTTTATTAAACCAAATTCATTATATATGAATCTGCCCCGGGCCCACATATCACGCTTTCCAATGCAATGATTCTCCTCCGATTGCGATTGATCGCTCCTGCTCCAATTGCGATTGATCGCAATCGCAACTTCAAATACTCCGATGCGATTGAGTCACTTTTAAGTTCTTTCGATTGCGATTAATCGCAATCGCAAGATGCCTTGCTCCGATGCGATCGATTACTGTTCACTGTTCTTTGTCGATGCGATTGGAACTTGAATTTTATTAATCAAAGTTTATAAGTCCATCGGGTCCGGGCTTTAATCGCAATCGCAAGTCATTTCATATATGTTCCGACGCTCTTATAATCTCCGATGCGATTAGCCGGAATTCAAATATATATAAACCATCGTTTATACACCCATCGGGTCCGAACTCTTAATCGCAATTGCAAGTCTTTCAATATGTGTCGCGATTGACCACTGTTCATTGTATTTTGCCGATGCGATTGGGAAAGGACTTCAAACATGTTTGAATTATAATTCATACCTCCATCGGGTCCGTACTTCCAATCGCAATCGCAACTCACATGTTCTCCGATGCGATTGACCAATGCCGATGCGATTAGCAATAAATTGTGGCATATAGCTCAATCGGGTCCGGCCTTTAATCGGAGCACATAACAAAACTCCGCCGATTGAACCTTTTCTCCGATTGTGATTGGGGAGGGGTCCCACCTTATAAGCCATTTCGTTTTGATAGAACCTTTGGTTAAAGCGCTTCGCTTGTATATAAATGATATATATGTTTATATATATATCTTGCCGCTGGAGTGAAGCGATTCCCGGAATAATGTTTGTATATGTTATATGTGCTCCGCCGGTTGGAGAGTGCGATTCCCGGAATATGGTTCTGTATTATATGTGTAACACCCGGCTGGAGTCTGCGATTCCCGGAATAAGATTTGTGTTATATTATATGTATAACGCTCGCTGGAGTGTGCGATTCCCGGCATTTTGTAACTTCTCTCTGCCTCTGTCTCTGCTTCTGTCACTCTGCCTCTGTCTCTATCTTCCGATAACGGTTCTTCACTGTGCTTCTATGACTGTTACATTTTGACTTTCTTCTTGCTGCCTCTATTTCTTTCGTTGTGCCTCTTTTTCCTTCCTTTGCTTCGGCCGCCTCTTTTGCTCGAGTGTCGCCGCCTTTGCCATCAATGACAATATTTCCAACATTACCCACTACGAAAGTGACTCCTTTTTATGGCAACCTGTGGTGTAAGTAATGTTTTGAGATATTACCATTGGGGCATAGTTCAATAACATGACACGTCAAAAGCAATTTTCGAGCAAAGAATTAGACCCACCTTATCAACAAATGAACCAAGTCAAGGAGATATGGTGCAAAAGCGTGGATGTGTTACTTGCTACATATATGCATTTTTTATTAATAACGATGTTATTATTTCTGGATATAATTACTGCATTCTTCTATTAATAATGATATTTATTTCTACATATCGTTAATGTAATAGTGATATTTTAGCATATCATTATTGGTGATATTTCTAAATATCATTACTGTGTGAATGAATTGAGGATTGTATCAAATTTTTTGGGTGGACACTCGATTATCAAACAAATTGAGTGATTAGAAAAGATTTGGTATATATGATTTTTAAAAATGTGAAGAAACAAGTGGCCTTATGATTATTAAGTAAAAAATAAAAGTTAGAACTTAGAAAACACACAATGAATTAGAAAAACAAGAGTTAAAAAGAAAAGTTAGAACTTAGAAAACACACAATGAATTAGAAAAACAAGAGTTAAAAAGAAAAGTTAGAACTTTTAAAACATGGAACGAATTAGAATGACAAGTTGAGCAAAAGGGATTTTGAATAAATTCAAATAAAATTGAAAACTTTAAGAAAACTTAAGTAATAATAGCCATGAATTTTACGAAATAAAATATTAATAAAAAAATAAGGGGAAATTTTTTATAATAATGAAAATATAATATTTATTAAAATGAATTGGAGAAATTTTTTGTCTAAATAATTTAATAGATATATTTTATTATTAACAAATTGTGAAAAATATACATTGAAAATAAGACCCAAATATGTTTTCCCAATTAAAATTGACATAATTTTAAATATCTTTTTTTCCAACTTTACTTAAGGCATTTAATATAAAATGTTGGCAAATAGAGGGTAAATCTTTATGCGGATGCAATGATTCCAAAGATAAAGCTTTATGTGAATGTAATGATTCCAAATCTAGTGGCATTGTCATACACATGCATTTATTAGAGGATTGAAATGTTTTAGGCCTTTAGATCAAGTAAATATTTTTATATATGTTTTTTATAATGTTAGTTTTTTGGAAATAACTATTTATATATTTAAATATTACATTTTTGTGCTATTATGATAGAAAAGTTGTAATGTTATGTTTAACATTTTGACTATGTCAAATTACACAAAATTTAAAATAAAAGTAAATTAAATAAAAAGGTTAACATAATGTAATGAACATTTTCACTAGGTCAAAATACAATAAAAATTAAAATTAATAAAATAAAATAATGATAAACTATAAATGCAGCCCATGGTATTGACCCATGGTATTCATGTGGAATGTAGTTTCTTTATAGGGGGAACTAAGATGGCTAAATGTATCTAGATTTTCATACATCTAAATATACATAGTTTTTCTTGTTCTGTATTATTTTTGTTACAACTATTTTATTATTCCAAAAATACATGGTTTTTTTTTGTTATATATTATTTATGTTACAACTGTTTTATAATTCATGAGTATTATTTCTTAGTATATAGAAAATTAAATTAATAATGAAAATTTTTAAAATATGTGATCTTTTTTAAATTTCCAAATTATTTCAAAGGACATGATTTATCTTGAGCAATAATGATGAATGTTCATAATTCTCATTTCTTAAATAACACTAAATTTACCTTTAAAGGGGTCGGTAACAATTGCTTGTATCAAATTCAAGGATATAGAAGAAAGGAGACATGGTGAAGAGAAGCTTCCAACCTTAGAACAAACCCTAAAAAGGCATAACGTTGAATGTATGTAATCCATTTTCCTTGATACACATGAGAAGTGCAATGAAAAATATTGGAATTTGGAAAATGTCACGAAGCTTCTCTCATGTTCCATTCATTTAGATCTGAAATATATGGAAGAATAAAAGCAGGAAAATGGATACTTATCAACAATGTATGATTCTTTAGAGTGAAACGACGCTGACAAGGCTATGGAGGACCAAATAGCAAAATTAAAAACAGACAAGGATTCTTCAGAAAATGGGTTACTCAAGGATTTTGGAATCCAAATGAACTACATTATCTCACTGATTCAAGCAAGCGCTCAAAAAGAGACATACAATAGTAATATAGAGAATTTATTCATAAAAAAGAGAAATCTAGAATTATAACCTGAGAAAGAGTTATGGGAAGAGAAACATTCCAATTGTAAGGAGTCAAAGTTACATGAGTAGTAGTTCACTCAACATAATTCTCCATTGCTTATTATGGAGGAGAAAGTTCCTACTACCTCATAAATTGAAGAAGGCCCACATGAGAAAATCAGAAGAGATTCCTCAATGTTATTTTCATTTGACATTTAGTCACTCTGCTCTTTTTTTTTCTAGTAGTCTCTTTACCTCTACCCTTAAATTCAATGACTCAGAAAATACTAGACAAAAGACACTTACCTATTGCAATCACTTGAAAAAAAAAGGTATCTCTAAAGGGTCACTTGGGGAGGAATCTACTATTTAAAAGATCGGGAAAATAATTTCATTTCAAAACAAAAATGTACTATCACTAGGGAAGGGAGTTACTACATTTAATATTTTTTCCCATTCTTGTCACTACAAAATTTGATTGTTGCTTTTTATTTGATGGGAAAATAAATGGTCTTTAAAAGGCACTAAAATCTTGAATTATGATCCTTAAAGAAGTCGCTAGATTCCCTAATTATGAGTTGATTTTTTCTTCTTACTTTTGGGTCTTCATGATGTTTGTTATTCTGACTGAGGTGAAATGTTCCAAAGAAGTGGAATATTGGTCGTTGAAAGAGGAATTATGTAAATATAATTGTAGATAATTTATTAATATAAATTATCTGAACTGAGATTAATTAATGATCCCCAAGGGTTAAAAAGGTCCCAAATGTCTCTTATCCATAAAATTGACAATTAAGATAACTCTATGCTCTATGTTAAAATGACAGGTGAAGGTGGATTCACCATACTTAAGCTTCTTAGTAGTATCTTATGAAGTACACCATGTCAGAGTGAAAAGTTTTTATTCCGTTAAATAATTCTAGCTGTAGAGTAGAGTCAGAGTTCTAAGAGTAGTATCAGAGGAATTCAACATTGCGAATGTGATAGAAGCAAATAATTTCGTGGAAGGGTGAAATCTACCAAACTTGGTCATAAAAACCAAGTGCATCCTTCATACAGAAAAAAAAATAAAAATAAAAATAAATAAATACATGCAGATTTCGTCATACAAAGGTCTTGAGTACTTTGGCCAAAATGTCTCATCCATTATGAAGAAACACATCTCACACGCAATTAATAACAAAGAAGTTGTTCCACATCAATTACCCAATATGTATATTTTGATTTGAGGTCCAGTAAACATAATTCTCCACCCATTGTTTTAGAGGATAGTTGGAGCCGAAAAAATTCCTACTACCTCTTCTTTTTTATATGCTATACCACAACCTTACGGCGATTCCTTTACAACATGTGGTGCAATTGCTAGTATACAAACTTATGAACATTTTGATCTCTATGGAAAATAGAATGTAAAGCTTTACCTGCATACAATGATTCCAAAGCTTGTAACATTGCTCGACACTTTTGAGTGTTTATGTACAAATTTATGATAATTTAGTATTCCCTTTACAATATGATGTCAATGTTTATAGAGTGAGTTATGTTTTGTATACATATGAAAATGTTAGAGTTAATTTTTATAATAATAAGTTTTTAAAATAAATTAGGATTATTTATGAAAATAACATAGAGTGGTTTCAAAATATGAAAGCTTTACTTATTGTGTTATAGTACAGGAGTTGGTGGATTATTAAAAAATATTTATAATTTTTACTTTAGAGTTGTGTTATAGTATAGTACATAGAGTGGTTTCAAAGACACATTTTTACTTTTACCAAATATATTTTCTTATATTTTTAATACTTATATTAATATCTATAATCTTCATACTATTTATTGTCTCATTATTTCAAAAAAAACCCAACTATTTAAACTCAACGATTGATCTGATCTCTCACGTAGTCCTGATGATGATCTCTCACCTAGTCCTGATGATGAACCACACTGGTTGGTTCTAAACGCGTTGACTTTGTTCATGATAATGTGATTATTACTGAAAGATTTCTTCATAATTTATTGATGGATCACAAAAGCCAAAAATCTATTAAAAACTTAATTTTTAAATGATATATACATAATTTTTTTAAAACGATATCTGATGTATATACAATTGACATTAAAATATTCTTAACACATTTTTTTAAGTATATGTAAATATTAATTTGTATTAAAATATTTTATTAATAACCAAAATATAAGATTTAAACATCTTATTAAGACATCTTCTTAACTTCTAATTACTTTAAAACATATTCACTTTTGAGCAATTAATTTTCTATTTAGAACATATATTTTAATGTTTATCTTTATTTTAAAGGAAAATATACTAAATAGCAAACTTATACATCCCTCATACTTTAAATTGCCTGCACCTCTATGCTCAATCAATCTAACCAACAAAATTAAATTATCCAACACCTCCTTTCCCTTTACCTTTCTCTTTCTGCCTCTATGCTCAATCAATCTAGCCAACAAAATTAAATTATCTAACCCCTACCCACTCCTTTCCCTTTCCCTTTAGGTGGGCAAACTTTAATGTCTCCAAGGAAACAAGTGTGTGGGGTAAACATGTTGTCCGGACATTAAAATAAAATAAAATAAATCGTATTGCAATGAGCGTAGAATTAATTATGTCTATAACATAAACAACGCACCATCTCGCGTTTATGGTTAAATTTGGCGGGGGCTATCATTATCAATGATGCGTTTATGGTTAAATCTGGCGGGGCCTATCATTATCAATGATATCATCATTGCATATGAAGGTTACGTAGGAGAGTGTGACGTAAGAAGGTTTCCATATCAATATCCGATGCCGGTTGATAATGATAGGGATGGTTTGAACGCTTACTGCAAGATGACTTGTTTTATTTTCCAGCAATATTGACATGGTTCACCATACAATTGTCTCAGATACATTAACGTTTACCCAACCGATTTTAATGGAAAGGAGTCGATCGGTGGTGTTGAATAATTTCATTGTCGGGATATGTTAATAGCCATATCATATTCACATGGCTCACACGATGGTTTGCTCCACACGCGATTCAGAAGGTGCCAAAGGTGTCAAACATCATGTCACTTTATTATTAATGCTGTACATGCATCTCAAACACATTATTATGATGGCCTCGGTAGACAAAGCTTACCCACCTGATCCGAATAGAAAGGAGTGACTAGGTAGGGGTCGGTGGTGTTGAATAATTTCATTGTCGGGATATGTTAATAGCCATATCATATTCACATGGCTGACACGATGGTTTGCTCCACATGCGATTCAGATTTCGATCCTGGTTATAGGTGTCAAAGGTGTCAAACATCATGTCACTTTATTATTAATGCTGTACACACTCTTCCGGACTTACTTACCCACCTGAGTGACTAGGTAGGGGTCGGTGGTGTTGAATAATTTCATTGTCGGGATATGTTAATAGCCATATCATATTCACATGGCTCACACGACGGTTTGCTCCACACGCGATTCAGAAGGTGTCAAAGGTGTCAAACATCATGTCACTTTATTATTAATGCTGTACACACTCTTCCGGACTCACTCCATGATCCATCCATCTCAAACACATTATTATGATGGCCTCGGTAGACACAGCTTACCCACCTGATCCGAATAGAAAGGAGTGACTAGGTAGGGCTTAGAAATTTCGTTGTTGGATCCCACCACTCTTCACACACGCTTCAGCTCTACTTGCATCCACTCAAAAACACGTTATTACGAAATCACAACACAACATAATTCCCATCTTCACACACTCTTCAGCTCTACTTACATCCACTCAAAAACACGTTATTACGAAATCACAACACAACATAATTACCATCTTCATTTTCTATTGAGAATTTGTGTCTTAATCTATGCCATATAATATTACCATCCTTATATCCTCCCCGTCAAATGCTTTTAAGGGATTCAACTCTAGGGATATGTAATGATTTGTACAGTCTATATTATATACTATACAGATGGGAATTACAACAATATAAAATTCATATCATTCAAAAGAGTGTTTTTTAATTTTAAATATGGTATATATCATATTTTATAATTATATATGAATAGTTACATTTATAAAAAAAAAAAATTAGGATTTGCTTTAAAAAATTATTTCACCATAATTTAATGACCACAATGTGTTGGAACATGTAGATTAAAAACTCTAAAATATTTATTTATAATAAATACAATATTTGCTTTGAAAATGGACACATTATCTCACCAAAATTCAATAACCATATGTCAAAAAAAAACATTAAAATAAGTAGTTGATAATTCAATGACCATTTCCCACTGTAATAGACTAAGACAAATTAGCACCACACTCTTATGCAATGACTTCATCCACTCATATACACACTATTATGATCTAGATTCTTAAGTACTCTTCCCTAAGGAGTGCCAATCCCTCTTCTCTTCACACCAACAACATGCACCAAAGTTAAATCATCCTCAATGCCAAAAATCTCCCTCCACGCCAAGCCACCTCAATGCCACACCCATGCCACCTCAATTCCCTTTGCTCAACTCTCACCTGTCACGTGGTGCCACCTCACAACATGGTGATGCCATCATGAAATTAGCATCACATTAGCCCTAAAAAATGCCAAATGACACGTGTGTTAGGCTGAAAATTTGTTTAAAGAGCCACTCGGCCATATATTCATCATTTTGTACAACTCAACCTCCAACTCACACCTCTAGCATGTCAATGAACTCCACGAGCCGAAATTCAACCTCTGTAAGGTCAAATTCACCCATTTGAATGGCCAGTTCACCTTACCTTGGTAGATTTGACCTGTTGAAGTATTTCTCAAACCAAATTTCAAGCTAATCAAACTCTAAAGGAAACTTTAGCTCTACTATAAATTATAGGATCTCAAGGTGATTGGATACTTCATATTTCTTGCAATTTTTCATTATTGAAAGACTTTCAAAATTCAAATGATTTGAAATAAAAAAAATATGAAAAAGAAAGAAAATAGGGTATAAAAAATAGAAAGAAAAGGAAAAAGAAATAAAAACCCCAAAAAGAAATAAAATTGAAAGTGCTGCAAGTTCAAATGCCACTACTCATTAGATAGGATTATCTAGTCATACAGTTAAATCATGATTGGAAAGTTTTCAATTTCTGTTAATAGGTTAGAAAATAAAGATTTTCCAAACTGTCTAATCTTGGCTTATCAGTAGATAGGTAGAAAAATTAAATTGGCTCAACAGTTTAAATTGAGTCAATGGCTGAAATAAGGATAGGTGTTAGGTTAGAAATTCAAAAGAAAGAATGATTTAAGGGTTTTCTAGTCTAAATGCACCCTGAAAAAGAAGGAAAAATGTTAGATGAGTAGTTTTGGGTAGGTAGATATATTGAGAAGGAAGAATGGAAGGAAAATTTGAATTTTATTCTACAAGGTTCAACATCAAAGCTTCAATTTTTTCCTCTGCCGCAAGAAGAAAATCAAGACAGAGAGTGTTTATACTCAAAATGTTAGAAAGGGGATTATGTTCTAAGTTTGGGAACTATGTTCCAAGTCATTCTGACATATTTTTTATCGCATTGTTATCCAAAGTCCCGAAAATGTTAATATTCCATTATTCCTAACCTTCAAACTCTCGTATTTTTCATTTATCCTAAAGTTTGTAGTACCCCCCCGAATATTTCTCGGCCCCAAAATCTCATCAGACATTGCATCTCATGTCCCATCTATACTAAATGCCCTCCACCTTATCCGTCATCCCCGCACATCACCCCACATCCGACGATCCTTATTTATTTTCGGCCCCCCCTAGGCCCTCAGCCTCTGAACTTTAACAATGGGGGAGGGGGGGGAGGGGTGCGAAATGGGTGGTATCCATTACCACTGATCCTGCTACATGGCGCGTCCATGCTAATTCACACACCCCTCCGATACCATTCACCGCTCTTGCCCCCCCTCTGAGAAGTGGTTTTCACCACTGACAAAATCGCCATGCTTATTCGAACTTTAAATTGACTGTTAAACACCATGTCTGCTCCCGCCTATCCTCTCCATCCAATCACATCACCACCCGCCAACATAGCCATTGTGTCATTAATGGCAAGAACGTTATCCAACAGACCCGCGCCTAATCAACGACCACCAGATCCCAGTAATAAATCTCAAATCCGGCTTAATGGAAGAGTTTACTCTGCTTGTTATTGTCAAATTGTTGCAGATTTTGAATTCGCGGATAGATCACAAAGAACCACAAGTGAAGAAAGGATTGTTCTTATCAAGGAGAAATTATCAAGTCTCCACAATTTCAATCAAGGTTATATTATAACTCTCCCCCCTATTCCTTTTAATGTTTCCCTTCCCCAAATTCTATTATGTGGCAATCTCCCTTTCTTCGTTCCCCCTTCTGTCATCCCATTCTTCATTGCAGATCGATAATTGATTTACAAAAGACTTAAGATGCATCCAAAGGCAGACCAACGACCTTTCAATCCCATGGTCTACCCTCAAGTAGATTTAGATCATATACCCTGGCTGATAGAGACTGTAAAATCCATGAGACACAGTTAGATTTCGACTTGTTCGATGTCTACTGTTCCCTCGAGGATAAATTTCTTGATGAAGCAGGTGATATAGGCCTATGGGACACCAAGCTTCCTTTTTTCATTTTTCCCAAAACCCATAACCACCCTGAACTGATCAGAAAATGTCAATCATGCTATGACATAATCCAGAGAGCCATAGTGAACCATGTAGGAGAAATACTATTTTCCATAAATGCCTAATCCATCCAAAAAATGATGCAGGCCCCCATTGTTGAGAATACCATTCCCTTTTCATGCGAAGCCCTAAGATAATTATACCAAAAGCTAGACTTTGCTAGCAGGTCCAAAACCTTAAAATTATTCATCGCCACAAATGCCCCAATGCCTACCAAGAATCCCCCTTATCCATCATCCATTTTCCATGATAGGACCCAACACAACTTCACTGTTTTATCTTAATTATTGCGGTATCACAATGATCAGTAGGTAGATGAAGCCATGATTGGTTTCTTGTCTATTCTTTCCTCAGATGCTAAACCCATAGTGATGTTCAATTATGCTCAGTTTCTTGTTCATGTAATTCATGAACAATAGAAGTTTTCAAATACACCTCTCCGTTGGTGTACATGTTTTATTATTTCCAATCCATAAGGTTTTAGTTTGATATGATGAAGCTGAATGATGATTCTCAGCCCCAATCAGTGATTTTCTAGACTACTTTATTG
This sequence comes from Pinus albicaulis, assembly GCA_034641835.2. NCBI lineage: Eukaryota > Viridiplantae > Streptophyta > Pinopsida > Pinales > Pinaceae > Pinus > Pinus albicaulis. The sequence goes on from CM076583.1 coordinate 106,474,121, forward strand.
ATGAAGGAGCACAAGAATTACTCCCACAAGAGCTTTGTAGAATTGTTTGTTCATCCAACAATTAGTGCACTCAATAGTACTATAGAGCCAAGGATTAGTGAGGAAATAAAGAAGGTAATGCAGTTGAAAGAGTAGATCATAACAACATATTGGTACATCTACCAATACTACACAGAGATCAGGGTTTATGGCAGTGAATTGCCCCCTATAAACTGCCCAAGTACCTCTCTATGAGAATATTTTCAGTTGAGTATATCAAAAAAATGATAAATGCAGATGAGGTGGATTTTGTCTCTGCCAAGAAGAATTAACAATTCAGGATCAAATAAAAAATTGGTCCATTTATTTGCCACAACAGAGCAGTAGGGGATGAGGCAGATAAAATTTTGAAGGAGATGAAGTTCACACATAGCTTCAATTGGTCCTATGATACAATGGGGATCATCTCCAAGAAGAAGGTGGAGATGTAATATTCCCAACTAGCCTCAAGCTAATTGGAATATTAAAATTTTCTTTACTTTTCTGTTCATGAATAAATGTAAAAGGGAGAAACATAAGAACTCCTAAAATCAGTGAATAAATCAATGCCCCATGTGAACAAGGCTAAATCTGGGCTACTTCAATAAAACACCCTTATGTGTGAAAGGGGTTGAGACTTTTGATTGGGTCAACAGGACCAAATCAACAGCGCTGTCCAAATTCAATGAAACTCCTAGATGCATAGTGCAGTTTTAGATGGAGGCCACACATGTGAAAGGAGCTAAATCATTGAGATGGTTTAGGTGTTTGCAAAATCTCATTCTTATAAAAGGAAGAGGAGGATAACAAGAGAAGGGTTGTTGAAGACCATATTATTTCTAAAGAATGTGTCTGTTTAGACATTTCTCATTCTCTTGGTTGTCTAGCAAAGAATAGTGTTGTTTAGCACAAGGATCTCCTCTTTAGGAATCCTTCTCTTTCCTTGAGTAGCTCTTGGAAGAGACTTGTACTACTTGACCACTATCAGGCTTAAGGCCAAGCTTCTACTTCCAACTACAACTCAGATCCTATTGAGGGTTTGGTTGTCTTTGTAAGCTGCAGCGATTGGAGGCTAGATCTAATTAGATCTAGGCCAATCTAGTGCCCCTTTTTAGTGGGAGAGGCTTCTATCCCATTGACAAGAGATCATTTGAGCTTCATATCTACATCTTGACATCAGGCCAAATTATTCATCAAGCCTACATCACAGTCCCTCTTCCAGTACTGCATTATCTATAAAGAAGAAAGTTGCAGGGTGTTTTGGAAAAGTTTGAGGAGTGATATCTAGTGTTGGGGATCTTCCCTTCATTGTGGTGATCCATGGATTTCTGTTCTTATCCATGTCATATTTAGATCTGATCTGAATACTCCTATACATGCTTCAAAAATTATGAATAGATCTGCAGATCTGCTGCATAGAATCTCAGATCTACTCCACGTGCTTCATGATTTGCTGAAATCCCCAAGGGGATTGTAAAGTAGAGACATTATAGTGTATGGATCTGTCATAGATTTAATTGTTCATGCATTATTTTGCTCTATATCTAAGTTGTAATCTATTGCTGTAGTACACTCATGGATCTTTCCCTGAAGATGAACCTCGTTGGCTGGGTTTGAAACGTCGAAATTACCAAGAATGGATTCAATTGATCCGGAAAAATTCTCTACATAAAATATTGCTGTCAAGCCTTTGCAGTCAATTCTTGAGGGTTTCTTCATCAAAGTCTTCCATTTTTCTTCATGTTCTGAACAATAAAACTCCAGATCTGATGTTTGCATCATATTGTATCAGAAATCCTCTTTAAAAGACGTTGTGCATGCTTCAGAAACTTTCTGTTTAGCCAAGTCATGGGATTTCAATGTTTTTAAGCCATACCAGGATTGAGAGATCTGTTTAACTAAGAAAAAGTGATTTTTTTTCAGATATTTTCTGGATGTGAGTCCCAAATTACATATTCTAAGGGATCCCAGCTTTATTTTTCCCTATTATCACACAAATCTCTAAAAATAACGTTTTTAGGGCATAAATAACTGCTTTTCCCCACTTTTGGCTCATATAATGGATCAGATTTCTTTCTGTTGTACATGTAATTGATGGCTATGTGTTTCAAACACATTTTATGAGTTATTTCTCATTACTATTCCAGATTTTTGTTCAAGTATTGCTGCATCCCTATTTGGGAATATTACACTGGTATAAGAGCAACTTTCTTGGCACAGCCTGTGCTTTCTTTGAAAGAGCCAATATGTATTTTCATGAAAAGAAGAGACTGAAGAAGAAGTATGATTACACTGAAGATACATAAGAAAAGGGTAAAACCCCTTTATTTGGAAGAATGAAAGGGAAAGAGTTCTCAAAAACGTTGTTCCAAACTCTGTATGAGCTTAAAGGAGAAATCAAAGAAATGAAGAGGGGAAGACATAAAGGTCCCTCAAAAATATCTTTACATGAAGAAAGCCCCAGTTCTTCATCTTATATGTGCAAGCACTCAGCTACACAATCAGATCCACAACGTTATTCTATGCCCAGATTTACTGCAAGAGAGATGAAGGAAGAAGATGCACCAAAGGAGGATACTTTGAGTGATTATCTTCATGAGTATGAATCTAAATCTTGGAAAATCAAGGAGCACTTAAGCTTCCAAGAGTTTTTCCAGCTCAAGGAGGAAAGGAGATCTAACAAGTACAATCGAAGGAGAAGAGGTATATTCTTTCTACCAAATTTTGATGGATACTCCACATGCACAGCCAAAGCATGGATAGATCAGCTAGACTCCTATTTGGATCTACATCAAGTGTCAGAAAAGGAAGCCCTTAAGGTAGCTGCACTACATCTTAAAGGTAAAGCTTATGCTTGGTGGTTTTTTGAATCCTTTTCATTGAAGAATGCAAATATATCTACTTATGCAAAGTTCATTAGGAGAATGGTGAAGAGATTTTATGTAAAACAAACTAAAACATCTTTGATTGAGCTAGAAAAGCATGAGCATGCAAAACCCTTGCATGAGTTGGAAAGATCTTTTGTGAAAACTCCACTTCAGATTTATGTTGAAGGGGATAAAAGCTTTTGTAATACCTTCTCAGAGGCAAGATCCCCTTTTTATGAAGAGATTTCTTCTCAAAAAGAAGTCATGGAGATTCCTCTTTAAAAAGAAGACCAAGATCCGAGATCTCTTGTTGATAATGAGGTGTTCTCAAATATTGATAAGGAAGAACAAGAAGGTAGTAAAAATGCTGTCACTTCAGAAGAAGACCCATTACCACATGGGGATGGAGATGAAGTTATTGTTTCAAGGGAAAAAGTTTGTGTTTCTTTGCAAATGATTCCCAAGGGGCATTATGTGACAGCCTTATTGGGTAGTGATAATTTACTCCAAGAAAAAGGAGGAAGGATGGATCAGCATCCAATGATGAGGAGCATGTACCCTTGCTTATTTCAAGGGTTTCTATTCATGAGAAGAAGACTGAACTATGCAGCAAGGAAAGGGACACATCAGTCCAACCATTCATGCAGTCTACTTCAGATCTTGATGTCTCTCTACATGGAGGCATTCCACCAGGGAGACCCCCTGATGGGAAGAAGAATAAAGTGTTCTCTCAACCTTGTGCAGTAGTGACATATTTGGCTACCACAGCGCTGAGATCTATTGATGGATTCCAAGGAGGGCTGAACAATTTTCTGAAATTGATTTTGCTATTCCTCACTCATCTGTTTGCGCTGAAAAAGAAGAACTCAGAGATCTATGATGACATTATCATGATGTCAAATGGCCACTCCATAGATTTTGTGCAGCAAATGATATCTCTACATACAAAGAAGATTTCGGAAGAAAACAACAGGGGGCCAACACTCTTGTATGCTTGAGCCAAACTATGGAAGTTTTGGAAAAGAGAAACCTTTCAGCTGCAAGAGAGGCAACAAAGATGGAGTAACTTTACTCCCACACATGAATTTGGCATTAAGCATGTCAAAGAGGAGGACCATGATATGACAGAAGCTTCAGATCAGATTTCTACAACGCTGTCATGGTTGGGGAGATTGGATCCATATTGGAAATCACAACTGTTGGTGGAATATTCCAAGGATCTTCACACATGCATGATTCTTGATGAACAACTACTAGATGAGGGCTATTTAGTCCAAGAACTATATCAGCATTGTCAAAGATGCATGAGCCTTGTGGATTTGGAGCAGCAACAAGACGCTAAGATAGAGTTATTTCAACCAACTCTTCCTACCTTGGAAGGAGGAGAGAGATCCATACACCACTCCACTTGTATAAGGAGAACTATTGATGAAGAGCATACTTATGTAAATCATTTTTTACTTTCTGATTGTATGCATTCTTTTACTATGTATATGCAGGCCATGACTCCTAAGAGGAGTGCTATACCTTATAAACTTCATGGCCAACTTTGGGCCAAAACTATTGTTGGTTATGGCCACTCCTTTGGTGAACAAAGGGAGATTTTACAGCATGATGGATGCTTTCCTAAGGCACCAAATATATCTTCCACTTTCAGCCATGGAGATATGTTATGGGCAACACGTAAGTGGTGGGAAAACCACTTACCACATCTAGATCTAAGGCAGGCAGGAGATGCACTGCATTGGTTTTTCTTGGGTGAGTGTGGGTACTCCCCAAAGATTCATATTTTCTTGTCTCATGCCTTGTGTGTCAATGGGAGGATGCATTAGAAGAAGGCATAGTTGCTTTGGTTGACAAGAAGAGAGTTTGGACATCACATGTTAAATCTCATGTCCATGTATTTACTTTTGGTTGGGATGTATCTCATGTATTTACATGTATTTATGTTTGGAATGTATCTCATGATCATGTATGTACTTGGGAGAAAATGTAACTCTCACATGAGAAGGCATAAGAGAGCTTGTTTGTATCATGATGATAATGATGCTCTGATCTTTGTTGAGAACATGATGGGAGGGATGACACATTGATTGGATGTGTCCATTGGGAATGAAATTTCCCATACTTATGCATACTTCAAGAAGAGGATGGAACATTGTATGGATGTTACACTATGTATTTTGTTTCCTTATATAAGAAGCCATATGATTGACTTATGTCTTTGGGAAAATTCTCTCACATGGGAAGAATTTTGGCAAGACATGTGTTACTTGAGTCACATTCAGCTAACACCTCTTATCCTCTATTATTTTCAAGCTTTGGAGAATCTTATGGGAGCAAGAAGGTGGTGGGATGGCCACTTATTGTACTATGTTTTGAGGTAGCAAGAATAAGAAAAATGCTAGTCTCAATGGAGGGACTATTGTCACCTTCCAATATATCATATGACACTTAGTCCATGTTTCTTTTGGAGCACATATGGTGATGGCACTTTATTCACTATATGCATGGAAGATTGGGAAAGAAGGGTCCCTAGAATCAATGAAGGGAATCATGAGGTTCCAAGTGTCTTTTGGCTTCATGAGGACTATATTATTGCAGCCCAGGATCAACAGCTCCACATTGATCATAAATGGAGGGAGAGACAACGTAAGTTGAACATTCTTACCTCTCATTTCCAACCATGCAACCCCTATACATTGCGATGACAGCATGGTGATTGGAGTGTCTCATGGGGGATGAATCACCCACCATTTATCATATCTCATGCCTTGAGAATACCAATGGACTGCATATGTTTCTTTCTATGTATCTCCCACTTCTTCATGATGACAACTATTTGGGTTACTCACCAAAGGAAAACTTGTATTCTTGGGAGGAGACAAATGCACTACAGATTTTGCAAATTCCTTGTGAGTTTCTTAAGGACAAGCAAAATTTTGGAGGGGAGGATTGTAATATTCCAAATTAGCCTCAAGCTAATTGGAATAATAAATTTTTCTTTACTTTTATGTTCATGAATAAATGTAAAAGGGAGGAACATAAAAACTCCTAAAATCAGTGAATAAATCATTGCCCCATGTGAACAAGGCTAAATCTGGGCTACTTCAATAAAACAGCCTTATGTGTGAAAGGGGCTGAGACTTTTGACTGGGTCAACAGGACCAAATCAACAGCACTGTCCAGATTCAATGAACCTCCTAGATGCACAACACAGTTTTAGATGGAGGCCACACATGTGAAAGGAGCTAAATCATTGAGATGGTTTAGGGTTTTGCAAGATCTCATTCTTATAAAAGGAAGAGGAGGACAACAAGAGAAGGGTTGTTGAAGACCATATTATTTCTGAAGAATATGTCTATTTATACATTTTTTATTCTCTTGGCTGTTAAGCAGAGAATAGTGTTGTTTATCACAAAGATCTCCTGTTTAGGAATCCTTTTCTTTCCTTGAGTAGCTCTTGGAAGAGACTTGTACTACTTGAGGGTTTGGTTGTCTTTATAAGTTGTAGCAAGTGGAGGCTAGATCTACAAAGATCTAGGCCAATCTAGTGCCCCTTTTCAGTGGGAGAGGTTTCTATCCCATTGGCAAGAGTGTTCTGGATCATTTGAGATTTAGATCTACATCTTGGCATCAGGCCAAAATATCTATCAAGCCTACAACGCAGTCCCTCTTCCAGTACTATGTTATCTGCAAAGAGGAAAGTTGCAGGGTGTTTTGGCAAAGTTTGAGGAGTGATCTCTAGTGTTGGGGATCTGCCCCTCATTGTGGTGATCCAAGGATTTCTGTTCTTATCCATGTCATATTCAGATCTGATATGAATACTCCTGTATATGCTTCAGAAATTTTGAATAGATCTGTAGATCTACTGCATAGAATCTCAGATCTACTCCATGTGCTTAATGATTTGCTGAAATCCCCAAGGGGAATGTGAAGTAGAGACATTATAGTGTATGGATCTGTCATAGATCTGATTTTTCATGCATTATTTTGCTCTAGATCTAAGTTTTAATCTAATGCTGTAGTACACTCAATAAAATAACGTTGTCAAGCCTTTGCAGTCAATTCTATGTGTTGCAACACCTCATTCTTGAGGGTTTCTTCATCAAAGTCTTCCATTTTTCTTCATGTTCTGAGCAATAAAACTCTATATCTGATGTTTGCATCATATTATATCATAAATCCTTTTTAAAAGACGTTGTGCATGCTTGTAAAACTTTCTGTTTAGCCAAGTCATGGGATTTCAGTGTTTTTAAGCCATACCGGGACCGGGAGATCTGTTTAACTAAGAAAAAGTGATTTGTTTTTGGATATTTTCTGGGTGTGAGTCCCAAATTACATATTCTAAGGGATAACAGTGTTATTTTTCCCTATTATCATGAAAATCTCTGAAAATAATGTTTTTAGGGCATAAATAGCTGATTTTCCCCACTTTTGTCTGATATAATGGATCAGATTTCTTGCTGCTATACATGTAATTGATGGCTATGTGTTTCAAACACATTTTATGAGTTTTTTATCATTGCTATTCTAGATTTTTGTTCAAGTATTGTTGCATCCCTATTTGGTAATATTACAGGAGAACAAGTCCAGACCCCACATTCATACCCTCATATTGGAGATCGAGCAGTATATGAATAAAGAAGAATGGATAGCTAACACAATCTAGGAGGCAGAATAGCAGGTCATCTCTACTTTAGGAATTAAAACACAAACTCCATAAGAAATAAAAGATGCAGGAGCACAAGATGACAAAGGGAAAGGTCAGAAAAGGAAGTAGGAAGAAAGAAGACTAGATAAGATCAAATAGACATGGAAATTGATTCCTCCACTAAATAATTCAAAATGAAATATAGGAAGAGGGCCAGAGTCTGCATGGAGATTGACCAAGGCAATGAGAAAGATCAACAAACAGTTATCACAAACAAAGATTCACCAAGCTCATCTCCAACAGGTGGGAAAAAAAAATTTCTCCACATCCTCTGCCATTGTGCCTTTCCAACATCAGAATGTGCAGAATCCAACATCTACTACCACTGCAGGACAACAATAGGATGACATCTATGACACATTCAAGGAGAACAAAAGAAGGATTGAGGTTCTTAAGATCAACACATACAATCCATTTTGGAAACAAACAAGCAGCTCCCAAAGCAGGCTTCTATTTGCATTTGAATATGAGAAGGGAAGAATGAAGATGGAATTCTTGGAAGCACAAATTCCTCAGCCCAGAGGTGCAGCATACTACAAGAAGACTTCTTCTGAGTTTGATATAAAGAGAATTCACCCAATTGATCAAATGGAAATGCACAAGCATGAATGAGAAATGATCTCCTCTACACTAACTAGTATAGCCATGAGTTTCTCAAAGTTTCAGGTAACATTATCCAACACACAGTCACAGTTGAAGATGGAAAAGATCTCCTCCATGGCCAAAGACTTAAGGATTAAATCCCTGGATGATTTACTGACACAAATTAGGGACGATCCATCAAACCTAGCTGTGAAAGAAACACTCATAAAGAAAAAGAATGTAGACATAGTTCCTTTGAAGAGACAACTTAAGATTCCAGTGACAGAAGACCCGATGGAAAAGGAGATAGAAGAAAATGAAACACAGAAGGAAAAAATGATGCAATTAAACCTTGAACAAGCATAACAGATAAAGAAAATGGAGAATGAGATGGAGAAAATGGTAAAAGAGAGACAAAAAGAAGTGAGAGAAGCGGTGAAGGAAGAAACAAATGAAGCATCTAAGGCCATGATTCCACTACAGGAATTCCCTCTTACAGTGATTCCGGCATCTGCATCAACAACATGTACACTAGGTGAAGGAACTGAGAAGTTAGCTAAAGCTATGGAGAACATGTCCTTACGGACAACAGAAATTAAACTCCTGCAAGATCAAGTCAATTGTTGGAAATATTGTCATTGATGGCAAAGGATCAAAAAGGAGTAGCACCAGAACCAGCAATAATGCAAAGGCAACAGAAAGGTAGCAAAGGCAGAAAAGGAAATTGTTACACATTATTTTGTCACCATGACATTTGAATATCTACATGGGTTCATCATTACCTATATTATGCTCCCTTAGAAGTCAAAAACCCCAAAGTTCCTAAACCAAGTCTTGAAATTGGAGAAAAGCTCATTAAAACCCTAAAAATCTTAACTCTACACTTTTCCTAATCCTTTCCTGCGGACCCACAACTTTTTGCTCTATAACCTATGGCAATCCCACACGTTCTGCTTATTAAACCTACAGACCCCCATAAAAGGTAAAATAAAAGAAAAGTAAGTTCTAGAAGCCCAGCTGGTCCAATATTCTCCCAACTTGAGGCTTCTAGAAGCGTAATTAGGTCGAGCTTCATCCCTTCATTCATGAATCTCTATCCCTTCATTAATGGAGTTTATCCCTTGGTATTTGGAGCTCAAATCCCTTCATGAGAGGAATTTATCCCCCTCTTTATGGAATTGAAACCACCTCCATTCTCTTATAAATTGAGCTCATGTTTCAGTATCAAGGGTACTTAGAACTTAGTATTTTGAGGAGAATTGCTGAAGAAATCATACTCTCTATACTTAGCATCATTGGTATGAGAACGATCACATACCCATATCCATATCTTCATGCTAGTTCAGAGAGAAGAAGGCTTGTCAAACTGAGGGAAAACGGTTGTTCAGGACCCCGGAAGAACCTGTATAACATCAAGGCGACAAGGTTGTAAGGTTACTTCTTATTATACAAGTTAATACAAATGGATTCTATTTTCTCATTAAATTTTTAATGTATCTATTTGAGTAATTTAATTCTTGGATTCCTTGATCACTAAGATAGATTAGTGCTTTCTGAATTATTATATCTTGCAGGTGCTTTTAATCCTTTGTTTGTCTTTGATTGCAAGTTTCACATGCTGAAGTGACCTCTTTTGGAGCGACTGGATAGAATATTACAACAAGTGTTGGACTTCAGGTAGGGGCATATACCCGTAATTTGTTAATTAATAACTCTAAATCACAAATGATCTAGAGAAAATGGTTTGCATTTGGTTGTTTGTTTCTAGATATCCTTAGGATACTAGGGAGATCGTTCTTGTCCGCAAGAAGGATTTATCTGTGTAACAAAATGGCGATTCCACTGGGGAATATGAACTCAATTTTCCTTTTTGATTTTAAGTTTGATTTTTAAAGAGTTTTCTACTTTTGATTAGTCTAAAACTGGGTTGGGTAGTTAACTTATCAGAATCCCTAAAAAGTAAATTTGAATTTTTATTTTTTATGTATTTTTCTTGGCCTCCGCAGTTTTTATTTAAAAACAGTGTGGTAGCCTCCATGGTTTTAGTGTAAAAACTATGCGGTACTGCACTATTCTTTATTAAAACCTTCAGACTTAAGGAAAATTTTTGAAAAATTAAGAATTCTCTTTTCTGGAGACAGATTACCAGATTCTCTGTGTTTTCCCCAACTTGTCTTGACTGTCAAAGTCTTATGTGTGAATTTCTTTCAGCAATTTCTGTGTTTGAGTGATTTTTCAACTGATTTGCAGTTTATGAGTAAGTGTTTGCTCTGTCTTCTTGCTGCTCTAAATCATAAACTTTCATATACCTTAGCTGACTGGTATGTCAGTGTTTTATTTCTAAGCCATTAAACTTGTAGCAAATCTTGCTTTTATGAAAATTAGATTTTATTTTCATTTTCAAATTTAGAAGACCTTTTAGGTTGATAAGGCCTAAATTTCACATTAAACCATTATTGGATGTTTTTGATTTTTGCTAAGATAAGCAAAACGTTTCTTGGTTAGATCACAAACTAAGCATAAACATCCTCAAAAATTTTTGATAGAGTTCAAGATTATAGTTTTTCTTTTGGTTTTAAATTTTATGTTTTTAGGAATTTTGGTTTTCTTTTGGAAATAAGTTTGATTGTAGCTTTTGATCTGAATGATAAAATGACTTTCATTTTGAACAAGTGATAATTTTTCTAGGAAATTGAGTTCTCAAGAAATTGTCTTCTTTTCAAAGTTTCTTGTTTATGAAAGAAAGAATTGACGTTTTGAAAGTTATTGGATCTCTCAAATCTTTCCTTTAGATAGGTTTCATTGACAATAAATGATTTGTTTTTCATATAGATGTATCTTAGCATATTTTTGAGTCGGGTCATTAAACATCATCAAAGTTTCACTTCCATACCTACTATCCTAAGAAACAACTAAACTAAAAATAATGCTTAAATAAAATCAATCTAGAAATTTTACATTTTCTAGGGCTCTTTTCCACCAACATAGCTTAGGCTAGTGTCTTGGAACACATTGTAATTAACATTCCAAGGGAGTTCAAACAAACAAGTAGTAATCTTGCAGTAGGAAAAATCCAATTGTAACGTGTATGCTCTGGGAAGCTCCTCTTAAAAGAGTTAATCACGAGATCATATCCGAACCAATGAGGTAATCATACCTATCTCATTGGGAAAGATAGCAAATGTGCACGTATTAAAAATGGTAAACCTCAGATAGACCATTGTCAAGGAGCCTGGGGTCACTTGTCGGTAAACCTTGGATTATGTCAAGGAGCCTTCAGGGGGATTGAGCTAGTTACTCTGCCCTTGCGTGTATATCGGATTGTAGACTTTTCCCCAAGGTATATGTGTTCCCGTTGGTGACCTTAGTGGCTATAAAATTTAAGCTTCTTTCCCAAGGTGACGGTGGAGGGAAAGTCCCACTGTACTTGTAGTAGATGTCGACTAGACTCACTTGGACACTCCGGAGGGTTATCTTCACTCAAGATGGTTTAAGTGGAGAAACTTGCACCAGTCTGTTTCATTAAGTAGGTTGTCAAGGTAACTGTTCCAACCACCATTTCTGAATTAAAATTCTACGATGTTGGATTTCATCACCAACTAATGTTTTTAGTGCGGGAATTTACTGTTTGTAAGTGGTTTTATCTCTTAGATTTTGTAGGCGTGTGATCTGTTGATCATATCAACCTCCTATCAAATTTTTAGCCAGCCATTCCATTTGAATCCTTCGAAATCCCTTTGTTTGGCCTAAATAATCCTCTTGCTTCCTGTTGTTTCCATTCTCTACCTCAAAATTGTATAAAAAGGTCGTAAACCATATTTGAAAATATATAGGGCCTTAGCCCTTTTGGCCGAGCCCCTGAACCCTCCTCCTCTCATATGACCCAGCTCCGAAACCAAGGGCCAGTCCGATGGGCGCTCATCGAATATATGCATCGGGCGTAGTTTGAGTCGCTGATCTATACAGATCTGACGGCGTTCGTTCAGCTCTGATGCGCCCGTAGCCCGCTCCATTCATCTCCCAAATCATTTGAGCATCGTCCGATCATGCTGCCAAATCAACAGCCCACAGTCGATTTACAGTTGTTGTCCCCCGCCCCGCGTTCACTGTTTAAAACCTGCCGGTTTTCATCGCACCACCTTTCGTGGGAGGGTGGTATTCCTCAAATTGGAGCGATTCCATACATTATTTGCCACGTGTCTCCGCGTACAGCCCAAAAACCACCGCTCATCGCATGTTATAGTTCGGCAGCGGACACAGAGCGATATGCATATCCGCCGTCCGATCTGAAGTTCTTCATCCAGCGGTCATCACGCTCCGAAGCTGCACGAGTTTTAGTACACGAAAAATGCACCCCTGGCCCACTGCCCATTGCCCTCCGATGCTTTCTCTACCATCGATCTCCGCCGAGAACGGACGGTCTGAATTCAAACTCACGTCACGCCACTGATCCCGTTTCTCCACGTCATCATTCCACATTCTCCCGTTGTTCATTCGTCCGTCTCCCATATATATTCCTATTCAAAGGTCAAATGTCCATTATCTACGTTAAATCTCATGCATTCCTCCAACCATTACCAAAACATTTCTCCGCCATTTCTCTACATCTTCTGCGTCACCACCCCACATACTTCTGTTGTTTCATCACGTCACGTTGCTACACGGTTATCCTCACTGCATCACCACCCCCATGCATTTGTTTTCTTGACGATATTGTGTGTTTTGCAGGGATTACAGCGGCAGACAATTGCTATAATTCGCAGCCGCCATTACAGAAGCAGAGGACGTAGGAAAGGACTATCTTCCAATGGTTACATTTATGAAGGGTTTGGGAAGCTGTTACGACATGACCGCCAATAAATGAAACATGGTTAAATTCTATCTAACCCTCCAGAGTCATTTAAAGATTCAGATTGCGTAGATCTAGACATAAATATTGCAGGCAAAGAATATCAATGGAAAGAAGAGAATTAAAGGTGTGAAGTGAAGATTTTGGGGCCTTGATCTAACTTTTTGAAAGCAGAGTACTAGATTGAAAATCCTGCAGTTCTCTCAGAAGATTTATGCACTGAAAACAATGCCCTCAAGGTTTTATTTTAGCAGAGTTTTCTCTCTGGGAAAGGATGAAATGTTTATGTGATTTTACTGTTTTACCGTGTTCCCTGAGAGATTTCTACCCAATGCATTTATTTCAGTTAGCAGCCCACAGAGTGCATACAACACTACAGCGCTGTCAAGCAGTATGGACGAACACTTTTCACCATTTTGTTTTAATGAGAAAATTAAATGTTCATCACCTACTCCCTTTTGGAGTTTTTCCTGTTCTCCTATAAAGCTCCCAAAGAATGCATGATTTAGGGTTCCAGATTTTATCAGAAAATTGTGCAGTGAAAGGAATTTTGTATACATTTTGTATGAAGGCTCAGAGCCCATAAGGTCTCAGTGAGGAGGAGTTCAATCTGTTAAAGAGGATTCTGGTCTTTGGTATTTCACAGTCTGTAACTTTCTCTTATGTGTTATTTAAATATATCATTTCATTTCATCCATTTTTCCTGTATCATGTTTTGGAATGCGCGTGGCTCACTGATTTTTGGTATGGATTCATCCTAGTTGATGCCCATGCTCGGATCATTCAAGCGCTTTAAATATGGCTCATGCATGATATTCTATTCCATTACTCATCTAAACCGTATTTCTGCTATATTAGTTGCTTTGGTAGGGTGTTTTTAAAACGCTATTATCATGTATGGATTCTTAGATTGGTAAGCCCATGCATGGTGGTATTGTGTATCTGGATATCAGCTCAATGTTGACTAATATCTTCTTAACGTTTCTTTCATTACATACACCTTCTGATAATTGATTTCTGTGACATATTACTTGAATTGGCATGCTTTACAGTAAATTGTCTCTGAATTGTCTGTTGCTTTGTATTAAGAGTTCTACATCTTGCCTCTGCAGTATCCTTTTCTCTGTGTTAGTTTCTGAGAGTTTGGTCCCATTCTAGTTTACTTCCCTATTTACAGGAGATAGCATGTGAGCTGAAGTTGAAAACTTCATACATTATATTATATGCTCCTTGTTATGCTAAGATCTCCTAGGCACTGGTCTATCACAACTCTAGGCTGTCTCTAGGAGCGACAACATATTTCTGGCACCGTTGCCAGGGAACGAAGTTGAGAAAATTAGAATCCCTGGGCCTCGAAAAAAACATTATTCACTCTCTAAGTAGGTGAGCATAGAGAGTTGAGAGTTATAGATCCCTCACCTTGGCGACTCCACATTCATTTATCAGTAGAATGTATTGGCAGTCCTGGCTCCTCAAAAGCCACACCTGAGGTCAGATAAGTCTCAGCCAAAGACACCTTTTGCGTCTGACCCAGAGAAGATCATACATAGAAGAAGTTGGAAAGAAAGGCAATCAGTCCGCACTGAAATCCCTGAATTTTCTGTAGAAGACTATCCATCCTCTTCTTCTCAATAAGTCCAAGTAGAAAATCCCTACTCCACTGAGGAAAATACTGAATACTACTCAGATAGTCCACCCAGGGGAGGTAGCAGAACTAAAGATAATCTTCACCCTACTCCTGAGGTCGAAGAGGTTAAGGAAGTCACCGAAGTAGCTGCTGTTAACCGTGAACTATTCCCATCAACACCTCAGGCTACTGTACAATATATTCCTATTGTTATTCATACTCCACTTCCACATCCTCCTCTTCCTCCATTTACAAATTAGACTGTTGCATTACATCCACCTCCTCCAATGGCCAATGTTCTAGCCTTCTTGTTGAAAAAATATGCTCCCCTGGCATTACCCCAACTGTTGAATGATATGCCACAGGATTATTTGAAGATCTTACCCAGATTCAATGGAGAAAATGAGATTGATGCTCAAAAACATCTTGAGGTATTCTGCTCTTTTGCAGAGAATTTTAATGTTGAACATTTGGATGTAGTCTTAAGACTGTTTATTCAATCTTTGGATGGTGAAGCTAGAAAATGGTTTAAGACGTTAGGAAACTTTTCCATAACCAATTGGGACGAAATGGAAAATGTTTTTCTCAGAAAATGGGGAGAGAAGAAATATCATGGACATTGTATCATTGAGTTCAATACACTAAAGAAAAGACATAATGAAGGGGTGTCAGAATTTATCAAGAGATTTAATAAATTGTATTTGAGTCTTCCTGCTGATATGAAGCCTCATCAAACTGCTGCTAAAGTTGTTTTCATAGCAGCCTTTGACTCAGATTTTGGTTTCTCTCTGAGAGAAAGAAAACTTGCCACCCTAGATGATGCACAGACAGATGCTCTCGAATTAGAAGCAAATTTTGCCTCCACTGGTAAATCGAAAGGAAAACCTGAACAGGATACTAGAAGAAGGGGCAAAGAGGAAGTATCCACTTCTAGTCAAGACAGAGACTCAGACAGAATGGAAGAAATGAGCAAATTGATTAAGAAAATGGTCAAGCTTGAATTGGAGGCCAAGAATTCAGCCTCCAAGAATTTCCAAAATGCTCCAAACAGAGGTTACAATTCTCAATACAGAACACCACCCCTGCAAATATTGCCAAGGGAACCAAAGGAGCAACAAGATCAAGTACCACACCCATTGTACTTGGAAGGTCCAATAGGTGACTCCACTGAGGATGCTAGAGCTAGAGGACGCAAATCTTGCTTTTTCAAATAGTGATGGAGAAGCATGTCCTTTGCAAGGGAATGATGGAGCCGAGTGCTCATTGCAAGAGGAAGAAAAGGCCAGAGACACAGAAGAAGCAGAATTTGATCATTATTGTAAACAATTTTTTGTTTTCATGCAAGCACATTTCAATAGAAGATATGATCTCAAATCTTATAGGAAGAGGACTCATACTCAAGAGCAAGAAAAAGAGAAACCCCAGAAGGAAGCACCTGCTCACCAGGAGTCTATAATGCAGAAAGTCACAAGCAAAGGTAAGGGCCCTCTAAACAAACCTTTGCAATCTAATGATCAAATTCCTTCCGCTCCAAAAGTAGTCGTTCCTCCTAGTACCAAGTCTGTGTCAGAAGAAGTCAAACCCCCATCTGAAAATAAAGAGCCAAAGGAGGTTGTAATAGAGAAATCCCCCCCGGTTTTCAGTTTGCAAAAGGAACTTGAAAAAGTCAGAATCCCAGTCCCCTTGAATGAACTGTTGAAGCAACCAGTATACCAAGCTCAAGTCACCTCATTTATGCTACCTCCAGAAGCACCAGTCATCCCAGATAGTCTCAACCTTCAAGAAGAAATCCCCATGGTTGTCTTTGGTCCACATGTTGAGGAATTAGATGCTTCTACTCCTCCCTTTTATGTGTCTCTAGTGATTCATAACCTGCTATTACACAATTGTTTGTTAGATTCTGGAGCTTCCCATAATCTAATACCTCTGTCAGTCATGGAACAACTAGGATTACAAATCACCCATCCATACAAGGACCTCTATTCATTTGACTCCAAAAGAGTTAAATGCTTGGGGATGATCAAGGATTTGGCGGTCAATTTGGCCCAAATCCCAGCAAAAAGTGTGGTAATGGACATCGTGGTGGCTGACATCCCAGCTCGTTTTGGTATGTTGTTGTCAAGGTCCTGGGGAACAAAAATTGGTGGATCACTCAAGATGGATTTAACATATGCCACTATCCCAGTTTTTGGTGGCCAGGAGAAGAGATTGTACAGGGAGACTAGATTTGTCAAGATGGTTACCAAGGCTTGCAACTCAGCTAATTATCCAGTCTATAGTAAAGAAGGAGATTTCTCATGCTTGAAGTTGGAAGAAGATCAAGATTATGCTCATGAACCATCCTTTTTCCATATCAAGACTGAACAGCCCTCAGAGAGCAATGAAACAGGAATCTGGACACTTCATTTTGATGGAGAAAATTCAAGAGAAGGTAATGGAGCTGGGGTACTATTTATTTCCCCTACAGGAAAGTGGGTCCCATTGTCTTTCAAACTAGAATACGAAGCCACCAATAATGTGGCTGAATATGAAGCACTTCTATTAGGATTACAGACTGCCAAGAGCATGGGTATACAAAGTTTAAAATTTCTAGGAGATTCTGAGCTGGTGGTCAGACAAGTCAGGAATCAATGTCAAACCAAAAATCCTCGATTGAGGGCATATAGGAATGAAGTGTGGGACATGGTGGAGAATTTATTCTTAGCATTTTATATCCAATTCATGCCCCGAGAACAGAATAGAATGGAAGACTCTCTGGCTGTGGCTGCTAGTACATTTTGTCCTCCTTAGAACCCTCTCTTGAGGTATGAAATTGAGGTACGTTATCGACCATCAATCCTAGATAACATCAAGCACTGGCAGGTGTTTGAGGATGAAGAACAAATGAAGAGATTCCTTGAAACAGTTGGGGAGTTCTCCAATATGGAGATTGATGCTTGTGAAGAGGAGGAGTCTGAAAATGGCAGGCAGTAAAGTGTTGCAGTTGAAGGGAAACATTATACCTAGAGGGCTGGTGCCTATAGAAAGATTATTTGACAAGAATGATGTCCTACTGCAGCCAAGCAAAGTGGTAGAATAAAATCAGGTAGAAGACCTGAATTTGGGTACTGATGTTGACCCCAAAATTGTAAAATTGTCCAAGAAGGTCCCAGAAGAATATAAGGAGCTATACCTGAAACTGTTTTAGTCCTACAGAGATGTGTTTGCATGGTCTTATCAGGACCTAAAAAATTTTGACGTCAATATAATGCAGCACAAAATTCCCTTGAAAGGAGATGCAAAACCTCATAAGCAGAAGCTCAGACAGATAAATCCCTTGTTGCTTCCCTCTATTGAGAAGGAAATTAAGAAGCTGTTAAAGCCCAAAATAATTGTGCCATTGAGGTACTCTGAATGGGTGGCAAACCTAGTCCCTGTCTGAAAGAAGAATGGAGAAATAAGGCTCTGTGTGGATTTCAGAAATTTAAACAGAGCATCCTTAAAGGATAATTATCCACTGCCTAAGATGGACCACATTTTGTAGAAAGTGGTTGGAGCTTCTAGGATGTCACTGATGGATGGATTCTTTGGCTATAATTAGGTGGCTGTACTTCCAGAAGATCAGAAGAAGGCTGCTTTCACCACACCATGGAGTACATTTATGTACGCCAGGGTGCCTTTTGGGTTGATTAATGCAGGGGCCACTTTTCAGAGGGCCATGGACATTGCTTTTGTTGGGGAGCAGAATAAGTTTTTGGTGGTCTATCTCGATGATATCACTATGTTTTCAAAGGATGATACTGAGCACATTGAGAATTTACACAAAAATTTTGAAAAATGCAGAAGGTATGGTCTTTTTCTCAATCCTCAGAAGTCTTTATTTGCATTAAAAGAGGGTAAACTTTTGTGACACATTGTGACTAAAGATGGGGTGAAGATAGATCCTAAGAGGGTAGAGGTTATAAATGGTATTGCTCTTCCCAGAAATAAAAAAGAAGTTCGGGTGTTCCTTGGCCGTATAAAATTTTTGAGGAAGTTCATCCCTAACTATGCTGAGATAGTTAGGCATATAACAGACATGCTGAAGAAGAATAATGAGGTAAAGTGGTTACAAGAATCACGGGAGGCCTTTGCCAGGATTAAAAATGCATTTGCTGAAGCCCCTGTGCTAGATGGGCCAGATTATTCCAAACCTTTTATGATCTTTTCCTTTGCATCACCTCATACAGTAGCTGGAGTTCTATTGCAGAAAAATGAAGAAGGGTATGAGCAGCCTATTGCCTTTTTCAGTCAGGTGCTTCGTGATGCTGAGCTGAAATATAACATCTTGGAAAAGCAGGCATACGCTCTGGTGAAATCCTTCAAAGCATTCCGCATGTATATCTTGCAGTCCCATATCACTGCATTTGTGCCTACAGCTGCTGTAAAAGATATTCTTATCTAGGGAGATAGTGAAGGAAAAAGGGGGAAGTGGATTGCCAAAATATAGGAGTATGATCTGGATATCTGTCCTACCAAACTAATCAAAGGAAAATGGCTTGCCAAAATATTATCTGAATCAAACTATCAGGCCCTGGGCATAAATTTTTCCATAATAGCAAGTGAGTAATCTGAGGAGAAAGAAGAACGACATGGAATTGGGGTAGCTTTTCAGAAAGCACACATAAAGTATCTCACAAGCCCTTGGTACAAAGAAATAGTGGAATATCTCCTCACACTCAGCTGCCCTCCAAGCTGTGATAAAGCAAAATACAGATCACTAAGGCTGAGATCATAGAAATATATAGTTGCTAATGGCCAGCTTTTCTAGCGAGATCCTTCAGGCATCCTACTCCTGTGTCTCACAGAGGATGAAGTGGAGAGTATAATGGTTGAATTTCATGAAGGAATTTGTGGGGGTCATTACAGCTGGAGAGCCACTTCTCATAAAATACTGAAGGCATGATTCTATTGGCCCAAACTATTCAGAGATGTTGTTGCCTGGGTTAGAGCATGTGATAAATGCCAAAAATTTGCTGAAATACAGAAGTTGGCAGCTCTGCCCTTGATTCCTGTTCATGTGGGTGAACCATTTCAGCAATGGGGAATTGATTTTATAGGAGAGATACACCCACCCTCAAGTGGACAACATAAATGGATATTAACAGCCACAGGTTATTTCACTAAATGGGTGGAAGCCATACCTGCAAGGAATGCTACAGATGTAGTGATAATAAAATTCATGGAAGAAAATATCATATCCAGGTTTGGCTGTCCTGCTAGAATAGTGACTGATAACGCCCAGGCCTTCAAATATGCAAAGTTTATGAATTTCTGCCAGTAGTATAATATCACACTAAGTCACTCTACAGCTTATTATCCACAAGGAAATGGCTTGGCAGAGTCTTCGAACAAAACTCTGGTGAGGGCCCTGAAGAAGACTATAAATGAAAATCAGAAAAATTGGGATTCCCAATTGAAATTTTCTCTATGGGCTAATAGAATCACCAGCAAGAGAGCAACTGGGAAGTCCCCATATGAATTGGTATATGGGAGGGCAGCAGTATTTCCTATTCAATTAGCCCTACCAGTAGCCCGATTCATGCAGGAAAGTCAAGAAGAGCTTGATGATATGATCAGGAGGATAAACCAGCTGGTGGAATTGGAAGAAACACGCAATCGGGTGAATCAAAGGCTAACGGAGTATCAGGAGAAGATGAAGTACCTTTTTGATCAGCATGCAAAGGACAAAAAATTGCAGATTGGTGATTTGGTGCTTGGATGGGATATCCGAAGAGCTGAAAAGGGAAAACATGGTAAATTCGATCCCCTCTGGTTCGGTCCTTTCAAAATTGTGGATAAAGGGGACAACAATACTTTCAGGTTAGAGAATCTACAGGGGGACTTGCTTGGCGCCCCTGTAAATGGTCAGTTCCTCAAGCCCTACTTCCAGTTTTGACTCAGGCCGAGAAAGCCTAGTGTATTATATTGTATATTAGTTTTCTCTTTCATTTTTGTTTGAATAATGTGGGTGTTATTATGAATCATAAAGTAAAAAGTAGGGTTGCTGAAGGGCAGAGCCGACACAGAAGAGGATCAGGTGGTTTGTGAGTTCTCGACACGCTCAGGGATGAACGTGCCATCCCCAGATGGAGCCAATGTTGATCATATCAACCTCCTATCAAATTTTTAGCCAGCCATTCCATTTGAATCCTTCGAAATGCCTTTGTTTGGCCTAAATAATCCTCTTGCTGCCTGTTGTTGCCATTCTCTACCTCAAAATTGTATAAAAAGGCCGTAAACCATATTTGAAAATATATAGGGCCTTAGCCCTTTTGGCCGAGCCCCTGCACCCTCCTCCTCTCATATGACCCAGCTCTGAAACCAAGGGCCAGTCCGATGGGCGCTCATCGAATATATGCATCGGGCGTAGTTTGAGCCGTTGATCTATACAGATCTGACGGTGTTCGTTCAGCTCTAACGCACCTGTAGCCCACTCCATTCATCTCCCAAATCGTTTGAGCATCGTCTGATCATCCTTCCAAATCAATGGCCCGCAGTCGATTTACACTTGTGGTCCCCTGCTCCGCGTTCACTGTTTAAAACCCGCCGGTTTTCATCGCACCACCTTTCGTGGGAGGGTGGTATTCCTCAAATCGGAGCGATGCCATACATTATCTTCCGCGTGTCTCCGCGTACGGCCCAAAAACCACCGCTCATCGCACGTTATAGTTCGGCAACGGACACGGAGTGATATGCATATCCACCATCCGATCTGAAGCTCTTGATCCAGCGGTCATCGCGCTCTGAAGCTACATGAGTTTTAGTACATGGAAAATGCACCCCTGGCCCACTGCCCATTGCCCTCCGATGCTTTCTCTACCGTCGATCTCCACCAAGATCAGACGGTCTGAATTCAAACTCACGTCACGCCACTGATTCCGTTTCTCCACGTCATCATTCCACATGCTCTCGTTGTTCATTCGTCCGTCTCCCATATATATTCCTATTCAAAGGTCAAATGTCCATTATCTACGTTAAATCTCATGCATTCCTCCAACCATTACCAAAACATTTCTCCGCCATTTCTCCGCCATTTCTCTGCATCTTCTGCGTCACCACCCCACATACTTCTGTCGTTTCATCATGTCACGTTGCTACACGGTCATCCTCACTGCATCACCACCCCCATGCATTTGTTTTCTTGACGATCTTTTGTTTTTTGCAGGGATTACAGTAGCAGACAATTGCTATAATTCGCAGCCGCCATTACAGAAGCAGAGGACGCAGTAAAGGACTATCTTCCAATGGTTACATTTATGAAGAAAGGGTCTGGGAAGCTGTTACGACATGACTACCAATAAATGAAACAGGGTTAAATTCTATCTAACCCTCCAGAGTCATTTAAAGATTCAGATTGCGTAGATCCAGACATAAATATTACAGGAAAAGAATATCAGTGGAAAGAAGAGAATTAAAGGTGTGAAGTGAAGATTTTGGGGCCTTGATCTAAATTTTTGAAAGCAGAGTACTAGATTGAAAATCCTGCAGTTCTCTCAGAAGATTTATGCACAAAAAAAAATGCCCTCAAGGTTTTATTTCAGCATAGTTTTCTCTCCGGGAAAGGACAAAATGTTTATGTGATTTTACTGTTTTACCGTGTTCCCTGAGAGATTTCTACCCAATGCATTTATTTCAGTGAGCAGGCCAAAGAGTGCATACAGCACTACAACGCCGTCAAGCAGTATGGACGGACACTTTTCACCATTTTTTTTTAATGAGACAATTAAATGTTCATCACCTACTCCCTTTTGGAGTTTTTCCTGTTCTCCTATAAAGCTCCCAAAGAGTGGATGATTTAGGGTTCCAGATTTTATCAGAAAATTGTGCAGTGAAAGGAATTTTGTATACATTTTGTTGAACTCTTGTATGAAGGCTCAGAGTCCATAGGGTCTCAGTGAGGAGGAGTTCAATCTGTTAAAGAGGATTTTGGTCTTTGGTATTTCACAGTCTGTAACTTTCTCTTATGTGTTATTTAAATAGATCATTTCATTTCATCCATTTTTCTTGTATCATGTTTTGGAATGCGAGTGGCTCACTGATTTTTGGTATGGATTCATCCTAGTTGATGCCCATCCTCGGATCAATCAAGCGCTTTAAATATGGCTCATGCATGATATTCTATTCCATTACTCATCTAAACCGTATTTCTGCTATATTAGTTGCTTTGGGAGGGTGTTTTTAAAACGCTATTATCATGTATGGATTCTTAGATTGGTAAGCCCATGCATGGTGGTATTGTGTATTTGGAAATCAGCTCAATGTTGAATAATATCTTCTCAACAATTCTTTCATTACATACACCTTCTAATAATTGATTTCTGTGACATATTACTTGAATTGGCCCGCTTTGCAGTAAACTGTCTCTGAATTATCTGTTGCTTTGTATTAAGAATTCTACATCTTGCCTCTGCTGTATCCTTTTCTCTGTGTTAGTTTCTGAGATTTTGGTCCCATTCTAGTTTACTTCCCTATTTATAGGAGATAGCATGTGAGCTGAAGTTGACAACTTCATACATTATATTATACGCTCCTTGCTATGCTAAGATGTCTTAGGCACTAGTCTATCACAACTCTAGGCTGTCTCTAGGAGTGACAACATGATAAATTTGATTGTTTCCTTAGAGACTTTAGGATTTTTATTGAAATTTTCTTTGATTGCGTGTGTTAAAATTTTTAATCGTGGTTGAATTACCTACACAATCACGTAGAATGCAGGGGAAACCCCCTGAGTACACACAAAGCCAGTTAGAAAGACTTAAATCCGAGAAAGGAAAAACATCAGGGACTGGATCAAATGAACAGGAAGAAACATCCATAAATATTCATCCTGAATACGAATTAGATAAACCTCAAACAACAGAGAGTTCTTCACAAAAAAATTCAATTTTTGAACTAGTTGAACTTGCTTCTACAACTAGTGAATTATCAGCTACTAAGCCTAAAATTTCCGAACCAGAAACTGAATCTTCTATGTCTGAGCCTACTTTAGAATTTGTTACTCCAACCCCTCGTTGTCATGATTCACCTAGAGTAAAGTATAGCATTACTGAAAATCTCCCTCCTGGTCTAGTTAGTATTGAAGAAGTTACTAATACTGAAGAATAAGTCGTTCTCCCTTTACATCAGGGACCTTTAGATCTTAGACCACGTGAATCGATTTATTATAGTCCTTTTAAAAAAGATCCTTGGTATTCTTAGTTGACAGAATATCTACACAATTCTGGTTTAAATTATTCGTCGCCCCGAATTCCGTTTTATAGAGGTAGTTACAGACCTTTTTTCAATATGTCTAGTGAGTCATCCATGTTTTCTGCATCTCCAGAAACATATTTGTATGGTGGTCCGTCTGTTCCTGCAGAATACCAGTCACTTTCTGGTGCTTTCTTAGGGGTAGCTCCTTCTCCCGACAAACGTATACCATCATCTGGTCCAAATGAATCCAATACCGAAACTTTGAACACAGAACATGTTTATATGATGTCTGGAAGCATTCCAAACCCTAACCCTCAAGGTAGTAATTTACCACTTGGGTGGCAACCTCAAGGAAAATACATAGCTCAAGCACAATATCAACCTCAAGGACAGTACATACCTCAAGGTCAGTACATACCTTAGGGTCAATATCACCCTCAAGGACAATACCCAACTCAGGGTCCGCAACCTCCTTTAGGACAATAGTTCTACCTGGAACAACAATTGTTACAAGGAGGTGGGCATTATCTAGCTAATTATCAACCATAAATTCAACTTGGTTATGGTCCTTCTTATGTACAACCTTCAATGGGACCTTCATATCGCAGAGTTAATATGGTGTGGGATCCATCCCAAGTTCAACATAATTTGCAACCTAATTTGCAAGTACCCTATTATCAACCTGGACATCCAATTGGTTACAATCAAATCCAACAACCTTTCCAACCTGTCCAACATCCAATTCAAATACCTGCATCTGGTACAGTTCAGCAGCCCGGTCCAAGTACACCTAGAACTCCACCATAAACTGCTACACCAACTTCTATTCAAGCTACCACATCTATTCCTCGAGTTTTTGCAACCCCCGTTTCTACTGCCCCTCAAAAATCAGTACAAATCTCTCAAGTTTCTGCTCCGCAGCCTAGACCTACAATTCAAACTACCGTTCATATGCTTGTAGGACAACTTGGTACAAGTATAGCTTTTACAAGCCAACCTCAGTTTGTTTATCAATCGTACCAAGGGCAATATCAATATGGACGTGTTCTACAAAATCCAGTATACCAGCATCAACCGTACCTTGGCTACACATATCAAACACCAGTTCAACCCCAATATGGTATGATTAATCCTAGTTATCCGGGAGGCATTCCAATTCCAAACGCATAGGCTATTCCAGGATATCCTGTATATCCTCCTCCTGATACTGGTATAGTCCCACAAGGTTATCAATTTAATCAACAGTACCCTAACCGTCGGTTGCCATACATAGCAACTTTGGATTTACCTGATTTTTTGCACCTAACGAATGATCCCATCTATTATCTTCAATATTGGCCACTAATGCCAAATAAGTTTCCCAGTGACATCCCAAAGTTTGAAGGTAAATCAGGAGATGACCCTTCTAACCATGTCATGACTTACCACCTCTGGTGTGCATCCAACTCATTAATTGATGATTCGATTCGATTATAAATTTTTAAGAGAACGCTGATAGGTTTAACTACCAAATGGTACACCGAACTACCAGGAGGCTCATTTAAAAATTTCAACGCACTAGCAACAACTTTCTTAACCCATTTTCAGTTTCCAGCCAGACATGAAAATAACACAGAATTACTGACTTCATTAAAACAATCTACGTCCACATACATATCAGATCACATACATGAATGGAAATGTAGAAGACGTTTGGTGAAAGTCTTTATTTTGGATCACATCTTGGCAAAATGGTTCATCAAATCATTACTACTGAAAATCACTAAATATGTGGCTAAAAGAGGAGTTGTTACAGAATAACAAGTAATTGCTCAAGCTCAGTACCTTGACCTCGTATATTGACATTCAGGTACTTTGTACGAAAAAATTCCACATTTACCTCATCCTGGTCAGATAACTGCAACTCCTTCAGGGTCTCATGCTATTGATGGTATAATTAGTTCCGTTAGTGCTAATAAGAGTAATAAGAAATCTTCAAAGGTTACTTCTCCTATTATAACTTTACCAGATTCACCAAAAGGAGATTCTTCCCTTGACACTTGTGCTGACATCCATGTTGTAGATTCATCTATAGGCAAATCTAAACCTGGTAATAAGAAGAAAGGTAAGAATAAGAATAAACAAACATCTCCAAAGGAGAAAAATGAAAATACTGAACCAAATGACGATAAACGAAAACCTCGTTATCCTTGTCTTATCTATGATGAGGATCACTTTACTAAAGAGTGCTCGCATAGGTCTGAGGTATCTAAATTCGTCAAAGGTTCACCCACAACCACTATCTTGAAGGATTCTTTTCCTACTCAGGATATAAAAATGATTGCATCTTCTTCGAATACATCAACAAATATTTTGATGATGTCTCAAGTAATGGTTGCGATGTGATCACAAGACTATGGAAGTAAAAATCCTATTACTGGTAAAGAGATAGAAAATTATAATTCAACACCAGCTACATCTCCTTCGGTTTCTGATCCATTACACATCGAGAAAACCAATCCTGATCTACTAATTAAACCACTTGCAAAAGGTGTACTTAGGAAATTAGCTTTCGATCCACATGCGAGAGCTGCTCAGAACTACAACATTGTTGAAGAATTGGCTATTTCCCCTTCAGCAATGTCGGCCTTAGAAGTGCTGCAATCATGTCTAGCATAAAGGAAATTAATTTTTTCAGCTATTGGAGCCATATATCTTCAGGATTCGAACCTTATGGTATTTGATTTAGAAAATTTTACACCAAGGCTCCCTCATCAGATGGCTTTTCAGATTCCAGTATTAGTAAAAAATAGACGTTGCTTTCGTACTGTGATTGATGAGGGGGAATCCGCGTGTATAATGTCGTTAAATTGTTGGAAATAACTTGGTTCTTCGACACTCAACCAATCTCCAACAATCCTCAAAGATTTTGATGGAAGAGGATTCCATCCATATGAAATTTTACAGGATCTACCTATAGAGGTCAATGGAAAAACTGTTAATCTAGATGTGGAAGTAGTTGATGACCCTCTGGATTACAACCTTCTTCTGGGTCGAATTTGGTCTTATGTTATGACTGTTGTCATGTCATCTGTCTTTTGATTAATCATGTTTCCTCATAAAGGAAAGATTGTGAAAATCGATCAGCTGTCATATTATTCATCCGACCCAGCTTCTACGGATAGTATCCGGCATATTGGAAAATCGACTATCCAATATGAAGATGTTGGGGTAGGTTTAATAAAAGACTTTGCTTTAATGAGAACTATTTCTATGACTCCAATTAATGTACCGTGTACTATTGCTAATATCAATATGATTACATCAATCACTATTCCATTTGATGACCCTTGGGTAGTGCCTTTAGAGTCAGAACTGGATTATTTCAATGGCGAGATGCCTTTGAGTCCTTTTGAGATAGCATATCAAGCAGTACAGTCACTTTCCAATTCCTTTTCAACTGACTTTGATCTAATGAATGTGATCAATGAAGAATCGTTTTCACCATCAAGCTTAGCCTTGACATCAATTCCTGATCCTTTTCAACAAGTATTTTATATTGATGAAAGTATTCGTGAATTTTTGTCTACGAATGAATTACCATGGGAAGATCTACATCATAGATCTTCGTTTTTACCTGAACTTGATAGATTTGAAACTGATTTTTCATCAATTTTTACAATTGATTATGTCAAGGAACCACAAAATCCTCTATCAATTACAAATTAGGATTCTGAGATGAATTTAGGAAACATTTCTACAACTATTCCTATTGACATATCAATTAAACCAAGAGTTATTGAAAACATTCATATAGGCGCTTATTGTACAATGGATGAAATTAATACATATAAAGCCCTATTACAAGAATTATGTGACATATTTTCCTGGTCCTATGAAGAAATGCCAGGAATTGATCTAAATATTGTCGTTCATGAAATAAAAATATACTCGGATGCTAAACCTATCAGGCAAAGATTACGTCTGATACATCCATGAAAAGCTATTGTTATTAAAGCTGAAGTTGAAAAATTACTTTGAGTAGGATTTATTTATCCGATCACTTTAACAGATTGGGTATCTAATATTGTTCCTGTTACCAAAAAACAAGGGATTATAAGAGTATGTGTCAATTATAGGGATATTAACAAATCTTGTCCGAAGGACAATTATCCAACCCCCTATATTGACCAGATCATTGATGATTGTGCTGGAAATGAAATGTTTTCATTTATGGATGGATTTTCTAGATATAATCAAATAAATATACTCTGTGCTGATCGACCAAAAACAACATTCATTTGTCCTTGGGGAACTTTTTCTTATTCTAAACTACCTTTTGGATTAAATAATGCCGGCGCAACTTTTCAAAGGGAAATGTCTTATGCTTTTTATGACATTAAACACATTGTGCAGCCTTATCTCGATGATTTACCTACTCACTCATTGCACAGGGAAGATCATCCTACTCATTTATGAGAAGTTTTTATGAGATGTAGGTATTATAAGATTCATTTGAATCCTCAAAAATGTTTTTTTTTGTGTCTACAATTTGGACGATTACTGGGATTTGTAGTTTCGAAGGCTCACATTCGTGTCGATCCCTCGAAGGTTGAGGCCATCATAAATTTACCTCTTCCTTCCACACTCTGCCAACTCCAAAGTTTGCAAGGGAAAGAAAAATTTATGTGTAGATTTATCCCGAACTATGCTGAATTAACAAAAGGTTTTACCAGGTTGTTGAAACAAAATGTTCCTTTTATTTGGGATGAGATTTCTAATCGATCTTTTGATGCTCTAAAACACGCGTTAACCCATGCACCGTTATTGCATCCACCCAATTACAACTAGGACTACTTTTTATACCTAGCGACCTCTAATTCCACAATTGAAATGATTTTAGTTCAAGAGGATGAATTTCACAATGAACATGTGATTTACTATCTCAGTTAAAATCTGAGTCCAACCGAAGTTAAATATTCGCATGTGGAGAAATTGGCCTTGGTAGCAGTTCAAGCTGTCCAAATATTTCGTCATTACATATTGTTATAGAAAACAACGGTGATATCTAATTGTAACCCCATGATGTACATTTTGGCCAAACAATTGCTCGGGGGAAAATAATCTAAATGGATTGTTATCCTACAAGAGTTTGATTTGGAATTCGAAAAATCTAAATCAAAGAAATCACTA
The DNA here is from genome assembly GCA_034641835.2 of Pinus albicaulis. Taxonomy (NCBI): domain Eukaryota; kingdom Viridiplantae; phylum Streptophyta; class Pinopsida; order Pinales; family Pinaceae; genus Pinus; species Pinus albicaulis. Next base: position 106,503,163 of record CM076583.1, read on the forward strand.
GTGTTTGCAGAACTTATGTGCGACTTCCCAAATACTGAGACAGAAACTGTGGTAGAGCATCTGACTGCAGATGAATATTTGTTTCTTATCAGTACCTTAGATCCATGGTATGGAGATATCATCATTTATCTTCAGACCCAAACTTTTCCGCCTGAACTCTCACGTTCAAATCGATGAAAAATTCGTTACCAATCTCAGCAATATAATATTGTTGGAGACACACTTTATCGTCGTGGTGTGGATTCTATTTTTCAACGATGTCTAATTCACGAAGAGGCTGAAAAGTTTTGAATGACTGCCACTCTAGAGCATGTGATGGTCATATGTTTGGGTATGCCACAACCCAAAAGATATTGCGCGCTAGCTATTTTTGGCATATTGCATTCTCGCGGTCTGAAAGTGCCATAACTGCCAGATATTTGATCGAAAGATGCGTGCACCACCAACTCCTCTTCACCCATAATTTCTGTCAGTCCTTTTGCGAAATGGGGCATTGATCTCATTACATGTAACCCTCACCCGACCGAGGTGCATGGGTATATTATTCTCGCCGTAGATTATTTTACCAAATGGGCTGAGGCGATGCCTACATTTGTGACAGATGGAAAAACTGCAGCTACATTCATATTCAATCATGTGATTGCTCATTTCGATGTACCCCAAGCTATTATTACTAATCATGGGAGTCATTTTCGAAATATAATGATGACCGAACTTTCAGATCAACTTGGCTTGCGCCATGATACCCCTACTGCATATTACCCGTGGGCTAATGGTCAGGTTGAAGCCGGTAGTAAAGTTTTAACCACCATGATTAAACGCATTATCGGAATTCATAAATTGAATTGGCATACCATGCTTTTTCAGTGCTATGGGCATACTGAACCTTAGAAAAAACTGCTATAGGGTTCACTCCTTTTCAACTGGTTTACAGTTTAGAAGTTGTGTTACCTATTGAATGAGAAATACCGTCACTCCAATTAGCCATAAAGTTACTACCAACTTCATTTGAAAAGGAAAAACTCTTTTTGTACTTAGCACAATTAGATGAGACTCGACGCACCACTGCATTAGCTACCGAAGCTCATAAAAAGCGAATGAAAGCTCAGTATGATTGAAGTATGACACCTCGTATTTTTTTAGAAGGTGACTTAGTTTTAGTATATGATCAAGCTAACGATAAACTAAGAACTGGGAATTTCGAACCAATGTGGCATGGTCCTTATATTGTCAAGCGAGTGCTTGCAAAAGGGGCTTATGAATTGACTGATTATGATGGGGTCTCTTTAGATAAACCTAGAAATGGAGTTTATCTAAAGAGATATTATGCTTGATTCTCGTGTGAAGATCTCACTTGTATATTGGTTATTTTTCTAGTTAGTGTGCCTTAGATTAGAAAGGTGTGTAATATCCCCAAAAGGGAGAATGAAGTAATACTTCACACAATATAAGAACTTACAATAAGATAAACAATAAATCTAAGTACAAATTAGAATATGCAGAAAGAGCTGAGCCATTTTATTATATTTGAGATGAATCAGTTACACAAGTACAAGATATAGGTAGATCTAGCCAAAAAGATGAGCTAGGATCACCCTGAAAACATGTGTGAAGTAGGTACGGCATAACTATTGAGGCTCTACAGCAAATACTGCGTTGTCTCTTCAGCAGAACATAAACATGGAGTTGTAGGCTGAAAAGTGAAATGCAGATCTACTCAAAACTGGAGCTCTGATGATGCCAAGATTCAAGATCTGGCCAATGTGATGGATTCCCAAGATAACCCAGAAAGGATTTTCCAGATCTGCAACTTTGGAAAATCTCCTCCCTAGGATTTGATCCTTGACCTGTTGGGAAATACAGATCTAAAGCTAGATCTAAAGAATAGATGGCTGAAATATGTGCTCAGATCAGATCTATGCTTGAAGGGCTGATCCCTTCCTCAGATCTATGAGCTAGAAGCTCTAGATCTATCTTCTCAATCCTCCAAAAGATGATTGCAGCTACTGCAACACAACTGCCATTGAAAACTGCGCTGTGAGGGAAATAGAGGCCTTCTACCTGCTAAAATATGATGCAATAAACTCCAAGTTGATGGTGATACTGATGGCAATGTGAGGGGATGATCCCTCACAGGATTGCTAGCTAAAATACTAGCAACTTCCTTCCTCCTTTCAGATCTGCAATATGGACAACGTTATTCTTGAGAAGAATACTGCTGCTAGGAGGTCAATAAATTTTGGCTTGATGCTAGATCTGCAATGTGGCTCTGGGAGTGCTGAAATATAAGCCCAAGTGATCGGAATAATCCCTCACCTTGTTCTCCAGTTGAAGTACTGAAGACAACTTCCACCTTCCAAACTGATCTTCAGAAAATTGAAGAAAACAGAATATGAATTTTTTGCAAAAAGTAGAAAAAGGAAATGGCACTTAAAGCCTGATGTATAATGAAGTACAAACCTCTTCCTTAGAGATCACTCAAATAAAGAGGAGGGATTCCCACCCAGAAACACCCTGTGTTAAACAACACTTGCAATCTCTGCCGAACAACCCAAGAATGCAGTGGAATGTCACTTGACAATTCCAGATCTAAAAGATCATACCTCAAATAATCCAAGATGCCTTTCACCTTTGCCTTCATCTCCTTTATAGTGTTTGATCCATCCCAAGCCTTGGCCCTAATCTCAACTGTGTTGTCTCATGTGGACAAGATCCTCCAAGTGGGACTGCGCTGTTTGACAAAATCAACCAAACAATATAGGTGCAATGTACACCTCCTCCATCATGTGTGCTTCATTTGAACATAATTCTCCATAACTTGATCATTTAATGCTCAATGACCCTTTGTTTGACATCTTCAAGATCTTAGTTGACTGAATCAACCCTCCATGATCTTCTCATTAAATGAGACAGAATCTCCAATCTCATTCACATTAGTAGTTGCTCAACTACCTCTTTTTGCAGATCTAGTCTAAATTTATCCACATTTACACACACAAGGTGGATATTTATTCTTATTGAGGATTGTGGGTCCCTCCACCCTTTTATTTTCTTAATTCATTAAGAAAATCAAGGACTCTAATATTCCAAATATGATGTGAAAATTTGGGAATATTACAGTCCCCCTCGGAAAAATGTTGCTTGTCCTCGAGCAACTCCAAAAGTAGATGCAAAGCCATCTATTCCCCTCCAAATGGCATCCACATAAGGAAGGCTTCCTCCATTTGCTACAACAGTTTATGCATGTTTGGTTCCAAAGTTGTCTTTTAAAAGCATAAAGAATGACCTCCAATTGTTTGGTTAGATGTCCTAAGTTCAAAGCTTTCAAAACTTGGTTTTTGTACACTTCTTGGGTCACTAGTTCAGCTAGGGGTATGGTGATATTTATCTTGGTAATCTCTCCCTCAAGGCTAAAAGGAACTATTGATTTTGTCATATTTACATCTGTTTTCTCAATTGAATTCCTTTCAACAATTTTGATTTGCTGAATTTGTTTGGACTACCATTTGGGATAATTTTGTTAGGGCCACTAGCTGAACTGCTAGTGTTGCTTTGTTCAACATTTGGCTGGCTGCTCTTTTCAACCTTTGGTTGGCTGCTCTTCTGTTTGTTTAAATCTGGTTTCTTAGCCAAAATGTTGGTTTTCTATGTTGTTTTCTTAGGCTGATTTTTTGTATTTTTCCTAACAGCAGTGCTAGTGTTTTTATCTTTTGAGTTGTCTATGTTCCCTTTGCTTCTAAGATCATATTGTTTGTGCACCTCCATGATTGCATTTTCAAACCCCAATCTATAATCATCAGAATCCTCATATGTATCTTGATTTTGTTCTGAGGAGAATAAACCTTGTTCTTCTTCAGTGAGGTAAACATCATCCCCACTGTCTGATCCAATCAAGTTTACATGATTTTCTCCCAACCCTTCAATCTCCCTTTCTTCCTCTTGATCTACATAGTTTTTTTGGAAGGGAGGTCTAATTTGTTGGTCATTGTCTCTTCTTCTATCTTGATTGTTTTCTCTTCTAAAGTTCTGATTTCGATTTCTAGTTTGGAGGTTGTTTTGATGTTCTCTTAGTGGTACTCTATCATTCAAGTTTATCTTTTCAAGAATTCTCTCCATTATCTTCACTAGGTTGTCAATTTTGGTATCATAGGATGAGGTTGAGGGTGAAGTATCATCTTTATAAGTTACCCTCTTCTCCGATCTTAACCTAGCTCTTTTCTCAATTAAGTTTGCTTCTACACTCACAGCTCCCTTCTGCATGTCTTTTAGAGTTAAATAATCTCTCTCCCTTAGTTGATAGGCCATATCAACATCGAAACCCTCTGGATATTTTACTAAGGCCATGCCTTGGGGAGGTTTCATGTGAGGTGGAAGAGCATTGTAGATATTGTTAAACCTGGTGGAGTAATCATGAACACTTTCTCCCTGATTTCTTTTAAGACTGCTATACTCTGCTAATATTTGGAGAGGGTTGCTTTTGATTTCCCATTTTTTTATAAATGCTTGATGTAAAGAGGGAAGGTCATTGATGCTATTAGGATTTAAGCCTTTAAACCACTTCTTTACTTCACCTCCTAAACTTTGAGAAAATATTCTCATCTTTATGGTCTCATCTTCTATTTCCATATAATCGAAAGCATCTTCCATCCTATCTACATGTTTTTTAGCTGTGGTGAATTCTTTTCCAGTGAAATGGGGAATTTTAGACTAATAATCATTTGGTAAGGGAACCATGGGTTGTGGTAACACTAGTGGGGCATACCATGCTGCCATGGCTGGAAGGAAAGGTGGATTTACAAGGGGTGGATGTACAAGAGGGAAAGTGGGATGAAATGGAGTGTTTTGAATAGTGGTAATATGGATTGGAGTGGAAGAAACACTTTGGGCTAGAAAACTGGTTTTGAGCAGATTTGTTATGAAAGAGGCTAAAGTGGTGAATAATCAGGGAATCGGGAGGAGTAGAAGGTGAGGCTTCTCTACTAAAGCTCTGCTGCAAATCTGCAGTTTCAAGATCAGCTTGGTTTAAATCACTCTGAGACTTAGTTCTAAATATTTTCTTTGTATGACATAAGTCAAAGTGTGAATCCTCCAAGACAACAAGGTTTTCAGGGACAGACTTTGCTCTTGGGATGTTCCTATCCGTAGTTGGTTTTCCAGGTCTAGAAGTTTGCCACAAAATCCTCTCTGGATTGTCAACTATGGTAGGGGGATTTGGATCTGGATGGGATCTAGTGTTGATCCTATGTGAAGCCAGACTGCTTTTTCAAAAATGTGAGAGGCTGAATTTTTTAGGACTGTTTTGAAAGTATTTCCTCTCACAATGTTTATCCAGTATGGGACTAGGCCTCTAAACTTCTTCAAGGCTGGTTAACACAATCTTAAGGAAATCTAGAGATCTAGATGGGTAATAGGCCTATTGGGGCTAATGGAGTCACCAGGTGGAAACTTTTTAGCTTTTGTGAAGGTAAAATGTCTTATGGTTCCACCACCATGTTTATTATGAAGCCAATCTAATATATTTTTGGATTTTGTATATTTATATGGTTATGAGAGTGTCCTATGTCTGATATTAACACTTAGCTAAGGTGCTCAAACAAACAGAGTCTACTCTATGTCTTACTAACTGATTTTCTTAGATATTTGTAGGACTAAAGAGTTTGTAATAGTTTTCTAGGTTATCATAGATTCAATAGGTCCCACCATGGTCGCCATTATGTTGGTGTGAACAGTGGGATAACAAATTCCAAGTGTTCAGATAGTATCAGTTTAAGGAAATGTGGGTCATCTAAGGGATTTCTATGTGTGTTTAAGTTTAGAATGTCCCACCGTGATCGCCAGTGTGTTGGGGTCCTATGTTTTGATAGATTGGCTAACCAAAAGACAAGGCAACATCAGAACCAATCTTTAGAGTTCAAATTTTTTTGCAAACATATGTATTTTTTGCTTTTAAGTATTGATTTTAGATTAGTTATTAAATGCAAGTGTTTGTTTGGTTGAATTGGCACAGCAGAATATGAAAGGTCTAGGTAGTATAGATATAAAGAAGAAGTGTTAGATTCATTGGGCAATGGAGTCAAGAAGAGGTTTATGAAAAGCTCATCAATGGATATGGGATATTAAAGAGAAAATCTAACTTGGCCACAAGATCCTTTAGTTTTGTGAATGAGATGGACATTAATGATTTGGAAAGAGAAATTGAATTCTCAACAAAGGGAACTAAAAAACGTAACTTGAACAATAAAGAGGAATTTGATAGACAGGGATAACCATGAATTCTACCAACCACACTTTAAGCAAATAATGATTTCAAGACAACTTTCAAAATGAAATCTAAGATTTGGGAGCACATCCTATTTCCTCAAAGATTTTATTTCGAAGGACTTATAAAACATAAAAGATTCACTGATAATTGCAGTCATAGAAGAGGGAACGCCTAACACATCTATGATCACAAATATAAAGACCTTTAACAAAAAAATTCAAGCAGGTACAAAGGGTATGATCGAAACAGAACTCCTTGGATAACTATAAACAATGATACTTCAAAGGGAGACTTCAAAAACAACTTTCAAGTGGCAGCAAACAAGTAGGGAAAACCATAAATCATGCTAGAACCAACTATTTGAACTATTAGAAAAATAAACAAGCATGAGGAATAAAGAGAAAGATTAAAGAATCTAAAATACCTCAGTAGAAGAAAACATAAAACAGTGAAGGATAAACAGGTCTAAGGTGCTTCCAGGAGTCATTTCTTAGCCTAAACTTTTCATCCTACTGTAGTAAGAATTTATGAAACATAGTGAAAACAGGTAAAACAGTAGACAGTTCAGAATACATCACCAACAACCGAGCTCAGGGATCCAATGATAGAGCCTTCTCAAGAACAAGCATGTCACAACATCATCAAGCTTCCAAGACTTCAATTTCTTCCTCAACTTCAGACAGACTATGTATTATTTCAAAGAGTTTTAGTATAACAACTAGTGAACAACCAACCCTTTACAATGTGTTCCTCAAGGAGATTTTATAAGAAAATGAGGAGGTGGAAGAGTTCCTAGGGTTGCAGTGTAATTAATTCTATACTAAATGCAACTCCTAGCCTTGAAAACCATGCAAGGCATAAGGCATGAATGCGTTGAATTACAACTCTGTTTCATTTATTCTATTTCTGCTTTTTATGCTTAGTGGATAAAAAGATTGACTTTAAGGCACTTTCTTATATTTATAATAACTTCTTTTAATAATTGTTCAGCTACCTTTGGCCTTAATGTTTCGGGCTGAGATTTGATCTGTGTATTCCTTTGAGGCAGAGAGGCTATAGGTGGCAATTTTGGTAGCTGGGGATTCAATTAGCACCTTTGATGTGGCTCTGAGGTGTCCTTCGACTGATATTTCTCTATTTTATAAACACAGTGATTTATCTTTGGATCTGTGTTTAGGCTTAATTAAGCCATAATCTTCATCTTTGACACTGATACTCTTTTATTAATTAACTTTGACTGTGTTTGTTGTTGCAGGAGCGCGGAGGGTTTGTTGGAGTATTTGTTCAGAAAACCGATGATCATGATTTATCAATTCCCTAAAAACGTTTAATTATCCCTTTGAAACCCTTTAACATGTCTCAAAGGCTGTAAGGATAATCATCCTTGGCCAATAACAGTGTAATCATCTGCGGGAAGGTTTAACTTTAACTTCATTTAAACCTACATAAAAAACAAACAAACGTTATTTAAATCCTGCTAAATTGGTTTAGACTGCTTGCAGAGGCTCTGGGGTGGCGGAGGAGCAGTGAGGAAGAATGTGATTGTAGTGGAAAATCAGAAAAAACCCTGGCAGAGCAGCTAACCAGGTCAATGGAGGTTTGGGTGCGAGGATGAACGTGGACTGTTAGATCAGGATGATCTACGGTGGAGATCTCTTTATGGAGTCGTTTGGGAGGGAGATGGGAAGAAAATGAAATGTTATCGCGATATAATATGGGCCGTGCGATCTCAGAGATCAACGGCCAGGATTAAAAGAGGAAGTTGTGTTGCCGAGGGTGGTATGGCAGAAACCGGCAGCATTTTTTGCAAAATAAAATGAGGGGAGGCGGTATTAGCTTTTGGAACGTGATATAGGTTAGCGTTCGGCATGTGGATTTCTAAAACCACTTTTATCATGTGGAAGTACCGTACTAGGAAGGAGGGATGAAAATTGCGTGATATGGATCGTTGACCATTGGATTGGAGGCTCTAGATCCAACGGTGCAGGTTGAACGCGATGGATGAAGAGCTGTGGGGTAAAGTGTATGCGGGGTCCATGGTGACGTCAGCAAAATTGGCGCGCAGTGGACCGGTGTAATAGGCTATCGGGTTAAGTTCCAATCATTAGATTTCTTTGATGGATGATTACGATTGAAAAAAGAAGCGGATACGAAGAAATGAAGGGAAAGGGAACAAGCGAAAGGATGGGGCCTTATGGCCTTTTATCTTTGTAGATCGATGATCAGGATTCGTTTAAAACTATTTTTGTTGGGAAACAAAAAATATAGAAAAGGTAAGGTTTTGAAGTATTTTGGCGGAGAAAAACGAGGAGAAGGGAGGGCCCACCTTTTTATAAAGGGCTGAAGGAAGGATCAATGGGAGCTGTCAGATCATGAGGATCGACGGCCAAGATCTGTCGATGGAGGAGAAAATGAGAAGGGCGGGGTTTGGAATGCGGAAGTAATACGGGCCGTCAGATTTGAGAAGATTAACGGCGAAGATTTCATCACAGAATCACATCGGCGGGAGGAAAGGGCAAAGTGGCGATGGGATTGAGCGCGGACCATTCGATCTAAGAGAGATCAACGGTCAGGATTAAATCGGTGGGTTTATGTCAGAGGGCTAACAAGATGGATGAGGGCGATGCGATGAAGCGCGAATCGTCGGATCTGGCGGAATGAACTGCTGGGATTACATCGCATCGGAGAAAAGGAAAGAGGCCAAAACATCGAGGTTTTTTTATTTGCGATGTGCAATTAAGCGCTGGCCATTGGATCGGTATTAGAGATCAAAAGTCAAGATTAAATCGATAGGCGCGATGGTGAAGCGCTTATGATGGAGCGCAATTGAATCTGGGCCATTAGTTCTTGCAGATTCAACGGCTGAGATTAGATCATAGGATCGACATCGGAAGAGGAAAAGGGAAAGGCTAAAGGGATTTTGCGATTGCCGATTTGCGATGGAGCGAGAGCCGTTGATCTGAAAACTAGATCGACGAGGGATATTTAACGATGAAAAAAAAGGAGGGATGGCGGGTTTTGGAACGGGGAGAAATATGGGCCGTTAGATCTGTGCGTAACATATCAGATCAATGGTGGAGAATTGATCGAGATCACATTGGCGGGAGGCAAATAACCATAAAAAAACAAGTAAAATGTGTTTTTTGCGATGCGATGAATATTTGTGATGTGATTAGTGCTCGATTGCGGCTCCAGGTTGTATGTGGAAAGGGGCTAGGGCTAAGGCCGAAAGGGGCTTAAGGCCTTTAAAGAAAAATGAAGGTTTTTTAGGATTTTTGAAGGGTTTTTTGAGAAATTTTGAGGTTCCAATAGGGGTAAAGACGGGGTTTTAAACCTTATAAAGGGATTTCACAAGGCTTTGAAGGGGAATTTGAGGGAATGAGAGGTAAATGAAAGGGTTTATGGATGAAATGGAGAAGGAAATGGAGAAGTGTAAATAATGAAAAATGGAGTTTTCAAGTAGTCTTTCTCTTATTAAACAGGAGGTCCTTGAGGGCTTTAGTGGAACGACAGTGAAGACTAACACCAAGGATAAAGGACATCATAAGACTTCAAGAACTCACAATTTGGAAATGAATTGTTTCTTGAAGGCTAAAGAAGATATAGCCACCATTTGGCATGACAAATTTTTATAGGTGGCTAACATCGGGAAGCATGTGCGTAGCGCAATTGTGTAGCACTCGGGCCTGTCGGGCCTGTTTGTGTGCACCGCCAAATGCGTAGCACCAGGCAGAGGTTGCAAGGTAGTTCCAGGTGTGGGCTGCCGAGTCTGCACGAAGGTAAACACGCAACACTGGGTCACAGTCATGCAACTCTCCGTAAAAATTTCTAAGGAAGGCACCCACAAGCGCGTAGTAGAGGTTTCCAGGCACGCAGCACGGGGTTTTCTCATATGAAGTTTTCCAGAAATCAGAATTTTATCTTAAAAAAACTCACTCTCTTTTGCAGATGAAAAATGAGCTTGAGTGATAAACAAAATGCCTTTATACCCTTAGAAGAATAAATTAAAATTAGAAACCCACTTTTGCTAAGGTTTTCTGTTTTTCTTGTCACTTTATCACTGATATTCTTTTACCTTTTGCAGGAGGTGACTTAAAACAAAAAAAAATGATGTCTTTTCCTCTCAACCATTTCTCTCTGTTTTTCTTCAGGTAGATAATATGATGGAATTTGGCTCTCTTTGGCCTGTTGATGCTTTAACACTATGTTTTTACCCATTCTATCATATGAAAACCTTAAAACTTGCTCTCTTTGTCATTTGAAACCTAACACATCACTTTAAATTCATTTAGTAAGGGTGAGTTCTTTAAAACATTTTTGAGGGACCTGACCTTACCCTATCAGTGTCAAAATGTTTCTTGCCTGCATTATGAAGTTTGGAACTCATGTCTTTACCCCCTTTGAGATATCTGAGTGTGGGTGATCTCAAAACATGGTTTCTTCCCCTCTCACTGATTTTCCAGAGGTATAATAAATCTGTATTGCACAGTCACCATAGTCTTTACAATCATGTTTGTCATTATCTCCCATTAGGCCATTTCCTTTCCTTTTGATACAGTGAAACATTTCCACCTTGGCAGACCCTCGGGGTCACCTTTAAAAACCTATTCAAACTATCTTCCTACTGTGATCATGGAGGCTTCTCATCTTCATTTCTAGTTTCAATAAATATTCAATTCATGCTTAGTTTTGCTGATGTACCTTCGTCCTTGTGGTTTTCTGCATTGGCTTCTTGGTTGACAATATTGTTTAGCCATTTAATCTTAAAAACCTTGATTCTCTTGGAACTTAGGCATGCCTTCTTGTCTTTTTTGTGGGTGTTCTTTTGGTGAGGAGCTGGCCTCTTACCTTACCTATTTCTTTGTATGATAGGTATCTCAATCATTCCTGCAGAAATGTTTAAGATGCACAATTGTCTTTTTGCAGAATTTGTGCTTTGACCAAGGAGGCCTTCCTTGAAGGATTTTTAATCTATCTTGGACAATCATGCACTTGACCTTCTTTCTCTTTGATTGCAGTATCTCGGTACATGAAAAACATAGATTTTTAGAATACCAAAACAATCCTATAACCTATGAAACCCTAGATGACCTAGTGGGAGGCTCTTTGGGCTTGTCTTTGACTGAAAACTTGGTTGTGGGTCCTCACGTATAAAAAATGGAGTTTTTGAAAATTGGATGTATTGAAGATACAAAATCCAATGTATTTGATTTATCTAAAGAGCCTACAAAGATAGTTTTGATACCATCAATGCTTGATGTATCCGGGAAACACAAGAATGAGTAGGTTGGTTGGTGATCCTAGGTGGTAATTGGAGGGATTAGGAAAGTAAAAATAGAGTGGTAAGGTCAGAGGTGGCAAAACATAGTGAAAATGAGTGGCATGAGCCCATGATGGGTCTTCTGGGAGTGATAGGCTAGCCATGACATGATAGAGTAGTAAAACAATGAAAATTTATCCAAAGGATAACGAAGGCAGTGATATTTCTAAAACTCAAAATATTCATGAATCTTGTTTTTAGAAATATAGGACTAACATTTAGTCATCTTCAGATAGTAAAAATTACTGATGACTAACAATGGCTCAACTTGGGGAGGGAAGCTCCTTTTCAGGAGGTATCCAAAACTTCAGATCTCTCGGTTTATGAAGACCGGTGCCTCATCCATTGGGCAGATTTTTCTTCTTTCATTTGTTGTTGCTTCTTTGAAGTAGTGATCTCAATAATTTGAAAAAAAAACATGATTACTCCAACTTCATCGCTACCTACCCATCTTATTTTCCTAAAAAAATTTCTTCCTTGGGTGCACTTGAACTGGCAAACCTTCTGACATTTTTTTCTCTTGAAAGCAAAAACTATCTAATAGTACTCTTATAACTTCAAGGGTTCAGATTATTCTAGTAAACCCTTTTATTCTCTATCTAAACTACTCAACTATCAAGATTAAGCTATTTGATAGGATTCATTCTATAAGTTACTGACATGAAATTGAAAACATGGTTTAAACCAATGTTAGGCAATCTGATCTACCATGGACTGTGGCATTAGAAAAAGCTACACACAAGCATTATTTTTGTACAAACAAAACTTAGGAAACATAAGGGATGTGATCTATCATTTGTTAAGCATCCTTGTTTTCCTTTTTGGTTCATATTTAAGCATGTGGAACCAATATCTTTCATTCCTAATCTATTTCCTTTTTACAAGTCAAGTTTAAATGATTTGACCAACATTCTTTCACTAACCTATCAACAATAAATTGAAAACATACTCAGCCATGATTAGGCTAGATGACTGAACAAGACCTTCTTTTTAAACAAGTAGTGGCATTTAGGCTTGCACACTTTCAACATCCCTATTTTTTGGGTATGGGGCTGTACCTTTTCTTCAAATCTGCCCTCTTTTTCTATTTTTTCATTTTTGTGTTTTTCTCTTTATGACCTTTCATCAAACAATGGTATGTACAATGAGTGAAGGCCTAAAAAACTAGAAATCTTGACAAAAATAGTGCTTTAGTGTCCTTCCATTGACAATACCTCCAAACACTTCAACTCCATCCATCTCTTGTAAAAGGAAAGCATTGTTACCTCTAGTTGAACTGATAATGTATGGCCTTTTCCATAAGTTTTTAAACTTACCATGTTTACCTTTGTACTCTCTCCTTGAGTCCCATTTCAACACTTTATCCCCAATCTGGAAGTCATTAGCCTTAGTCCTCCTGTCAAAGAGTTTCTTCATATTTTATTATACTACTTGTGTCCTTCTGTAAACTGCCTCTCTTGTCTGCTGTAAATGGATAGTTTGGTTCAGCCTCCTTTGCATGTCATTTTCTTCTGATTGCACTTCTTGGAGAAATTTCATCACCGGGACTCCCAAAGATGTTTGGAAAATGGCATCCATGCCATACACTAGTTGATAGGGAGACATACCAATTGATTTCTTGGTGGTTAGTCTATCAACCCTTAGTTCATGTACTAGTTTTCCATGCCATGCTTTTTTATTCTGTTCCAGAAGCTTCTTGTGACCAAGTTTTTGTTAGAGGATTCAACTAGTCCATTACCTTGAGGGTAATAAGCTGTGGAATTTCCTAATGTGATGTGATATTTATAACAAAAGTAAACCGTTCTTTTGGATGTAAAGGAAACATCATTGTTGGTGATGATCTTTCTAGGGCAACCAAATCTAGTCAGGATATTAGTCTCAAGAAATTTGATAATGACTAAATCGGTGGCATTTCTGGAGGGGATGGCTTCTATCCACTTAGTGAAGTAATCAGTGGCAGTGAGGATCCACTTTTGTTGGGCATATGAGGTGGGATGGATCTCTCCAATGAATTCTAAACCCCATTTTTGAGAAGGAGCTTCAACAATGATGGGATGCAAAGGTAAATGTAAGAGTTTTCTCTTGCCATCAAAATTTGGTACTTATGGCAAGTCATGACCAGTTTGTGGGTGTTAGGAAAAAGGGTGGGCCAATAGTAGCTAGCTCTAAGAATTTTGTTGGATGTGTTTTTCCGGTAAATATGGCCCCCACAGTCTCCTTCATGCATTTCATGCATGATCTTACCTGCATCATCCTCAAGCAAACACTTAAGAAATATACCAATATGATTCTTCCAATACAAAACTCCATCTACAATGCAGAAATTTAAAGCTTTTTGTTTCATGAATCTAGCTTTTGTCTTTGATAAGGTAGGAGGGGCATTAAGATAAAAAGGTACATATAGGATATCAACATACCAAGATGAATTCGAGAATAATTCTTCAATATGGGGAGCTATGCATTCTTCTTGTTCTTCTAAAGCATAAACCAAATTCATATCTAGTGCTTGGAAATTTGATTCAGCCATAAGTTTTGCAAGTCCTTGTCCTTTAATCAATTTAGAGGGTGTTATTTCTAAGTCATATTCTAAAATAATAGCAATCCACTTTCCCCTTTTATCATCTGGGTCTTGATTCAAAATGTCTTTGACAACTCTGTGTGGAACAAAACTAATGATATGAGAATGTAAGATATAAACTCTAAAGTCTTTTAATGCTTTAATCAATGCAAAGGCCTATTTTTCCACGATATTGTACTTTAGGGGAGCATCTCTAAAGGCTTTGCTGAAGAAGGCTATGGGTTGTTCTTGCCCCATCATGTTCTTTTGTAACAACACTGCAAGCACGGTATGTTCAGATGCAAATGAGAAAATATAGAAGTCTTTGGTAAAATCAGGACTGATTAGAACCGGTGTTTGGGTGAGTGCTTGCTTAACCAGTTCAAAAGATTGTTTGGCTTCCAAGGTCCACTTAACTCCTATCTCCTTTTTTAACATGTTTGTAATATTCCTCAAGAGTTCAGGAAGGTTGAGGATGAATCTCCTCAAGAAGTTGATTTTCCCAATGAAAGATTGCAATTCCTTAATGTTTCTAGGATGTCTGATTTGCAATATGCCTTCAATCCTTTTGGGGTCTATTTTGATTCCTTCTTTAGAGATGATGTGGCCTAGGAGTTTTCCTTCCTGGAGACCAAACATTGTTTTCTTTGGATTTGAAGATAGGCCATATTTCCTACACTTTTCAAAAACATTTCTCAAGTGGACTAAGTGCTCTTCATCAGTCTTAGAGTAAACAGTGATGTCATCAAGGTAAATGACTATGAAGTAGCCTACGTCTTCTGAAAAAGCTATGTCCATGGCCCTTTGGAAAGTGGCCCTCGCATTCATAAGCCCAAATGGCATTTTGACATACATGAATGTACCCCAAGGTGTGGTGAAGGAAGTTTTGTGCTGATCACTTGGAAATACTAGCACTTGGTTGTAACCAGAAAAGCCATCAAGCAATGAGATTCTCTTAGATCCAACTACCTTTTGAAGTATGTGATCCATTTTAGGCAAGGGGTAATTATCTTTCAAGGAGGCCTTGTTCATATTTCTAAAGTCAATGCAAAGTCATAATCTCCCCGATCTTCTTCCTAACTGACACAAGGTTGGAAACCCACTATGAGTATCTAAGGGGAACTATGATCTCGACATCATACATATTTTTAATATCTTTTTCAACCGAAGGTAGTAAAATAGGGTTTATTCTCCTTAAATTTTGTTTGAAAGGTTTCTGATTTTCCTTGAGAGGGATTTTGTGTTGAATAATGCTTGTGTCCTATGATTTCAAACTCGATTCCCCCATGCAAACACCTCTTGGAACTCCTTAAAAATTTCAATATATTTCTGTTTTATGTTAGGAGGAAGGGTCTTGGAGAGTTTGATCATTTTGGGTTCCTTTATGATTCCTATGTTGCATTCCTCTACATCAGTATCGGTAGATTCTATCTTTGGTTTTTTAGCCACATCATTAAAGTCGAACAACTCTTCTAATGGTGGAGGGCCCCTTGGTAATGTGTAATTTTTACATTCTAAGACCTCAAAGTCCTTTTGGTCTAGATCCTCAAACATTTCTGCCTCATAAGGATGTGTAAGAAAATTTATATCAGCAAAAGAGGACAGCTCTGCTTCACGGGTTTGTTCTTCAGCAAAAACATCTTTCTCATGCTCTAAACTAGATTTTTTCAATTGAAATTCATTTCTAGATTGTAGAAAATCATCAATTTGTCATGTCCATTTGGAGTTTGCCCTGAAGTCTGGCTCCCCATGATCTGGATAAAAGCATGCCATACTTCGGGGGAATATCAGCAACAATTATGTCCATGACTAGGCTTTTAGCCTGTATTTTTTCCAGATTGACACAAAGATCCTTGATTAGGCCCAAACATTTGACTCTACTCGAATCGAATGAGTACAAGTCTTTGTAAGGTTTAGTTATTTCTAGACCTAATCTCTCCATCACAACTTTAGGCATAAGGTTGTGCGAGGCACCAGAGTCTAGCATGGCATTGTGCAATATCTTTTCATGTATGTTTAGGCTGATATAGAAAGGAGGGACATCTCCTTCTTGATATTTTCCCTCAACCTCAGGTCCAAACAACAACTTTGGTTTGTGATCATTCAAGTTTAGAGTGTCTGTATTATTCCCTATGTTCAAAACTTTCAAAACTTGGAACCTGTACATATCCTAAGTTACCAATTCAGTGAGAGGTATGGTTATCTTGATTTTAGCAATATCTCCTTCAAAACTGAAAGGTAATTGGGTTTTGGGCATATTTACATCAGTTTTATCAGCCATAAAGTTTTCTACATTTTTAATTTGTTGATTCTGATTTGGGGCTTTGGACAAAAGAGTTTTCTCAGAGCCACTAGTAGAGGTACTAGGGTAGCTTGAGTCACCAATTGGTTGGTTGGTTTTGTCTCTGTTTGGATCAATTTTCTTAGCCATGGTGTTGGTATTCTCTGCTGTCCTCTTAGGAGTATGTTCATGGTTTTTCCTAATAGTAGTGTCTAAATTGTTCTTCTTGGAGTTGTCTTGGTTTTTCTTACTCCTAAGATAATATTACCTATGGACTTCCATTATGGCGTTTTCAAATCCCAATTTGTAGTCTTCAGAATCCTCATAGTTTGTTTCAGTTTGATTTAAGGAGAAGAAACCTTGTTCCTCTTCCGTGAGAAAAAAAATCACCCTCATTATCAGAGCTTATTAAGTTTACATGGTTTTCTTCAGGCTGTTTTGTGTCTCTTTCCTCCTCATCTACATAGTTATCTTGGAAAGGGGGCCTAATTTGTTGG
The DNA here is from genome assembly GCA_034641835.2 of Pinus albicaulis. Taxonomy (NCBI): domain Eukaryota; kingdom Viridiplantae; phylum Streptophyta; class Pinopsida; order Pinales; family Pinaceae; genus Pinus; species Pinus albicaulis. The sequence goes on from CM076583.1 coordinate 106,520,080, forward strand.
TCATTGTCTCTCTATTTGATTTGGGGGGGATCTCTTCTGAAGTTTTGATTCCTATTTCTGTTTTGGGGATTTTCTTGGTTTTCTCTAGGAGGCACTCTTTCGTTTAAGTTTATCCTCTCCATCATTCTCTCCATGGTTCTAACTAGGTTGTCAATCTTGGAATCAGATGAGGAAGTTGAGGGCATGGTTTCATATTTGTAGGTTACTCTCTTTTTTTATCTCATCCTGGCTCTCTTCTCAATCAGGTTGGCTTCTACACTTATAGCCCCTTTCTGCATGTCCTCTAAAGTTAGGGGTTCTCTCTCTCTTAGTTGATAGGCCATGTCTGGATCAAAGCCTTCTAGAAATTTTACTAATGCTAGGCCTTGTGGGGGTTTCATGTGAGGTGGGAGGGCATTGTAGACACTGTTAAACCTGGTGCAATAATCTTGTACACTTTCCCCCACATTCCTCTTAATATTGTTATATTATGAAAGGATTTGGAGGGGGGTTTTCTTGATTTCCCACCTGTTTATGAAATTTTGGTAGAGATAAGGGAGATCATGGATGATGTTGGGAGTTAAGTTTTTAAACCATTTTTTGGCTTCCCCTCCCAGAATCTCGGCAAACATCCTCATTTGCATGGTTTCCTCTTCTATTTCCATGTATTCAAAAGAATCATTCATTCTATCTACATTTTGTTGGGCAGTGGTAGAGTCAACTCCTGTGAAATGAGGGATCCTGGACTGGTAGTCATTTGGCAAAGATACTAGAGGTTGTGGTAAAACCAGGGGGGCATACCAAGCTTCCATGATGGGTGCTAGTGGAATCCAAGGAGGATTTACAAGGGGAAGATTTGTGAGAGGTGGTGGGGGATGAAGTGAAGTGGTTTGGACAGTGGAGTTATAAATGGGTGTGGTTGAAGTACTTGGAACAACAAACCGATTCTGAGCAAACTTGGGATGAAAAGAGCCAAAGTGGTGGAGAAGTTGGAAATCAGGTGGAGTGGGAGGAGAAGCTTCTCCGCTAGGACTTTGCTACAAATACATGGGCTCAAGGTCAGTATGGTCAATCTTACTTTGTGACTTGGTTTTGAAAAGGTTTCTTGTGTGGTGCAAGTCAAACTGGGGATCTTGCAAGGCTCTAAGATGTTCAGGGATAGAACTTGCTCTATGGATGGTCCTAACAGTAGTTGAATCTTTAGTTTTGGAAGTTTACCGCAAAATATTTTCTGGGTCATCAACTATAATAGGAGGGTTTGGGTCAAACTCAAAATGCATAGAGGCTAAACGTTTATGACTGCTTTCGGAAGGCTGACCTCTCTAGGTGTTTGTTAAACTCACACAGTGTGTGACTAGCCTTCTAGACTTCTCAGGGTTGATTTGACACAATACTAACGGAGTCTGTGAACACTAGTAAAGTTAGAAGGCCTACTAGAGGCTAGTGGAGTCGCCAGGTGGATGTTTTTAGTTTGTTTTGAGGATATGTGTTTATGGTCCACCACCAATAATTGACAAAAAACCAATTTAGGGATGTTTTTGGGGTTTTCTGAGTTCCTTTATACAACAGTAAGGTGTCTAATGAGTGTTTTCTAGTTGAGTCATCATTTTGCTAAGAAGGGGAAATAGCTAGATTCTACTCTTGGCTATTAGTTTGAGTTTTCTATGTTTTGATAAGGGTTTTTGAAGTCCTAAGGAATACTTATATTGTCACTTACTTAGAAAGTCCCACCGTGATCGCCATTATGTTAGGGTCCTGTGATTTAGCAGATTGGTAGACCAAATGCATAGGGTAACATCAAACCAGTCTTTGGAGTCCTAGGACCTAGCCTTCCTGGACTCAGAAAGGGCTCTCTTTATTATGTGCAAAGGATGTAAACTTGTTTTCTTTTAGGGTTGATTTTAGGCTAGTTGTTAAGTGTAGGGTTTTGTTGTTTGTTTTGGTTGGGTAAGATGATCAAGTAGGATAGGTGGAGTGAGAGGTCATCAAATAATTGGGCTATGGATTTTATTAAAGCCATGGATATCTTAACAATGAGTCAGAGTGCATCACAGGGAAAATCTAGTATGGTCAATGGATCTTTAAGGTTTTGTGTGAAGTGAAATGGACATTAAGTTGGTGAACAAGGTAGGGCAAAGGGCAGTGAAGTATCCTTTGTTAAATACCCATAAACAAGAAGGTCTCAAACACTGATAAACAAAATATAATAATCATGAGATAGGGAAAACCATTAACTCAATGACAATACTTAAACAAATAGACATTCAAGATGAACAATTTAGTGAAACAAAGAAAACAAGAAAACTTATCTAACTTTAGTGATTTCACCTTCATTGCTTGAAAACATATAAGATGACAAATAACTTTAATCAAAGAAGAGGGAACTCCTAAGCATCACTTGATCAAGCTACAAAGAAATTTGAGGCAAAATTCTCAAGCATAGACAAAGGGCATGATCAAAACATGGCCTCTTTGGCTAAACCTAGCAAGTAACACATCAAAGAGAGATTCCATAAACAGAGTTTAGATAGCATCAAGTAAGCATGGCTAACCATAAAAGATATTTGAAAAATAATTTAATAAACCATTGATGAAACAAACAAGCTTAGGTGGGTCTAAGGAGCAGCTAAGAATTCCTTAAACTAATCCAGTAGAGGAAAACATAAAGACAATAGTAAACATGAATGACTAAGGTGCCTCAAACAACATTTCTTAGCCTATACTTTTCTGATCTACTGTAGCATAGAAGGGTGGACACAATGATAAGAAAGAAAACATGAACATATTAGAGACAGATCACCATTAACCAAGCTCAGGGATCCTACAAGAAACCCTTCATAATCATCAATCAAAGCAAATCATTCACAAGCTCCACAACACCAAATTGCTCTTCAACCTCAAAAAACCATGTATTGCTCTCAAAACTCATCAAATGCCAACATTATCAATGAATCCTCAATGCTATATTTAACAAGCAAGGATGAGAAAAACCTAATAGAGTCTCTATAATTCTATTGGCTAATCAGAAATGTCACTATTGTCCTTGAGACCTTGTAAGGACCAAGGCACAAAATATCTAAAAAATATATATTTTCGGGCATTTTTAGCAAATAAATTGATGTTTGGGCTCTGCCATGCCTCCTAAAAATTTCCAAGTGTACATTTTTTACTTTTCCTCTACTAAGGGCGCAACACCGTGTGTTAGGATGAATTTCTATGCCAAGGGTGTAGCACTGGAGTAGGAAACCTGGGTCAACTTGCAGCAATGTTTTGAAGGCCTTCCCGATGTCGGAATAGGCTTCGTGATGGCTCATTGGAAAGAAATTTGAGTCTAATTTCCAGATATACCCTTGGTTCTTTGATTGGACATATAAAACCTGTAAAAGAAGAAAAAAATCCAAGGCTGGTAAAGGCGCAACACCTGTCCTGAAAACTATGCAGAAAGGTGAAAATTAGGGTGTTTTTGACCCTTTTGGATGACCAAAACAACTCCAATTGACCTAAAACTTTGTGACCATGCTATAATTGAGATGATGATTCCAAAAATGTAAGCCTTTCCTCCTGAATATGCTCTGAGAAAAAGCGTAGCACCATGGGTGCTACCCCCTTGACACTCAAATTAGCAAAAAACCAAAATTTGTCAAAATTCTCCCAAATTTGGTGGAAGTGTGCCTCATGGGTTTTGAGAGATTTGTAGAGAATCTTGTGCAAATATTCCAAGGTTGTCTTGAATTTTTTCCTCTTTTAGTGCTTGGATCTTGGTTTGGGCCTTTTTGAGTTTAGCCCTTGCATCTTGGTTTCTCTGCGCATAATGTTTAGTCATCCTTCTTTGGAGGTCAAGATCTTGATTTTCTTTCTTAAATTTAGCCTCCAAGTGTATGTTGGATCTTTCCAACAAAGGCTCCCGATCATGTGCTATCTCCATGGCCAAAATCTCATCTAGAGGGAGTTGTTATGCTAGGGCTGATTCTTGTTCCCTTTGCTTTGCCAATGCCTTTTTCAACCACATGGTTGTAGGTCTCCTCCTAGATTTTCCTTCCTCATCCTCACTCTCTTCATAAGTGCCCATAAACTCTTCTAGTTTTACCTATGCCTTTTGGGCTTCTTTTTGGGTCTTGATGGCTCTAACTTCATATATTGCAATTTTTGCTCTTAGCTGCCTGTTTTCTAAGTCAAGGGCATTATTGACACTCTTGGCCCTATCCAAATGTGCTTGGAGGTCTTTAATTTGTGCATTTATGTCATGGAAGAGAAAGTTTGTGGTCCTTGCTTCATTCTCCTCATCACTGTCCACCTGAATGATCTCAAACTCCCTCTCAACCTCATGATCTTCTTCTTCTTCCTTTTGTTTCCCTTTGTCTAATGGCTGAGTTGAGGTGGATCGCATGCTCCCTTTCCTTTTGGATGCAACAAACATAATCCTTGACCCTTTTTGATATGTGAGAGGGAGAAAATCAAAATTTTATACTAGAATGCCCTTACCATGGCTGATCTGAAGACTGCCTTTCTTTTCATCAACGATCTCTGTATTTATGTCTTCTGCATTGTTTTTTTGACTGTCCTCTTGAGACTCATTTTCATTTTCCTCCATGCTAACATCACTATTGTGATCTTCACCACTATCATCAACCTCTTGACTGTATTTTTGGTTCATAGAGTCACTGATGTCATTATTATTAGGGCTACCAGTCATCATGGTTTCTTCTTCATCATCCTCCTCTATGTTTGTAACATTATCATTGCCATTATCATTTTCTGTGTTGCCACTGTTAGAGGTGCCTTTATCAGCGTCTTCATTATTGTTTTGTGCATTTTCATCTTCATTTTCCTCAACCTCTTTACTCTCCTCTGTAATGTCCTCACTGTTTTCATTTTCATTTATGCTGCCTTTATCTTCTGCACTTTCCTTACTGTAATCATTTTTATCATTGTCATCCTCTTCCATATCTTGTCCATTGTCATCCTCTTCTTCATTGTTGGCCTCTTTTTCACTATTTTTTTCATCATTGCATTGTTCAAAGCCTTCTTCTTCCTCTTCATCATTATCTGCATCTGCCTCTTCATCATTATCTGTTCCTTCTTCACTATTTTGCTCACTGCCTTTGTCTTCATAATCTGCCTTTGTCTCTTTATCTTCATCATCATCCTCATCTTCATCATTGTCATTATCTTCTTCCTCATCATTTGTTTCTTCTTCCTCATCATCATTCTCTACCTCTTCACTTGTGTCTCTTTCTTCTTCCTTGTCATCATTTTCTTCCTCTTCATTATCATTCTCTTCTTGTTTTGATGCTTTAGGAGAAGGTGAGGGAGGGAGGTTCTCTTGATGAGAGGATTCATGTGTGGATGAGGAAACATGGTCAGTGGGGGGTGATGGACGAGTGGAAGGAGGTGGATTAGATGATGAGGGTAAATTTGGTTGTTGAGGAGGTTGTGGATTTGTGAAAACTTCATGGGCGATGAACACTTCCCATGGGATACCTTGTTTCTCTAATTGATGCAACACAATCATCTTGATAAGAGAATGGTGAAAAAGTCTCTGCTTTTATTGTGAAGGAGGTCTCTTTTGCACAATGTATGACATCTTATCAATACTTCTATAAAGGTATATATGGAAAATGTAGTAGCTTGGCCCTAGTGAAGTGCATAAGCAGTCTTATATGGTAGGAATAAAGTCTAGAAAATGTCCCCTCGCATGTAAAATACTTCATGATGACTTTCATTAAGGGGGAATATCTCTCCAATAAATGTGAAAAGGGAAAAATAGATTTGCAATCAGCTTGGTATCTAGGTTTCAAAATTTTTTGATAATGGCTCAAGTCCAAATTCACCTGCTTGAACCATTTTTCTCCCATACAAGGTATCCTAGTGGCCATAGCAATTGTATTGGTGGATAGCTCAAACTCCCCAACTAGATGCACTTGATGGTCATGGAGGTTGAGGATAAAATGTTTGATCAACTCAGGGTGACTTTGGACTCTTTGTACTCTTTCACAGAAATCAAAACAACCCACCTCTTGGAAATATGCAACTGTTGTAGGGGAGGCTATCAATTCCTTGGTGTTCAAAGGTTCAAACCTATTTACTTTTCCACCCTTTCTCTGTTGTCCTCTAGGCCTTTGGCCTCCCTCCCACTGTCACTACTGCCCTCTCTTGACATTTTGTCTTTTACTGTTGCCTTGAAATAAAAACACTGAAACTTCTTGTGAAATGATATGAAGAGGGCAAGTGAGATGGTGAGGAGATATTAATGCCAAGGCTTGGCAGTGTGGAGGATAATTTTTCAAATGGAGATATTGTTTTGGCAGATGAGCAGCCTCCTAGCAAAACAATTTCAGTGTGCCTTTAGCATGTAGATTGATGAGTGCCCTTTAAACAAAAGTGTTGCTAGCACGGAGACTAGGTTTTTCTCTTCCTTTAGTTTTTTTCTTACATTTCTCTCTAACTTCACCTTTTAAACAATATGAAAGGGGGCAAAGAACCTAAATAAATCTTATAAAAACCTTCATGAGGTACCAAGTAGAGAATTGGAGTTTTGAGGCGTTTGGAGGCTTGCACAGGCGTGGAGGGCTTCCTGGCTAAACACGTAACACAGGAGCATAGCAGTCGGGTTACTTGTAGTCTTCATGCAGTGTTGAACGGGTAGCGCAAGCATGCAGCACCAGGGCGTAGCGGTCGGGTCTCTAGCAGTCTTCGTGCAGTGTTGAATGGGTAGCACAAGTTCGCAACACCAGGGTGTAGTGGTCGGGTCTTTGCATGGCTGTCGAGTCGGGCGATTTATGAACGTGCTAAGGCTCTGGGCCTATTGGGCAGCATGTACGTAGCACACGTGCGTAACACTCGGGCTTGTCGGGCCTGTCTACATGCAACGCCAAACGCGTAGCACTGGGTAGAGGTTGCATGCTGGTTCCGGGCGTGGGCTGCCGAGTCTGCAAGAAGGTAAACACACAACACTAGGTCATAGGTGCACAAATTTCCATTAAAATTTCTAAGGAAGGCACCCACATGCACGTAGCAGAGGTTTCCAGGCGCACAACACGAGGTTTTCTCGTCCGAAGTTTGCCAGAACTCAGAATTTTATCTTAAAAAAACTTTCACTCTCTTTTGTAGATTACAAATGAGCTTGAGTGATAAACAAAATGCCTTTATAGCCTTAGAAGAATAAATTAAAATTAGAAACTCGCTTTTTCTAAGGTTTTCTGTTTTTCTTATCACTTTATCACTGATATTATTTTACCTTTTGCAAGAGGTGACTTAAAACACAAAAAAATGATGTCTTTTCCTCTCAACTATTTCTCTCTGTTGTTCTTCAGGTAGCTAATATGGTGGAATTTGGCTCTCTTTGGCCTGTTGATTCTTTAACACTTTTTTTTTACCCATTCTATCATATCAAAACCTTAAAACTTGCTCATTTTGTCATTTGAAACCTAACACATCTCTTTAAGCTCATTTAGTAAGGGTGAGTTCTTTAAAACATTTTTGAGGGACCTACCCTTACCCTATCATTGTCAAAATGTTTCTTGCCTGCATTATGAAGCTTGGAACTCATGTCTTTACCCCCTTTGAGATCTCTGAGTGTGGGTGATCTCAAAGCATGGTTTCTTCCCCTCTCACTGATTTTCCAAAGGTATAATAAATTTGTCTTGCATAGTCACCATAGTATTTACAATCATGTTTTTCATTATCTCCCTTTGGACATTTCCTCTCCTTTTGATACTGTGAAACATTTCCGCCTTGGCAGATCCTAGAGGTCACCTTTAAAAACCTATTCAAACTATCTTCCTCCTGTGATCAAGGAGGCTTCTCATCTTCATTTCTAGTTTCAATAAATCTTCAATTCATGCTTAGTTGTGCTGATGTACCTCTGTCCTTATGGTTTTCTGCATTGGCTTCTTGGTTGACAATACTGTTTAGCCATTTAATCCTAAAAACCCTGATTCTCTTGGAACTTAGGCATGCCTTCTTGTCTTTGCTGTAGGTGTTATTTTGGTGAGGAGATGGCCTCTTACCTTACCTATTTCTTTGTATGATAGGTATCTCAATCATTCCTGCATAAATGTTTAAGATGCACAATTGTCTTTTTGCAGAATTTGTGCTTTGACCAAGGAGGCCTTCCTTGAAGATTTTTTTATCTATCTTGGACAACCATGTGCTTGTCCTTCTTTCTCTTTGATTGTAGTCTCTTGGTACATGAAAAACATATATTTTTAGAATACTAAAACAATCCTATAACCTATGAAACCCTAGATGACCTGGTGGGAGGCTCTTTGGGCTTGTCTTTGACTGAAAACTTGGTTTTTGGTCCTCGAGTATAAAAAACAGAGTTTTTGAGAATTTGATGCATTGAAGATCCAAAATCCAATGTATTTGATTTATCTAAAGAGCCTACAGAGACAATTTTGATACCATCAATGCTTGATGTATCCGGGAAACACAAGAATGAGTAGGTTGGTTGGTGATCGTAGGTGGCAAGTGGAGGGATTAGGCAAGTCAAAACATTGTGGTAAGGTCAGAGGTGGAAAAACATAGTGAAAATGAGTGGCATGAGCACATGATGGGTCTTTTGGGAGTGATAGGCTGGCCATGACATGATAGAGTAGTAAAACAATGAAAAATTTATCCTAAGGATAACGAAGGCAGTGAGATTTCTAAAACTCACAATATTCATGAATATGGTTTTTAGAAATCTAGGACTAACATTTAGTCATCTTCAGATAGTAAAAATTACTAATGACTAACCAGTTGCATCATTAGTAATGGTCACTTGGTTGGCCACTAGCTTATTTTGCTTCTTCTTCTTCTTTGTCATCTTCTTCTTCTTAGCTTCCTAGTTACTAGAATTCAGATTTTCAAGAGGCGAAGAGGAAGCACAAGGTGAAAAAACAACAGCAACAATAAATTTCCATTAATTTCTACAAAATGATACTCTCAACTAAACCTTCGGTTTATAAATATAATTATTTAACTTAATAATATCAATTTAATTCTTAATTTTTTAAAATCTAAAGATTAAAAAAATATTTTATAAATAAATATAATATTTTTAATAAAAAAATTTCCATATACTTATAATTATGATATATAATACAAATCATATTTAAAATTTAAATACCATCTCCGTTTAGTAATATAAATTTTCATATTAATGTAATTACCATACTATAAAAACCATCACATATCTTAGATATCCCTATAGTGGAATCCCTTAAAGTTTTCATCGGAAGTAAGAATTTGTTAAAGTGAACTATATAAAGTTGGTAAATTTATATGACATAGATTTAAGGCAAAGAATTTCTGAAATAGGAAAAATGTAGATCATAATTAAGTTGTGTCTGAATGTGATAATAATGGGTTTCCCAGTGGATGGAGTGAGCACCAAAGTTTTTGGGGGAGAGGGTTTTCTAATTATTTATTTGATTTTTCATATATATATATATATTTTGAATAGAATAAGTGTATACAAGTATAATGAAGTTGTTATATTTTATCAAGATGGTAATTATAAGTTGTTATATTATATCATTATAGATTTATCATCATTTAATATGAGAAGAGAAATCATTTTTTTTCATGGTGCAAATTTTTTTAGTGTAATATATAATGTGTTATTTTTTATTTTTTAAATTGTATTTTTGAATGTTAAATAAATAAAAAATTATTTTTTGAATGATATATACATAATTTTTTTAATACAGATTTATTTTGTATTTTTTGAATGATATATGACATATATTTAAGGCAAAGAATTTCTGAAATAGAAAAAAATGTAGATCATAATTAAGTTGTGTCTGAATGTGATAATAATTAATAATGGGTTTCCCATTGGATGGAGTCAGCACATAAGTTTTTTTCATGGTGCAAATTGTTTTAGAGTGTAATATATAATGTGTTATTTTTTATTTTTTAAATTGTATTTTTGAATGCTAAATAAATAAAAATTTAATTTTTAAATGATATATACATAATTTTTTAAAAATGATATCTAATGTATATGCAATTGACATTAAAATATTATAAACATATTTTTAAGTATATGTAAATATTAATTCATATTAAAATATTTTATCAATAACCAAAATATAAAATTTAAACATCTTACTCACACATTTTTTAATTTCTAATTACTTTAAAACATATTCATTTTTGACCAATTAATTTTCTATTTAGAACATATTTTTTAATATTTATTTTTATTTTAAATAAAAATGTATCAAGTAACAAACTTACACAACCCCTCATATTATAGGTTGCCTCCATACTCAATCAATCTAACCAACAAAATTAAATTATTAACTCCTTTCCTTTCCTTTCCTTTCCTTTTGGAATAGGGTGCACAAACTTTAATGTAAAAAAAAAGGGAAGCTAGGTGTGTGGTGAACAACATGGGTTGTCCGGAAAATAAAATAAAATAAATCGTATTGCATTGAGCGTACAATTAATAATTCGGCAATTATGTCTATAAGTTAGCCTGACATAAACAACACACCATCTCGCGGTTATGGTTAAACTTAGCGGGGGCCTATCATTATCAACGTGATCATCAATGCATATGAAGGCGAATTGTTTTTTTTGTAGATGGCCGTATATGATTCTATCATGTCTTTTATGGTTCAACTATATGCCCCATTTCATATGATGTTGCGGTAAATGCTGTGGGACGCCTGGCTTATCGTTGAAGTTGGTTTTGCTTGTCGTGCATGTTGTGGGTTCACATCTTCGGATTTGGTTGATCCTCCATTTCTTTTCCAATTGGCTTTAGACATTATCATCGACTCTATGCTTGATTATGAGTCTCATGTAATGGGTATGTTGTGCCAGATCACATTATTTTGATTTTAGGAGCAATGTAAAGCTGCCCATAAGTCCGATAGTAACCCAGGAGGGTAATTGCTTCTTGCTGGTAAGCCAATAGCCAGTGTCTCATCATCCACCACATTGTCAGAGGTTCTTTGTAATACTTCTCACTTCACTTTCTTATGATGTATTATGCACTGTTTTTATTTATCATAATATAAAACAACTTAAGGTTACGTAGAAGAGTGCGACGTAAGAAGGCTTTTTATATCAATATCCAATGCCGGTTTGATAATGATAGGGTCAAATTTTAGCAGAAACGCTAGTGGTTTGAACGCTCACGGCAGCACGATTTATTTTATTTTCCACCAATATTGACATGGTTCACCATACACTCGTCTCAGATACGTTAAAGTTTACCCAACCGATTCTAATGGAAAGGAGTCCGTAGGTGTTGGGGAGGGGGTTATATTAAGATTTTAGTTATTGTTTGAATTTATAATTATTTATTTTATTTTTTAAATGTGGATATTAAATTAATATATATATATATATATATATATATATATATATATATATTAGTGGCTAGAATAAGTGTATAAAAATATATTGTGAAGTTGTTATATTTTATCAAGTTATAGGTTGTTATTTTATATTATTATAGATTTATTATTATTTAATATAAGTATAGAGATCAGTTTTTTTCACGATGTAAATTTTTGAGTTTAAATAGATGTAAGAATGACAAAGAAAACCGATTATTATATAATAATTATTTATTTTTACAATTTTAACCACTTATACTAATTATATTTTTAATAATTTTAAAACCATAAGATACTGTTCATAAGATACTGTTCAATAATATGAATTGTGACACCCATCCAACTACCCTCACAAATAAGCACTAGTTAAACGAGTATACTAATTAAAGAGACAAATACAGACCTACCTGTGAGTTGGAATGGAAGAGGAAAATTTCTCAAATGCTAATTAAAAATTAAGGGAAAAAAAAACAAGTAAAAACAGAGGCGGCTCTTGATGGCAAGTGGAGTTTATCGCTAAAACAAAATAAACATAAAGATCAAAGGCATTAAATACTTTTGTTTATATATTTATATCAGAGGACAGAAACGCGTTACACACATGGGAATTAAAACACATTGGAATGTGAATTACAAAAGTATTATTTCGAGTTTTTTTGGGGAGAAGATTTCATAAAGCTATGCACAAATCTAGGGGTTTATAATTGCGTCGAGAGGCGCATCTACAGCTCAATTTGACTTCGATATCAGGTGTGTCACGTCGTCATACAAAATGTCGGCTTAAGTTTTAAATAAAAAAAAATAAAAAAATAGCATTGTGCTAGAACATATATCAATTTCTAATACAATTATGTATTATTTATATAATTTGAATGGATAGTAAATTATATACTTGAATTTGAATGGATCATAAATTTACCTTTAACAAAAAAAATTACCACATTGAATTTCCAAATTAAGTAAAATTTTAAACATCTTTACTCTTTACTAAAGTCAATACCATTTCTTAAATCAAAGAAAAAGAATTAATTCAACACAAACAATCAAAATCCAAAATCTTTTAATATTTCTTTTAATTAAATATTTGTAAAATGAATTTATACTTACTCCAGAGTTATGGTAAATAAATAAAAAAATATATAAACTAGATGTATGGTAAATAAATAAAAATTCTTTTTATATTTATTCCATAAACCTTTTTATATTTAAAAAAACTTTAAAAAGAGGTTTTATTTAGATGAAGCCTATGGGACTAATACCATGGGACAAATTAATATTGATACCATGGGCCAAATACCATGGGTAAATAAATAAATATAAAAGAGGTATAAACAAGTATGATAAATAAATAAATAAATATAAAATAGATATAAAGAGGTATGGTAAATAAATAAATATAAAAGAGGCATAAAGAGGTAAGGTAAATAAATAACAATACATCAAATAGGATTATAAATAAAAATCTAATTATATAACAAGCCTATGGGCCAAATACCATAGTAAAGAAAAGGGGTATGGTAAATAAATAAAAATATAAATAAACTAGAGGTATGGTAAGTAAATAAAACCTCTTTTCATATTTACTCCGTAATCTGCTTTATATTTACGAATATTTATGTTCATTAGTTTACATAACTAAGAAGAAATAGAGAGAGAGTGATAAGGGAGAGATGGAGAGAGAGTGTGTATGTTTAGGGGTGAGATAAAGAGACAAAGTAAGATGGATGGAAAGAAGGGGGGAGAGAAGAAGTGAGAAGGAGAGAGGGAGGGATATAGTAATGTAGTTGGAGAGAGAGAGGGGTGGAAAGAGAGAAAGAAAGGAATGGGGGAAGAGAGAGGATTAGAGAGAGAGAGAGAGATATGGGGGAAGAGAGAGGATTGGAGGGAAAAGAGAGAGAGAGAGGTGGGAGAGAAAGGGAGAGAGAGGAATGATGAGAGAGAGGAGGAGAGTGATGGGGGAAGAGAGAGTATTGGGGAGAGAGAGAGAGAGAGAGAGGAAGGACGAGAGAGAGGACTTGAGAGAGAGGAGGAGAGAGGGATCGATAAGAGAGATGGAGTTGGAGGGGGAGAGATGTAGGAAATAAGAAATATAGAGAGTGAAAAGTGGAGAGAGAGAAGGAGTGACAAGGGAGAGACAGAGAGAGAGCATGTATGTTTGGGGCTGAGATAAAGAGAAAAATAAGGAGAGATGGAGATAAGGGGGGAGAAGGAGATATAGGGAGAGAGGGATGGATATAGTAACATAGTTGGTGGGTGAAGAGAGAGAGATGGGAGAGAAAGGGAAAGAGAGGAAGGAAGAGAGAGGATGTGAGAGAGTGGAGAGAGGGAGAGAAAGAGAGATGGACTTGGAGAGGGAGGGGGAGCGCGAGGGAGGTAAGAAGAAATACATAGAGAGATAAAGTGAGTGAGTGACAAGGAAGATGGAGAGAGAGAGAGAGAGAGGAAAAAATGAGGAAAGAGAGATATTAGCTGGGGAGAGGGAGAGAAGGGGAAGATAGAGATATAGATGGAAGGTGAAGAGAGGGAAGAAGAGAGAGATGGGGAGAGGAGTGGATTGACAAAGAGATTCATATATATGGATTGCGAGAGTGTGTGTGTTTAGGGGGGTGAGATAGAGAGACAAAAGATAATAGATGGAGGGGGATAAAGATATGGATGGAGGGTGGAGAGAGGGAGGAATATTTCTCACACTAGATGGAATGATATAAGTGGAAATGGTGATTTCTAATCCTATTTGATTATTTGCACTAGATGCATCAATTTTTGTGTAGATATTTATTTCTAATGATATTTGGTTACTTGCACTAGATGCATTGATTTCAGTGTAGGTGGTGATTTATAATACAATTTGATTTCTTGCACTGAATGTGTTGATTTTAATTTAGATGTTGATTTATAATTATATTTGATTACTTGTACTAAATGAATTGATTTCAATGTAGATGATTTCTAATCCTATAATTTGATTGTTTGCACTAAATTCATTGATTTCAGTGTAGATGGCGATTTATAATCCTATTTGATTTCTTTGAGTAAATGCATTGATTTCAGTGTAGATGTTGGTTTCTAGAGAGAGAGCCTTGAGTGATAAGGAAGATGGAGAGAGAGGGAGAGAAGACAAAAGGAAGAAAGGGAGATATTAGCGGGGGAGAGGGAGAGAAGGGGAAGATAGAGATATAGATGGAAGTGGAAGAGAGGGAGAGAGATGGGGAGATGGGGTGATTGACAAAGAGAATGATATATATGGAGTGCGAGAGCGTGTGTGTTTAGGGGGTTGAGATAGAGAGACAAAAACAAGAGATGGAGGGGGATATACATATGGATGGAGGGTGGGGAGAGGGAAGAATATTTCTTGCACTAGATGGAGAGAGGGAAGAATATTTAAGTGGAGATGGTGATTTATAATCCTATTTTATTATTTGCACTAGATGCATCGATTTTAGTGTAGATATTTATTTCTAATGATATATGATTACTTGCACTAGATGCATTGATTTTAGTGTAGGTGATGATTCCTAATACTATTTGATTGCTTGCCTTTGGATGTGTTGATTTCAATTTAGACGTCGATTTATAATTATATTTGATTGCTTGCACTAGATGCATTGATTTCAATGTAGATTATTTCTAATACTATTTGATTGTTTATTATAAATGCATTGATTTCGGTGTAGATGGCGATTTCTAATCCCTATTTGATTGCTTTGAGTAAATACATTAATTTCAGTGTAGATGTTGGTTTCTAATCTTATTTGATTGATTGCATTAGGTGCATTGATTTCAATGTATAAGTTATTTTCTAATCTTATTTGATTGCTTGCATTAAATGCATTGATTTCAATGTATATGTTGATTTATGATTTGATGTGATTGGATATATGATGGTACATTAATTTTAAAGTGATTGGATAAACAATATGCATTGATTTTAGTGTAAGCACAAAAAGTTATTAAAAATGTACATTGACTTTTGTGTTATAGTAATTTAACCTATTAAGATTGGAGAGCAAGAGAGACAAGGTATCATGTTTACTACAATAGCTCGAGCTAAAGATTTAAATGGTTTACGATTTAAATTTGTTTTTTCATATAATCGATATGAAAAGATAACAAAACTAATAAGGGTGACAATAAGAATAGTAGAAGAAAATAGTTTGAGATTGATCACAATGAAAACTATTTATAGCATGTGTACATTGTTATTATTCACATTTTCTATCTTTAAACACTATTATTATCACTTTGCATTAAAAAAAAATATTTCATCATTTTTCATCATTATAGTTATTAACAATATTTATCATCTCAACGAACTGAGGTAACTAAGAAAATTTAAAATTAAAATGACCAAGTTAATCTCATAAATATTTAGCATATTTAAAATGATTATATTAATATTTGATATATTTACATATCATTGATAAAATTAATCATATCTTTGATAGATTTTCCTTGGTAGCACATATTTGAAACCAACCTAGATCCATCTTAAATCTAAAAAATATACAGAAATTTTAATAATCTGAAAAATGTGACATTGATGCCTCCAACTGGAACTAGCCTAGATCCATCTAACTCTGGATCTATCATGCGCCGAGAGGGATCAAATCTCTCGAGGTGAAAACCTTTCCTCAATTTTTGCACTCAAAAAATAGGTTTACACCTCGAGAGATTTGATCCCTCTCGGCGCATGATAGATCCAGAGTTAGATGGATCTAGGCTGGTATTAACTAACTCCAATTTATATTAAAAAATATGAGTATTTAAAATCTATGTCAAAATGTTGGTCAGACTCACCTCATTACAAATCAATTACATAAACTAATTAAGCTTTCCAAGACTACCAGTAAATCATAAAGGTTATCTACTGTAGCCATAAAGAAAGCTCTCTCGCACAACAAATTCCAAAAAGAAAAAAACTTTCAAACTTCGAGGTCTCCATTATGAATCTATAATTATTCATGACTTAGTAAAATGAAATGTAAAACGATCGATTCAAATTACAAAATTTCCTCGCAATCATGATCAGTGAGAAGATTCTCACTAGCAGATACTTGACGCAGAGTATGCATTTTTAGCAAAAGAAACATGACGTTGCAACAAGAACAACATAGATTACTGTTATAAAGAAAAACGAAATTGAATCAGCACATAGAAATTGAAATTCAAAATATAGTACAAAAATAATCCAAGATAATATTATTCTAAATGTGACTATAGATATTGACATAATATCTCAACCTTCTCCCACTAATCCTAAACTCGGCACAATGTATTAATCGAAGCATTATGCCCAAAATCAATGTGACTTGAATCCATGATTGATTTCCTTCAATCTATTTTGTACTGTCAAGAAATATGGAACGCACGACCAAACCAAACATAGGTAGTTAAATAACATGAACATCATTGAAAAGCTTGTTAACCAGAACTCAGTTTTTTGAAACTTCAACCATTGCTATACCCAATAGCATACAAATCAGTAAAAATAAGAAGATATTACCTCAGGTTCAGACACGAGTAAGATTATTAAAATCATTTAGAAAAAAAAGGAAAAAGGAGAGACTACTTATATACTGCGAGTATGGCGAAGATGGTCTGCACGGTGACTAGAAGCAGTAGAGCAATTGCTGCCAACAAACCTAGAGTTTTCCACGCACAAGAGAAACGTTGCTTCGGCTCAGCCAATTGTACCTACTCAGCCAATAATTGGTCCTTCAATTTAATGTTGTGATAAACATTCACTTTTTCTATCAGTTGACTGAAGGCACCTTGGAGACTGATGGTGACTCCCTTGCATAGACCCTTGAAGATCTTGGAAACCTCTACGTCGCTCCCAAGGCGGTTTGTAAGGATACCCCTTTTTCTGAGCAAAGCCACGTCTTCTTCGAAGTAGATTAAGTGGCCCATGAGACACACATAACACGCAACGTATTTGAATTGATCAGATGTATTGCACATCTCGAAAGCGATTAGGTTATGGAATAGTGTCTCAGTGGAGTCTCCGATCGTGATGGGAGGAAGGTAAATTGTGGAGCTTGTCTTGTCAAATTGAATAGTTGCAATGCCTCTGTCCCGTGGCTCAAATATGATCCCAACATTTTGTAATTTTGTTGCGCCATGGATATGATAGCTGTCTCAGTCTTGGGCAGGGAGAGTTGTGTACCCATTATGGGAATATGTGATGTCAACCCTTGCAGCATGATTGTCTTGTTCATGGAGCCTTGGGTTCTCGTTCCTCGCATGCTGATCGCCTTTATGGGAATGATGATGAGATAAAATCAATCTGTGCATCAAACCAAGTAGATGATGAACTTCTTCATGATGATGTGGGTGTTGAGGTCGCCAGGTCCATTACTTTATTGTTGAAATGTTTACTTCAACTGCAGGAATGTACATCTACAGCAAAGGTTGTGTAGAAGCAGTTCACTGCTCTGCAACAACCACTTTCCAATTTTCTTCTCATGTTTTTTATCAACAGTCGCTTTCTATTTTTGTTGAAAAGTCATTTGGGCTTTAAAGCCCTTACAGTCCTTTTTGGAAACAGTGTTCTTTTGTACACGACAAAGTTTTGTTTTTGGTTTGAATAGGGCCATTTTGGAAGTGGACCCCACTGCCAGCGACACCATTTCGGGGGACATCCAGCCTTGAGGATAAAAGGGAAAAGCACCCGCCGGAATGAATGACATCATTCACCACTGGACCCACCACTTCACCCACCAAAGCAATTCCAGGGGGATAAAGAGAAAACCATTGGCAAAGTCTTATGACCTGATGGAATATGGAATACATGAAAAGTTTTTTTTTATGTTTTGATTTAATTTAACATTGGGTTAATTTTATTTACCATGGTAGATTTGTTTTTAACTTTGATTTATGTTTTATAACAGCCGCAACATATGTTTTATGTTTTGTTTTAAAAGTTTGGTTATATAGAGTTTGATATATATATATATATATATATATATATATATATATATATATATATATGGAATATTTATAATATATATTTATATTTATTGTAATGTGTCGTGAGTACAAAAAGTGAGATAAGAGAGTTGACTGTGCATTAAGAAAAACAAGCCCGAAGGCAGAAAAGACAGAGAGCTAAAGACTGTGTGAGCCCGAAGGCAGAGTTTTGAAAAGCACAGTGAGTGTGCTTTTTTTTTTGTAAGAGAGACAGGGAGAGTTTTTGAGCACTGCATTCTGAAGCAGTCTAGTGTAATCCCTCTGATAGAGGAAGATCAATTTTTGTAATAGTTTTTCCAGTTAATGAAATAGAACCAGTTTCTGTAATCTCTATCTATCAGTGAGTAATTTTTTTTATTCTCTGTGTTTAAAGGAGAGTATTATTCTCTCAGTCTTTGTTCTGGAATTATCAGAAATTCCAACATGGTATCAGAGCTAGTCCAGGCTCTTTGAAGGTGTCAAGGAAGCTGAAAGAAGGATTTTTTGTTGCAGCAGTTTCTCCAGCAGTGTGAAGGCTTAGCTAAAATCCAAGGTATTTCTCAAAACAGAGTTTGTGTTACTGTTTGAAGACAGTCAGTTTATTTAAAAATCACAGTTACTATTTAAAGCATAGTTTAGAGTGCTAGCCATGGCAGGAGCTAGCCCAAGCATGAGTATTGGAAATTCTCAGCTCCCACAGTTCAATGGAAAGAACTATGATTATTGGGCAATCACCATGACAGATTTTTTTGCCTCTCAAGACTTATGGGAGCTTGTTGAAGATGGTTTTGAAGAACCAGTAGATGAACAAGATTTTAATGCCTTGACACAGGAAAAGAAGGATTTGTTGAAGAGGAATAGGAAGAAAGACTCAAAAGCCCTCTTCTATCTCTATCAAGCAATACATGAGAGTGTGTCTCCAAGGATAGCAGTAGCTAAGAAATTCAAGGATGCATGGGATACCCTCCAAACAACCTATCAAGGTATGGAGAAGGTGAAGAAAGCAAAGCTACAATTGCTGAGGAGAGATTTTGAGACTCTTTGCATGAAAGAGTTTGATAACATAGACTCATTCTTCACACATGTGATTGGGATGGTCACACAGATAAGATCTCATGGAGAAACACTTGAAGAAAGAAGGATAGTGGAGAAATTTTTGAGGAGCTTACCCTCAAGGTTTGATATTATAGTCACAACCATAGAAGGGAAAAAGGATCTCTCAAATTTTTCAGTTGATGAGCTTCATGCATCACTGATGACACATGAAAAAAGATTGGGTAGAAATGAAAACTCATCTTTGGAGCATGCCTTTAAGACCCAAATGTCCTTTGAAAGAGGAAGAGGTCAAGGCAGAGGAAACAACAGCGGAAAAGGTAGAGGCATAAGCCAAAACAGAGCAGGACGAAACAACCCTGTAAATACTCAAGGAAGGGGCACCAATCAAAATCAGAACCAAGGCCAAAGCAGCAGCTAGAAAGGTGGACAACAACATGCTCATGGACAAAGGTATGACAAATCCAATGTCCAGTGTCATTATTGAAAAAAATATGGGCATTATGCCAATGAATGTAGGAAGAAGCAGAATGACATGGGTAATAGACCCAGTGCCAATTTTACTAGAGAAAATATCAGCCAAGATAAATTGTTTTTAGCATGTAATATGGTTGAGGAAAAGAGTGAAAATTTATGGTTTTTAGATTCAGGATGTAGCAACCATATGACAGGAAACATTGCTATGTTTTCTATGTTAGATGAAAATGTGAAGTCTCAAGTCACATTGGGAACAGACAGTCAAAACGCACAAAACAATGCTCTCTAGTCTTACTATGTTTTTCTCTTTTTCTCTCTGCCTGCGAGCTTTCGTTTACACAACAATACAAAAATACATTGATCCTACGGGACTTTTACTTTATATATGGCATGGCGTTGTAAAAATAAAAAACATAAAACAAAATATAAAAGGTTTTAAACAAAACCTTAATACACTGCCATATTATGAACTTTAAACAAAAAAATTTCATTTGCGTGATATGCGAGTGGAGCCCACATCACAATCAGCAATCGGTGGAATAGTGAAACAATGGTTTGGACTTGTGACCTTGCGATGCACGATGAGAGATGAGCGATGAGCGCTATCGGCATCGGCATAAAACTTAAGTGGTAAGTGGATCGGTGGATTGGCAATGTTACGATGTGCGATGGACCCCGCGGCGTAGATCGCATCGGCGCATCGATGATGAACTGGCATAATGGTTTGAACAAAGAACTTACGATGAGTGATTATGGTAGGGACCGCATCGCATCACGGTGAATCAGCAGAACATAACATATGACGGAGGACCTTGGGTGAATGCGATTGCGATATGCCATATCGCATCGGATGCTTCACATCAACAAGACACAGAAATAAAATATTTGCGATTGCGATGAAGTGGGGACCACAGATGACGTGGCCCATTCAAGACTTTAAAATCTTTGGCGCATTTTAAACAAAACTCTGATTGGTTGTTGAGAGTTTAAAAGCCCGAAATGATTGTTATTTAATAAAATTGTTGTTGCGTGGCTTGAACCACAGATTCTTCAATTTCTCCTGCGAAATAGACTACGGCCTATGTCAAAATTCAATTTCTTCTCTGCAATGGTGGCTGCTGTCATAACCAAAATAAATTCATCCCTACGGTTTTTCCATACCTCTTGAATGCACAATGTTGTGCATGCAATATCCTTTGCCCCTTTGTACTCTATTTTCTGTACGCAGGTGACTTTAATATTTTCAACATTGCGATGTTGTACTATGTTTTCTGTACGTAGGTGCCTTTAATATTTTCAACATTGCGATGCCTCCCTTGCATCGCTCTAATTTGATACCAACGTTTCCTAATTCTATTGTGCGATGGATATGATTGTGTGGGCCCGCATCTTATCTTGCAGATTCTTCTCCGGAATCCAAGGGGTAGCCAGGTCAAACAGTTGACCTCACTGTCTTGACTGGGGTCGTCACCTTTGGATGCAACGTCATTTGTATTGTCTTTGGCTGGGGATGCTCATACAGTCGTTTCGGGCATGCTCTCCATGAAGGGGCCCCCTGTCGTCGTTCCTCGCATGCTCGCCATTACGGGAATCTGAAGAAACAATGAATATGCGCAACCAACCAAGAAGATGATGAACTTCTTGATGATGATGTGGTTGAGGCCAGGGCCATTTCATTTTACTCTTTTTACTTTCAAAAGTGTAGAAAAAACGCAACAATGATTCAAGCATCATTTCGAAAAACTTGTTCTCTGCATCACTATCTGTCGAGTTGCACTGCAATTTTAGTAGCTCTACGAGAACGATGAATGGGATTTGATTCTCGAGCTTCAAAATGTCATGCAGTATATCCATTCCAGTATAAAGAATCTTTTTCCTCTCAAAAAGAGATTCATATAAATCACTATCTCCTAGTAATCGGTCGCCTTTCAGAGTACTCAGAGTACTCAATATCTCTAGAATAAAACAACCGTCGAAAGTTAACATGCAAGCGAGGTGCTCTTTATTGCAATTGATTTGTTCTTCATAGCTGTCCCTGATTTTTTGCAGGTTCGCACTGAAGAAATCGTTCATAACATTATTGAACCCGATCGTCATCCATTCCCGGGCTCTTGGTTTGTGACTGTCCATTGAACGAAGCTTAGCACTTTCGTGATGATATGGACCCAATGAAACTCTTTTGGGAACATATGCTTCGCTTTCTAGCGTGCCCCTAATGAGGATGTCCGGAACTCTAAATATTGACACATCGGACGACGATCGACAGGGATTAACGTCCCATTTATCCTCAACTGTAACGCTACACTCTCCTTGCTTTTGCTGAGCCGTCTCTCCAAGGATACCCTTGAAGTGGGTGTCGGATGCTGCCATTTTATGAGAAAAATTAGCAGAACAGAAGAAGAAGGTGATAACGTCTAACACTTCAACATATGGTTACCACTACACAAGTGACTCCTCTTTACTACTCCAGCAGCTAACTACCACTGACACGTTACATGAATTAACTACTAGGCTAGTTATTCCGCAACCAGTTTTTTACGGTGTTATTGACCTCTATCAATGTGTGGGGTTGTATATTCGTACAATTAATGTGTGGGGTTGTATAATTAGCTAAAACATAATATGCGGGGATTTTATAAGTTGTTTTTAGTGGGTTTTTTTTTTAAAGGTTTTTTAGGTCTAATTTCTCTAAAATATGGCAGAAATTCAATGAAAACAAAATTTTGATGGATAATTTTGCACAATAGAAGTGCCCTAAAGATTTTTAGAACGCTGAATTCATATATATAGTAAAAATAACATTTTAAATAACAAAAATCAAGATTTCACCTCAAATTTTTTCCCCAATTCCGATACAGAAAACTCCAAAAAATTGTCAACAGTTGCATATGGAAGACATGAATTGGCAAACAACACAGGAGGAGCTCATAGATACAGATCACCAGAAGCTCCTACAAGCAAATGCACCCGCTTAGGATTCACATTAGAATCCAAGAATAAATAGATTAATTTTAATGAAAATCATACTAAAAACAACTCCAAATCTAATTTTCAACTACCTAAAATACATTAATAAATCAATAACACAATAAATTATCAACCTATTCATCCCAACTAATTTTCATCCTAAATAGAACCAACTAAACTAATTTTCATTCTAAATAAGACCCACTATTCATTTCAACTAATCTTCATTATAAATGGCTAGGACTATTCTTCTCGTACCATTTCAAATAGATAAATCATAGATAGTGTAATAATTAACGAGGCAATGTGGTACGAAGCGATATAAATTTGTTTGATGATTCTTGTTGCGTAATAAAGAGATATAAATTTGGTAGTTGATTAGTATTGCGTTATAAAGATATAGAATATTGATGGTTGATTATTGTTAAGTTATATTTAAATATTGGTATATAGAAATTTGTTTTTTAATAATATAACACAGTGAATTATAAAAACAATTCTAACTCTTAATTTATTGTTAGGAATAACAATAATTGGAAGCTTTAAAGTGTCTCCTAAATCTGCAAGTGTATCAATCTGCAACTCTAAATGCCAAGTAATTTAAAGGGAGTTGTCTTTAGTGCGACTTTTCGAAGTTTTCAGTGTTAGAATCTGGTGAAAAAATTTGAGGTTAAATCTTGATTTCTGTTATTTAAAGTGGTTTTTTGACTGTATATATGGATTCAAAACCCTAAAGAACCTATAGGGCACTTCGATTGTGCAAGGTTACCCATCAAACTTATTTTTTCAATGAACTATGACCCCATTTTAGAGAAACTAGACCAGAAAAATCCACCGAAAAAGCCTTCAAAAAGTCGCACTAAAGACTACTCGAATTTAAAGTAGTTTGGTTTACATATTCACATAAATTTCCATTTAACTTGGGCGAAAGGTGTTCTTTTCGATATTCCTCTTTGCAAATTTTGACATTCCATTAGTTCATGCGTAAAATATCAAAAGCTACAATAGTAGTTCATTCATGCAGCGTGGAAATGTTTTTCTTTCTCTAAATTTCATATAATTTAATATTTTTATTTTTGTTGAATTATATTTCAACATTATTTTTTTAAATAGTAGGAAATTTATCATAATTTAATTGTGAAATTAATAGTGGGACAATTATTATTAGTTGAGAATGAAGGCTAATTATTATTGTTATTTAAGGAAAACTAGACTACCTGAAATTACTTGCAACCTGACAAGCTTTTACTCCTTAATTCCAAATGTCTTTGGATCTTGGGCCTTTAACATGTTTCCTTACATTGAAAAGCAGCAACTCTTAACCAAATAAAAGCAATTTTAGTGCATAATCCATGTCCTTATATTTTAACATTGTTACAACTAAATTTTGAATTGTTACAAGGAATTAGAATAATTTAAATAATGCACAAATTAACCAAATCGAACATTAATCAAGAAAACTCAAGTATTCAAAAATTGGAAACGGAAATACTAAAAGCCTCAACTATAGAATTATCCACAAATACTTTAAATATCTCTACCTCTCATATTAGAGATGGCATTTCATATTTAATGAAAAGAAATGGTCAATAACTTCTTCTCTTTTAAATAGTGGGAAAATCTATCATAATTTAGTTGTCAAACAAACAATGGGGACAACATCACTAGGTGTTATTGGCTTAAGCAGGTTAACTTTATTCAAGGAAAAAATAAACCACATGTAATTATCTTGTTGATTTGAGCAACGAAAGCATAACCTGCAAATAAATTTTAAATGCAGAAAATAATGACAACTAAACAATATAGAAGAATTCCCTGGATGACCCTATGAATCCACCCTCTCACTCTAAAGTGCGTAGCCTGTAGCTCCCACATGGATCATCCACCACACCATGTGTCATTCACTCCCCCTCTTGTGAGAAATCTTCCCTCATATGATATCTCTCTACTCCCGCGCCCCGCTATTAAACTCACCATCCCCATGTTCATTCCTTGCGTTTAGTCTACACTCTCCTTCCCACATTCTCTTGATTGAAAATTTTGGCATCGTGTATGTAATATTGCTCTATGTGACAATGAATCGAGATAGGGGAAGAGGTCGTGGGAACCATCCTACCAATTTCGATTATGCCACCATTGTCACCATGTTTGACAGTGGGATTCCTAACTCCATACACATAGAAGTCCTCGCTATGGAGGAAGTTGAGTTGTGCAAGGACTATCCAAGCTTTGTGCACTTAGGAACCTCCTTGTGGGCTAGTTGAAGAAACGTGCTAAAGAGAAAATGAAAGAAACTGTCTGGATTGTTGAACTCTTCACTCACCAAAGTCATGGTATCTCTTCTCTTAGACGAATCCCTAAAGACCTATGTCTGGAATTTCCACCCAACATTCCCTTCTCTTTTTCCCGAGCTCCTTTCCCTTCTCACTCTCTACCAGTTGGCTCCTCTTCCCCTCCCTTTCCTTGCGGACACGTGGCTCATCCTTCTCCTTCCCAAGCTCCCATCCCTTCGATGCCCTCGTCTCCTCCTTGCCCCAACCCTTGGGGTTGCTACATTCTGGAGGAGCACCTGGCAGACACAGGAAACATGTAGGCTCATGGCACTGCCCAAGTGAAATGCAGCTCCAGTGTGGCAACAATGCAGTTTCTATGTGGTAGAATTTAGCTCTCAATGACATGGCAACTCTCAGGTTGGTTCTCCCACTACATTCTGGTCTCTCTGTTAGTCACTTTTGTTCCATCACCTTGAAGGCGAACAATTCAAAGCCGCATGGTTTGTTGGATCGATTATGTATCTTTTTTGGGCACATTGTACATCATTTTGTTAGTTCATGCAACAAAACTTTAATCTCTATTCTTAAAAGCATGATTTTGATCAATAATTATTCTATAATGCAAACAACAAAAATTCAAGGCTCTGTATTCTCCCTACTAGAGCAGAGTTCTTCTGCTCTACATCTCTAGTTTCCTCCATCAGAGACAGAGAACGCTCTCTTGACTGTAGTTTTTATAATTTCTCACATGTTAATATAATGTGACTATATTTTCTTACTAAACAAAAAAGATAGTGAAATAATCAAACACAAAAATTGACACAATGTTTTACATGGTAAAATCCTCCTTGTGAGGGAAACATCCACAGGAATATAATAATCGGTATTCTTATGATTCAAGGGATATTTACAATAGCCAACTCATAGACATACATTATGCAACCATTCAACCCAGTCTCCATTCATTTTTTTTTTGTTCTTCTTACATGGATAAATAGCAACATGTCAATTTTTTTCTAAACCCATCCACAACTTTTAAAGTAGCTACATAAGAAACATTTTACATAAAAGGAAAAAGCTCCTTTTATATGTTTTTTGCAAAAACTTAGAATAGGAAAAAAAACCCAAACCAAAGGAATCAATTTTAGCTATTATCCCAAGAATATAGAGAAATACTTGGAAACTTCTAACAATATTCACCTTGATAGCAATTTACCTAATATATCATGCCCAAATTATTCACCACCTTCTTTGTAATTCAAGAGACGCTAGACACCATTTTAGCTTCTCTAACAAAATTGGTTTTGTGAACATTTTTGCACAAGTTTTCTTTGTATGGAATTTTTCCAGAGCCACTACTCCACTTTCATCAAAAAATTATCTTACAAAATGGTATTTAATAGGTATATATTTTTTCTTACTATGATAATCTAGATCCCTCACCAATTGAATATCACTTTGACTATCACAAAACACTTTCACCTTTTCCTGCATCCCTCCAAACTCACCTAGCAAATTTTTTAACCAAATTTCCTCTTTGCAAGCATGTGAGACAACTATGTATGTTGCCTTAATACTGGATAAAGCAACTACATTATGAAGCTTTGACATCCAACTAACATCTCCACTTGTAAGAGTAAAACAATATCCAAAAGTGGATCTCTTCTTTTCTAAGTCACCTGAAAAATATGAATCAACCTAACCACAAACTTAATCACTACTACCATTATAGGTGATATAATAAATACTTCTTCCTCTAAGATACTGAAGCACCCATTTCCTTGCTGCACAATTCTTTTTACCTAGATTTTCCATCTATCTAGTGACAATACCAATTTCATGTGAAATATATTTCCTTGTACTAACCATCACATACATTAAGCACCTTATTGCAATAGCATACGGTACACGAGAAAAATTCTCCTTTTATTCATCATTACTAGGACACAAACCTGAAGAAATATTAAAAATGGGAAGCTAAATGGATTTGAACATGTTTCACATTATTCTTACCAAATGTCAGAAGTATTTTCTCCACATAATTCTCTTGTGATAACCATAACTTACCATTTTATTGTCTCTGTGTATCTCCATGCCCAAGATTTGTTTTGCTACACCAAGATACTTCATTTCGAAAGTCCTAGCCAGCTAAGTTTTTAACCTGATGATCTCAACCATGTTTTTTCTTGCTACAAGCATATCGTCAACATATAAAACCAAAATAATGAATATGTCATTTTCCAACTTTTGAAAGTAAACATAATGATCACATTTAATTCTGGTGAAATTGTAGCTCATCATGAAGGAATCAAAATTCTTGTACCATTTCCTAGGAGACTACTTCAGGAAATACAATGACTTCTTTAGTTTGCAAACAAACCTCCTTTTGTGATTTTGAACAAGCCCTTCTGGTTGTTCAATATATATATATATATATCCTCATCCAAATCCCCATGTAAGAATGATATTTTAACATCTAGTTTCTCTAACTCTAGATCAAGTAATGCAACTAATGCTAACACAACTCAAATTGAAACAAGTTTAACAACTGGTATAAAAATATCATGGAAATCAATACCTTCCTTTTGAGGATATCATTTTGCAACTAGTCTTGCTTTGTACTTCTTAACAATATCATTGACACTTTTCTTTAATTTGTAAACCCACTTGCAACCAAAAAAAATGTAGCAAAATCAACATACCTTTTAGGAAACGATCTAATCCATGTAGATTTTTCGTACAATTTGTTGTGGTATTTCCTCATTTTCCTGATAAATTTATGTATCCTCATCTAGTTGTGTAGGAGTTTCTTCATGAACATATTCATGATCATCCTCCCTTGAATGTGATTCAGTTTCCAATTGAAATCGTTGACTTGTGGTACTTTTTCTTGTTTCATTTCACCATCTACATATGATTTTATGAGTGACGATTCATCAAATATGACATATATGTTAATGATTATTTATGTGGGTAGTAGGATCCCACAATCTATATCCCTTAAATCCATCATCATATCCAACAAAGATTAGTCTTTATTTATTTTGGATCTAACATAGAACACTGATTCTTTGGAATAAGAGCATAAGCATCACAACCAGAAACTTCATGAGTTGAATAATCACAAGGAAGACCTGTTCATACCTCTTCTAGAATATTACAATTAATTGTAGTTGATGGTGACCAATTTACTAGATAGCACATTGTAAGAATTGCTTCTGCCCACAATTCCTACTACAACTTGGAATTATTGAGCATACTCCTTTCTCTCTCTAGAAGAGTCATGTTTATGCGTTCAACAAAACCATTTTGCTGAGGAGTATAAACAATGGTTTTATTTCTTTTGATCCAAGATTCCTTGCAATACTTTTTGAATTCCTTTGAAGTAAACTTGGTTCCATTGTTATTTCTCAAACATATAATATACCTGCCAATTCTCTTTTCAACCAAAGCTCCATACTTCTTAAAAGCATCAAATACTTCAACTTTTATTTTTAGTAAATAGATCCACACCTTTCAATATTAATCATCTATAAATGTTACAAAATATGAAGATCCTCCAAAAGAGACTTTAGGAGATGGAACCCAAAGATCTGAATGGATGTAATCAAGGATACCTTTAGTAACATATTTTCCTATTTTAAATTTCTACCGATATTTCTTTCCATACATACAATGCTCATAGAAATTCAAATTAAAAAATTTCAAGCTAGGAAGTAACTTACGATCAACCAATACCTTCAACCCTTTCTCGCTAATATGATCCAAGCGTTGATACCATAAAAGAGGAGAGTCACTTGCACCTTTATATGCTACTATTGCATGATCTATTTATGTCCTTAATTCAAGCTTATAAAGGTTCCCAAAACTTTTAGCATTCATGAATACCAATATGCCTTCCATCACCTTCATAAATCCACCTTGAAGTGTACATTTATAACCAACAGAATGTAATACTCCAAAAGATAGTAAGTTATTTCTAATCTCAAGCACATGCCTCACCGATGTTAACATTTTAACAATACCATAATATATTTTAATACCTATACTACCAATCCCAACATTTTTTCATGTAACATCATTACCCATAAAACGAACATTGTCATCAATAGATTGGTATAAAGAGAACCAATTCCTCATTAGGGGAATTTTGAGGTCTAAAATGGGCCTCCTAAGAAAAATGTACAACAAAAATAAACTTTATAAGAACCAATAGGATTCAAGTTGATGATGTCAACCATGGGGGATGATTCACCATTTTTTAAGTTAAAGGGTAAAAATATTAAAAAATAATAAAATAATAAAACTACTTTTTCAACTCGTATTTTCAACTTATCTCCCAAATTTTTTACTCAAATTTCAAGTGGGAGTACTCGTTGGATGCAAAATTTAATTCCTCATCCAAGGAGTACCCATGTTGCATACTTTTGATGGACTCTGCTACACGAAAAATGAGAAATACATAAAAAAAAACGTGATTACAATCACGCTTTTCATGTATTTCTCATTTTTCGTGTAGTAGGACCCATCGAAAGTATGCAACATGGGTACTCCTTGGATGAGGAATTAAATTTTGCATTCAACGAGTACTCCCGCTTGAAATTTGAGTAAAAACTTTGGGAGATAAGTTGAAAATATGAGTTGAAAAAGTAGTTTTTTCATTTTTCCCTCTAAAATTTGATGATGTCATCAAATCTTATTTGATTTTTTCCACTATTATTTTATAATTTCCTTAGGAAGCCCATTTTAGACCTCAAAATTCCCCTAATGTGAAGACACATATGATGGGAAGCACCAGAATCTGGCAACCAATTATGATGATGTTGAGAAATGGCAGAAGTGGACAATACCTGCACTAGTTTCAATTGAATTAGCTTCCTTTGTAGAGTACTTGTTAGTAGATTGTTCCTTTCTTTTCTAGAAATCCTTCTCAAGATGCCTCAATTTGTTACGTTACCAACACTTTAACTTACTCTTCGTGCCTCTTGACTTCAATCTTGATGTGTCTCTCAAATTCTGATATTTTTCTTTTGATCAACCTCTAACCAACATTGCTTCTAATGTTGAGGTTTCAAGGCTATATTTCCACCAAGTTTCCTTGGACAAAAAGGCCCCCACAACAACATCAAAATCAATGGTATCAGTAGAACTAAAACTGATAGAGGTTACAAAATAATCCCAAGATTCATGCAAAGAACACAATAGTGTAATTGCTTTGTCTTCCCCTTTGAGATTTGCATCTATACTAGACAACTGACCTAAAAGAGTATTGAAAGAATTCAAATGATCAAATATGTGTATACCTTCCTTCATCTGCAAATTATATAACTTCTCCATCAAGTAGATTTTTTTTTGTCAAGGACTTTGTCATATAAAGGCTTTATAACTTTTTTCCATAAGCTTGTTCTTGTTTTCTCTCCAACGATGTTAAAAAACACATCATCTTCCAAGCACATACGAAAAAAACTGAGGGCTCTTGCATCCATGTCCTACCAGTCATCATCGTCCATGTCCACATGTTTCTTTGCCTTTCCACACAACTACTTTGCTACTCCTTGTCACACAAGCATATCATGCATCTTAACCTTCCATAGCTCAAATCTATTACTCCCACTAAAATTTTCGATTTAAAGCTTCACACTCTGCATCTGTGCCATTAGCACAAAATTTTCCCGAAATATTTGAAACCACTTATTGAGTTGAGAATAAAAACAATAACTTGCAAATAAATTGAAATTGCAAAAAATAATGGAAAATAAACAAGATAGTAGAATGATAAACACAAAAATTGACACAATGTTTTACATGGTTAAAGCCTCCTTGTGAGGGAAACATCCACACGGCAATGATTATCAATATTATTATTTATTGAAGGGATATTTATAATAACCAACTCACATGCATACATTATCCAACCATTCAACTCACTCTCCCTTCATTTTTTGTGTGTTCCTATTACCTCTACAGGATTCCATGGATAAATAACAACGTGTCAGATTTTTCTAAATCCATCTACAACTTTTAAAGTAGTTACATAAGAAACTTTTTACATAAAACAAAAAATCTTTTATATGTTTTTTACCAAAAACTTAGATTAAGAAAAATAGCCAAAACAAAAGGAACTGATTTTAGCTATTATCCCAAGAATATAGGGAAATAGTTGGCAACTTCTAAAATATCAACTAGTGCTCCATGGAGCATAGTTTCACTCTTACCATATGCCTATGAGTCTTGAGCTATTAACATATATATATATATATATATATATATATATATATATATATATATATATATATATATATATATATATATATATATATATTCATTCATTCACAAGTAAATTATACAAAGACCTTATTTAAATTTTTAACAACTTATATAGAAGTGGTATATATAGACAATACAAAATAAATTTATTAAAATCACACTTTCTTCTTTTACTATGTTCAATACATATTTGAAGATCAACTATCTCTAGAAAAAATGTTGTTGGATATGTTTTTGTTTTATAATAGTTCACTAAAAATGAGAGAGATATAGAATGAAATGAAGTGGAGTGATGAATTCAAGAATTTTGCACTTGTACCCACTTGGTCATAAGATAGGATTTGTGTGTCAATTCCATGTACCCATTTATTTTTGGAGTTGTTTCAAAGCATCACCATGGAGTTGTTTTTAACATTTCGTTAGTCTCTATAGTTGCATCATCTTAATTTTTCTTTTTTATCCCTCACTATTGAGTTTTCCAAAGAAATGAAAAAATATATTGTAATGCATGAACAAGGTAATAATGCATGAACCATGTGATAAAGGATAGTAACCAAAGCTTTGTTTATTTGTCTATTATCGAAGTTAAATGAGTATGTGAGGGGTGTGAGTTTCGAAATAACATCGTGTGTGTAAACAAATGAATTTATTGAAATGGAATCAACTTTATATATTTTTTTATTTTATTTTAAATCAATTTACATTTTAATTATAAAGTTATCAAATTTTGAGAGATAAAATATCTCAAATTGAAAAATTTTCATCAAATTTTGCACTCAAAAAAAGGTTTTCTCTTAAAGACACTTGATTCATCTTGATAGATCTAGAGTTAAAATTAATCTACTCTCATTATTATTATTATTATTATTATTATTTTATAAATGCTACTATTTAATTAATAATAATAATAATAATAATAATACTCATTGTTAAAGAACATATGCTATTGAGAGGGGTTATGCTCTGTGGTTGAGTTGGCACAAAGTGATCCTTTATAATATATTTTGTAAAAATATTAATATAATATAATAATGAACCACATAAGAAAAGAAGTATAATAATAATACTAATAATATTAAGGTCGTTAATAACATTAATATGAAAATTATTATAATATAATAACAACATAAGATAATTCATATTATTAATGACATTGCTTTTACTTGCGTCACTTCGTTGCTTGCCTAAAGATAAAACAATTTCTGGGTCTCCTTGGAAATCAACTCTCACATAAGGGCAATCTTCAATCATAATTAGTTTCTCTTGCAACCATCCAAAGAAGGTAGGAGTGAATTCCATCATAGTTCCTCCTCCATGATACACCATCAAGACTACACATTGCCACATGTGAGGCTCTCTAGGTCCAGGAATATCACTGGATATTCATTGAGGTCGTAGTAATGGTTCCCTCAATAAAGCACACAATACCACAATAGAATCATACCCAAAATTGTTCAATTGTCTAGTTTTTTCTCTATTTATTTGTTCCTTCAGATTAAACAAGAATCCTTCACACCACTTGAATACCATAGGTGCCAAGAATTCTAAGGCATATTTCATTTGGGACTTGGTAGCTAAATGCAGAGAAACTTTGTTGGCCAATCTAGTAATGGTAAAAGGGAATGTCTTGAGGGGAAGTTGAATAGATCATTTATCTCAAGTTTCCCATCTTTAGTTATTTGAGAACAAAGCTGAAAATGGAAAGCTATGTAATCCCTAACTGTCTCTCCACATATCTTGAATCTAGATAATGAAATGGGAGCCTCTCTACCTAAGAGCCCTGTTAGGAAATAAATGTCTTCAACATCTATAGTGACAATGTGCTCTCTAATCCTAAAGTCTTATCCTTGTACGTCTCAGGATCTTTCTAAATACTCCAATAACTCTAACTAGGCCCTCATGCTCGGAATCTGGAAGAATTTCATAAATCCACAATTTCTTAAAGCTTCTACTTTTGTTGGATCATTGTAAACGACCATGTCTTTATCCTCATGCACTGTTTCTCTGCATATTAAAACCATTTTCACTCTGGTAAAAACCCTGCAAATAACATGAAAACAAATAAAATTAGCAATGTGTAAATTATTGAAAGAAAAAAACAACTTAAAATCATTTTTTTGGAATACTTATTGCACCCATCACATTGTACCTTCATGTGAAGAGTGACCCATCACACTTACATTTCCTGGTAAGTGTGTTGGTTCGCACTGATCAATGTATATTTCAGTGACCCATCGCACCTCCTGATATAAGAAGAATGAGATGGGCCAAGGGCGATTTTTTAAGTTCTAAAACTCAAATATTTTCCAAAAAAATGCATCAAACAAGAAATGGAAACCATGAAAATGAGGAGAAAGGATATACCTCCTATTTGGAAATGAAGGTACTTGAAATGGCCCACCAAATTAGTTGTAATCACCTGCTGAAGATTGAATGTAAAAACCACTCAACGCTCACTCAAATTGTTAAAATGAAAATGCTAAGAAACAAGGTTACTTTTTCACTTTTATGGTCAAAATAAGTCATTATTTTAATATGTTTTAATTTTTTTGACGTAATTTTACCATGTATCATATATTTTTATTGTGTTTACGGTGTTTTGAGAAGATTAAATGATAACGAAAGGGCATAATGCAGGTTATAAGTTAAATTGAGGTCATTTTGACGAATGAGTATACTTTATCACTTTTTCGGGCTCATTAGACCTACAAAAAAGGAACCCCCATGACACTAATATTGTAATAAAATGTAAGTGTGTTCAAACAGAAGTGAGAAATTTCTCTTGGTACATACACCATTTTTTTTTCCATAATTAATGTTTAGTAAAACATGTTTATGGTGGGTGTTCGTTTCAAATTATCATGGTTAGTCCAATTTCACAATTGCGATAATAAATCCAATTTCTAAAAAAATGGTGATATGCACAATTTCCTCAATTTATGTTTGAACCATAGCATTTCATAAAGATAAAGAAATATTAATTTTTGAATGCTTAATGATTCCAACAAAACAATATTCAATCACAATTCGCCAATCGACCCTCTAGATAAAGCGCTCTTATGGTTCTTCTTCTTCCCTACATCATGCTTGAAACATAATATTAGACAAAACTAATGATAAATTTGGACCACAATTTCGATAATGCAAAAACTCAATACTAACAAAATTGAATTTGCAATTAAATTTAGTTAAGGTGAGTTATTATGCCTTTATTCAATTAATTTTGCCTTGTGTTTTCTGATTCTTTTCCTTTGTTTCTTGCTTTGATGGGTGTGTTTTAAATGGAATCTCACAACAAGTTTTTCAATTTTCTCCAATCATGAATCTTGATTAGAATGCATTGTCAACAAAATAGATCACTAAATTCAAAGCTGCAGAATTGTTTTCCAGTTGCAAAATTGCGCATTTTCTATAGCTAAAATCTTGAATAGACAGTTAAGTACACACAACTATGCAAATAATCAATTTGATCTTTAAATCGAGTAATACCTCTTCCAGAAAAACTTACACTATATATATATATATATATATATATATATATATATAGCAATAAAATACCATATAATTAAAATCTAAAAATTAATGAAATATTTACAAAATAAAAATGAAATATTAAAACATCACTCCATCAAGAAAACGTAACAAAATATAACATCAAAATAAAACAATATAACATCAAAACAAATATATATGAATATTGCCATAAAAAAATGTTAAAAATTAGAATGTGGTTTTTCTGACAATGTTGAAGTGAAGAGTATTTCATGCGTTGTTGATGTGAAGAGTGAAGAGCCTTTGGTGCATCTACCATGTGATATAATTGAGCATAATAGGCTTTGAATTGGAATAGGCCTAGATGATATACGCGTCAGAATACTGTTGTTTCATCTCCTCCACAACTGTCACAACCTTATACTTGTGGTAATCTTCCAAACACTCTATAGATGGGTGCCACACTACCTTGTTTTTCTTTTTCCAAATACTTCAAAGTAGACTATGCCTTACTCAAAACTTTTTTATTTAATATGTCAAAGTATTCTTGTGCGGAATTAAAATAGCATAAACATCAATACCATATCCACTTGAAGCCCATAACATTCAAGGGAGGGGAAACTCCCAATATTAAGTCTTCCTGATATTATGCTTCATAAGAATATGTATAATTTACAATAATCATACAAATAATCCAGCAAAAACCACTTATGCTCTTTTCCAACTTAGTTTACCTCTTGGTACGACTTCGACGGCCACAAATACTCAAACCAGACTCAAAATCATGTAAGGAACCCTGGAATCCAACAAAATTTCAATTACTCGAACCTACCTGAAAATACGTTTAGGAGGTCATTCGGGTTGCGACGCCCTGGCCTGCTCACCTGAACGCGGGTCAAGTCGTGTCCAACCTAAATCCACTCTTTCTGCACACGCTGTAACTGCAGTTACGCTTGCTGGTACTGTTTCACCTGTCGGCACTGTTCTGCATGTCTTCCGCCTGACTTGACCTGCTTGAACGCACCCTAATCACTGCTGTTGAATGTGCTTAGAAATTCCTCCCATATAGACCCAATATAAACATGACCCGCACACACTACGTAATATGTTGTGGTTATGGCTGCTATTTCTGCCCGACTTGACCCTACACGTAGTACACTTTCGGTTCCGGTCCTTAACTTATGTTTTTGTTGATGCCCATGGAGGAAGCTCGCATCAACAAGGCGTTGAATTCTTGCTTGATATGTTGTTGCTTCTCCCTTATTGATTCGATGATGAATCAATGCTTGATTCCTTCTCCAACCATGTCCTCCACCTATATATACACAATTGAACGTGTTGAATGCTTATGTGGGGGCTCTTATCACGAGCCGACCCACCTCCAACTATATCACGTCGGCCTTCCTATCATCATACCATCGGCCTGTCCATATAATTAACATGGCTACCATACTTCAGCAACCAAGTGAAGATATTATGTCGGTCCTTTTACGTTTAATTAGTTTGGGTGCCTCGAGTCTGTCTGTGTTGCCTGTGCCTGCTATAACCAACACATTAGTGCGTTTGTGGGTCGATACAAAATGCACCTGCTATAAGTGAACGTCGCATGCTACCCATACTAATGTTGCTTTCTAGCCATACGTTCGTCGTGCGCCCGTCTTACCAAGTCTATGGTTTCGTCACTTCGTCACATGCCCACCAAGTCGAGCGTTGACGCGCCAAGTCATGCTTGCCACACTTGGACTCCATCCACAACTCATGGTCCTCACAACAACCATCTAGACTCCGACGATTGAACACCAGTTACCAACATCGAAATGATTCATCAAGCGTGGAAAACGCTCCATGCCTTGTGTAGACCAAGGAGATTGGATCTTGGCGGATCTTCCTCCTGTAGATTAGAGAAATCAAATCTTCTCCTTCCATCATGGCTGCAACTGAAGTTTGCATTAAATTAAAAACCAATTTTATTACGCAATTTGACAAATAAGGCTCTGAAGAACCTCAAAAATCTCTCAAACGGTTGTGAATTTGAGGAGATCACTCCTGTTCAACATAATTCACCCAATTTTGAGAAAAACCCATGTTTTATTTTTTTTAGATTCACTTCCATTTGGTCACAAAACATATTTTAAAATGTTGGGTCATAACTATTTCATTTTCTGGCTTCTGCTCTGGCAACGAAATCGTTTGCTGCTAGATTTGGAGAATCCTTAATCATGTGATAAAATCAATTCAAAAAAATGATAAATGACAAGTGGTCTAGATTCAAGATTCTCACCCAACAAATTGTGCATTTAACTATTTCAACTCATGTGTACATTTGAAAAACGTCCACCAAGATATTCGATTTAATTTTGAACTTTTCCACTGCCATAGAAAGAGCTTATTGCTAATTTTTTTCTATCCTCTACGAATTGAAATACCATACAACGCAGGGATTTGAAAATTTATTTGCATGTTAATGAAGGCTGATCAATTCAAATATCAAATTTCATCACCATACTGCCTCATATAGAATCATACAGCAATCATATATTATTTCATCATTCATTGATTTTTTAATGGATGGGATGGTTTGCAACATACTCCTCCATAAGTGTCATGAAAAATAGTGGAAGTGTGGCACTCCCTAGGAGTGACAAATGTCCCCGCCTCATGCCCAAGGTGGCCAAGTGGCAGATCAATCAACAGTGAATGAAAAAGAAATTTACAAATGTAGAACATTTGGAGCATGCTTCCTTTCATTTGGGTCAACCACAAGTAAACCAACTCCCTAAAAGTTGCGATAACCCTGGATCACATTTGGTCAGGATCCAATGTCTTACCAAATTCAGGGAAGAGCACAAAAACCATTATTACAGCACCCATTATTATTCAGGTTGGGGGCGTCACTTATTACATAAACGAGAGGAAGTTGGTTGTTTGAGTCTTCCTTTTTGAAGAGGATGAAGTTCTCCATGTCTTGGAGCAAAAGAGAGTTTTTGCTTATCAAAGCCAAAACTCTTCTTAGGTGAGAAGGAATGCACAAGGGAACACTGATAACAATGGCATTGATGGGCTATCGAGGTGGAGATGCACATGAAGCTCTGTTAAGGGGACATTGATAGCAGTGCCACTTATAGGCTATGGAGGTGGATATGCACATGAAGCTCTGTTTTACCAATTAAGTCGTTGAATCTTGTTTGGGCACATAAATGATATGAAGAAATAAATGTCAACATTAGTAGCGACAACTCATACATTTATTCATTCATATTTAAATCATAGTTTCTTTAGTATCACGATGAACATAAATGTGAGATAAATGTAAAATCTTGACTTCCCATTTCTTTTTCTTGAAGAATTACACATACAGTTGATCTAGGCCGATGACCGGGATTCAACCATAGTTGCATTTCTTGGTCTATATTTTCACCATTTGGCTCAAAATTCATTGTTTATGCTACTGAAAGTAATTTATCAGAGGCTTCTTCCTCTTATCTCAAACAATTGTGCTGAAATCTATTATATTTTCTGCATAGGATGAGCTTTTACAGGTGAGATACTTTTTTAGGCCTCTTAACATGCGTTATATATTAGTTTTCTAAGCCTAAATCAATTGTGGGTTTATGTAAATTTAGCCTTATTCTCTGGCCAAGATAGGTTGTAGGTTCAAAAAAATGTTAGCTAGCATGTCTGCATAAGAATTTGAACTACAAAGTATAGCAGAAAGATTGAAAGAATGGCAATTTTCGGTTAATTACAATGTATCCGATTTCTTACCTATTTCACAATACTCTGCGTCAGACTAGAAGCCTTTACTTTACTGTTACGTCTAAGCTATGGAATTCCTAAGTTCCAAGTTTAGTTATGACACTACAGCTATGTATGGGAATCAAACCACCCTACTATTATGGAGGACTATCCAACCTCATGGGGAGAAAGTTGTTGCTATTCAACCAATCAATCTCAATCACGCTACCCATGTTAGTTCAAAATGGTTGTTTCTTTTTGTAGAATCCCATGTTTTTTTTTTCTGAATCCCATGTCATTGGCATAACCCATCTCAATATGCTTAAATCCACTGTTTAGATGGGTAATTTTGTGAGAAAGTATGTTTTACATTTACAAAGACTAGGCTAGGTTTTACATCCCACTGTGAAGTGGATCATTTGGAAATTAGATCTGACCCATCTCAATAATTTTTAAAATTGTTACGTGTCTATTCCATGCAGGGGATGGATGTTGAATTAGAAGAGTCATTTATGATGGTCCCTCGGTTCTTAGAGGCAATTTGCAGCAACACGAGGATTTGGAGTTTACTTGAGCAACTGAAGTTGAACAGTGAAAACTGATTGAAGTTGAAAAGTGAAGCCTTTTTCTAGCTTGCTTCCCTGCTTTCATGTGCACTCCTATCCCTTTCCTAGCTTGCTCTGCTTTCCTGTGCCCTCTTATCCATTTTCTATTCTAGCTTACTTTGCTTTCGTTTTCCCTCCTATCCATTTTCTAGCTTGCTCTCGTGCTTTCATGTGCCTTACTACCAACTTGCTTTCCTTTACCTTGTTTTCTGATTTTACTTCCTTTGACTTGTTTACCTTGTTTGCAGATTTTATTCCATCATTATTCCATCATCCGTTTGCGGATTTTATTCCATCATTATTCCATCATCCGTCCCCACGGGCTTGCAACACTTACAAATTCAAAGTTTAGTAAATCATAGTGTTGCTAGTTCCGCCTTCACCACATTAACGTTGGCCAATTGATTAAGAATAATAACATAGGCAATGGTTGGGAGGACGCATTTATGTTTTGTGACAAGTGGCCAAACTCTAGAAGTGGTGGCAATAAATAGCTGAGAGGTGAGAGGTGGTAGCAAGACAACAAGACGGTGACACAAGTGCATGGCAAGAGGGTGACTGAAACTTTGGATAAAATGTGTTTCGATGCAAATTGATTTTAAATAAAATGTTATGAAATAATGCCAGCTTTGGCTAGCATTAATCAATGTAGACTTTGACTCATTTTTTAACTTTATCCCAACTTTATCTGAAAAGTGAGTTTTTCCTTGCAGTAACACTCCATGCATAGGATTGGCCAATTAAAAAGCCTGTCAATATTTAATAGGTTGGAAAACGGGTATATAAAATATGAATGAAAAACCTTAGGTTAAAATTATAGTTTTAATGGAAAGTAATGCTGGGGGAGAGAGATATGGATCGCAATATACCTGCTACTTTTGGCAGACATAATAATGTGTAAAGACTCAAATAGTGTTAACGAAACATGCGATTCATATGGAGGAACCTTGAAATACTCTATTGATGCCAAAGGTTTTGTTTTGTTTTTTTTCAAAGATTCCATTGGCAGGCATAATAATGTGTAAAGACTCAAATAGTGTTAACGAAACATGCGATTCATATGGAGGAACCTTGAAATACTCTATTGAAGCCAAAGGTTTTGTTTTGTTTTTTTTCAAAGATTCCATCGTCAACTTCTTTGGTTGCTTTACAGAATACGCTCTATGATTTCCTCTCCTCGATGGACGACTCTGACATCAAAAGCCCGAAGCACACCATTTTTTTTCTTCTTCTTAAGAATTGGAATAAAAAAGAAATCTTATCAAATTTTAATTATAAAAAAAAAGATAAAATGCAATAATGGTCATACTCATCTTATTGGAAGTCAATTACTTCAATTAATTTGCAATTACTTGAATTAATAGCCTCCCATAGAATAATAGTCACCTTTAGAATAATAGTCAACTTTAGAACCTGGGAAACTAACTACGCATTCAAGATAATGGTAAAAATCTGAAAGTTCACCTGATTTTGGTGTAACTGTAATCTTTAATATGACATGTAACTGTAAAATTTAATATGATATGATAACACTGA
The DNA here is from genome assembly GCA_034641835.2 of Pinus albicaulis. Lineage (NCBI taxonomy): Eukaryota > Viridiplantae > Streptophyta > Pinopsida > Pinales > Pinaceae > Pinus > Pinus albicaulis. The sequence goes on from CM076583.1 coordinate 106,560,751, forward strand.
CTGATTTAATATGATATGGTAACACTGAGATTCTCCTAATTGTATTTGTATATAAAGAGGATGTTTAAATGTATTTGAAAAATATGTTTGAAATGAAAAATCAATTACAAGAGGATGTTTAAATGTATTTGAAAAAGATGTTTGAAATGAAAAATCAATTACTTAATCTAATTAAGGTTTCCAAGGCTACCAATAAATAATAAAAGTAAAAGTTATGTATCGCAGGCATAAAGAAAAGTCTCTCCCGAAAAGGATAATTGCTTTCAAACTTTGACCTCCATTACGATTCTATAATAATTCAAGAATCAATAAAATGAAATGTAAAACTGATCGATTCAAATTACAACATTTGCTAGCTTCATTTTCTCACTAGCAGATACTTGAGGCAGACCAGGAATTGTTACCAAAAAGAAACATGACGTTGCAACAAGAGAAACAGACATAGAATTTGAATTTCAAAACCTAATATACAAATAATCACACATAATATTATCACTTCACATTTACATAGAGATTTAATAAGGGTTGTCAGATCCAACTTATTTTAAATTTGGATATGGATGTGTTGATAGATAAAATATGCACACAAAATTGAAAGAAGGAGTTGTAGCTCTCAGGTGTGGCCTGCACCTGGAGACTACACTGAGAATCGAGAGAGAACTCTCATACCCTCTACATTCATGAATGAAAGATTACATCATTAAGTACAATACTAGAAGTTAGGAAGTTGCAACCAAACTCCTAATCTCTAGGAACTAATCCTAAACTAAGGAGATACGTTACAACTTATGTAACCTTTTCTCCATTAATATAAAATAATATAATTATTTTCAACTCCCCCCCTTAATGGAGAAAGGATTGTCTTGAACTCCTAGCGTCCTTCTAAACAATTCAAACTTCACACGTGCAAGAGGCTTTGTAAAAATATTAGCCACATTGTCACAAGTTTTACAATATTCAACAATAATCTCTTTTGACTGTAGTTTCTCTCTAACAAAATGGAACTGAGTGTCTATATGTTTGGTATTTTTATGGAACACTGGATTGTATGCCAATTTAATAGTGCTCTGGTTGTCGCTTTTGATGGAAGTGGAATTCTTCTGTTCTTCTCCTGCATCATTGAGAAGTCTTCTCAACCAGATCGCTTCACACGTCGCTGCACACAATGCTTGATACTCAGCTTCACATGAAGATAATGCTACAGTACTCTGCTTCTTGCTGCTCCATGCTATGACCCCGGAACCTATGCTGAAAGAGTAACCTGTGATAGACCTTCGATCATCCAGGTTCCCTGCCCAGTCTGAATCTGAAAAACCTGCTAGAATAACATCAGAAGTGTCAGTGTATAAAATTCCATAATTAACAGTACCACAAAGATACCTCAACATGCTTTTTGCTGCTACCAAGTGACTCTCAAGCGGTTTTGACATAAATTGGCTCAATACACTAACAGAGTATGCCAAGTCAGGTCTGGTTGTTGTAAGATATATCAAGCTGCCAACCAGCTGTCTGTACATCGTGGCATCAACCTCCTTAGTGCCATCGTCACTGCACAACTTCAAATTCTGCTGCAAAGGTGTTGCTGCTGATCTACACTGATCCATACCAAACTTTTCCAACAGATTTCTGGCATACTTCCCTTGGGTAAGAAAAGTTTGCCCACTATCTCTCCATACTTCTAATCCTAGACAGTAATGGAGGCTTCCGAGATCCTTCATTTCAAAAACTTGTGCCATAAGCCTTTTGATTCCTCTGATTAAATCATCTGCATCTCCTGTTATAATCATGTCATCTACATATAAAGAGATCAAAATAATCTACCCCTGCTTATTGTACTTGGTATACAAATTTGGGTCATTTAAACTTCTATGAAAGCCATACTCTAAAAAGAAAGAATCAACCTTTTCATACCATGACCTGGGAGCTTTCTTTAAGCCATATAAAGCCTTTTTCAATCTGCAAACAAGATGTTCCTGCCCCTGCTTTACAAACCCTTCTGGCTGTACTAAGTAAATTTCTTCTTTTAAGTCACCATTCAAAAATGCAGATTTGACATCAAGCTGGTGTAGCTTCCAATTATATTTAGTAGCTAAAGAAATAAGCATTCTGATTGTATTTAGCTTTGCTACAGGTGCAAAGGTATCATCAAAGTCTATACCTTCCTGCTGTGAGTACCCTTTTGCAACCAGCCTAGCTTTCAATTTTTCAATACTTCCATCTGCATTCATTTTTGGTTTAAACAGCCATTTACATCCTATGGGTGTTTTGTTCTTAGGCAGTTCAACTAAATCCCAAGTGTCATTTCCAAGAATAGATTCTATCTCTTCATTCATTGCAGCCCTCCACTCCTTAAATTGACTAGCTTCTTTGTAATTAGTGGGCTCTACAATGTTCAAAACATTTGACATCAAAGCATAGTCTTTCAATCTTAGTGGTATTTGAGTCTTCCTACTTGACCTCCTTAGTAGGGGACTTACCTCAAATTTGTTTTCTTCAACTCTAATTGGGCTTGCATTATCACCTTCTTCCTGTTCTTCTTTCTGCTCCTGTTCTCTTTCATCCTCACTGTTTTCATCTATCAACAATGGAATGTGCCAATCATCACCACTGTCATCTTTCCCTTCCTGTACCTGTTCATGAAACACTACATCCCTGCTAGCAAATATCTTATGAGTCTGAGGATTGAATAACTTATATGCTTTAAATTCTGTGCCGTAACCAACAAAGATACATTTAACAACTTTAGGGTCTAATTTCTTCCTATCAGCTTTGGGTATATGGGCAAATGCTTTTGACCCAAATACTCTTAGATGATTTACTGCTGGTTTAAATCCATATAGAGCTTCAAAAGGAGTTTTGAAGCCAAGATACCTGGTTGGACTTCTGTTCTTCAAATATACAGCAGTATTAATAGCCTCTGCCCAAAAACTATTAGATAGACCCTTACCTTGTAACATGCTCCTTGCGCACTCCACTAAGGTTCTGTTCTTGCGCTCTGCAACTCCATTCTGCTGTGGTGTGTGTGGCACTGTAAACTGCTGAACAATCCCATGAGATTTGCAGAATTTCATGAATTCCCCTAGCTTATATTCTCCCCCTTGATCAGATCGGAGAATTTTTATACTCTTACCAAACTGTTTTTCCACCAAGGTTTGAAATTCTATAAAGCACTGGAAAGTCTGACTTTTCTTACTTAAAAAATAAACCCATGAATATCTAGTGCAGTCATCAGTAAATAACAGAAAATAATATGCTCCACCTAGCGACCTTGTCTGCATAGGTCCGCATATATCAGTGTGCACTAGTTCCAAAATAGTTGTTTCCTTCCTCCTATCATGCACAGGAAACTGTTCTCTGTGCATCTTACCTAAGGCACAACCATCACAATTTAACTGAATATTACGAAAGATAGGGAGTCCCTCAACCATACCTTTCCTCTGCAATAACATGAGGTCCTGTAAATTCAATTGTCCGAACCTCTGATGCCAGAGTTGTTCGGCTGTCGATCCACCTGCAACCATGGCTCGCTTTGGTATACTCTTCACATCCAACCTGTATAGGTTTCCAACGCGCACGCCTGTTGCAACAATTTCTCTCCTGCAATCCTTTACCACACAGTGAGTCTTGAAGAACTCGACTTGCATATCTTGATCAGTTATCATGGATACAAATATGAGATTTTTCTTAATTCCAGGTACATATAAGACATTTTTAAGATGACTGATTTTTCCATTTGGTAACTTAACTGGAATAACCCCATAACCTTTAATCTCGTACCCACTATCATCTCCTAAATAGATTTTCGATCCATATGTACTTTCTTCAAGACTTTCAAAAAATTCCTTTTTACCTGTCATGTGGGAGGATGCTCCGGAATCGACATACCAAATATCGTCCTCATTGGATGCTGAAAGGGCACAGTCGACTGTGAACAATCAAAATTCATGGCTGAAATCTTCATCTTCTTCAACATCTTCTTCTTCGACAAAGTATCCTCTGTGCTTTGCAGTTGCCAGCTTCCTCTTTGCATCATCTGCTTGCTTCTTAAAACATCTATCCTGCATATGACCCTTCTTTCCACAGTAATAACATCTTCTTATAGGATTATTTACAAGCATACCTTTATATGGACTTTTCTGCGATGTACCTCCTCTCTGCTGCGGTTGCGACTGTGATTGCTGCTGTGGCTGCTTCCCTCTGAAAGGTCGTCGTTTCGCCATCAGCGCAAGATCATCGTTCTGGGGATTCATATTATACGAAATATTAAATTTCGTATAATTTAATATTTTATTTAGTTATGTTGAATTATATTTAACAATATTTTTTTAAACAGTAGGAAATTTATCATAATTTAGTTGTGAAATTAGTAGTGGGACAATTATTATTAGTTGAGAATGTAGAGAATGCACACTAATTATTATTGTTATTTAAGGAAAATTAGGCCACCTGAAATTACTTGTCAGCTTGGCAAGCTTTTACTCCTTAATTCCAAATGTCTTTGGATCTTGGGCCTTTAACATGCTTCCTTATATTTAAAAAAAACAACTACTCTTAACCAAATAGAAACAATTTTAGTGCATAATCCATGTCCATATATCTTAACATTGCTACAACTAAATTTTGATTTTTTATAAGGAATTAGAATAATTTAAATAATGCACAATTGAACCAAATCGAACATTAATCAAGAAAACTCAAGTATTCAAAAATTGGAAAAGGAAATACTAAAAGCCTAAACTATAATTATCCACAAAGACTTTAAATATCTCTACCTCTGATATTAGAGATAGCATTTCATATTTAATGAAAATAAATGGTCAATAAATTCTTTTTTTAATAGCAGGAAAATCTATCATAATTTAGTTGTCAAACCAACAATGGGGACAACATCAATAGGTGCTATTGGCTTAAGCAAGCTAATTTTATTCAAGGAAAAACATACCACATGTAATTATCTTGTTGAGTTGAGCAACGAAAGCATAACCTGCAAATAAATTTTAATTATAGAAAATAATGACAACTAAACAAGATAGCAAAATTCCCCTGATTTAAGTGACCCTATGAATCCATGCTCTCACTCTAAAGTGTGTAGCCTGTAGCTCCCACGTGGAACATCCTCCACACCATGTGTCATTCATTCCCCCTCTTGTGAGCAAGCTTCCCTCGTACTAGATCTCTCTACTCTCGCGCCCCGCTATTAAACTCACCACCCCCATGTTCATTCCTCACGTTTCGTCTACACTCTCCTTCCCACATTCTCTTTAGCGAAATTTTTTGCATCATGTTTGTAATCTTGCTTTGCGTGACAATGAATCGAGATAGGGGAAGAGGTCGTGGGAACCCTCCTACCAATTTCGATGATGCCAGCATTTCCACCATGTTTAACAGTGGGATTCCCGAATCCATACACATATAATTCCTCACTATTGAGGAAGTTGAGTTGTGCAGGGACTATCCAAGCTTTGTGCACTCAGGAACCTCCTTGTGGGCTAGTTCAAGAAACGTGCTAAAGAGAAAATGAAAGCAACTATCTAGATTGTTGAACTCTCCGCTCAGCAGAGTCATGGTGTCTCCTCTCTCAGACGACTCCCTAAAGACCTATGTCTCGAATTTCCACCCAACATTCCCTTCTCTTCTTCCCGAGCTCCTTCCCCCTCTCACTCTCTACCAGTTGGCTCTTCTTCCCTTCCCTTTTCCTGCGGACACGTGGCTCATCCTTCCCCTTCCCAAACTCACATCTCTTCGGCACCCTCGTCTCCTCCTTTCCCCAACCCTTGGGGTTGCTACATTCTGAAGGAGCACCAAGCAGACACAGGAAACATGCAGGCTCATGGCACTGCCCAAGTGAAATGCGGCTCCAGTGTGGAAACGATGTAGTTTCTATGTGGTAGAATTTAGCTCTCAATGACATGGCAACTCTCAGGTTGGTTCTCCCACTACATTCTAGTCTCTCTGCTAGTCACTTTTTTTCCATCACCTTGAAGGTGAACAATTTAGAGCCCCATGGCTCGTTGGCTTGATTATGTACCTTTTTTTGGCACATTGTACATCATTTTTTTATTTCATGCAACAAAAATTTAATCTCTATTCTTAAAAGCATGATTTTGATAAATAACTATTCCGTAATGCAAACAAAAAAACTTCAAGGTTCTGGTTTCTCCCTGCTATGGTAGAGTTCTTCCACTCTACATCTTTAGTTTCCTCCATTAGAGGCAGAGAACTCTCTCTTGACTGTAGTTTCTGTAATTTCTCACATGTTAATATAATGTGACTATACTTTCTTATAAAAAAACAAGATATCGAAATAATAAAAAAAAACAATTAACACCATGTTTTACATGGTAAAATCCTCCTTGTGAGGGAAACATCCACGGGGAAATAATAATCAATATTCTTATTATTCAAGGGATATTTACAATAGGAAACTCACAGACATACATTATCCAACCATTCAACCCAGTCTCCATTCATTTTTTTTGTTCTTCTTACATGGATAAATAGCAACATGTCAGATTTTTTCTAATCCCATCCACAACTTTTAAAGTAGCTACAAAAGAAACATTTTACATAAAACAAAAAAGTTCATTTTATATGTTTTTTACAAAAACTTAGAATAGGAAAAACAATCCAAACCAAAGGAATCAATTTTAGCTATTATCCCAAGAATATAGGGAAATAGTTAGAAACTTCTAACAATATCCACCTTGACATAAATTTACCTGATATATATCATGCCCAAATTATTCACCACCTTCTTTGTAATTCAAGAGAATCTAGACACCATTTTAGCTTCTCTAACAAAATTGGTTTTGTGAACATTTTTGCACAAGTTTCCTTTGTATGGAATTTTTCCAAAGCCACTACTCCACTTTCATCAATAACCTGTCTTACAAAATGGTATTTAACAAGTATATATTTTTTCTTACTATGATAATGTAGATTCCTCACCAATTGAATATCACTTTGACTATCACAAAACATTTTCACTTTTTCCTGCATCCCTCCAAACTTGCCTAGCAAACTTTTAAACCAAATTTCCACTTTGCAAGCATGTGAGACAACTAGTATTTTTCCTTAATAGTGGATAAAGCAACTACGTTATGAAGCTTTGACATCCAACTAACATCTCCACTTGTAAGAGTAAAAACATATCCAAAAGTGGATCTCTTCTTATCTAAGTCACCTGAAAAATATGAATCAACCTAACCACAAACTTAATCAATACTACCGTTATAGGTGATATAATAAATACTTGTGCCTCTAAGATACTGAAGCACCCGTTTCATTGTTTCCCAATTCTTTTAACCTAGATTTTCCATGTATCTAGTGACAACACCAATTTCATGTGAAATATATGTCCTTGTACTAACCATCACATACATTAAGCACCCTATTGCAATAGCATACGGTACACGAGAAAAATACTCCTTTTATTCATCATTACTAGGACACAAACCTAAAGAAATATTAAAATGGGAAGCTAAATGGATTTGAACATGTTTCACATTATTCATACTAAATCTTAGAAGTATTTTCTCCGCATAATTCTCTTGTGATAACCATAACTTACCATTTTTCTTATCTCTGTGTATCTCCATGCCCAAGATTTGTTTTTCTACTCCAATATACTTCATTTCGAAAGTCCTAGCCAACTGAGCTTTTAACCTGATTGTCTCAACCATGTTTTTTCTTGCCACAAGCATATCATCAACATATAAAACCAAAATAATTAATATGCCATTTTCCAACTTTCGAAAGTAAACATAATGATCACACTTACTTCTGGTGAAATTTTAGCTCATCATGAAGGAATCAAACTTCTTGTACCATTTCCTCAGAGACTACTTCAAGAAATACAATGACTTCTTTAGTTTGCAAACAAACCTCTTTTTGTGATTTTGAACAAGCCCTTCTGGTTGTTATATATATATATATATATATATATATATATATATATATCCTCATCCAAATCCCATGTAAGAATGATATTTTAACATCTAGTTTCTCTAACTCTACATCAAGTAATGCAACTAATGCTAACACAACTCGAATTGAAACAAGCTTAACAACTAGTAAAAAAATATCATGGAAATCAACACCTTCCTTTTGAGAATATCCTTTTGCAACCAATCTTGCTTTGTACTTCTTAACAATATCATCGACACTTTTCTTTAATTTGTAAACCCACTTGCAACCAAAAAAGATGTAGCAAAATCAACATACCTTTTAGGAAACAATCTGATTCGTGTAGATCTTCGTACAATTTGTTGCGGTATTTCCTCAATTTCCTAAGAAATTTATGTATCCTCATCTGTTTGTGTAGGAGTTTCTTCATGAACATATTCATGATCATCCTCCCTTGAATGTGATTTAGTTTCCAATTGAAATCGTTGAATTGTGGTACTTTTTCTTGTTTCATTTCACCATCTACATTTGATTTTATGAGTGACAATTCATCAAATATGAAATCTCTGTTAATGATGATTTATGTGGGTAGTAGGATCCCAAAAACTATATCCCTTAACTCCATCACCATATCCAACAAATATTAGTCTTTTTTTTTTGGATCTAACTTAGAACACTGATTCTTTGGAATAAGAGCATAGGCATCACTACTAAAAACTTCACGATTTGAATAATCACAAGGATGACAAGTTCATACCTCTTCTGGAATATTACAGTTAATTTTAGTTGATGGTGACCGATTTACTAGATAGCACACTGTAAGAACTGCTTTTACCCATAACTATCGCTGCAACTTGGAATTACTGAGCATAATCCTTACTCTCTCTAGAAGAGTGATCTTCATGCGTTCAATAAAACCATTTTTCTGAGGAGTATAAACTATGGTTTTATTTCTTTCAATCGGAGCATCGTTGCAATAATTTTCGAATTCCTTTGAAGTAAACTTGGTTCCATTTTCAGTTCTCAAACATATAATTTACCTACCAATTCTCTTTTCAACCAAAGCTCTATACTTCTTAAAAGCATCAGATACATCAAATTTTATTTTTAGTAAATAGATAGACACCTTTCTAGAGTAATCATTTATAAATGTTACAAAATATGAATATCCTCCAAAAGAGACTTTAGGAGATGGTACCTAAAGATCTGAATGGATGTAATCAAGGATACCTTTAGTAACATAATTTCCTATTTTAAATTTCCATCGATATTTCTTTCCATAAATAAAATGCTCACAAAAATTCAAATTCAAAAATTTCAAGCTTGGAAGTAACTTACGATCAACCAATACCTTCAACCCTCTCTCACTCATATGATCTAAGCGTTGATACCATAAAAGAGTAGAGTCACTTTCACCATTATATGCTACTATTCCATGATCTATTTATGTCCTTCCTTCAAGCTTATAAAGGTTCCCAAACCTTTTAGCATTCATGACTACCAATATGCCTTCCATCACCTTCATAAATCCACCTTGAATTGTACATTTATAACCAAAAGAATGTAATACTCCAAAGATAGTAATTTATTTCTAAGCTCAAGCACATGCCTCACCTATGTTAACATTCTAACAATACCATCATATATTTTAATACCTATACTACCAATCCCAACATTTTTTCATGTAACATCATTACCCATGAAAAACACAGCGTCATCAATACATTGGTATGAAGAGAACCAATTCCTATGAAGACACGTATGATGGGAAGCACCAGAATCTAGCAACCAATTATGATGATGTTGAGAAATGGAAGAAGTGGAAAATACCTACACTAGTTTCAGTTGAATTAATTTCCTTTGTAGAGTCCTTGTTAGTATTTTGTTCCTTTCTTTTCTAGCAATCCTTCTTAAGATGCCCCGATTTGTTACATTACCAACACATTAACTTACTCTTCTTGTCTCTTGACTTCAATATTGACGTGTCTCTCAAATTATGATATTTTCTTTTGATCGACCTCTAACCACCATTGCTTCTAATGTTGAGGTTTCAAGGCTATATTTCTACCAAGTTTCCTCAGACAAGAAGGCTCCCACAACAACATCAAAATCAATGGTATCAGTAGAACTAAAACTGATAGAGGTTACAAAATAATCCAAAGACTCATGCAAAGAACACAATAGTGTAATTTCTTTGTCTTCCCCTTTGAGATTTGCATCTATACTAGACAACTGACATAAAAGAGTATTGAAAGAATTCAAATGATCAAATATATTTATACCTTCCTTCATTCGCAAATTGTATAACTTCCACGTTAAGTAGATTTTTTTTTGTCAAGGACTTTGTCATATAAAGGCTTTATAACATTTTCCATAAGCTTGTTCTTGTTTTCTCTCAAACAATGTTAAAAAACACATCATCTTCCAAGCACAGATGAATAACACTGAGGGCTTTTGCATCCATGTTCTCCCAGTCATCATCATCCATGTGCACATGTTTCTTTTCCTTTCCAAACAATCCCTTTGCTACTCCTTGTTGCAGGAGCATATCGTGCATATTAACCTTCCATAGCTCAAATCTATTACTCCCATTAAAATTTTCAATGTCAAGCTTCACACTCTACATATGTGTCATTAACACAAAATTTTCCCAAAATATTTGAAACCACTTATTGAGTTGAGAAGAAAAATCATGACCTGCAGATAAATTGAAATTACAGAAAATAATGGAAAATAAACAAGATAGTAGAATGATAAACACAAAAATTGACATAATGTTTTACATGGTTAAAGCCTCCTTGTGAGGGAAACACCCACAGGGAAATGATAATCAGTATTCTTATTATTCAAGGGATATTTACGATAACCAACTCAAATACATACATTATCCAACCATTCAGCCCACTCTCCATTCATTTTTTATGTGTTATTATTGCCTCTACAGGCTTCCATGGATAAATAACAACCTGTTAGATTTGTCTAAATCCATCTATAACTTTTAAAGTAGTTACATAAGAAACTTTTTACATAAAAAAAATCCTTTTATATCTTTTTTCCAAAAACTTAGATTAGGAAAAATAGCCAAAAAAAAAGGAGTCGATTTTAGCTATTATCCCAAGAATATAGGGAAATAGTTGGCAACTTCTACCATTTCCACTAGTGCTCCTTCATGGAGCATAGTTTCACTCTTACTAGATGCCTATGAGTCTTGAGCTATTAACCTATTTCATATATATATATATATATATATATATTCATACATAAGTAAATTATACAAAGACCTTATCTAACTTTTTAACAACTTATATAGAGGTGGTATATATAGACAATACAAAATTAATTAATTAAAATCACACTTTCTTCCTTCACTATGTTCAATACATATTTGAAGATCAACTATCTCTAAAAATGTTGTTGTTGGATAAGTTTTTGTTTTATAATAGTTCACTAAAAATGAGAGAGATGTAGTATGAAATGAAGTGGAGTGATGAATTCAAGAATTGTGTACTTGTACTCACTTGGTCACAAATGAGGTAAATGGAGATCATAGATAGGATTTGTGTGTCAATTCCATGTACCCATTTGTTTTGGAGCAGTTGCAAAACATCACCATGGAGTTTTTTTTAACATTTCGTTAGTCGCTATAGTTGCATCATCTTAATTTTTCTTTTTGATCCCTCAGTATTGAGTTTTTCAAAGAAATAAAAAAATGATTATAATGCATGAACAAGGTAATAATGCATGAACCATGTGATAAAGGATAGTAACCAAATCTTTTTTTAGTTGTCTATAATTGAATTTAAATGAGTATGTGAGTGGTATGAGTTTTGAAATAACATCATGTATGTAAGCAAATGAATTTATTGAAATGATATCAACTTTATATTTTTAAATTTATTTTAAATCAATTTACATTTTAATTATGAAGTTATCAAATTTTGAGAGATTAAATATCTCAAATTGCAAAATTTTCATCAAAATTTTCACTCAAAAAAAGGTTTTCACCTAAAGAGAATTGATCCATCTTGATATATCTAGAGTTAAGATTAATCTACTCTCCTTATTATTATTATTATTATTATTATTTTGTAATAATAATAATAATACTCATTGTTAAAGAACCTATGCTATTGAGAGGGGTTATGCTCCGTGGTTGAGTTGGCACAAAGTGATCTTTGTAATATGTTTTCTAAAAATATTAATATAATATAATAATGAACCGCATAAGAAAAGAAATATAGTAATAATAATATTAATATTAATGTTGTTAATAACATTAATATGAACATTATTATAATATAATAACAACATAAGATAATTTATATTATTAATGACATTGCTTTTACTTGTGTCACTTCGTTGCTCGCCTTAAGGTAAAACAATTTATGGGTCTCCTTGGAAATCAACTCTAGCATAAGGGTAGTCTTCAATCATAATTAGTTTCTCCTGCAACCATCCAAAGAAGGTAGGAGTGAATTCCATCATAGTTCCTCCTCCGTGATGCACCATCAAGTCTACACATTGCCACATGTGAGGCTCTCTAGGTCCAGGAAGATCGCGGGATATATGTTGAGGTTCTAGTAATGGTACCCTCTATAAAGCACACAATACCACAATAAAATCATACCCAAAATTCTTCAATCTTCTGGGTTTTTCTCTATTTATTTGTTCCATCAGATTAACCAAGACTCATTCACACTACTTAAATACCATAGGTGCCAAGCATTCTAAGTCATATTGCATTTGGGAATTGGCAGCTAAATGTAGAGAAACTTTGTCGGCCAATCTAGTAATGGTAAAAGGGACTGTCTTGAGGGGAAGTTGAATAGATCAGTTATCTCAAGTTTCCCATCTTTAGTTATTTGAGAACGAGGCTGAAAATGGAGAGTTATGTAATCTCTAACTATCTCTCCACATCTCTTGAATCTAGATAATGAAATGGGAGCCCCTCTTCCTAAGAGCCTTGTCAGGAAATAAATGTCTTCAACATCTATAGTGACAATGTGCTCTCTAATCCTAAAGTCTTATCCTTTTACATCTCAGGCTCTTTCTAAATACTCCAATAAATCTAACTAAGCCCTCATGCTCAGAATCTGGAAGGATTTCAGAACTCCACAATTTCTTAAAGCTTCTACTGTTGTTGGATCATTGGAAATGACCATGGTTTTATTATCATGCTCCATTTCTCTGCATATTAAAACCATTTTCACTCTGGTTAAAAACCTACAAATAACATGAAAACAAATAAAATTAGAAATGTGTAAATTATTGAAAGAAAAAAACAACTTAAAATCAATTTTTTGGAACACTTACTGTGCCCATGGCATTGTGCCTTCATGCAAAGAGTGACCCATCGCATTTACATTTCCTGGTAAGTGTGTTGGTTCGCACTAATCAATGTATATTTCACTAACGCATTGCACCTCCTGATATAAGAAGAATGAGATGGGCCAAGGGTGATTCTTTTAGTTCTAAAACTCAAATATTTTCCAAAAAAATGCATCAAACAAGAAATGGAAACCATGAAAATGAGAAAAAATGATATACCTCCTATCTGGAAATGACGGTACTTAAAATGGCCCACCGGATTGGCTGTAATCACCTGCTGAAGATTGAATGTAAAAACCACTCAAAGCTCACTCAAATTGGTAAAATGAAAATGATAAGAAATAAAATTACTTTTTCCACTTTTATGGTCAAAATAAGTCATTATTTTAATATGTTTAATTTTTTTGACATAAATTTACCATTTATCATGTATTTTTTATGTTTTTATGGTGTTATGAGAAGGTTAAATAATAACAAAAGGACATAATGCAGGTTATAAGTTAAATTGAGGTCATTTTGATGAATGAGTATACTTTTATCACTTTTTCGAGCTCATTAAACCTACAAAAAAGTAACCCCCATGGCACTAATATTGCAATAAAATGTAAGTTTGTTCAGAGAAAAGTGAGAAATTTCTCTTGGTACATACGCAATTTTTTTTCCATAATTAATGCTAAGTAAAACAGGTTTATGACATGTCTTCGTTTCAAATTATCATGGTTAGTCCACTTTCACAATTGTGATGATAAATCCAAGTTCTAAAAAAATGATGATATGCACAATTTCCTCAATTTGTGTTTGAACCATAGCATTTCATAAAGATAAAGAAATATTAATTTTCGAATGCTTAATTATTCCTGCAAAACAATCTCCGATCAAAATTTTCCAATCGACCCTCTAGATAAAGCGTTCTTATGGTTCTTCTTCTTCCCTACATCATGCTTGAAAACATAATATTAGACAAAACTAATGATAAATTTTGACCATAATTTCGATAATGCAAAAAATCAATATTAACAAAATACAATTTGCAATTAAATTTAGTTAAGGTGAGTTATTGCACCTTTATACAATTAATTTTGTCTTGTGTTTTCTGATTCTTTTCCTTTGTTTCTTCCTTCGATGGGTGTGTTTTAAATGGACTCTCACAACAAGTTTTATCAATTTTCTCAAATCATGAACCTTGATTAGAATGCATTGTCAACAAAATAGATCATTAAATTCAGAGCTGCAAAATTGTTTTTCAGCTGCTGAATTGTTTTTCAGTTGTAGAATTGCGCAGTTTTTGTAGCTAAAATCCTGAACAGACAATTAAGTACACACATATATGAAAATAATCAATTTGATCTTTAAATTCAGTGATACCTCTTCCATAAAAAGTTACCCTAATTATTTATTGATGCAGAATATATATATATATATTTATTTTATGGCAATAACATACCATATAATTAAAATCTAAAAATTAATGAAATATTACAAAATAAAAATGAAATATTAAAACATCACTCCATTAAAAAAACGTAACAAAACATAACATCAAAATAAAACAACACAACATCAAAATAAATATATACGAATATGCCATAAAAAATGTGAAAAATTAGAAGTGGCTTTTCTTGCAGTGTTGAAGTGAAGAGTGTTTCATGCGTTGGTGAGATGAAGAGTGAAGAGCTTTTGGTGCATCTACCACGTGATATAATTGAGCATAATAGGCTTTGGATTGGATTAGGCTTGGATGATATACGTAGCAGAATATCGTTGTTTCATCTCCTCCACAATTGTCATGCCCTTATACATGTGGTAGTCTTCCAACCACTCTATAGAAGGTTGTGGTACTACCTTGTTTTTCTTTTGCCAAATACTTCACAATTAGAGTACGCCTTACTCTACACTTTTTTATTTAATTTGTCAAAGTGTTCTTGTGTGGAATTAAAACAACATAAACATCAATACCATATCCACTTGGAGCCCATAACATTCAAGGAAGGGGAAACTCCTAATATTAAGTCTGTTCGATATTATGTTTCATAAGAATATGTATAATTTACAATAATCATACATAAAATCCATCATAAACCAGTTATGCTCTTTTCCAAGTTAGTTTGCCTCTTGGTATGGCTTCCACAGCCACCAATACCCAAACCAGGCTCAAACTCATGTAAGGAACCCCAAAATCCAACAAAACTTCAATTACCTGAACCTACTTGAAAATATATTCAAGAGGTCATTCGGGTCACGACGCCCTAACTTGCTGCCCTGAAGGCGGGTCGAGTCGTGTCTGACCCGACTCCATTCTTTCTACACGCGTTGTAATTGTAGTTCCTCCTGCTAGTACTGTTCTACCCGTTGGCACTGTTCTGCACGTCTTCCGCCCGACTTGACCCGCTTGAACGCGCCTTGGTCACTGCTGCTGAATGCGCTTAGAAGTTCCTCCTGTCTCGACCTGAGATAAACATGACCCGCATGCACTACGTAATACATTGTGGTTGCGCCTACTGTTTCTTCCTGAATCGACCCTGCATGTAGTACACTTCCGGTTCTGGTCCTTAACTTATGTTTTTGTCGATGCCTGTGGAGGAAGCTCGTATCAACAAGGTGTTGAATGCTTGCTTGATGTGTTGTTGCTTCTCCCTTATTTATTCAATGATGAACCAATGCTTGATTCCTTCTCCAACCATGTCCTCCGCCTATATATACACAACTGGACTTGTTGAACGCTTATGTGGGGGTTATTTCCATGAGTTGACCCACCTCCAACTTTATCATGTCAGTGTGCTTATCGTCATAGTGTCAGCCTGTCCATATAATTAACACGACTGCCATACTTCGGCTACCAAGTGACGATATTATGTCGGTCCTTTGACGTTTAGTTCGTTCAGGTGCCCCAGGTCCATCCGTGTTGCCCATTCCTGCTATGAACCACATTAGTTGGTTTGAAAAGTTGACCTAATCCTAATGATGTGATTAATCCAAAAGTTCTTTTATCTACATTATGGATCTCAAAAGTCTTAGATCTAATATAACCAACACATCGGTGCACTTTTGGGTCCATACAAAATGCACCTGCTATAAGTGAACGTCGCGCGCTACCCGTACTAACGCCGCTTTCTAGCCATATTTCAGACGCACACCCGTCTTACCAAGTCTATGGTTTCGTCGCTTCATCGACCTTCGTTTGTCGCATGCCTACCAAGTCGGGTGATGGCGCGCCAAGTCGCGCTTGCCACACTTGGACTCCATCCACAACTCGTGGTCCTCACAACAACCATCTGGACTCCATCAATTGAACATCAGTTACCACCATTGAAAGGATTCATCAAGCATGGACAACACTCCATTCCTCATGTAGACCATGGAGATTGGATCTTGGCGGTTCTTCCTCCTGTAGATTAGGGAAATCAAATATTCTCCTTCCATCATGGCCGCAACTGAAGTCTGCATTAAATTAAAAACCTTTTTTCTCACGTAGTCTCGCAAATAAGGCTCTAAAGAACCTCAAAAATCTCTCAAACGGTTGTGAATTTGAGGAAATTGCTTGTGTTGAATGTAATGCACCTAGTTCTGAGAAAAACCCATGTTTTATTTTTCTGAGATTCACTTCCATTTGGTCATAAAATGGATTTTAAAATCTTGGGTCAAAATTGTTGCATTTTCTGGCTTCTGCTCTGGCAACGAAATTGTTTGCTGCTAGATTTGGAGAATCCTTAATCATGTGATAAAATAAATTCAACAAAATGATAAATGAAAAATGGTCTAGATTCAAGATCTCCGCTCAACAAATTGTTTATTTAACTGTTTTAATTCACGTGTACATTTAAAAAACGTCCACCAAGATATTTGAATACCATACAGCGTAGGGATTGGAAATTTTTTTTGCAGGTTAATGAAGTTCGATCAATTAAAATATCAAATTTAATCACCATACTGTCTCATATAGAATCATACAACAATCATATTTTATTTCATCATTCGTTGATTTTTTTGTTAGTCAACAATAATTTTACCTGTTTTGATGACTAGATTCCTTGGCTGAGTTTTATAGAAGCTAATCTAAATCTGTCAATTTGTCATCTAGAAAACACCTCAAACAAATTTTTGTTTTCCTACCCCTCTCCTTTAGCCTATAATGAGAAAAACCCTTTAGTTTCCCTACCTATCACAATTCAGCAAAGCCTCCCTGTCTATAGTTGTTATAGGTTTTGCCTCTCTGCTATCAAAATCCCTATTTCCATAAATTTCATTGTCCAACATTTAACAAGGTGTCTACCCCTCTCTCACTGATCACTTTTTCATGTGATAACCTACTCATGCCCAAAAAGCCATTCAAACTCCATGACAAAGTATGTAGGTCTAGGTGGTGGTGTTTTAGGGAAAATTCCTTGGCAAGACTGTTTTAAGCCAAAAAAATCTATCTTCAATATCAGTTAGCCATCATGTATTGCTATTAGCCAAAGCCAAAAGCCTTGTCTACCCCTAGGTAACACACCATAAAAAATGTCACTTTGTTTTGTTTCTAGCAAGGCTCAGGAATGTTCAAATCAGGAAAAGAGAAGGAGTTTTCCCTGTCTAAAGAAATGTGGTTAGATCAGGCATGATCCCCATGAAACATCAAAGAAACCCTCAAAAATTCAAAAGCATCTGTTTTTACATCTCTGCAGGGATGTACTGATTGATGACACTAAACAAAGTATAAGCAAAAAGAGCCCCTCAAGAGAAAGTTTCATGCTGGGTCAGTTTACTATGAAAGTCAGAGAAAAGTGTAGATTGTGGCCAACCCTATAAATCAACCTTGTACAATCAACAGTGATAGTATTTTGGCAAAAAGAGCTTTAAAGAAAATAAGGCATCATAGTGAAAGTATAAGAAGGACAGCTACTTCTTATACCTCATCATGAACTAAATTTTGAAAGACTGTTACAAACAAGTTCACTACACATTATGAAAATACAGTGAAGGGAAGAAAGAGTTGTTTCAAGGATGCATAGCAATTAGTGCTCACCATTTACAAAGCACTTTATTTACTCTTGGAGATTCACAGTAATTTTATGCAAAAGGGATGTACTTTACTGATAGGTCCTTATGAAGCCAAAGGCATTATGATTCAAATGATTTCATCAAGGATAAGTACCAAAGATTCACTGTTGCCTTCTATTTGTATTTTTCAAACAAACACATAGGGGACACAGTTTTGAAATGAATGAAGTTTTATAGTCTTCAGGACCTCCATTAGCAGATTAGTAGGGCACCTTATAGGAGGTCTGAAGGGTCACAAATACTGTTTTTGGAAGCCTCCTTCAAAAGATAGGCAGAGGATAAAGGTATAGTCTCAAAGGGCCTAGATTTGGAAAAGGTAGCCTTTCTCAAAGGTTAAACACTGACAGATCAAAGACCTCCTTCCATAAGAGAAAGGGCACCCCTCACAGTCCTAAAGAAGTCTCCCTTGAATGACAAGCACAAAATCTGTTTTGAATGATAAACATAGTTTGTCTAAAGAGCTACAAACAATTTGTTTATGGACATTTTTCATTTTGTTAAACATAGGTCAAAAAGCGCCCATGTAGTTGTCAAACATTGCCTCCTTCATGACAAGCAGAGGGCCCACAGAAAACTAGTTCAAAAGAATTTTTTTTGAATGTTGTAGTGGTATTAGATGAAAGGATATTGTTGTGTTTTAAGAAGGCCTCCTTCAATTATGAGCAGATGACAAAAACACAATGTTTACAAGGCCTCCTTCACAAATAAGTAGAGGGCCAAGTCATCAAGTGTTAACTCTGTCTTTAAGAAAAACTATCAGGGAAAATACTGAGCTTAAAAGGTCTTGTTGTGAAGACACCATGCAAAAAAGGAGAGTAATTAATTAGTAAACAGACTCAATTTGTTTCAAGATATTCTAGAGTGATAAATGGAAAAGATCACATAGATACCCCTAAATGGTCTGTGTAAAAATCTTCAGGGATAACAAGGAGTTTGCAATGTTGAGATGCTTTCCATCAAATTACAAACAGAGCCTTGAATTTATAAAAATGTTTGAAACCTGAAGTAGAAAACAAGTGCCCAGAAAATATTTTGAAAGCACCCCCTTCACAAATTAGCATAGTTTCAAAAGTGGTTTCAAGTAACCTAAGTGGTTACATTAGCCAGAATGCCTCCTCCTAGAGATGAGCAGAGGGAAAATCAGCAAAGGTTAAAATTTGTTTGAAAAAAGGAGAGATACTGTGTTTTAAGAAAACTTTCAGTTTGATGACAATTACAAGGGTCAAATGTCAAGGAGAAACGTTTTCAATTGATAAAAAGTTGGGCAAGTTTCTGTTTAAAGGGAAAATTTGGCAAATACCAAAAGGAGGAAAAAAAGGCATTCAAAAATATTTTAAAAGAGTTATAAAAGCTGTCAAAGGAGAAGGTCATTTTCTATTTTGTGCAAAGGGACAAAAGAAACGTTTTTCAAACCCTGAACAAGTAGCTGGTAAGACATTTGAAGACACAACTTGCCTGTAGCGTCTTTACACAGTAGTTTACACACGGTGCAATGCACTTGTGGTTTTCACCCTCCTGGCATTTAGAGGGCACCCAAGGCCTGACCCGACAACACACGACGGCCTGCAGGTGCTACGCACCTGTGCACAGGAGCGTAGCACCACTCAAACAACCTCCAATTCACCTCAAAGCAGATTTTTTCCCTGTGAAATCATCTCCAAAAGTAGCCATACTTTTTCAAGAGGTATTTACTGATTTTTCTTCGCCTAAGTTTATGAGTTTGGGAGGTGTTAAGAGTCATTTTATTAAGAAAAAGACACAATCCCATTGAAAGGAAAAACACTGTCTATGCTAAAAACCATCATGTTTACAAAGAGGAAACAAAACAGTGATTAAGGAGGAAGGGCTATTGTTTGATTGTAAAGGCCTGTTTTGCTTAAGAAACCAGGCATAGTTTTTGAAAAGGGAAAAACAGTGTTTTAAAAGGAGAAAGGTACGTTTTGATTAAAAAACCAGGCATAGTTTTTGGAAAGGGAAAAACAATGTTTTAAAAGGAGAAAGGTCTGTTTTGATTAAAAAGGCCAAACATAGTTTTAAAAGAGAAAAACAGTGTTTAAAGAGGAGTTCTATTTTTAGTTCATTTTGAAGGCCTGTTTTGATAAGAGAGTGAAAGAAAAGCCTAAAAAAAAGCCATGCCTCCAAAGAGAGTCAGCAAGGGTGGATTTCACAAAATATTTGAGCCTATTACAACTCAGGAAATAGATGACTCCCCTTTAGTTCTTTTTAACTTCCATGAAGTAGGCTACCTTGATTTTTGCAAAAAAGTCCAGGAGGTCACCAATTTCCCTCCCTTAACACAAAATTTCGCCTCGAGGCTGCAAGGAAAACATGTCCACCTAGCAGGTCTGGACTTTTGTCTCCAAATCAACTAAAGATCCCCTATATAGGAGAAAAGTGGTTCAAACAGGCATTCCTAGATTTAAATCACTATAAACCCTTCCTAAAACCAGACCATCAGGATGCTTGCCAAGCTATATTCCCTTTTTCTCACTTATTGAGCAGCTATGCCCCCCCGTGAGAGTCATCATGAAGTATTTCACATGTGAAGGGAGGTTTTCCCGGATTTATTCCTATCACATCAGGCTTCCCATGCATTTCACAAGGGCTTAGTTGCTAAATCTCCCTTTCTTCCTCTGCAAAAGCATAGATAGGATGTCCTCCCTTTTTCAAAAGAGACCTCCCTCTCAGCAAAAAGCTAGTCTTTTCCATCATTCTATCATCAAAATCATCATCCTTCACCAGCTTGAAAAGAAAGGAGTATCTTGGGAGACTTTCATTTCTCATCCAGATTTTGCCACTGCCTCTTCATCTCATGGCCCATCTCACATATCCTCCTCACCCTCCACTCACTATGTCTCTCCTCCATCAAGTCAAAATACTCCTCAAAGGCAAACATCACCCATGATTGGTTGTGTGTAATGTTCCAAATAAGGAACTGCTCATGAATTCGGCAAATGAGAATCCTTTTTAAAAAACATTACCAATCAATAACTAGATCTATTCTAGAGATTAATTGTAGGGGAATTTACTGGATATGTCACCTCTGAAAAGAGGGTGAGATCCAGAGGCTAGCTGGCCCTATACAGACTCTGTCTATAGAACTTTGTCGAAGGGTAATATCCCTAAGAGGGATTTCTCAGCAATACATGCCTGGAAAATGCATTTTTCAGGAATGTATGCTACAGAAGCTTAGACCAGCCCTTGAATTCCTTAGATAAGAGTATCTAAGACCTAAATCCAAGAGGAGGCTTCAAAAAAATCACTGTTGGTGGGTTAAACAGATCTCCCACACCTAGTTGCCTTGAAAACTGCCAAAATAAGGGACTGCAGCAACCTGAAAACTGTATGACGGTCCTACCTTGAAGAATAAGATTTGAAACCAATGTAACAGACATAAATATAGATCTAGAACTATAGGAGCAAGAAAAATTTTCAATCCCTTCATCCAATAGTGGGAAAAAATGAGGATTTATGCACTAAAATGGATGTAATAGGAAATATGTGTAAGAATAAGGGAAAAATATATGGGATATGTTAACTAGGGTTATATGGAACTTCCATGCAAAATTTCAGAAAAATAAAATGCGTTTTTCTATGTTATACAGTTCCTCCTTCCCGACTAGTCAAGAAAAACCCTGATTCCCCATGACCCCAAGTATGCAGATTGGAGTGAAGCTTCAGTAGCGTGAATTTTTGAAGGGCTTAGTGATTTTTTGTAGGGATATTAGTACAAAAATCTTAGAATATGATTCAATGGTTTTACATGAGAAAATACAGATCTATACATGAAGAAATGCGTCAAAACCCAACATTATAGCATAAGAAACTGCAGGATGAACCAGAAAACGAAATCTACAGGAATATGCCATAGTATTACATTATATTACAGATATATAACAGATCAGAGTACAAAAAATCAGATCAAAATGAGATCTATATGCAAAAATAGCTTTTAAGTACATTCCCCTTGGGGATCTCAGCTGAAAGTGAAGAATGTTGAATAGATCTGAGATCTACACCATGGATCTGGATTAAACTTCAGAAATTTCTGAAGAAAATGTTACACAGTAGATCATATCTGAAATAAACATAGATTGGTTGGCCAATCTATGGATCACCACAGTGAAGGGAAAGGATCCCTTTTCACCGAAGATCTCTCCTCCAATCTGAAGCCAAACCCACATTGCAACTTCTCCTACAAAAATGATGCAGTTTCCTCAAGGAACTGCATAGATGATGGTAAGATACACTTTGGCCTGATGCCAAGGTATGGATCTGGAGGTCTAATCAGCTATTACACTCCTTCCAGTGATTTAGATGACTCCTCTACTGAAACGATGCAGTAGAACTCTTCAAATATAAGTATATCTGATTCAACTTGCTGCAAATCTCTGAATAGTAAAACCCCTAAACAGGAATCACGCTGTCAAGAGAGATGGAGCTTGGCCAAAATGCCGGATAGTGGACCACTGTAGCACAATCTCCTCCAAGAGCTGCTCAAGGAAGGAGGGAGGATTCCTAAACAAGAAATCCTCTCTTTCTCTGGCTAAATAGCGCAGAGAAATGGAGTTGCTTCAACAAATTCTGAAATCAAAATTCCTCAACAACCCCTCCTTGAGTCTTCTCCTTCTTTATGTAAGATTAGGGTTTGCAAAACCCTAAACCATCTTCATTCATTTAGCCCTTTTCACATGGAGGACCTCCTCATGGGACTGCGCTGATCATCTAGGAGGTTCATTGTACCTGGTCTGCATTATGATTTGACCCATTCAAACAGCTTGAACCTGTTTCAAATACAAGTGGATTGTATTGAGCAAGCCCTGATTTAATCTCTGTTCACATTGGGCATTGATTTATTCACACATTTAGGAGTTTTTAATTATCCTCCTTTACATTTTATTCATAAAATATAAAAATAAAATGACATTGAATATTCCTACTAGCTTGGGCTATTTAGGAATATTACAGTCCTCCCCCTTCAAAATGTTGCTTTTCCTCAAGCAACTGCAAGGTAGAACCAAACTTCTCCTTCCCTCTTCTTGTGGCCTCATCAATGGACCCCACCATGGCTGAAAATGATAAGCAATGAATCTATCCTCCAATGATTTCCTCCAAGTGTAAGATAGCAAGTGTACATCATGAGAAAATGGAAGGTGCAAGTGATGATATTCTTGTTTCTCAATGGCCTCATTAAGGTAGGAGTGATGAAGTGCATGCGAAAAATTTCTCCCAATGAGTGTCTCCCACACCCATGCTATCATCCATAAGAATCTAGTTATCTTCAATTAAGGCAACTTCTAGACATCCTCTTCCACCTCAAGCTCCAGCAAAGAGGGTGGGTTGAAAATCTGCAAGTGGTAAGCACCATAGCCTACCCCACGCTGTTCACCTCTCCACTTATGGAAAGTGTAGAGTGAAGGCTGATCTTGGGCTGCAACAAGGTGGCCCTCAAGTGGCAAGATGAGGTTTAGATCTCCAAGGATATTCCCTCCTACATTGTGAATCAAGCTGGCCCAATGCTCCTCATATGTGATGGACAGGAGGTCATCATCATCATATGGCACCCTATCAATCGCATGGCTCACCTCAAGAAAGAACAAATGCTGAACTATGGTGGCCACATCATCTCCCATGCTCCCATTAGAGCATGTCCTGCAAAAAATATGGGGATCTTCTCCCCCAAAGGAAACATTCAACCCATGTTCCTCTCTCCCAATCATGCTCCTGACAATAATGTTATCAATAACAACATAAAGAGCCATAATGAAAGTCATGCTGGCTGCCATATGTAGTAAGTGAGTGGGGCAATGATCCCTCATATGCAACTAGCGTAGTTTGAGCATAAACTGCAATAGAGAATGACAAAAGATGTGGTTTCTCAACCACCGGTTTGCTGCTACATTCTGCTCATGTATTTGGAGAAAATGAGTGATGTATGATGCATGGTGAGCATGTCCTCCAAAATACAAATCTCCCCCAAGTCCACCAAGGGAGTGGTTATCAACATTTCTCATGGCCTCAAGTAGACCATGCAGCCTCAAAGTAAGAATGCTCCTCCTTGGAGCAACATCCTGCACATATGCGGTTAAGGGATGCATGTATACATGAGATAAATCAAAATAATCAACACCCTTACCACAAGTTTTTCTCATGCAATGGGAGCAGCTCCTAGATGAACCTCCTTCCATTCTCAAAGAGAAGAGAGAAGACTGTAATAACTCTTCCCAAGAGTCATGTGCATGCATAGCTCCCATGCCAAATGTAGATATGGGAAGGCTGCTATCCTTCCCCTGCTTTTCCTGCCACAACGCAGAAACTGAAATGAGAGTGGGTGTGGATGATGTTGAGAGACTGCTTCTCTCCTCCTTGAGCCTACCCAAGACTCTTAGTGCTGCATCAAGACCCTCCAGGGTCTCCACTCCTCTGAAATCAATGGGCAATGCCTCAACATGTGAAGCATTCACCTTATCTTGCTGATCAAGTGGCCTCCTTGGTGCAATGTCTCCAAGAAATGAGACATCATAAAGTGGTGACTGAACACATGAATGGAGAAAACCCTCCATGCTTCCACTGCGCAGTCCAATCACCCTCTTAGATGCATCAACCTTCTGCAATGGATAGAAATGAGATTGGCTCTCCTTCCTATCTCCTCCTTGTGTCTCCAAGGTCTCACAACCTCTCAACAATGGCACAGGTGGATCATGAGATGTGCCTTGATCTCCATAGATGAGATCTTGGGGATTTCCTTGCCATGCCACAAGAATCCCTCTAGCTGGAGCAATAGCTCCCTTCTCCTTTGCTTGAGGTGCTAGATCAGATCTAGATCCAACAACAATGTTACCCTTTATCTTTGCAACAAAATCAGGCAACCTCCCAATGGAATGACTCACCTTGGCCTTGCAATGCTCTTAAAAACAGAATTGGTTTATGAGTTTCAGGGCTTGAGACTCATCTTCTTTCAAGAAACCACTAAGAGTTTCCCTCTTAGTCACTTCTTCTTCCTGTTCTATGTGTCTCGTGGTAGATCTAAGCTCATGACTGCGCTGTATATCACATTGTGTGGCTGCATGCTCACACCCACTGTGTGAAGATCTAGAGTTCGATTGAGATTCAAACCTTTTTGGAGATTCTTCGGGCATCTCCCTTCTTGCTTGCTCAAGATCTTCATGAATGCTCTGAATAGATTTAGGAAGAATATTTGCGGGCCTATCTTCCTTCTTCCTCCTGCCTCTTCTTCTGTCTTCTTGATTAGAATAGGAAGTGCAGGGTACTTCCTCTTCTACTTGCTCATCCTCCTTGGGGAGTTTCTTCATGGATCTGAAAAATGATGAAAAAAAGCTCATATTCTCTAGCTTTTGTTCTCTATTCTTCTCTTCTCACTGGCTCTGAAAATACGATCTCACAGGCTGAGCTAGAGATCATGCTCTGATACCACTGTAATGTTCCAAATCAGGAATTGCTCATGAATCCGACAAATGAGAATCCTTTTTCGAAAACTTTACCAATCAACAACTGGATCTATTCCAAAGATTGACTGTAGGGGAATTTAATGGATATTTCACCTTTGAAGAGAGGGTGAGATCCATAGGCTAGCTGGCCCTGTATAGACTTTGTCTATAGAACTTTGTCGAAGGGTAATATCCCCAAGAGGGATTT
This sequence comes from Pinus albicaulis, assembly GCA_034641835.2. Classification (NCBI taxonomy): domain Eukaryota; kingdom Viridiplantae; phylum Streptophyta; class Pinopsida; order Pinales; family Pinaceae; genus Pinus; species Pinus albicaulis. The sequence continues at coordinate 106,586,677 of CM076583.1, forward strand.
CTCAGCAATACATGCCTGGAAAATGCATTTTTCAAGAATGTATGACACATCAGCTCAGAAAAGCCCTTGTATTACTTATATCAGAGTATATAAGACCGAAATCCAAGACGAGGATTCAAAAAAATCACTCTAGGTGGGTTAAACAGATCTCCCACACCTAGTTGCCTTGAAAACTGCCAAAATAAGGGACTGCAGCAACCTGAAAACTGTATAACGGTCCTAACTTGAAGAATAAGCTTTGAAACCAATGTAAAAGACATAAATACATATCTGGAACTACAGCAGCAAGAAAAATGTTCAATCCCTTCATCCAATAGTGGGGAAAAATGAGGATTTATGCACTAAAATGGATGTAATAGGAAATCTGCGTACGAATAAGGGAAACGGCTCTAGTATATGTTAACTAGGGTTATATGGAACCTCCATGCAAAATTTCAGCAAACAAAAATGCGTTTTTCTATGTTAAATAGTTCCTCCTTCCCGACTAGTCAAGAAAAACCCCAATTCCCCATGACCCCAAGTATGCTGATTGGACTGAAGCTTCAGCAGCGTGATTTTCTAAAGGGTTTAGTGGGTTTGTGTAGGGATATTAGTACAACAAGCTTAGAATATGATTCAATGGTTTTACATGAGAAAATATAGATCTATACATGAAGAAATGCCTCAAAACCCAACATTATAGCATAAAAAACTGCAGAATGAACCAGAAAACGAAATCTACAAGAATATGCAGTAGTATTACATTATATTATAGATATATAATATATAAGAGTACAAAAAATCAGATCAGAATGAGATATATATGCAAAAATAGCTTTTAAGTACTTTCCCCTTGGGGATCTCAGCTGAAAATGAAGAACGTTGAATAGATCTGAGATCTACACCATGGATCTGCAGTAAACTTCAGAAATTTTTGAAGAAAATGTTACACAACATACCAAATCTGAAATAAACATAGATTGGTTGGCCAATCTATGGATCACCGTGCAGTGAAGGGAAAGGATCCCTTTTCACCAGAGATCTCTCCTCCAATCTAAAGCCAAACCCCCACTGCAACTTCTCCTGCAAAAAGGATGTAGTTTCCTCAAGGAACTGCATATATGATGGTAAGATACACTTTGGATTGATGCCAAGATATGGATCTGGAACTCTAATTAGCTATTACACTCCTTCCAGTGATTTAGATGAGTCCTCCACTGAAAATATGCAATAAAACTCTTCAGATCTAAGTAGATATGATTCCACTTGCTGCAAATCTCTGAATAGTAAAACCCCTAAACAGGAATCATGCTGTAAAGAGAGATGGAGCTTGGCCAAAATGCCGGATAGTGGACGATTGCAACACAATCTCTTCCAAGAGCTGCTCAAGGAAGGAGGGAGGATTCCTAAATAGGAAATCCTCTCTTTCTTTGGCTAAATGGCGCAGAAAAATGGAGTTGCTTCAACAACTTCTGAAATGAAAATTCCTCAATAACCCCTCCTTGAGTCTTCTCCTTCTCTATGTAAGATTAGGGTTTGGAAAACACTAAACCATCTTCATTCATTTAGCCCTTTTCACATGGAGGACCTCCTCATGGGACTGCGCTGATCATCTAGGAGGTTAATTGTATCTGTTCTACATTATGATTTGACCCATTCAAACAGCTTGAACCTGTTCCACATACAAGTGGATTTTATTGAGCAAGCCCTGATTTAATATCTGTTCACATTGGGCATTGATTTATTCACATGTTGAGGAGTTTTTATTTGTCCTCCTTTACATTTTATTCATAAAATATAAAAATAAAATGACATTGAATATTCCTACTAGCTTGGGCTAGTTAGGAATATTACATAGTAAAAAAGAATAGTCTTATGAAAGCAAGCATGAGGTTAGTGGTGATGAGGAACATAGGGACACTAAGCAAAGTAGTGAGCATGAACCAAGTGACAAATCACCAGGCAGTGACCATGAGCAGCAAACTAGTGATGGTGAAGAAAGATCACCAAAGGATAAGGAAGTCAGTGGCAGTCAACAAAGTAATGAGGATGAGGAGTAAAGCAGCCATAAACAGAGAAGTGAAAATGAACAAGGGAATAGTGATGATGAAGAGAAACAAAGTAGTGAAAAAGAGCAGTAGGGTAGTGGTGATAGAGAGCAAAGGGAAGAGGTTCAAAGAAATGACGAAAGACAAAGTGACCATCAGCAGCACAGTGAATAGCAAAACAATCCTCAAATAGACAGTGAGGGAGGTGACAACATGAAAAATGAAAATGAAGACAATCCCAATGAAGACAGTCCTAATGAAGGCAACCCTCAACAAATTCAAGACAGTAATGGGGGTAAACAAGGTAGTCTATAGGCAGACAATAAAGATGGTCGAACAATAGAAAAGGATGATGAAGCTGGAAGCTCTAAACAAACTCAAAACAGTGAGGAAAACAGTAAACAGGGCAGCAAAGCAGATGATGATGAGGGCAACAATGTAAAAGATCAAGTTGAATAAGTGCTAGTGATAAAACCTCCTCTCTCTTCTCCTCAACACAACCAAGAACATGTGCTTGCTGCCTCTCCTAGGCAAGGGGCCATGATTCATTCTCCAAAAGCACCAAAGGCTAAAAACACCAGATCTACAAAGAAGAAGATCACTCTAGCAGTGACTAGTAATGTCACTAGGGCACTAAGGAGTAGAGGCAAACTGCCTAAGAAGAGTATTGTTGAATTTCCAAAGAGAAAAATAACAAAGAAGTCTATCCAAAGCAAGCGCAAAGAAAAAGTTGAACAGCAGAAGAGTAGTCATGAAAAAGAAAGGGAGTTTGACATCATACAAATAGGCAGTGATGCTGGAGATGATGAAGCTAGGATTCTTGAGTCACTTTTGCAAAACAGAGAAGCCCAAATCCATGACTTAGAAACTGATCTAGAAAGGTCAAAGGACCTCACACATTTCCTACAAATGCAAAATAAACAAATGAGTGGGCAAATGGAAATTTATGAGGCCCGAGCATTCAAATATCAAAGAGAAGCATTGAAAGCACAAGTCAAGCTTGAAGAATATATGGGCGAATTTGATGACACCGAGGAAGAAGAGCAGCCAGTAAGAAAAAGGCCTAAGACTATGGGTCTCAGGAAATCCTTGGAGAAAAAGAAGGAAGAAGAAGTAGCCCTTGTTCGATCTTATCCTCTTACACAATTGCTTGCCCAAGAAATAGAAAATGATAAAGAATCATGGCTTGAAAGAGCCAACAAGAATTTAGAGGATAAATTAGAGAAGGAAAATAAAGACTTGGGTATGCAGATAAAGATGACCGGGCATTACAAGAAATTGAACCAATTTTCCCGAAGAAAACTCAAACTTGTTCAAGAAAGGCTCAAAACTGCCTGAAGGAGGTGCCCGTTGGAAAAAGTGGAAAAAGACATATATAGGCTTGAAATATTGGCCTCATCTTCCTTGCATGTTTCTAAGAACCCATAAGGGGCTTGCTCACCAGAATTGAGCAAATTTTGACATGATCTTCTTTTTTGTGTTTTTTGGCCCTAATTGCACATTTTTTTAGGTGCTTCCATGGGTGCTAGGAGCATCCTGAGCTCATGAAAGTAATTTTTTTGGATGTATTAAATTTGGGGGCAGCTACTCACAAATTTTCAGATCAAAAGGAGGTGTTTTGGTCCCCCAAAGAGGCAAAAATTAGTCAAAATTCACCTTTCTGCCTCACATATCAGCAGATGAGACCCTCCTGGGTTTTTTCACTCAGTCCACTTTTTGACAGACTTCCAGGGACCAGTTTGAGAAAAATAAAGTAGTTCTAGAAACCAGGCATCTAGGGCTTTCCAACGAGCAATCATGGGCCTCGTTTTGACATCGAGAAGTCCTTCAAAAGTTGTCTGCAAAACAGGCTTCCTTCTGCTGCTACGTTCCTGTAGCATTTTGGCTAAAAAGCAGTTTTCTGAATATGATAATCCAAATGTGTGTTTATGTAGGTTTTAACCCTGAAGAGAAATTATCTACACACGAATCTTATAACAGAAAATAAACAATAGCGAGAGCATAAAACATAAAACAGATAAACACAGAGATTTTCCCCAGGATCCCAAATTGGGACGACCAGCTTGATTTCTCATTATATTCCTCTTAGTGTTACAACACATATATATACATGTCGAAGCATACATGAACCCTAATCCATTAACCCTAGATTAGAACATAACCATAGTTAGCTTGACCGGATCTACAAAAATACCAGGAGCCGAAAACCATCGTACCCGAAAACCATGTGCAAAACCATGCACAAAACCATGGGTGCGTGCTTAGGCGTGGAAAGAATATAACACATACCCAACATTCTCCCACTTGTTGTTTTATTTCTACGAGGGGCCACATGAGAGCTTAGTCATCGGCCCAATTCTTCAACACCCATTGTTTCTCTACACCAAGAGAACTTTTGAGTGCTCACAGACTTCGTCAATGCATCTGCAATATTCTTCAAAGTGTCCCCCTTTACCAGCAACACCCTTTTAGCCTCAACCATATCTCTAACAAAGTGATATTGAACATCAATGTGCTTTGTATTTGAATGATAAGTAGGGTTCTTAGCCAAGAAAATTGCACTTTGGCTATCACAGTCTATCCTTATAGCTTGTTGTACCAACCCCATACTTGAAAAAAATCTCTGCAACCAAACTGCATCCTTTCTTGCATGAGTGGCTGCTATGTATTCTTCTTCTATAGTTGAAAGAGCCACTATAGACTATCTTTTACTCATCCAACTGACTGCGCCTCCAAATAGGCTAAACACATACCCACTTGTAGATCTTCTTTGGTCCAGATCTCTAGCCCAGTCTGCATCAACAAAACCACGAATGTCCAACATTCTTTCCAATCATGGTCTTCCCTGGTAGCACAAGCCATAATCACTAGTGCCACGTAAATATCTGAAAACCCGCTTCACTGCTGTCCAATGCTCCTTCCCCGGGTTTGACATAAACCTGCTCAATACTCCCACTGCATGTGCAATGTCTGGTCTAGTACAGACCATTGCATACATCAGGCTACCCACTGCACTTGCATATGGAACACGGGACATATCATCCTCTTCTTCTTGTGTCTTGGGACACTGTTCAGCAGAAAGCTTTGCACCTACAGGAATAGGAACACTCACCGGTTTACTATCCTGCATATTGAACCTCTGCAATATAGTCTCGACATACTTCCTCTGGTTTAACCAGAGCTTCCTCTTTGCTTGATCTCTCTTAATTTCCATGCCCAAAATATAGTTTGCAGCACCAAGATCCTTCATGTCGAATTTGGAGAACAGTTGGGTCTTCAAATCTTAGATAATTTCTTTGTCATTTCCAATCAACAAAATATCATCCACATACAAGACCAAATAAATAACACGGTCACCAATTAATTTAAAATAAACACAGTGATCCTCCTTGCTTCTGGTGAAGCCAAGTCCCCGTATATAGGTATCAAATTTCTGATACCACATCCTTGGTGACCGTTTTAACCCATACAGAGACTTCTTCAACCTGCATACCAGTTCTTTCTTACCCTTCACCATAAAGCCTTCAGGTTGCTTCATGTAGATCTCCTCTTCTAGATCACCGTGAAGAAATGTTGTCTTCACATCCATCTGTTCTATCTCAAAATCAAATGCAGCAGCAACAGATAAAAGTAATCTAATAGAAGTAACTTTGGCAACAGAAGAAAAAATATCACCAAAATCAATTCCCGACACCTGGGAATAACCTTTCGCTACCAACCGAGCTTTGTATTTCTCCACCTTGCCTTCTACATTCATCTTCTTCTTAAACACCCATTTGCTCCCAATGGGCTTCCTTCCAGCAGGCAACTCCACCAGATCCCATGCATCTTTTTTGTGCAAGGATGCCATTTCATCAACCATGGCCTCCTTCCAGAGTTTTCCATCCTCTGAATCTACTGCCTCCCTGACAGTTCTGGGTTCATCATCAGTTATAGTTAAGGCAAAACCTGAACAGAAAGCAGATGGACTATACCTTTCTGGTTGCCTTTTTTCCCGAACTGATCTTCTCAAAGCTGGAGTTTGTGGCTCTTCATCTTCTGAGTCTTCTTCTGTTGTAGAGTCCGATTCATCCTCCTTTAGCTCAAACTCTATCTTCGCAGGTTCCTTTGGTAGGACTTCATGTTTAACAGCATCTTTCACTTCTCTAAACACCACATCTCAGTTGTACACAACCTTCCTTGTTTCTGGGTTCCAAAGCTTGTAACCCTTTAAACCATCCTTATACCCAATAAAGATGCACCTTTCAGATTTATTATCCAACTTGGTCCTTTTCTCCTTTGGAACATGCACATATGCATCACATCCAAATACCCTTATATGTGAAAGAGAGGGTTTCTTACCAGTCCATACCTCATGTGGAGTCTTATCCTCCAACATTGATGAAGGTGATCTGTTAACCAGATAGCATGCAGTCTCCACTGCCTCTGCCCAGAATTCTTGTCCTAACCCGGTACCACTGAGCATGCTTCTTGCCTTTTCCATCAGTGTTCTGTTCATTATTTCTGCAACTCCATTTTGCTGCGGTGTGTATGGAGTAGTCTTCTATCGTGCTATACCACACTTCTTACAGAACTCTTCAAATTCCTTCTTGCAGAACTCCCCACCATTATCTGTCCTCAGCACCTTTATCTTCTTCTCTGTCTGGTTTTCCACCAGAGCCTTAAATTCTTTAAATCTGTCAAAAGCTTCAGATTTCTTCCTCAAGAAATATATCCATGTATTTCTTGAGAAGTCATCTATGAATGAAACATAGTACACAGACTTTCCCAGTGATGGAACTGACACAGGTCCAAACACATCACTGTGCACAAGTTCTAATATCTTGTTCGCCCTCTTAGCACCAGAAGGAAAACTCACCCGATTCTGCTTCCCATATACACAATGTTCACAGAAATCGAAATCCATAGAGCAATTAGACATACCTTCTACCATACCATTTCTATGCAGTATCCGAAGGCCCTTCTCTCCAATATGTCCAAGCCTTTGATGCCATAGCATGGTCTTTTCTCCAGAGACAGCTAGGTTTTCCGCTCCACTTTCAGGAACCACATAACTGTTACACCCATCAATAACAGTGCTACCTTGTAGCTTGTACAGAGTTCCAGTCCGAACTCCCCGCATTAATACTAGTGCTCCCCGAACCATCTTGCAAGCATCTTTCTCGAACACTGTTTTTACACCTGCATCATCCATCTTGCTTACAGAAATCAGATTTCTGGCCAATGTAGGAATATGCAGAACACCAGGAAGTGTTCTAATCCTCCCACCTTGCAGCTTCAACTTGACCTTTCCACGTCCGACGATTCTGGCCTTCCTATCATCCCCTAGGAAGACATCACCACCATCATATTTCTCATACTCGCAAAACCACTCCCTATGGGGAGTGAAGTGAAAGGATGCACTTGAGTCAATCAACCATGACTCATGATCTACATGTGTATTTGAAGAAGAAGCCAAATACACATCCCCACCTTCATCCGAGGTGGTTTTTGCCTCTACAGAAGGAGCATCATCAGATCCCTTTCCTTTCTCGGGAGCTTTAGATTTGCACTCCCTTTTGTAGTGCCCTTCCTTTCCGCATTTCCAGCATACCTTTACAAACTTTCCAGGAGATTTAGATCTCCCTCTAGATTTGGATCTCCCACTCGAAACCTTATTCTTGTTTCTGTTTTGGGACCTTCCTCGTACAGATAAGGCATCTCCATTCTAGCCCTCCATATTTCTCCGTCTCATTTCCTCCAACAACAAGGCTGAGACAATGTCATCAAAATTCAAGGTAGTTGTATTGCTACCTATTGCAATAACCAGACTATCCCATGAGTCTGGTAGAGAACACAACAAAGTGATGCACTTATCTTCATTTGAGATTTTAATATCAACAGATGACAGCTGACTTACCACAGTATTGAAGGCATTCAAATTCTTTGTCATCGAGTCTCCATCCTTCATCCTCAGGTTATACAGATTTTTTTGCAGGAACAACTTATTCACCAGAGACTTAGATTGGTACAAAGTCCCAAGTTTTTCCCACAAATTCTTCACCGTAGCTTCCCCAGATACATTCAATAATACTAAATCTGAGACACACACAACCGTATTGTGCTCTTAGCCTTCCGATCTAGTTTCTTCCAGTCTTCATCTGACATTGTCATTGGTTTAGTACCTGGATCTACTGCGATCCACCAATCTTTATCCACCAGCGGATCCTCCATCTTGAGCTTCCATAACTCAAAACTCTGACCATTAAATTTCTCGATCTCTATCTTCCCACCACTCGCCATCTTCTTTCACCGCAAGAATCGATCCCGTGGATCTCCCACTAAACAGGGTCTACCTCAAGCCCGAGCAAAAAAACCCTCAGCAGCAAAGGCGTCCCCTTGAAGCTAAAACAGCTCTGATACCAAATGTAGGTTTTAACCCTTAATAGAAATTATCTACACACAAATCTTATAACAAAAAATAAACAATAGTGAGAGCATAAAACACAAAATAGATAAACACAGAGATTTTCCCCTGGATCCCAAATCGGGATGACTAGCTTGATTTTTCATTATATTCCTTTTAGTGTTACAACACATATATATACATGCCAAAGCATACATTAACCCTAATCCATTAACCCTGGATTAGAACATAATCGTAGTTCCATTGACCGGATCTACAAAAATACCAGGGGCCGAAAACCATCGTACCCCAAAACCATGTGCAAAATCATGCACAAAACCATGGGCGTGGACTACCTACCAGAAATTAAGGACCAAAAAATTTTCACCGGGGCACTGCCCCAAACCCCTTGTGCCTAGCGCAAAGGGGGGGCAATGTTTAGCTATTTTTAACTTCATGTCAGTGATTAAAAGTCAATGTTTTTACCATTTTAGGCTGTTTAAGATATTTTTGAAGATATTTTGTGCCTTGGGCTTTGCAAAGCCTCAAGGACAAAATCAGATATTCGTATTAGGCCAATGAGCTTCTAGTTGGTTTTGTGAAGCTTATCCTCTTATTCCTCCTATTTAACTCATGGAGAGTCATTGTAATATTGTTCTTTGAAGAGTTGAATAACAAGTTGGACTTTGAAGAGCTTAAGAACTTGACTGACCTTAGAGAAATATATGTTATGAGTTTTGATGATCAGACTTGTTCTATGGAGTGAATAGCTTGACTTGCTTGCCTAGATGATGGAAAGGATCTATGTGCAGAATTCCATGGCTTGGTAAATGGTATTGTGCTTCTTTTCAGTTATGTTTTCTTATTTTTTCACATATGTATCCATGCTTCTTGCTTGTTGTAGGTAAGTAAAGAATAGTTTGAGGTATGCCCATGGAGGCACATCAAATTTCCTGATTCATTGCAGCTTCTATGTTTTCATCCTTCTTTGTCATGTCAAAAGATTCTTAACTGCCCTTTGGTCCACTAAGAACTTGTTATTTATTTCCTTAATGATTATTATCACAAGCTATCCTGTTTGATTCATGGTATGCCCTGCTTACTCATAGTTGTTTAAACCTCATTAATGAAATATCCTTTGAAGTATTGACTTTCTAGTTTAAATCAGAGAGGTCTTGTTTCGATCTTGCCCTCTGCCTATACTTGCAGATTTATTTCAAAGTTCTCATCAGTTTGAATGCGTTGCTTAGGAGTTTCTTTTCCACATTTTGAGCTGCTGGTTTGTCTTACATGTGTTCTCAACCACTGAAGGTGATTTTCCCAAATTTAGAGGGTATTATACTTTTATGCATCACTTGATTGTTTATTTTCTGCATTTATTAGTTTTAGTTTCATTCATAGTCATTAATGGTTAGCCCTACCACATGAATGCTTGTTGTTTAAACCATTTATGCTTAAGATCTCTTTGTATTGCACAAACTTGATGTTCATTTCACTTCATAAACCACCTAAAATATCCATTCGCTATACTAAATCGGCCTTGCAGTACACCCTACCCATTATCTTGACATCCTTCGCTTGATTTTGACCCCATAGCCCAGTTGATCTCATTTTCTTGTTCTATTCTGATCCACTTGATCAATTTTTCCCCAAAACAACTGAAAAACAAACAAACAAACACACTTAACAACTAGCCTAAAATCTAAACAAACTAAGTGAACAAGCTCACATCCTTTTCTTCATTAGAGAGAGCCCTCTCTGAGTCTAGGAAGGCTAGGTCCTAGGGCTCCAAAGATTGGTTTGATGTTACTCCGTCATTTGGTCCGTCAATCTGCCAAATCACGGGACCCTAACATGATGACGATCATGGTGGGAATTTTCTGAGTTCATATCAATCTGAACATCTTTCAAGACTCACAGAAAGCCCCTCTTGAACTAAGCACACTATACTATTGAGCCACCTCATCGCCACAATAACATAATGGCAATCATGGTGGGACCTTTCTGAGTTAGTGAAAAACTAAGTATACCTTAGAACTTTAGAAATCCCTTGGCTCAAGAATATCTAGTGATTATCAGCCACCTCATCGCCACACTAACATAATGACGATTATGGTGAGACTCTTTGAGTTCATGACTATCTAGCAAACTGTTGTTGACTCATCAGTCCTTCAGATTAAATCAAAAAATCAGCTGATAAAGCCATTAGAGTAAACTCTCTTTGTTTCATCACGTTAGCTAAGTGTTGAAAACAAATTTAGGACACTCTTACAAATCAGACTGCGCATTAAAAACTCAGAAAATAACCCCAAAAAACATTTTTTTTTAGATTGACTGTTCATATAAGTTTTGGTGGTGGACCATAGACAATATATCCTCAAAAACAAACCAAAAATATCCACCTGGCAACTCCACTAGCCTCCAGTAGGCCTTTTTGAAAACTTTGCTAAGCTTCCATACACTATTATAAGACTGCTTTACAAATAGCCTTGAAAAGTCTAAAAAGTCTTAATCATACACTGAGCTAGTTTAACAAAACTTAGAGAAGACAAGTTGTTGAAAAAATTCATAACTTTCAGCCTCTCTAAAGTTTGAATATGAAATCTGGCTTCACAAAGAATTCATACCATATCTCATCCGGACCTGAATCCTCCAACCATAGTTGTTGACCCAGAAAATATTTTGTGGAAAAATTCTAAAACTCGTAATTTAACCACTGATAGGAGCCTTCATAGAGCAAGCTTTGTACCTGAAAATCTTACATCCTTTCTAGACCAAACTTTTGACTTGCGCCATACAAGAAATATTTTTAGAACCAAGTCACAACCTAGCTTTGACCATTCCGATCTTGAGCCCTTAGACTTGCAGCAGAGTTCTAGCGGAGAAGCATCTCCTACTACTCCACCTGATTTTCAGCTCCTCCACCACTTTAGCTCTTTTCATCCCAAGTCTACTCAAAATCAGTTTGTCGGTCCAAGCACCTCTAACACTCCCACTCACAACACCACTACGCAAATCACTTCATCTCACGTACCAAATCCTCCACTTGTAAATTTACCAGTACCACCTATCATGGCAGCATAGTATGCACCCCTAGTGTTACCTCAGCTTTTGGCACCTTTTCCAAATGACTATCAGTCTAGGCTTTGACACTTCACCGGGGCCGAATCCACTACTGCCCAAGAATATGTAGATAGAATGAATGATGCTTTTGATTACCTGAAATTAGATGAAGAAACCATCAAGATGAGAATGTTCACCCAACGCCTAGGAGGCGAAGATAAAAAATGGTTTAAAGGATTAACTCCTCACAGCATACATGATCTCCCATCATTATACCAAAATTTCATAAACAGATGCGAAATCAAGAAAAACCCACTTCAAGTCCTCTCTGAATATAATGATCTTAAGAGGAACACAGAAGAAAGTGTTCAAGATTATTGTACCAGATTCAACAGTGTCTATAACGCTCTCCCACCTAACATGAAACCTCCACCCGGCTTAGCTCTAGCAAAATTTCCAGAAGGTTTCGATCTAGATATGACATATCAACTAAAAGAAATGGAACCTACAACTCTAGAAGAAATGCAAAAGGGGGCTATTAGTGCAGAAGCAAACCTTGCTGAAAAGAGGGCTAGGATGAGATCAGAAAAGAAGGTCACATACCGAGATGAAACCTTTCCCTCCACATCCTCTTTCGATGCCAAAATAGACAACATGGAAAGAAAAATGGAAAGAATGATAGAAACAATGATGGAAAGAATAAGTCTCAGTGATAGAACACCTCCTAGGGACAACTAGCCAAACCCAAAAACTAGAAATCAAAATCAAAACTTTAGAAGGGACCCACCCCAAATCAAACCGAGAGACAATGATCAACAAATCAGGCCTCCTTTCCAAGATAATTATCTTGATGAAGGAGAAAGAGACATTGAACATATTGAGGAAAATCATCTAAACCTGATAGGCTCTGATAGTGAGGGTGAGGTTTATTTCACAGAAGAAGAACAAGGTTTCTTCTCCTCATACCAAGATGAAACTGATTATGAATATTCTGAAGACCCTGAAATTGGTTTACAAAATGCCATAATGGAATTCCATAGGCAATATGATCTTAGAAGTAAGAAGAACCAAGAAAACACGAAGAAAAACCAAGAAAACTTAAAAAAGAACAATTCAAATTATGTTGTCAAGAAAAATCCTGAAGCTATTCTTAAAAAACCAGTAGACAATGTTAATATTATGGCTAAGAAAACTAATCTAAACAGAGACAAAACTAGCCAATCAAACATCAACCCAAACTGTGCCAGCACTTCCACCAAAATTCCTGAAAATACCGTCTTGAACAAAAATACAAATCAAAATCACCAAATAAAAAATATAGAAAAATTTATGGCTGATAAAACCGAAACAAATACACCCAAAAATCAAGTACCTTTTAGTTTCGAAGGAGAAATTGCTAAAATAAAAATAAATATGCCCCTAACTGAACTAATAGCTCAAAGTTCCTATAAATCCCAAGTTATGAAAATCTTAAACATAGGAAATGATACCGACACCTTGCACTTAGCTGATGACACTCCCGAATTGTTATTTGGAACAAATATAGAAGGAAAGTATCAAGAAGGAACCACTCCTCCTTTTTACATCAGCTTGAATATACATGACCAGATCCTACATAACACTATGCTAGATTCCAGTGCCTCTCATAATCTCATGCCTAAAGTGATAATGGACAGATTAGGCTTAGAAATAACCAAACCTTACAAAGACTTGTACTCTTTCGATTCAAGTAGAGTCAAATGTTTGGGCCTAATTAAAGACCTTTGTGTAGATCTGGCACAAGTCCCAGCTAAACATTTGGTTATGGACATAGTAGTAGCAGACATTCCCCCGAAATATGGAATTCTTTTATCTAGAACCTGGGGGACTAAACTCCAAGGAAACATTCAGTTGGACATGTCATATGCTACTATTCCTGTTTTCAACCAACCAAGGAGATTATACCATGAATCACACATGAAATATATGGTCAGTAGTTAAGAGAAACTAGAAAACATACCTCTTTATTCCATACATTCAAACATGGATTCCTTCATCTTACACCTAGAAGATGACACTGATGAAAACACAAGTGAAACTGAAACCAATTCAAGCACAGTATCGCAGCCAGACCAACCTCTGTATGATGAATTTGATACTCAAAATTATCATGACCAGATACACTTGCATTTTGATGAAATAAAACTTGATTCACCAGAAACTGAAACTAAAACTTTGGAAGAAGTAATCATTCTAAATTCTCAAACAAGTGATCTCAACCCAATACAAGTCTCAAACTCACAATTAACCTCTCTTTTGATTTAAAGCCACAAAAAGATTTGCATAACACAACAATCTTGGGAAACCGGAAGCCAGAAAGTCTTATGTTCTTGCCATATCTTAGCGCTTCACCCTCTAAATATTGTAATTCTCCAAATGAAATGTTAACTATTTCTATTACTTCGACAGATCCTAAAAACATATTCACTAGTTTTGATGATAAGGAAGATGATGAAAACAATTGTGAAAAACTTGAGTTGTTTAAATTACCTAGGATTTTGTTTCTATATTAGAAATTAATGAATACAAGACTAGACAAGATTCTTCACAATACAAACATATGCCGGAAAATGAATACAAAACACCAAAGAAATGTTGTCCTCACTAGATATCATCCTTTCCAAAAAGAACACAAAAACTCTTGTCAAACATGGTCACTCAAAAATAAGATAGCTAAACACAGGTTATGTTTAGATTTTAGAAACATAAATAAACCTCTCATAAACAACATTCATCCCCTTCCAAAAACAAATCATATCATAAGAAAAATAGGAGTTTCTAATCATGTGGTTTTGAGTGATAATTATTCAGGATACCATCGAATAATACCACTTCAAATAGATCAGCTCAAAGATTTCTTCAAATACACTAGTGGCAACTTCAAGTTCAAACCAATTTGTCCAAAACGAATGAACACCGAAGATTCGCTCACGAAAGCTATGTTCCCAGTTCTGAATTTCCTTGTCATGATGTACCTTGATGATGTCATCATATGCTTTAAAAATGACAAAGAATATCTGCATTATTTGAAAAAGATGTACAACAAAAGGAGAAGTGGAGATCAAAGGTATAAATAAGCACAATAGGAAGACACAGGGTTGTTTAGAGATTAATACATGAATCCTTATGTTATGCTTACAAGAGAAAATTTTCCAAACTCTTCTTCTCAAGAGCTGAGTGGACCAAGAGCATCAGGAGATCCTTACGAAGATAAGATGCTCAAGTTCCACTGTTTTCAGGATTTCTAGTTTCAGATTTTTCAATCATTGTACATACCATTGCTTGAAGAAATAAATCAAAAGACAGAAAATACAAAAACAGTAGAAAAGTATAAAAAAAGGGCGGTTTGAAAACACCATGCAAAGCCCCATGTTCAAAAAAAAAAAAAGATAGTCATGCTGAAAGTGCTAGTGCTCAAAAGATATCTTGTTCAGTTATCTAGCCTAATCATAACTGAGCATGTTTTAAATTGATTGTTGATAAGTTAGTGAAAGAGATGATGGTCAAATTATGTAAGCTTGACTTGTCAATGAAAGTATATTAGGAAAAGAATGCTGGTTCCACACACTCAAAATAGAACCAAAGAGAAAAACAGGGATGAAAAACAATTTGTATATCTTGGCCCTAATTTTTCTAAATTTCATCTTGTACATAAATAATGTTTGTGTGCAGCTTGTTTTTATGCCACAAACACATGACAAATCAGACCGTCTAATCCTGATTTGATCATTTTTTCAATTTCATGCTTTAGACTAGTGAATGAAATCCTGTCAAACATCTTAATCTTGACAGTCGATCATAGTATAGGTAGAGAAACAAAGGAGTTCATCAGTTTAATTTGAACTCCCAGAAGATATAAGGGTAGAATTAGATAGTTTTTCTTTTTCAAAAATATCATGTCAAAGGGTTGCTAATCCAAATGCCCCTAGAGAAGAAAAAATGCTAGGAAAAGTAGCTGGGTAGGTAGAGTTGAGGTTGATGCTAATCATGCTGTAATTTTTTTAGAAAAGAATCATTTTTAGGAATAGCATTAAGCAAAAGAAGAAATTGCGCCAATGGATAAGGCACTGGTCTTCACAAGCCAAAGATCTGAAATTCTGGACACCTCCTGAAAGGGAGCTACCCTCCCCAAATGGAGCCACTGTTAGTCATCAGTATTTTTACCTGTTTTGATGACTAGATTCCTTGGCTGAGTTTTCTAGAAGCTAATCTAAATCTGTCAATTTTTCATCTAGAAAACACCTCAAACAAATTTTTGTTTTCCTACCCCTCTCCTTTAGCCTATAATGAGAAAAACCCTTTAGTTTCCATACCTATCACAATTCAGCAAAGCCTCCCTGTCTATAGCTATTATAGGTTTCGCCTCTCTGCTATCAAAATACCTGTTTCCATAAATCTCATTGTCCAACATTTAACAAGGTGTCTACCCCTCTCTCACTGATCACTTTGTCATGTGATAACCTAATCATGCCCAAAAATCCATTCAAACTCCATGCCAAAGTATGTAGGTATAGGTGGTGGCGTTTTAGGGAAAATTCCTTGGCAAGACTGTTTTAAGCCAAAAAAAATTGTCTCCAATATCAGTCAGCCATCATGTCTTGCTATTTTCCAAGGCCAAAACCCTTGTCTACCCCTAGGTCACGCACCATCAAAAATTTCACCTTGTTTTGTTTCTAGCAAGGCTTAGGAATGTTCAAATCAGGAAAAGAGAAGGAGTTTTCCCTGTCTAAAGAAATGTGGTTAGATCAGGCATGATCCCCATGAAACATCAAAGAAACCCTCCAAACTTCAAAAGCATCTGTTTTTACATCTCTGCAGGGATGTACTGATTGATAACACTAAACAAAGTATAAGCAAAAAGAGTGCCTCAAGAGAAAGTTTCATGCTGGGTCAGTTTACTATGAAAGTCAGAGAAAAGTGCAGATTGTGGCCAGCCCTATAAATCAGCCTTGTACAATCAACAGTGATAGTCTTCTCGAAAAAAGAGCTTTAAAGCAAATTAGGCATCATAGTGAAAGTATAAGAAGGATAGCTGCTTCTTATACCTCATCATGAACTAAATTTTGAAAGACTGTCACAGACAAGTTCACTACACATTATGAAAATACAGTCAATGGAAGAAAGATTTGTTTCAAGGATGCATAGCAATGAGCGCTCACCATTTACAAAGCACTTTATCTACTCCTGGAGATTCACAGTAATTTTATGCAAAAGGAATGTACTTTACTGACAGGTCCTTATGAAGCAAAAGGCATTATGATTCAAATGATTTCATCAAGGATAAGTACCAAATATTCATTGTTGCCTTCTATTTGTATTTTTGAAACAAACACACGGGGGACACAGTTTTGAAATGAATGAATTTTTATAGTCTTTAGGACCTCCATCAGCAGATTAGTAGGGCGCCTTATAGTAGGTCTGAAGGGTCACAAATACTATTTTTGGAAGCCTCCTTCAAAATATAGGCAGAGTATAAAGGTACAGTCTCAAAGGGCATAGATTTGGAAAAGGTAGCCTTTCTCAAAGGTTAAACACCGAAAAATCAAAGACCTCCTTCCAGAAGAGAAAGGACACCCCTCACAGTCATAAAGAAGTCTCCCTTGAATGACAAGCACTGAATCTGTTTTGAATGATAAAAATAGTTTGTCTAAAGAGCTACAAACAGTTTGTTCATGGACATTTTTCATTTTGTCAAACAGAGGTCAAAAAGCGCCCATGAAATTGTCAAACATTGCCTCCTTCATGATAAGTAGAGGGCCCACAGAAAACTGGTTCAAAATACAAATATTCAAATGTTGTAGCAGTATTAGATGAAAGGAGATTGTTGTGTTTAAGAAGGCCTCCTTCAATTATGAGAAGATGGAAAATACACAATGTTTACAAGGCATCCTTCACAAATAAGCAGAGGGCCAAGTCATCAAGTGTTAACTCTGTCTTTAAGAAAAACCATCAGGGAAAATACTGAGCTTAAAAGGTCTTGTTCTGAAGACACCATGCAAAAAAGGAGAGAAATCAGTTAGTAAACAGACTCAGTTTGTTTCAAGATATTCCAAAGTGATAAATGGAAATGATCACATAGATACCCCTAAATGGTCTATGTAAAAAGCATCAGGGATAACAAGGAGTTTGCAATGTTGAGCTGCTTTCCATCAAATGACAGACAAAGCCTTGAATTTATAAAAAAGTTTGAAACCTGAAGTGGAAAACAAGCACCAATAAAATATTTTGAAACCACCCCCTTCACAAATTAGCATAGTTTAAAAAGTGGTTTCAAGTAACCTAAGTGGTTACATTAGCCAGAATGCCTCCTCCTAGAGATGAGCAGAGGGCAAATCAACAAAGGTTAAAATTTGTTTGAAAAAAGGAGAGATACTATGTTTTAAGAAAACTTTTAGTTTGATGACAATTACAAGGGTCAAATGTCGAGGAGAAACTTTTTCAATTGATAAAATGTTAGGCAAGTTTCTATTTAAAGGGAAAATTTTTCAAATACCAAAAAGAGGGAAAAAAGGCGTTCAAAAACATTTTAAAAGAGCTATAAAAGCTCTCAAAGGAGAAGGTCATTTTCTATTTTGTGCAAAGGGACAAAAGAAATGTTTTTCGAGCCCTGGACAAGTAGTTGGCAAGAAGTTTGAAGACGCGACGCGGCTATAGGTTTGCGCGACGCACCTGTAGCGTCTTTACACAACAGTTTACACACGGCGCGATGCGCCAGTAGATTTTCGTGACGTGCCTATGGTTTTCACCCGCTCGATGTTCAGAGGGTGTCCAGGGCCCGACCCAACAACACATGATGGTGTGCAGGTGCTACGCGCCTGTGCACAGGAGCGTAGCATTGCTCAAACAACCTCCAATTCACCTCAAAGAGGATTTTTGCCCTGTGAACTCACTCCAAAAGCAGCCATACTTTTTCAAGAGGTATTTACTGATTTTTCTTTGCCTAAGTTTATGAGTTTGGGCTGTGTAAAGAGTCATTTTATTAATAAAAAGACACCGTCCCATTGAAGGAATAAACACTATTTATTGTAAAAACCACCATGTTTACAAAGAGGAAACAAAACAGTGATTGAGGAGGAAGGGCTATTGTTTGATTGCAAAGGCCTGTTTTGCTTAAGAAACCAGGCATAGTTTTTGAAAAGGGAAAAACAGTGTTTTAAAAGGAGAAAGGTCTATTTTGATTAAAAAACCAGGCATAGTTTTTGAAAAGGGAAAAACAATGTTTTAAAAGGAGAAAGGTTTGTTTTGATTAAAAGGCCAAACATAGTTTTAAAAGAGAAAAACAATGTTTAAAGAGGAGTTCTATTTTAGTTCATTTTGAAGGCCTGTTTTGATAATAGAGTGAAAGAAAATCCTAAACAAAGCCATGCCTCCAAAGAAAGTCAGCAAGGGTGGATTTCAAAAAAGATTTGAGCCTGTTACAACTCAGGAAATAGATGACTCCCCTTCGGTTCTTTTTAACTTCCATGAGGTAGGTTTCCTTGATTTTTTCCAAAAAGTCCAGGAGGTCACCAATTTCCCTCCCTTAACACAACTGTTTTCCCTGAGGCTGCAAGGAAAACATGTCCACCTATCAGGTCTGGACTTTAAAATCACTCCTATGGTTGTCTCCAAAGCAACTAAGATCCCCTATATAGGAGAAAAGTGGTTCAAACAGGCATACCTGGATCTAAATCACTATAAACCCTTCCTAAAACTATACCATCAGGATGCTTGCCAAGCTATATTCCCTTTTTCTCACGTATTGAGCATCTATGCCCTCCTGATGAGAGTCGTCATGAAGTATTTCACATGTGAATGGAGGTTTTCCCAGATTTATTCCTATCACATCAGGCTTCTCATGCATTTCACAAGGACTCAGTTGCTAAATATCCCTTTATTCCTCTGCAAAAACATAGACAAGATGTCCTCCCTTGTTCAAAAGAGACCTCCTGCTCAGCAAAAAGCTAGTCTTTTCCATCATTCTCTCATCAAAATCATCATCCTTCACCAACTTGAAAAGAAAGGAGTATCTTGGGAGACTTTCATTTCTCATCCAGATTTTGCCACTATCTCTTCATCTCATGGACCATCTCACATATCCTCCTCACCCTCCACTCACTATGTCTCTCCTCCATCAAGTCAAAATACTCCTCAAAGGCAAACATCACCCATGATTGGTAGTGAAAAAGAATAGTCTTATGAAAGCAGGTATGAGGTTAGTGGTGATGAGGAACTTAGGAACACTAAGCAAAGTAGTGAGCATGAACCAAGTGATAAATCATTGGGCAGTGACCATAAGCAACAAACTAGTGATGGTGAAGAAAGCTCAGCAAAGGATAAGGAAGTTAGTGGAGCTCAACAAAGTAATGAGGATGAAGAGCAAAGCAGCCATAAACAGAGCAATGAAAATGAACAAGGGAATAGTGATGATGAAGAGAAACAGATCAGTGAAAAAGAGCAGCAGGGTAGTGGTGATAGAGAGCAAAGGGAAGAGGTTCAAAGCAGTGATGAAAGACAAAGTGACCATCAGCAGCACAGTGAACAGCAAAACAGTCCTCAAACAGATAGTGAGGGAGATGACAACATGCAAAATGACAATGAAGACAGTCCCAATGAAGACAATCCTAATGAAGGCAGCCCTCAACAAATTCAAGATAGTAAGGAGGGTAAGCAAGGCATTCTATAGGAAGACAGTAAAGATGGTCAAACAACATAAAAGGATGATGAAGCTAGAAGCCCTAAACAAACTCAAAAAAGTGAGGAAAACAGTAAACAGGGCAGCAACGCAGATGATGATGAAGGCAACGATGTAAAAGATCAAGTTGAACAAGTGATAGTGATAAAACCTCCTCTCGCTTCTCCTCAACACAGCCAAGAACATGTGCTTGTTGCCTCTCCTAGGCAAGGGGCCATGATTCATTCTCCAAAAGCACCAAAGGCCAAAAACACCAGATCTGCAAATAAGAAGATCACTCTAGCAGTGACTAGTAATGTCACTAGGGCGCTAAGGAGTAGAGACAAACTTCCTAAGAAGAGTATTGTTGAATTGCCAAAGAGAAAAAGAACAAAGAAGTCTATCCAAAGCAAGGGCAAAGAAAAAGTGAACAACAGGAGAGTAGTCATGAAAAATAAAGGGAGTTTGACATCATACAAATAGGCAGTGATGTTGGAGATGATGAAGCTAGGATTATTGAGTCACTTTTGCAAAACAGAGAAGCCCAAATTCATGACTTAGAAACTGATCTAGAAATTTCAAAGGACCACATACATTTCCTACAAATGCAAAATAAACAAATGAGTGGGAAAATGGCAATTTATGGGGCCCGAGCATTCAAATATCAAAGAGAAGCATTCAAAGCACAAGTCAAGATTGAAGAATATATGGGCGAATTTGATGATACCAAGGAAGAAGAGCAACTAGTAAGAAAAAGGCATAAGACTATGGGTCTTAGGAAAGCCTTGGAGAAAAATAAGGAAGAAGAAGCAGCCCTTGTTCAATCTTATCCTCTCACACAATTGCTTGCCCAAGAAATAGAAAATGATAAAGAATCATGGCTTGAAATAGCCAAAAAGAATTTAGAGGATAAATTAGAGAAGGAAAACAAATACTTGGGTATACAGAGAAAGATGATTGGGCATTACAAGAAATTGAACCAATTTGCCTGAAGAAAACTCAAACTTGTTCAAGAAAGGCTTAAAACTGCCCGAAGGAGGCGCCCGGTGGAGAAAGTGGGAAAAGACATATCTAGGCTTGAAATCTTGGCCTCAGCTTCCTTGCATGTTTCTAAGAACCCATAAGGGGCTTGCTCATCAAAATTGAGAAAATTTTGACATGATCTTGTTTTTTGTATTTTTTGGCCCTAATTGCACATTTTTCTAGGCACTGCCATGGGTGCTAGGAACATCCTCAGCTCATGAAAGTCATTTTTTTGGATGTATTAAATTTGGGGGCAACTACTCACAAATTTTCAAATCAAAAGGAGGTGTTTTGGTCCCCAAAAGAGGCAAAAATCAGTCAAAATTCACCTTTCTGCCTCACATATCAGCAGATGAGACCCTCCTGGTTTTTTCACTCAGTCCAATTTTTGACAAACGTCTAGGGATCAGTTTGAAAAAAAAAAGTAGTTCCACAAACTAGACATCCAGGGCTTTCCAACGAGCTATCATGGGCCTCGTTTTGACATTAGGAAGGCCCTAAAAATTTGTCTGCAATACAAGCTTCTTTCTGCTGCTACGTTCCTGTAGCATTTTGGCTAAAAAGCAGTTTTCTGAATATGATAATCCAAATGTGTGTTTAACTATTTTTAACTTCATGTCAGTGATCAAAAGTCAATTTTTTTACCATTTTAGGCTGTTTAAGATATTTTTGAAGATATTTTGTGCCTTGGGCTTTGCAAAGCCTCAAAGACAAAATCAGATATTTGTATTAGGCCAATGAGCTTCTAGTTGGTTTTGTGAAGCTTATCCTCTTATTCCTCCTATTTAACTCATGGAGAGTCATTGTAATATTGTTGGTTGAAGAAGTGATTAACAAGCTGGACTTTGAAGAGCTTAAGAACTTGACTGACCTTAGAGAAATATATGTTATGAGTTTTGATGATCAGACTTGTTTTATGGAGTGAATAGCTTGACTTGCTTGCCTAGATGATGGAGAGGATCTATGTGTAGGATTCCATGGCTTGGTAAATGGTATTTTGCTTCTTTTCAGTTATGTTTTCTTAGTTTCTCACATATGTATCCATGCTTCTTGCTTGTTGTAGGTAAGTAAATAATAGTTTGAGGTATGCCCATGGAGGCACATCAAATTTCTTGATTCATTGCAGCTTCTATGTTTTCATCTTTCTTGGTCATGTCAAAGGATTCTTAACTGCCCTTTGGTCCACTAAGAACTTGTTATTTATTTCCTTAATGATTATTATGACATGCTATCTTGTTTTATTCATGGTATGCCCTGCTTACTCATAGCTGTTTAAACCTCATTAATGAAATCTCCTTTGAAGTATTGACTGTCTAATTTAAATCAGAGAGGTCTTGTTTCGATCTTGCCCTCTGCCTATACTTGCAAACTTATTTCAAAGTTTCATCAGTTTGAATGTGTTGCTTAGGAGTTTCCCTTCCACATTTTGAGCTGTTGGTTTGTCTTACATGTGTTCTCAACAACTGAAGGTGATTTTCCCATAGTTAGAGGGTTTTATACTTCTATGCATCACCTGATTATTTATTTTCTACATTTATTAGTTTCAGTTTCATTCATAGTGATTAATGGTTAGCCCTACCACATGAATGCTTGCTGTTTAAAATATTTATGCTTAAGATCTCTTTGTCTTGCACAAACTTGATGTTCATTTCACTTCATAAACCACCTAAAATATCCATTCGCTATACTAAATCGGCCCTGCAGTACACCCTACCCATTGTCTTGACATCCTTGGCTTGCTTTTGACCCCATATCCCAATTGATTTCATTTTCTTATTCTATTCTGATGCACTTGATCAGTATTTCCCCCAAACAACTGAAAAACAAACAAACAAACACACTTAAAAACTAGCCTAAAATCTAAACAAACTAAGCGAACAAGCTCACATCCTTTGCTTCATTAGAGAGAGCCCTCTCTGAGTCCAGGAAGGCTAGGTCCTAGGGCTCCAAAGATTGGTTTGATTATTTTTTATTTTATTTTGGATTTTGTTATTTGTTTTGTATTTTCTTTATATATATATATAATTGTTTCGTTTTAAAATTTTTATATATGTTCCATTTTTTTTAATATACATATATAAATTTCAAAGAAACACTTTATTGATTTTGTTTTTTTTTTTTTTTTTTTGGTGAAAATTCTAAACTAACTCATTCATTTTTCTCTGATCTTCCAGGTTGCATGCAACGCAGGAAGAGAGCATACTTATCAAGTTTTCTCGATTCTTTTACACATTAAAATCTGGAAATTAGAATAGAGCGAAAAAAGTTGATTTTGTATCTCAAAATTTCACATTTTCCTTTTTTATAAACATGAATTTTTTATTGAAAATATTTCTGTGTGGCTCTTACTGCACCACTAGAAATCCAAAAAAAAAAAAATACAAATGAAAGAAATAAAAATTCTTAAAACTTAAAAAATAAAAAATTTAATCAAGAACTAAATTAAGAACCTAAATGCAATCAGATCTTATTTTATTTTTCTACTTTATGCTATGTGATTTGAAAGGATTTGTTTTTTATAAGTATATGAATTTTTCCAATGGAGCCATTTACGGATTAAAATTTCTAAAATGCTCATATCCAAATTTGTAAAATGTACTTGATTTTGTATGGGGACATGAGAAATCATTTTCATCTTTGGATTCGCCGCAAAGATTGGTTGAAGGAAGAGTAAATGTCGTGACATTGTCACCTACTAAAACCATTCTTCGATATATTCCTTGAACTCCAAAGAATATTTGATCTGCATTATAGATCTTTCATCCATAAAAATTTTAGTGTCGAAAATTTTATTTTACAAAAAAGATCAAAATGTATGTAGCAAAATGATTTATGCATCTACATGTTTTAACCATGCATCTAGGAATAAAATAAAAAAAAAAAAAAAAATGAAAATAAACTCTAAACCGAATGCTAGTTTCTATGCATTCTTCCCCAGCAACGATGCCAAAATGTTGAGGCAATTTAATTACCTATCATTTAATTGTCAACCCAGGGGTTTCCTAAAACTTGCGAAGCGTGCGTGCACTATATATGCTAGAAATTAACCTTCAATTTAAATTAGTTGAACTACGAAATTAAATGATGACAAACCAAAAACATAAGGAAACTGAAATCAATCTATGTAAATGAAAAAATTAATCTATGAAAGGCAATTCAAATCCTATTCACAAAAGTTGTCTAATATGAACGTGCACACAATCTCTTGAGAATGAATCTTTTAATCTAGGAATGAAAATAGATCTAATCTTCTTGCATGAAATGAAAAGTTGATCTATAAACATACTTTCATGATTGAAATCAAACTTGACCTAATGACAAGAAAGTAAATTTACGCTAATGAAATAGAATCTAGTCTAGGAAAGCAATAAATCATTAATCTATGAAAAATATGAAATATAATCTAGGAAAGCAAGAAATATTTAATATTTGAAAAATAGGACATCTACTCTAGGAAAGCATTCAGAACATGCTTACTAGAATTGAAATCTTAATCTACCACACACACTTGCATAGAATTGTAAAACTAATCTACTTGCATGAAATGAAAACGTTGTATATACACAAACTTAATCTACTAATCTACTAGAGTGATTGCATGTCCTCATGAGAATATTTCATTAATTCCTTTGATTTGCTTGCAAAGTCTATTCTTTTGAATGAGCTTGGCTTATATCAATGCTCTTTAAACTTTGAATTCGATTATATTTGACAATTTAATTTCTTTTTGCAAACTATTCCTTGTCATATATTGAATTGCAACATGTTTAGTTGTTTCTTGTGTGGCAACTAAATCTTAATTGGTATTGATTCCTGTGTATCAATACCTTGTTTCTTTTTTTTGCAACAAGGTTCCTTTAAGATTTTGAGAATGCATCTTTAAATCAGCCATATAATATGCTTATTATTTAGTCGTTATTTTGAAAATCATACAATTTTTGAACCATAATGCAATCATAAGTGATTGGGACAAGTATGTTAGGATGAAATGAAGTGAAACAGAATGAAGTGATATGAAAAGTGATCATAAATGGATGTTCCTCCCCCCCCCCCCCAACTAAATGTGTTTTAGGTTTTTAAATGAGAAAGGAAATATGTTAAAGTATTTTCCAAAAATTATAATTTCAGTATTTAAGGAATTTTATGATTAAAAGCTAGAAAATAAGATACCTTTACTTACCTAAGAAGTGGACAAATTGTGCATATGTAGAGAAGTGTAGATCCTGCTGCCAAATCATGGAATATAATGTAGAATTTCATATGCTTCTTGGTTGCCTAAATAGTGGATGAGGTCGTGAAAGTGGATTTTTTATTTCTTCTGCTAAATCTGATGTATTCACTACAAAATGTTGAAGTGATATAATCTTCACCGATATAGTTTTCACCGCTACAAAACTCGTTGGTACAATTCTAGTCATGTGAAAAATGTGTTATTGTCGAGCATGACGAGAAGTCATTGGATTACTGGCCATTAATGAATGTCATTAACCAATGCAAGACAAACTCTCCATTAATGTCAATGAGTGCCAAGATACCTAGGTATATCTTGCGAAGTGCGAATAGATGAGATCATGTCGAGCCACTTGAAAGATCTAACGATCAAGGGACATTGAATTATTCCAGTGATTTTCAGCGAGATAACTTGTCATTAATGCATACAAGCCTCAATGTACTAATAAGGACTCTAGCCTTGACCCTAAATAATGTGCTAATGTTGATAGGCCAAGAATTGTTAGAAGGGAGGCATTAATGAATCCCCCATAATCTAACATGAGTGTGGAATAATGATTTTGGAAGGACCATGGATGAAAACTTGCATCAAGCAGGATTTATTTAATGGAAAGGAAAATGACAAGAGGGTAAAAAAGTGAATGGAAACCAAAATGACAAATCATCATGTAAGCGAGTTGAATGTGTTTATTAATGAGTTACTGAATGGAAAGTACAGAAAATGTGAAGGAAACATGTGACACTTGCAAAGAAAATGGTGATGATGATGTTTACCGAAAATTCTTGAATAGGTTGTGAGTTTGGAGAGGAAAAGTGATGGTATTTATGGATGACAGAAATGGATATAATTGGTTCATGTTTCTTGAAATTTGTCGTAGAAAACCATTCATGCATAAATTGGCTTCCTTCAATTCTCTGATTGTCATGGAACCTGAAAAAAAGCATGGCACTAATATTGCAATAAAACGTAAGTGTGTTCAAAGAGAAGTGATCAATTTCTCTTGGTACATACACACAAAATTTTGCATAATTAATGCTTAGTAAAATAGGTTTATGATGTGTCTTCATTTCAAATTATCATGGTTAGTCCAATTTCACAATTGTGATAATAAATCAAATTTCTAAAAAAATGATGATATGCACAATTTCCTCAATTTATTTTTGAACTATAGCATTTCATAAAGATCAAGAAATATTAATTTTTGAATGCTTAATGATTCCTGCAAAACAATGTTCAATCAAAATTTGCCAATCAACCCTGTAGATAAAGCGCTCTGATGGTTCTTATTCTTCCCTGCATCATGCTTGAAAACATGATATTAGAAAAAATTAATGATAAATTTTGACCATAATTTCGATAATGCAAAAACTCAATATTAACAAAATTCAATTTGCAATTAAATTTAATTAAAGTGAACTATTACACCTTTATTCAATTAATTTTGTCTTGTGTTTTCTGATTCTTTTCCTTTGTTTCTTGCTTCGATGGGTGTGTTTTAAATGGACTCTCAAAACAAGTTTTCTCAATTTTCTCCAATAATGAATCTTGATTAGAATGCATTGTCAACAAAATAAATCATTAACTTTAGAGTTACGGAATTGTTTTTCAGCTGTAGAATTTTTTTTCAGTTGCAGAATTATTTTTCAGCTGCGCAATTGTGCAGTTTCTGTATCTAAAATCCTGAACAAAAAGTTAAGTACACACAACTATGCAAATAATCAATTTGATATCTAAATCTAGTAATACCTCTTCGAGAAAAACTTGCCCTAATTATTTATTGATGCAGGAAAAAAATTTATTTATTTATTATTATTATTATTTTTAATTTATTTTATGGCAATAACATACCATATAATTACAATCTAAAATTTAATGAAATATTTACAAAATAAAAATTAAATATTAAGACATCACTCCATTAAAAAAATGTAACAAAACATAACATCAAAATAAATATATCTGAATATTTCCATAAAAAAACGTGAAAAATTAGAACGTGGCTTTTCTGGATGTGTTGAAGTGAAGAGTGTTTCATGTGTTGGTGAAGTGAAAAGTGAAGAGACTTTGGTGCATCTAGCACATGTGCTATAATTGAGCATAATAGGCTTTGGATTGAATTAGGCCTGGATGATATACGCAACAGAATACCGTTGTTTCATCTCCTCCACAACCATATCGACTCTGTCGATTGAACACCAGTTACCAACATCAAAAGGATTCATAAAGCATGGACAAAACTCCATGCCTTGTGTAGATTAGGGAGATCGGATCTTGGCGGATCTTCCTCTTGTAGATCAGGGAAATTAGATCTTCTCCTTCTATCATGGCTGCAACTGAAGTCTGCATTAAATTAAAAACCGTTTTTATCATGCAGTCTCGCAATAAGGCTCTAAATAACCTCGAAAATCTCTCAAATGGTTACAAATTTGAGGGAATCACCATGATAAACGTAATTCACCCCATTATGAGAAAGACCCATGTTTTATTTTTCTGAGATTCACTTCCCTTTGGTCACAAAAAGGATTTTAAAATGCTCGGTCAAAACTATTGCATTTTCTGGCTTCTACTCTGGCAACGAAATTGTTTGTTGGAGAATCCTTAATCATGTGATAAAATAAATTTAACAAAATGATAAATGAAAAATGATCTAGACTTAAGATTTCCACTCAAAAAATTTTGCATTTAACTATTTCAATTCACGTGTACATATGAAAAACATCCACCAAGATATTCGATTTAATTTTGAACTTTTCCACTGCCGTACCAAGAGCTTACTGCTGAATTTTTTTCTCTGCTCTATGAGTTGAAATACTATACAGCACAAAGATCTGAAAATTTATTTGCAGGTTAATGAAGTTCGATCAATTCAAATATCGAATTTCATCACCATACTGTCTCGTATAGCGTCATACAACAATCGTATTTTATTCCATCATTCATTGATTTTTTATGGATGGGATGGTTTGCAATGGATTTGGCAGTTCAGTACTATGGAGCGCCAAAAAAAACATAAAAATTTAGTTGCAGGACGAAGCTCCAATAACAGAGAAGGCTATGCAACTTGCAAGCTTCCTGACCAACTAGGCCCTTTCTATTTCAAAACTTAGAGTCGTCAAAAACTAGGGCCATCATTTAGATTTTTGTTTGTTTTGTAATGCAATGTGGTTTTTTTTGTATTCAACCCTATGTGCCTTTTTTAATATGCATTATCTTTTGTTTTTTTTTTTTTAATAATTTTTTTATTGTTTGTTTTGTTTTATATGTGTTGGTTTTATTTTTATTTTTTTACTTTAGATTTTGTTATTTGTTATTTGTTTTGTATTTTCATATATATATATATTGTTTTGTTTTTATATATGTTTCATTTTTTTTTTAAATATACATATATAAATTCAAAAGAAACACTTTATTGATTTTGATTTTTTATTGTGAAAATTCTAAACTAACTCATTCAATTTTTTCTGATCTTCCAGGTCGCATGTAGCGCAGGAAGAGAGCATACTTATCAAGTTTTAGTCAATTCTTTTGCACATTAAAATCTGGAAATTAGAGCAGAGCGAAAAGAGTTGATTTTGTATCTCAAAATTTCACATTTTCCTTCTTTATAAACATGTTTTTTTTATTGAAAATATTTCTGTGTGGCTCTTAATGCACCACTAGAAATCCAAGAAAAATAAAAACAAATGAAAGAAATGAAAATTCTAAAATTTTAATCAAAACTTAATTAACACCTAAATGCAATCAGATCTAATTTTATTTTCTACTTTATGCTATGCTATTTGAAAGGAATTTTTTTTGAAGTATATGAATGTTTCTAATGGAACCATTTATGGATTAAAATTTATGAAATGCTCATATCCAAATTCACTATATATGCTAGAGATTAACCTTCAATTTAGATTAATATAACTACGAAATCAAATGATGACAAACCAAAAACATAAGGAAACTGAAATCAATCTACATAAAGGAAAAACTTAATCTATGAAAGGAAATTCAAATCCTATTCACAAAAGTTTTCTAATATGAAAGTTGTCTACTCACTACCCACATACTATTGGTCGTCATCAGTGTTAAAAGGAATAGGAAATGAGCTGGGGGAATATTTTAAAATGTCATAGGGTACAATAAATGGTTACTGTCTCCTGCACAATAATTTGTGTTTACATAGAAGTTTTAGGGGCGCTACCAGAGGCCATCAAGCTAGTCTTTCAGGATGAAGTTTGCTTCCAGAACATAGACTAGGAGCATATACCCTTCTGATGCAGGAATTTTCATGATCTCAGGCACTTATTCGAAGACTTCATCTAGAACAAAATGCAACAAAACAACACTCAAGCACAAAATAAGGTAGGTGAACAAGGATACACCAAGGTTGGACCCTAAAGCAGGCACAACAAGAAGACTCAAGGAAACAAAGAACCACATCAAGTAGCCAACAAAAACAAGTTTGAAGCCTTGTAGGAAGAGTAGGAGGAGCCAATATCAGAAGATCATATTCAGGAAGGAAACAAAAGACCAATCTAAAACTCAATAGTCTAGAACCAATTTTCAGGGGAAAACTATGAGAAATACCAAGTTGAGGAGGAAAAAACTCCAAAAGAGACTGAAATGTAACTAGTGATGTCAAAAAACTCAGCTGAAGACCATGCCATAGAAGAAGCCCTCTAAGGAATGGACCTAAACTCAATAACAAAGGAATGGGAAAATGGTGGCTTGGCTGCCATACTTGAGGAGCACATACAAAAAATAGAATGAGCTTATCTATTGCAAGAGGAACTAAAATAGGGCACAATGAGGAATCCCCCAATGGATCTAGCTCATAAAGGAATCTTAGCAAGCATCACGATAGATAAGCATAAACCCAAAGGTCTCAGTCGAAAGAGAGGGAGGAAAACCATAGGCCAGCTCCTCTAGGAGCTAGGAGCAAGGTTACTCAATCAGGACAGGGTAAGAACTCTCACTCTAACCCACCACCTTTATAAACGAATTTAATATCTTAGAACCTTAGAGGCTTAAACAGTCTGGGAAAAATAAGGCTCCTAAAACAGAGAATCATAGTAGACAAACCAGAAATAGTACTCCTCAAGGAGACCAAGCTTTCCATGGAGAACATGCTAACTTTGCAAAAGAACTGCTTCAAGAACTCTAACTACCTAGACAATGCAACTCTTTTCTCTGCAGGTGGGTAACTGATTCTTTGTAAGAACTCCCTTTATGAGTTAACTTCCTTTTCTGCAGCTCAAAGTTCCATCATAACAGTCTTTTAAATCACAGGCACCAATGAGAGCAACAATGTAAGCAACATCTACACACCCCACAGGGTGGATGAGAGGATACAAATGTTAACCACGATTCCGAGAATCCTTGGCACCATATCTCATCCCTTCAAAATTATAGGAGGGGACTTTAACATGGTCCTTGATCTGTCAAAAAATAAAGGAGGGCTTAGGAGATTGGATAGGGACTCAGAAATATTCCAAGAAACCATTAACAAAATGGGATTAATTGACATTCTGACTGTCAATGGAAATTACACTTGGAACAATAGAAGAGGTGGGGACAGAAATATAACCTTTAGGCTTGATCATTTTTTTCTCTCAGAAGCCATCTATTTGACCTCCTGTGAAACTAAAGGTTGTATTCTACCCCAAATAGGCTCAGATCATTGGCAAATAGCTCTAATGGTGCATATCACCTATGCCCCCCAAAAATGATCCCTTCTAATTTGATGCATTTTGGCTAGATCAAATGGACTTCCTTAGCAACATCGGGGATTGGTAGGAGGGCTCTCCACCTCAATACAACACTAGAATGTACCAATTACAGTGAAAATTAAGGAAAATGAAAAACAAAATCAAAATCTAGAATAAATAATTCTTTGGTAATATTTTCAGGGATAAGAAGGAGTTGAAGCAAATCATGGAGGAAATTCAACAATGAATCATCAATAATGGAATTACAGAATAAGTGAAAGAGAAGAAAATTATCCTTCACAAAAAATGGAAAGATAGAGCTCAACAGGAGGAAAAACTTTGGCAACAAAAGTATAGAATATGTTGGCTCCGGTGTGGAGAACAAAACTCCTCCTTCTTCCATCGCTCTATGATTCAGCACCGAAGAAACAACAAAATCCTCAAGCTAAAATCTAGAGATGGGAGAATTGCTTAGACCCATGAGAAAATTTCTACTGAGCTTAATGATTTCTATAACGAACTCTTGGATGAGCCTCCGGTGGACAAATCCCAATAAATTTAGGAAATCACCAACAACATTCCATCCATCCTCAACCAGTACCACAACAAAATTTTCCTTAGGAAGGCCTCCATGCAGGAAGTGGAGGAGGTAGTAATTTCCATGCCCAATGGGAAAGCTCTAAGTCCCGAAGGATTCACCATGTATTATATCAAAACATGTTTCCCTTTCACAAAAGATGAAGTTCATGCCCTGGTGGAGGACTCAAGTGTTAGGTCCCTGTAATTTTTCAAATTGGCAAGACCAAATATATAAGGGTAACATCAAACCAACTTTGTAGCACTAGGACCTAGCCTTCCTGGACTCAGAGAGGGCTCTCTCTATATTTGTGTAAAATATGTATCTTGATTGATTTTAGGGTTCTGATTTTAGGCTAGCTATAATGGTAGGGTTTTTTTGTTTTGTTTTGTTTGGTTGGGTTTCTTGTCAATCAGAACAGATAGAGTAAGAGAGGTTCAAACCATTGGGCTAAGGAGTTTGCAAAAGTTCTTGAAAAGTACAACAATAGGTCAAGGGTGTTTCAAAGGGCAAGTTAACAAAGCCAAATGGATCTTCAAAGCTTATGTGAGTGAAGTGAACATTAAATTGTGAGATTAGTAGGTTTAAAGGGAAGTTAAGAATCCTTGAACATGTATTATAACAAGAAAAGTCTTTAAGAACACTATGCATAAGAAAGAATCAAAGGATAGGGCACACCATAAGCTTCTTTGACCAAACCCTAGCAAGTAAACATTAAGACAACAATCCAGCAAACCCTAGAGAGCAGGGAACTCCTAATTTCTCTTGCTATCTACCTTCAAATAAAGAAAACATGCAAGATAACACATAAGTAATGATTAAAGAGCAGGGAACTCCTCAATTCATTAATGAAACTGTAAGACCCTCAAATTAACCATTTCAAGATATACTAAAGGGCAGGGCAAACCATAAAATTCTTTAGCCTAAACCCTAATTAGTAAACTTCAAAGAAATTATAACCTTCTTTAAGCATGAAACATGGAAAACTGGATGTACTCGTGAAGAAGCGAGAAGCTCCAATTTGTATGCCATAGTACCAATCTTTTGCAACACCTTGTAAGGACCATATTACTTTCGCGATAATTTATTATCCTTCTTAGCTTGCTTGAGGGACATTTTTTTGTATGGTTTTAGTCATAAAAATACCTAGTCTCCTACATCAAAATTTCTCTCTGTGTGATGTTGATCTCCCAGTTGTTTCATTCGATTTCATGTTAAATTTAGGTTATCCTTTAAGAGTTGGAGAACTTCTTCTTGATGCTCGATGTCATCTTCCACTACTTGAACCTTATATTTTTCTCTTAAATAAGATGGGATGGACGATGAATGATATCCATAAAGTGCCATAAATGGGGTTATTTTTGCTGTAGTATGGAAGGAAGTGTTATACCACCATTCATCGAGAGGTAACCACTTGACCCATTGTATTTTCTTATAAGATACAAAATAACAAAAATATCCTTACAAACATTTATTCACTATCTCGATTTGACCATCGGATTGAGGATGATAAGATGAGCTATGAGCTAGTTGATTACCTAAACAAAAAAATAATTTCATCCAAAAATTCCTAGTAAAATTGGGATCTCTGTCACTTACAATAATCTTTTTGTTTCCATGTAGCTTTTGAATTGTTTCCATAAATGCAACAACAATTGTACTTTCTTTAAATGAATGAGATAATGCACAAAAGTGTGCATATTTGGTAAGTCTATCAACTACCACCATGATGACAGCCTTTCCTTCGGACTTAGGTAAATTTTTGATAGAATCCATTGAAATCTCCTCCCAACGTTGACTTGGAATGGGTAAAGGTTGTAGAAGACTCGGGGTCTTAATTTTTTCAACTTTATTTTGCTGGAAAACCAAACATTCCGCCACAAACTTTTGAATATCAGATTTAAGGCCATACCAAAAAAATTCTTTCTTCACCCTGTGGTAAGTTTTTAAAAATCCTGTGTGTCCTCCTAAAGGAGAAGTTTGCAATTCCAAAAGAATCTTTTGTTTTAGTTGGGAATTCTTGCAAATATATAAGTGATATTTGTACTGTAAGGAATCATTTTCACAACGAAGTGTATCAGATGTACTAGGATCTTGTTGCAAATTTGGAATGAGTGTCCACACTTATTTGTCCTTCTTCCATTCATCCCTTGCTTCTGTTATTCAATCTGGTTGGATAATAGAAATGGCACAAAGCAATGCTTTCACCTCTTCATCCTTTCTTGAGAGAGTGCGTCTACAACAACATTTAGCTTCCCTTTTTTGTAGATGATTTCAAATTCATAACCCAACATCTTTGTGTTCCATTTTTTCTCCTCTTCTGAAGATAGTATTTGTTCCAAAAATTGTTTAAGACTATCATGATTAGTTTTTACCTTGACGTGTCTTCCCAGTAGGTAAGGTCACCATTTCTTTAGTGCATGTATTATTGCCAACATTTAATTCTCGTAAATATCTTTCCGTAAATACTTTCCTTTGATTGGATGACTTTCAAAAGCATTGGGTTTTACTTCTTGCATTAAAACAACACCAATTCCATTTCCTGAGGCATCAAATTCCACAATAAAGGTTTTTGTGAAGTCTAGCGTAGCTAAGACTAGTGTTAGGCACATTACCTCTTTAAGATGTCAAAGGCCTCAGTTGCTTCAGGAGTCCATGAAAATGCATCTTTCTTCAATAATGTTGTTAGGGGTGCTGCTATTCTCCCATAATTCTTAACGAACTTGCGATAATACCCTGTTAACCTGATAAATCCTCGCAACTACTTTATGGTTGTGGGGAATTTCCATTCCTTAATGGCTTTAATTTAGTTAGGGTCTACTTTAGCACCCTTGTGAGATACATGACCTTTATATCAATTTTTGTACCCAAATGATTTGATTTTTCATAACTTTCTCTCTCCCCTCCTGAGCATGATCCTTCCAAGACCATGATCATATGTCACTCACCTTCGAAATCCATTTGAATGGAATTCATCACCTCTTTTGAAATGATACAACCACGAAATATTTGTAAGATCTTCATCACTTCTTCATTCTATTTTGATGATATCCTGAATGAAGATCCAACTTGGTAAGATAAATTGCTCCATGTAATTCATCAATCAAAGGAATGGGAAATTTATTTTTAATATTGAGCTTATTGAGCTCCCTATAATCTGGGCACATGCGCCATGATCCATCCTTCTTGTGCATCAATACCACTAGATAAAAGAAATAACTTTGAGTAGGTTGAATTATACTAGCCTCTAGCATTTTTGCAATCATACGTTCAATTTCGCTCTTTTGGACATATGGATATTTGTAAGGCCTAATGTTTGGGGGAACGAAACTTGGAATCAAATGAATAGCATGATCATGATCATAAACAGGTGGGAATCCTTTGTGAGTTTCAAACACCTTGGAATGATTGTCCAAGACTTTTTGGAGATCTGGACAAATAGATGATTTTGATGTTGGAACTACTAGTGAGCATAATTTTTCAATTACACCACATTGTTCTTTCTTCTGAAGCTTTGTCATGACATTAGAGCATATTATCTTTTCTGGCTTCCTTGTGATACCATGTAATTCGATTTACTCTCCTTTCGATAAAAAAAATTCAAGAAAATTTCTTGAAAATTAAAAGCTACCATCCCCAAAGATTGTAACAATTGTACTCCTAGTACAACATCAGCACCTCCCATTGGAATGGAAAGCATTGGACTATTAAATACATATTACCCCATGGTTAGCATGATATTATGGCATTTTCTAGAGTAATTTATAGCTCCTCCATTTTCAACCATCACTTGACATTCTGGTGCTGGCTACCTTACAATGCATAAAATTATGGGTACTACCTGATTAAATCAACATTATTACCTTTTTCTTCTTGATATGTCCTTCTATCTTGAGTGTTTGAGGAGTGGTAATTCCTGCCAATGCATTACACGATTTGGTTGGACTCATTTCTTCTTCTTCTAGGGTTGGTTCCTGGTGTATATCCTCTTCTTTTGAAGTTTCTTGTTCATTTTTCCTCCTCTTAATAATCTATGTAAAATCATTTCTTCTCAGCACACTTATTACCTTTAGTGTATTTTCTATCACAACTGTAGAAAATCCCTTTTTCTCTTTTTTCTTCCAATTGTTGTGGTGTCAACCTTGTAGGTTGTGGAATTCTAGGAGCAACAACACTTCCATCTTTATAGATGTGAGTGGTAGGATTCCTTATCGTCATAATTTTACATTCAATTTTTCTTTCCAACTTGAATGCCTTCTGTAATGAATCAACTTCCCAAACGTGAACTTCAAGTTGGATTTTATCTTTTAAAGTCCCTATGAAGACATCAGTTCTGTGTTCCTCTGGAAATTCAGTTACCCTTATATTCAATTTTTGGAAGTACTCAATGTGCTCCACCACTGAACCCTTTTGTTTGAGATTTACCAATTGGCTAAAGAAGGTGTTGCTCTTTGTATCCTCATAATGTGCTACCATTTCCTCCGTAAACATTGACCAAGTGACAATTTGTTTACGGTAGAAAAGCCATCAATACCATAAAAATGTATTTTTTTCTAAATGTAAAGTTGCAATGCGTACCTTTTGTGTGTTTTGCATATTATTGAGATCAAAATATTGCTCCATCTATATCATTCGTGTTACGGGATCCTTTCCATAAAACTTCCTCATATCCCTATTTGGAATATGGTGGTTCTTCAATCCAACATTAGAGTTTATGAAATCATGATTAACATTTAATTTGTTTTCATCATGAGTTTACTCTACTATATTTCCACCATTAGGAACTATTTCTTGAATGATCCTTGTCATCAAACCTTCCATGTCTGCTTTTATATCATTCTTCATGTCTTCCATGTTCTCTTTCATTTTTTCATCGATCTTAGTTTTCATGTCATCTATCTTAACTTCGATGTCATTATTCAAACCATCCATATTAGATTCCATGCCTTTCTTCAAAGCATCCATCTTAGCTTCCACACCTTTCTTCAAAACTTCCATTTCATTTATTGTTGCTCTTTGCGAGAGCAAAATTTGGTGCACTTGCTCTTGTAATTTTGATATGTCGTGTTGTCCTTCTTCCTCTTCATGAGTCATAGTAGGGCCTTCTGAAGGCTTAATGGGTGTTGAGTTCCTTTTAGGTGGAATTTTAGAACCCAATATTGATATCTATGCTTTAGTATGCCCTTCGAATCTCTTCAAACTAATTTTTCATAGAAGACTTATGCAATTCGAAAAAAAAATATACACCTTTTTCGCTTTTGAGGAGCTCCATATTTAAAATGAATTATCTCTGTGATTTTGGATCTTCAATGTCTAAAATTAGGCCTTATATTAGCCCTCTTAATCTTCTTTCGAATGCCATAGGTTTGCCCTGATTTGGATTCTTCAAGGCAAAGTTATGCCCAATCTTCCACAATGTCCTAATTATGGACAAGTTTAGTAGAGCAAACTTGTACGATGTTCCATGTGTTACTGTTTCCTCCTTCGGCTCTAAAATTTATACACGGGAAACTACAGTTCATGTACTTGCGTCCAATTTTTACAGAATTCCAATCCAATTCTTAGAGAGAGAGTTGTGACGATTTTCCCACGGTCACCTATTTGAGATGAAATTCAGGATCCTGAAAAAACTGTAACTTCCACAGATCATATATCTGAAAATGTTGTGAACCAAGATAAAAAAATTTTATAGTAAGCTTCTCATAATTTTGGCTTCATGTGATACAAATTTCAACTTTTGAGCCTTCGTAGAAAAATAGTTATAGCGAAAATTCCACGATGTCATGTCCAAAGCTCTGATACCAAATCTTATGAAACCAGCTCCAAAAGTAGAAGAAAAGAGAGATAAACACATTATAATTAAGCCAATTCGAGGGGGAAACCTCCTTTACATTACATAAATGAATAATTCTTGGATGATACAAATGATAAAACCTCCTTCTATATATAGGAGTCCATGGGGTCACAATATAATCCTAGCTGACCTAACAATAATAATGTAAGGGCACAATAATAACAATATTGGGGCTATAGGGGTACCATAATAACAATAAGGGGGTTACACTAACAACAATAAGGGACTATACTAGTAATATAGGGACTTAACAACCCACCTGAAAGGGGTTGTGGCTAGTGGAGCTTTGGAGAGCCCAGTTATAACTGCGTTGCACATAGGGGGGGCTCTCATCCCATGTGTAAGGATGCTTTGAATTGTACATGCACATAATGTGTACAATCATCATGTTGACGACCTCAATCTAGCCATTAGTTTGGGGATGGAAAGTTGTGGACTTGGTGAGCTTGGTGTCCAACATTAACCAGAGGCTGGACCAGAATGTGTTGAGGTACCTATTGTCTCGATCTGTGATGATAGACTGTGGGATCCAAAAGTGCACACACATTCATTCAAAGAAGATTTTAGCAATGCCTTCTGTTGTGATATTCTTCTTGTGGGCCACCATAATGGCCATCTTCGAGAATCTGTTGACGACCACGAAAACATAGCCATTTCCATGCATAGTAGAAGGAAGGTCCGACACATAATCCATGGAGATGGATTCCCAAGGTTGAATAGGGGTAGGTAGCAGAGTATATAGGCCTTGATTCTTGATGGTTAGTTTGGGAATGGTGCAAGTAGTACAGGATTTGATATACTTTCCCACATCATGTCGAAGGTTCAGCCAATAGAAATACTTCTACAGTACTGCCATTTTTTTCTCGACCCAAAAATGCCCAACGACTCGATTGTAGTGTGCTTCCCAAATCATTTTGGCATGCTCGCTTGAAGGAACACAAAGGTGTCCTAGGTGATATAGCGGTGCATCTTGGAGGTGAAAATTTGAAACTTTTGTACCCTCCAAGAGTGTCTTGTATGTGTGGCCAAATTCTAGATCGCTCTTGTAGAGAAGAGGACAATTAGAAGTCTCATGCCCACAAGAGTTGAGAATGATGTTTAGCACCATGATCAGTGGTCGACTGAAGTAGTCTCCAACATTATTGGTGCTTCCCTTCTTGTACTTGATGTTCAAATGAAACGGTTTCATATATGTGGATCACTTTTGATGGAGATCGTTCTGCAACTTCCCTTGTTTCTGTATGAACTACAGGGGTTGGTGGTCTGTGTGGATGATTGTTTCCTTCCCCGAAATGTAATGCTTCCATTTTTGACAAGCTTGCACAATGGAATACATTTCTTTGTAATAAGTGGGATACTTGACGACTGTGTCAGACAATGTCTCACTGTGATATGCCACTGGATGCCCCTGTTGAGTAAGAACTACCCCAATAGCATAGTCAGAGGAATCTGTCTCAATCTCAAATGGTTGTTGCAAGTCTGGTAATGTGAGAACGGTGGCAGAACAGAGATGATGTTTCAATTCTATGAACACCTTCAGTTGAGATTGAAACAAAAATAGTTTTTCTTTTGCTCCTCCCTTGGTGACTTGACTAAAGGGCCAGGTGATATAAGAGAATCCCAACACGAACCTGCTGTAGAAATTAGGAAGAACCAGAAAACTGCCAAGCTCTATTAGAGTGGTTGGGGTTGGCCAATCCCAAATGACTTAGATCTTGGTTGGATCCACATGCACGCCCCTTTCATCAATAATGTATCCTAGATACTAAACTTGGGTCTTGCCAAAAGTACTCTTCTCCAAATTGGCACACAACTTGTGTTGTTGCAGTGTTTGGAGGACCTATTGGATGTGGTGGAGGTGCTCTGCCCAAGTATTTCTGAAGATCAGAATGTCATCCAAGTACACCACTACAAATTAGTTGGTGAATCACCGCAAGATGGCATCCATCAACCTCATGAAGGTTGCAGGAGCATTCGTTAACCCCAAAGGCATGAAAAACCATTTGAAAAGGCCCTCCTTATCTTTGAAGGTATTCTTCCACACATTAGAGGGTTCGATTGGTACCTGGTGATACCTAGACTTCAATTCGATCTTGCTGAAATATTTTGACCCCTTGATTTCGTCCAGAAGGACATCAATCCGTGGGATCAACTACCTATTTCGGACAATGATCTTGTTCAACGCCTGATAGTCAATATTCAGTCTCCAAGTCCCATTCTTCTTCTATACCAACACAATCAGGCTCCCATAGGGTGATGAACTAGGCCGGATGTGACCTTTTTGTAGCAGCTCCTGAATCAGCCTCTTAATTTCATTGTTCTCCAGAACATAGCACCTATAGATTGGTCCATCGGGTAGTGGTGCACCTGGGGTAAGATTAATAGGGTGCTTGACCTGACAATGCAGAGGCACCCCTGTGGGTGAGGTGAAGATGTCGCCATACTCCTCCACAACCTTATCCATTTGTTGTTGTCGTGCAGAGGAGTCCTGTCTGGAGGTCATGGCCATAGTCTTCTTCTTTCCCTAGGGGCAGATCATCAAGAAAACAAATTTCCTGATTTTGTAAATAAGCTTACTACAATGTTTTGCAGTAACCAAAGAGATAGCAGCAGGTCGTGGTACCTCTGGTATCTTATACAACTTATTACCCAAAGTAACAATAACAGTGTGAGGTCGACACTCATACACAACATGTCACTTCCACAAGTATGGTTTGCCTAATAGTACATCACAAACATCAACAGGAGCAATGTAACATAATACCTCATCTGTGAAGGGCTTGATGTTGTAGGGAAGGCGATACTGCTGGCTGATGCGGAGATCCTGTCCCTGGTTAAGCCACCCGATGGTGTATGGTTGTGGGTGTGCTGTGGTTGGAAAGCTCAACCACTTCATGACCTCTGATGAAATGAGGTTCTTTTGGTTCCCACTGTTGATAATGAACTATAGCAGAGAACCCTTTACACACATTTGTGAGTGGAAGAGACACTCCTCCTCCTCTAGATCTTCCGGTTCCTCCTTCTGGATCTTCTGGTTCCTCCTTCTCAATATTCGCAGTGGAAATATTAGCGTTGGGGTCTGCATCAATAATCTACTTCGCTTTGTCATTCCCCTTGTTGGGTTATGATTCAGCATTGGAGCATGCATCTGATTCAGAAGCCCTCATCTTGGCCTCCAACGACTACATGGCCTAACACTCACTTGTGTTGTGAATAGAGCTCTTATGGAACTCACACCACTTTCCCGTGTCCTTCTTTGGCTTCACAGTGTTGTTCTTTGCTTATGGCTTTGTCAAGTTGTGTTGGGCCACCATGCCTTGTCTTTGTCCTTTGTTCTACAGTTTGGGGGAACCTTTTCATTCCTTCTGATTCACAGATCCAATGTCTCACTTCTTCTATTTGAATTTTTTCTCAATCCTGGTAGCATACTGGTATGCCGTACCAAGCGAGGAGATGTCGAGGAACTCCATTTCCTCTTGAATGTATCTGTGCAGACAACTGCGATACTTTAGCACCAAATTTTTCTCTGAATATTTGATACCCAAATTTGTGTGCAGGGTATGGAACAGATTTGTCAGCTCATGCACATCTTGATCCCTTTGCTGCTGTAGCATAGTCCATTATATGTACCCATATTCATACCTCCCTATCAGATAGTATTGTTCCTTGATGGCTATTAGCTCCGTGTAATTTCAGCAGATTGGAGAGACTAAAACTGCAGAGAGAACATTTGAACCACTTTGGGATTCTAGGATCTAGCCCTCCTGAATCCAGAGAGGGATCTCTCTATAAGTGCAAAGATTGATTTATCTTTAAGACTTTTGAAATGTGATATTAGGCTAGTTATGAAGAGCAAGGTTTTTGTTTGGTTTTGGTTGGGCAAAGATAAATGAAGGTGAAGGAAGTCTAAATGAAGGGTGAATGTGTATGCAAGTGAAATATTGGTTCAACTAACAAGATAGGGAAAAAGTAGCTTCAATCCATTGGGCTATGGAGTCATAGTAGGATTTAATTGAAACAAGAAGGTTCAAGAGTGGTCCATGGGGCAAGTCATCTATGTCAAAGGATCTTTTTAAGTTGAAATATGGAATGAAAACAATAAGAAGTGGAGAAGAAACAAATGAAGAAAAAATAATAGCCTAAGATCAAGTAATTACTTTGAAACTATCCTGCTTTTGGCATGCACTTGAGAAATCCTTTCAAAGCAACTGTTGGGGAAGAAACTAGAGGACAGGACTAACCATAGACTTCCCTAGCTCTTTTTTTATTTGGTATACTTATCAAGAAAACACTTGAGATAACAAAGAATAGTCTAAGATCAAGTAATGACTCTGAACCTATCCTGCTTTTGACATACTCTTAGCGAAACTTTCAGACAACTTTTGGAGATAAAACTAGAGGACAGAGCAAACCATAGAGTTCCCTAGTTCAAATTTACTTAGCATAAACTGAAAATAACATTCAAGAACAATGTTTGAAGTTTAGACAGTAAGACATGGGCTCACCAACCTTCCTTAACTGCTTGGACTGTATTAAATCATTCTTAAACAAAAAATTGGAAGAAAACATGAAGATAAAGCTTATTAGTAAAAGTAGGGTACTACAAAGAGTAAATCCTAGCTTTATATTTGCTGTTCTTTATCAGAGAAGATGGACTGAATGGAAACAAAAGAAAATAACAATTTACAATAAGAAAAACATCACCATTGACATAAACCAGGATCCCATAAATCAGCTTGTATTTGATGGTTCAAACCAGTTACAATCATGAAGTCCAATGGGCCTCTACAACTTCAAACTTCTCATATCAACTTTAGGTATCTTCAATTACAAACAGAGCTTACAGCAACTTCAGAAAACTATTTGCATACCTTAGATATTTAGAGACCAACCTTTTTTTCGTCTTTTATGGAAGTATTTATAGAAGAAATGAGGAGGTGGATGAGAGAAAAGATCTTTGTGTTCAATTAATACAGTTTAATGCTTCTCGGCCTTTGAGGGGCTCAACAGAGAATATTTCTGATATTTGCTCTGTATTAATTGGCTTTCATTAAGTATTTTAGCCACTTAGCAAAGTTTGTTGACTTCAAAATTCTTCATGCAGGGTTTGTAATAACTCTGACTGCTTTAATCAAAATATCACTGACTAAAGTAATAACGCTGCCTTCTTCTAATTTATTGAAATATGCAGGTGGCACTTTGGTGGCTGGAGAGGATTTAATTCGCCTCTGATGTGGAAGTGGAGGCTTCTCGGACTAATAGATCTCATTATTTTTTTCCTAAAACACTGTTAATTTGCTTTGATCCTATGTTTTAAGTTTGATCAGGCTTAACCTTTGTCTTCAGGTCTTGATGCTGTCTTTAACTGTATGGATTAGGCTTTTGATAGTCGATTTTATGCCTTAACCCCTCAAACCATGTTTAAAATATTTGATCCTTCATCTTTGCTTTGATTTTATGCTGTAAAACTGATACTTTTTGTCTGAATAAGGTTCACTGTGTTTTTGTTTCTTTACAGGGGCGTAGAGGGTTTTAATGTTATCAGTGCTCATGAGGCACAGATAAATCATGATGTGAAACCCCACAACTCCTTGTCTTCATTGATGATGGCCTAGGGATCCTCATCCCTGACCATTCATTTCTCCTTAAAACAATGGAAAAAACCTTTAAAACCTTTAAAAAACAAACAAAGTTATGAAAAATCCAGCGAAAACAGGTCACAGGCTGCTTTGGAAGGTTTGGTCCTAAGATTAAATCGTAGCTGCTGGATGAACAAAACTAATGGTCAAGATTGCTTGACGGAGTTCAATTGGAAGGCGGTTTGATGAAACGGTGGTGGAGATTAAGTATGGGCCGTTGATCTGTATTGATCAACGGTTGAGATCAATCGGGGACTTATAATGCAGAGGGGGTAATATTATGATAAAATGGAAGAAATTGCAAAGGAAATGGGAGAAAACCTTTATCGGTAGCGAAAAAGGCATAAAATGAAGTTCGGATGCAGGATAGATAAGAGTCGTTTATCTAGATAAATGAATGGTCAAGATCACATAACAGAACACTGGGGATTTCAGATGGTGGGGAAATGGAATGGGGGGGAAGGTTTAATTAGGACCGTTGATCTTCAGAGATCAACGGTGGAGACGACTCAATAAAACGCCTGGGAGAGAAAACAAAGGGGCAAAGAATTGGGGGTTAGATTCATTCTGGGCCGTTGGATGAGTATGATGGACGACGAAGATTAATCATGAAAGTTCACTGAGGAGGGTGGTAAGTGAAAAATCGGCATCGGTCTTCGCACGGGGCTAAGGGTAGTAAATGGTTTTGCCTTTTTGAACGCGATATATATCTGCGTTTGACACATGTCTTTTTAATTCCGCCCATATCACGTAAATTTTTGGCATTAAATTTCAGGCTTGAAATCACACGATATGGAGTTTCAGCCGTTGGATGAAGGGCGGAGAGATCTGATGGTGGGAGTGTGAGTGTGATGGGATAAGATGCGCAGGCGGAAAATGGTGGGGCAGGGTCAAGGAAATTTAGATCTAGACCGTTGGATCTCAGGAATTGACGGTTGAGATCTATTGATGGGGGAGATAAGTCCCAAAGGAGTTGGGCCTATCGAGTTTAATCTAGACTGTTAGATCTTAAGAATGAATGGCCCAGATTTAAAGATGGGGCGATGAAAAGAATATGATATGGGAGTTCGGGCGGATATCGGGTGAAATGTGGACCGTCGATCTGTAGAGATCAACGGTGGATCTTTACCGAAGGATTTCAAACTGCCGGGCTTTGTGAATCAACAAAGGAATTCGAGTTTGATCTGGACCGTAGGATCTATGAAATGGGCGGCCAAGATTTGATTGCAATATTGCAAATCGGCAGAGGCAAGGAGAAGGCAACAATGAAATGTGCCAATGCGATTAAGCGCGGGCCATTAGATCTAGGAGAGATCAATGGTCATGATTGAATCGGCGGGTTGTAATGTCGGAGGGCTGCGAGCCATCGGTTCTTGTGGATTCGATGGTTC
Organism: Pinus albicaulis; assembly: GCA_034641835.2. NCBI lineage: Eukaryota > Viridiplantae > Streptophyta > Pinopsida > Pinales > Pinaceae > Pinus > Pinus albicaulis. The sequence continues at coordinate 106,631,255 of CM076583.1, forward strand.
AGATTGAATCACAGGATCGCAATTGGAGGAGGGGAAAGGAAAAGACAAAAGGATTATTGCAATGTGATGGAGTATCAACCGTCAGATGAAAGGATGATTGACGGTTCAAATTAAATCGAAGATCCCATCGGCAGGAGGCAGTATGAAGAATAGGCGCGATGCGATGAGAAGATGACCGTTGATCTTGGAGAGATCGATGGCCCAGATTTGTTTAAAACATATCGTCGGGTCATAATGAAAAATTCAGGTTTTTTATGAAATATAAAGGAAAAATAAGGTTTGGGAAAGGTTTTTTGGTTTTTTTAGCGCCCGATTGCGGGGCTCTGGGTTATGTGAAGAAGGCAAAGGGATCAGGGGTTAAAATAAGACGGCTTAATCGCATCGAAGTTTTTGAAAGCAAAAGGTGAATAAGGAAATAAGAACACCCCGATTGCGATTGCGTGATGGGGGTTTAGCTCTGGGTTACGGCTCCGGGTCTTATGCGGAGAAAAGGAGCCGGGGCTAAGGAAAAAGGGGCTTAAGGTCTTAGTGCAAAAAAGACTTTTTTAAAGATTTTTGAAGGATTTTCAGAGGTTTTTAGAGTTTCTGATAAGGTTAAAAAAGGAGTTTTAAACCTTATCAAGAGGATTTAATGAGGGGAAAGAAGGAAAATGAGGGAAATGGAGGAACTTTATGACGAAAAAGGGGAAGAAAATGGTGTTATTAATGAATGGAAAGAGGGGTAAAATGAAGGGGAAAATGGGTTTTTGAGTAGTCTTTTTCTTCAAGAAAACAACAGATTTTTCAGGATTTATGAGGGAAAAAATAGTGAAGATTATCTTAAAGGATAAAGACCATCATAAGACTTCAAGAGCTGACAATTTTGAACATGAATTGTTTCTTGAAGGCTACAAAAAAATTTTAGCCACCATTTGATATGACAAATTTTATAGGTGGCCAATAGTGGCTCCAACTTGGGATGGCAGCTCCTCGGAGGTGCCAAGAACCTCAGACATGTCTTCTCTGGAAGCTAATCAATACCTCATCCATTTGGGCTGCAACTTGCTTTATTTTTCTCTCACAATGTTAGCAGCCATTACAAAACAATGGAATTCTATCAAAACAAGCTTTCTACTTACCCAATCCTAATGATCTAACATTTTTTATTCTTTCAGAATGCATTTGGATTGGAAACTCTTTTTACAAATATTTTATTCCTTTGAAAGCATAAAAATAATCTATTTCTAATTCTTATTTCTCCATAAAATCAGATTTAACAGTTGAGTTCATAAGCTTCTCTACCTAACTACAGTTTTTCAAGATTAATCTGTCTAACAGAGTTTATTCTCTAAATTGAAAGACATAAATTTAAAAGCAGACAAGCCAAGATTTAGCAGTTTGACTTGATGCATATCTATGGCATAAAAAACAAGCTGCACATAGACTGTTATTTGCAGAAAATTAAATCAAAATGGTGAAGGCTTAAGATCTGAAAGTTTAAAAACATCCTTCTCTTTTCTTCAGCCCCGTTTTTTACTTTGTTTGAGTATTTTTTCTTTGTTATATAGTTCAAGTTTTGGGCATATTAGAACCAGTTTGCTTCTATCCTAATCTTCCTAACTGATAAGCCAATATTAAGTTGTTTGGAAAATCTAATTCAATAACCTATTAGCAGTAAATTGAAAACTAATTAGTCATGATTAAGCTGTATGACTAACTAGGAGTGTGATTTTTTAGGAGTGGAATTTGAGATTGCACACTTTCAGATTTTGTTTCTCTTTTTGATATGGGGATGTACCTTTCTTGTTTTTACAATCTGCCCTCTTTTCTCTTTCTATTTTTTTTTTTATTTTTTCATTTTCTAACTTTGAATGCAATTATGGGTATGATATTTACAATGAAAACAAAAATAAAAAGGCTTCCAAACTAATATGTTCAAGAGAAATAATTTTTGAGCATCCTGCCATTGACAGGACCCCCAAACAGTTCAGATCCATTCAATTCTTGTAAAAAATAAGCATTTTTACCAGCAGTAGAATGAATGAGATAAGGGCCAAGCCATAAATTATCAAATTTCCCATGCTTGCCCTTGTCTTCTCTCCTCGAATCCCACTTTAACACTTTGTCACCAATGTTGAAATTATTGGCCTTTGTCCTTCTATCAAAAAGCTTCTTGATGCTTTCTTGCTTTTGTAATGCTCTGTTGTAGACCTCCTCTCTGGTTTGCTGAAGATGTATGGTCTGATTTATTCTTCTGATCATGTCATTGTCTTCAGACTGCACCTCTTGGATCAGCTTCATGACTGGCACTCCTAGGCTGGTTGGAAAAATTGCATCTACTCCATAAAAAAGCTGGTAGGGTGACATTCCAATTGATTTTTTGAGTGTTAATCTATCAGAACAGAGTGCATGTACCAGCTTTGTGTGCCAAGACTTCTTATTGTCCTCCAACAACTTCTTGATTATGTTTACCAAACTCTTGTTTGAGGATTCTGCTAGCTCATTACCTTGAGGGTAATAAGCAGTAGAATGGCCCAATGTAATTTGATATTTGTGACATAATTCTACCATATTTTTGGATCCAAATGCAGTTGCATTATCATCGATAATCTTCATAGGACAGCCAAATCTAGAGAGGATATGGCTTTCAAGGAATTGTATGATAACAGAGTCATTCGCTTGCCTAGAAGGGATGGCTTCTATCCATTTGGTAAAGTAGTCTGTTGCTGTGAGAATCCATCTATTTTGGGCAGATGAAGGTGGATGGATTTCTCCTATGAAGTCTAAACCCCACTATTGAAAAGGAGCTTCAACAATGATTGGATGCAAGGGTAAGGGAAGAAATTTTCTTTTACCTTCAAAGAGTTGGCATTTATGATAGGCAATAATAATTTTATGTACATCTTGAAAGAGGGTGGGCCAATAATAACCATCTCTAAGAATTTTGTTGGCTGTTGTCTTCCAGTAGAGGTGGCCTCCACATTCTCTTTCGTGGAACTCGTGCTTGACCTTATCTGCATCATTCCCAGGCAAACATTTAAGCAATAACCCACTAGCATTTTTCCAATAAAGACATTTATCTAAAATGCAGTAATTTACATCTTTTAACTTTAAAAATCTCGCCTTTGTTTTTGTCAAACCAGGAGGTGTATTCAGATTGAGCAAAACATATAAAATATCAGCATACCAAGAGGAATTCATATAATGATTTTCAACAATGGGAGTTGACAATTCTTCTTGTTCATCTAAGGCATTTATCATATTAATATCAAAAGCTTGAAAGTTAGATTCAACCATTAATCTTGCTAATCCTTGGCCTTTAATGAGTTTAGTGGGTTTGATTTCTAAATCATATTCAAGTATCACAGCTATCCACTTTCCTCTCTTTCCATCTGGGTCCTGTGTTAAAATGTCTTTCACAAATGAGCTTGGCACAAATGCAATTATGTGTGAGTGTAATATGTAAACTCTGAAGTCTTTCAAGGCTTTGACTAAGGCAAAGGCTTGTTTTTCCACGATATTGTACTTCAGAGGTGCATCTCTTAATGCCTTACCAAAGAATGCAATTGGCTGCTCTTGTCCCTTTGAATTTTTCTGCAATAGGACAACAGCCACTATATGTTTTGATGCGAATGAAAAAATGAAAAAATCTTTTGAAAATTCAGGACTTATAAGAACTAGTGTTTTGGTTAATGCTTGCTTTACCAGTTCAAAGGATTTCTTTGCTTCTATGGTCCATTTAACTCCTTGTTCCTTCTTCAGCATGTTTGTTATGTTTCTAAGGAGCTCAACTAAGTTGGGTATGGACCTTCTCAAGAAATTAATCTTTCCAATGAAAGATTGAAGTTCCTTGATGTTTCTTGGATGGTTGATTTGCAAAATACCATCAATCCTTTTCAGGTCTATATTTATTCCCTCTTTTGATATGATGTGTCCAAGTAGTTTACCTTCTTGGAGACCAAACATTGTTTTCTTGGGATTTAAAGACAACCCATACTTTCTGCATTTCTCGAAGACTTTTCTCAAGTTTTCTAGGTGCTCCTCATCTGTTTTTGAAAAAACAGTGATATCATCAAGGTAGATGATGATGAAGTAGCCTAATTCTTCCGAGAATGCAATGTCCATGGCTCTCTGAAAAGTAGCACCAGCATTCATTAAACCAAAGAGAATTTTCACATACATGAAAGTGCCCCAAGGTGTAGTAAAAGCTGTCTTGATTTGATCATCAGGATGTACTAAAATTTGATTGTATCCCGAGAAGCCATCTAGCAAAGAAATTATCTTAGAACCCACTACCTTTTGTAAAATGTGATCCATCTTGGGTAAAGGGTATTTTTCCTTTAATGAGGCTTTGTTTAAGTTCCTAAAGTCGATACAAAGCCTTATTTCTCCTATCTTTTTCCTAACTGACACTAGATTAGACACCCAATCTGAATATCTAATGGGAACAATAATTCCAGCTTCATACATTTTCTTGATTTCCTTCTCAACCAAAGGTAATTGAACAGGGTTAATTCTATGCAATTTTTGTTTAAATGGTTTTTTCTTTTCCTTGAGAGGTATTTTATGCTTAATTATTTCCGTGTCATAGGATTTTAGATTCTCATAACTCCATGCAAAAACATCATAAAATTCTTTAAAAAACTCTATGTATTTCAGTTTGATATGAGCTGGTAAAGTCTTAGAAAGTTTGATCATTTTTGGGTTTAGTTCACTGCCTATATTATACTCTTCTACCCCAGTTTCCACTGGCTCCAGCTTTGGTTTCTTGGCCACATCATTGAAATCAAACATTTCTTCCAAAGGGACCAGTCCTTTTGGAAAATCTTGTGTGTTAGATTGCAGTGTTTCTAAATCTTCTCTTTCTAAATCTGCACTAATCTCTGCGTTATGTTCAAGTTTATTAGCTAACAGATTTATATCAGCAACCTCTATAGATTTTTCTTCTTCATCAAGTAGATTTTCTTCATTAGAACAATCTGTTTCATAGTCTGAATCTGAACTTGGAAGTTTAAATTCATTTCTGGACTATAAGAAGTGTTCTATTTGTTTGTCTCCATCAAACACTTGCCAATATTTCTCATTGTCAAGGACAGTTGGTCAAAATTTGATTTGGGTAGTGCATAGTTTGGTTTCATACGGTGTAGGCATGTTCTAGCAGCAAAAGCTAAACCATTAGTAGCAATATTTTGATTTCTTGGGACAAAAACAAGTTGGAATTCCTCGAATGTTTTCAATAAATATATGACATCATTCCAATAGGCTCTAATTCTGGGATTTTTGGCACTATATTCCCCATTAACTTGCCTAATAATTACTTTAGAATCACCATGAACCTTTATCCTTTTGGCCCCTAATTTCTTCAATAAGTGTAGGCCAAAAAGGAGGGCTTCATACTCAGTTATGTTGTTAGTGCATTGAAAGTTTAATTTGTAGGAATGCCCTTCAGTGTGACTGTTCATTGTATTTTGAAGCCACACTCCTACACTTGGATCACTCTTAGTAGAAGATCCATCAAAGTGCATACTCCAAAGAGGACTAGTTTCTGATTCACTTGTTTGGTTACTATCCTCTTCATCCAGTGCACTTTTGGATTGTTCTTGAAGATCAAAACTATGTTGAATTTGTTTTAGTTCCCCATGTTTTTCATTGTGTTGAGGATTCTTTTCTTGACTCTCAAGGTTGAAACGCGGTGGATGACTGATTTGTAGCTCTAGACCCGTGATCTGTTTGCTAAGATTTTCTGATTTGGCAAACGGTTTTGACACTTCTGTCTTGTCTTCCTCCTTTTCTGTGTCTGCCACTAATTCAATTAAGGTTTCTTGCTCACTAAATATTTCATCATTGAAAAGGATAAGTGAGTCAAGGCTTGTGTGAACAGAATAAAAAGGAGAGTTTTGTGGTCTATCTTCGCTGGTAACCATGTATTTTATGTGAGTTTCCCTGTAAAGTCTTCTTGTTTGATTAAAAACAAGGATAGTCACATATGTCATGTCCATCTGCATTGTTCCTTGTAACTTAGCTCCCCAAGATCTTGATAACAGCATACCATACTTGGGGGGTACATCAGCCACTACAATATCCTTCACTATACACTCGGCTAGAATTTGTGCTAAGTTTACACAGAGGTCTTTGATTAATCCTAAACATTTCACTCTGCTTGAGTCAAAGGAGTAAAGATGTTTGTAAGGTCGAGTGATTTCAAGGCCTAAAATCTACATGACTGCCTTGGGAATTAAATTATGAGAGGCCCCTGAGTCATGCATGGCATTGTGCAAAATCTTGTCATGAATATTTAAACTAACATAAAAAGGAGGAACTGGTCCTTCTTGAAATCTACCTTCATTCTTTGGACCAAATAAAATCTCTGGCTGGTCATCATTAAGATTGACAGTGTTATTATTCTCTTCTATGTTATAAGCCTTCAAAATTTGGGACCTGTACACATCTTGGGTAGCTAATTCAGTGAGAGGAACAGATATTTTTATTTTGGCAATTTCCTGCTCCAAACTAAAAGGTATCTGATTTTTCAAAATGCTTGTCTCAGCCTTATTAACTACCATTCTATCAGCAAAATATATTTGCTGATTTTCTCTATTTACGTTGGTCAAAATTGTTTTAATAGGAGCACTAGCTGAAGTACTAACGTTGCTAAGATCTGCACTATGTTTTTCATTGATTTGAGTGCTTTTCTCTTTGTTTTTATCAGAATTTCCAGCCACTATTTTGTCTTTCTGTTTTGTGACTTTGGTTTTATTTACAGGGCTGTTTTTTACAGATTTGTTAGAGGTTTTGTTGTTGGGAGTTTCCTGATTGCTCTTACTCCTAAGGTCATACTCTTTTGGAGTTTCTATGATGACATTTTCCAATTATTGATAGCAATATTCATCTTCTACTCTTTTATCATCATAGGGAGTGTATAGACATTGTTTTCTATTGTAATGAACATTAAAATCATCATTGTCTATTCCCAACATGTTTATGTCATCTTCCTTTATTTTTCCAACTGATTCTTCAACCTCACTCACATAGTTTTGATGAAAAGGAGGTACGATCTCCTGATCAGGGTCTCTTGGTCTATTTTGAGGCTGATTTCTCCTGAAATTCTGATTTTGATTTTGATTTTTGTTTTGAGGAGCTGATTGGTTTTGACTTACTTGTGCTCTCTCAAGTATGCTCATCTTTTTCATCATATCCTACATCATTCTTTCCATCTTTGAGCTAGATGTGAAAGGTGTGGATTCCTCTCTAAATGACACTTTCTTCTCATTTTTCATTCTATCTCTTTTCTCCATTAAATTTACTTCCACAGCTAAGGCTCTTTTTTTCATATATTCTAGAGTCTGAGGGTCTCTTTCTCTAAGTTGATAAGCCATTTCAGGATCAAATCCTTCAGGGAACTTGTTTAGGGCTGAGCCTTGTGGAGGTTTCAGATCTGGGGGAAGTACATTATACACACTATGGAACCTAGTGCAATAATCTTGGACACTTTCCCCAGTGTTTCTTTGGAGATTCTTATATTCTGAAAGTATTTGGAGAGGGTTTTTCTTAACTTCCCATTTGTTTAAGAATAACTGATGGAAGGCTTGAAGATCATTAATACTATGAGGGGTTAAGCCTTTAAACCATTTTCTTGCTTCTCCCCCTAAACTTTGAGCAAACAATCTGAGTTTGAAAGATTCATTATCAATCTCATTTCTGTCAAATTAGTCATTCATCTTATCCACATGTTGTGAGCAGTAGTAGCACCACTTCATCGTACAATGGTATCTTGGACTGATAGTCCTGTGGAAGATTGACTAAGGGTAAAGGAAGGACTATAGGGGCATACCATGCTGCCATGATAGGAGTTTGTGGGGAAAATGGGGGGTTTACAGGTGGAGGATGTAAAATGGGAGAAATTTGATGGAATGATGTGGTTTGAACAGCGGGTGTGTGGGTAACAGAAGTAGATGGAGAAGCAAAAGATTGTAGAGCAGATCTAGGATGAGAGAAACCAAAATTATGAAGGAAATGTAAATCAAGTGGAGTAGTTTCTCTGCTACTAGGATGTTCACCTCTATCTTGGGATGAAGGAGGAGAATCTAAATCTATTGGATCTATCTCATCAAGTGACCTAGTTCTAAATGGATTTCTTAAGTCAACTTGTGATTCTTGTAGAGCTACAAGGTTTTCAGGGACAGAGTTGACTCTGCGGAATGGTCTGAAAATATTTGAAAGTTTAGCTTTAGGACATTTCCTAAGTATTCTTTCAGGATTATCAACTATCTCAGGAGGATTTGGGTCAGGATAGGCTCTAGTATGAATCTTTCTAGGAGCCACTATGCTATGTTTTTTCAGACACAACTAACAAGAGAATTTTAACCAAATATGACAATCTTTAAGAGGCTAACTGATCTTTAAACAAGAAAAATTTAATGCTTAAAGTCTTCATAACTGAGTTTATATGATGTTATGATGATAATGGGTTTCCCAGTGGAGTCTTAAGGTATTTTTCGGGTTGTGGAGTCACCAGGTGGAAATTTTAGCTCTTTTGGAGGTAAAATGTTTTATGGTCCACCACCATGTTTATTTGGAACCAATCTGAAATATTTTTGGGTTTTTCTGAGTTTATTTCAGTCTTACGGGTTCTAAGAGTGTCCTAAATATGTTTCAACACTTAGCTACGGTGATGAGACAAAGAAAGTTTACTCTTATGGCTAAGCTAACTGATTTCTTCAAGGTTTGACAAGCTCTTATGAGAATCCTAAGGGTTCCTTAGTTTGTCACTGATTCAGATAAGTTTTATCATGATTACCATTTTCTTTGGTAGTGCTTAAAGAGCGCTACTTGTACTACACTGAACACTGAGTGTCTTGTTTTAAGGATTTTTACTCAGAAGTCCCTAGTGGAGTCGCTAGAAATGTTAGCTCCCTGTAATTTCAGCAAATTGGCGAGACTAAAGCTGCAGAGAGAACATTTGAACCACTTTCGGATTCTAGGATCTAGCCCTCCTGAATCCAGAGAGGGATCTCTCTATAAGTGCAAATATTTATTTATCTTTAAGACTTTTGAAATGTGATATTAGGCCAGTTATGAAGAGCAAGGTTTTTGTTCGGTTTTGGTTGGGGAAAGATAAATGAAGGTGACGGAAGTCTAAATGAAGGGTGAAGGTGTATGCAAGTGAAATATTGGTTCAGCTAAAAATATAGGCAAAAAGAAGCTTCAATCCATTGGGATATGGAGTCATAGTAGGATTTAATTGAAACAAGAAGGTTCAAGAGTGGTCCATGGGGCAAGTCATCTATGTCAAAGGATCTTTTTAAGTTGAAATATGGAATGAAAACAATAAGAAGTGGAGAGGAAACAAATGAAGAACAAAGAGCAGCCTAAGATCAAGTAAGTACTTTGAAACTATCCTGCTTTTGGCATGCACTTGAGAAAACCTTTCAAAGCAACCGTTGGAGAAGAAACTAGAGGACAGGGCTAACCATAGACTTCCCTAGATCTTTCTTTAATTGGTAAACTTATCAAGCCAACACTTAATATAAATGTTTGGTCAATTTAGTGTGTCCTAAATTGCTAACATAAATTATCAATCCGGGATTCGTAAGCTGATGAAGTGTGGCGCACTATATGTGCAAGAAAAACCTATTTCTTATCTTTTTGTCGTTTTTGGTTTTTTATGAAATTCTGAAAAAAACAAGTATGGAGACAAATATTCAAGACAACAATGTCTTGCTAATGATTTTCCAAACTTCAAGAGAATTTAAAAACACACAATGACAAAATTAATTCTTCAAAGAAAATGAAATTGCATCACTACTCTAGTTAAACAAACAATAAACTTCTGATCATGAAACTCATTATTCTTGCTGCTATTCAAACATAAAAGAAACTATGTTGAAAGAAATCCAAAAGTTGCAACAAAGTAAATCTAAATCAAATTACATCAACTTGTCTTCTGATCCCTCATCATTAGTCCAGCTATGATTTTCGGAAGTAACCATAAACAACTTGAGTAACTCGACATCTAACTTGCAGAAAGTAAACTAATATCAAACTGCACATTCATAACTCAATCCCTCACCATCAGTCTAGCTGTGGCTTTCGGAGGTAATTGAAGATGTCATGAGAAATTTAATATATCTAACTTGCAGAAAGTAAACTAATATCAAACCACACATTCATAATTCAATCCCTCGCCATCAGTCCAGCTGTGGCTTTCGGAGGTAACTGAAGATGTCATGAGCAATTTAATATATCTAACTTGCAGAAAGTAAACTAATATCAAACCACACATCCATAATTCAATCCCTCGCCATCAGTCTAGCTGTGGCTTTCAGAGGTAACTGAAGATGTTATGAGCAATTTAATATATCTAAATCTAACTACTGAAGCAAATGAGCAAAACTGAATTAAACAAAGCAGTATTGAAATTAAACAGAAACTAAGAAAAACAAATTAGCAGCAGAACAATGTTAATTCCATGTCATTAGTCAAAAAGTTATGCAAATTCCCGGGCTGCCTATTTATAACCTGAAACAAGAACACTGATCAGTTATCAATAACATAAAACATGAAAGACAGAAGTAAAATGGAAAGCATGAAAGATTATAAACAGAAATGAAGCATATATACCATGAAAGATGCAATGTATAAACATGTGAATGAATTATGGCACAATGAGTTTTAAAGAAATAAAACAAGAACTATACAATAATGCACAGAACCTTGGCAAGTGCAGGGGACCTCTACACCAGCCTTGGCAACAGCCTTCAAGTCTGAATTACGCTTGGAAACAAAGTATTCTTATGTATTAAAATGCAGTCATAATAGAAAGGTGATGTTACAGCACAGTGGCAACGTAATTACATTACAGAGCTATCTCCAGACTAATCGAGACTAATCTAATATGCGTATACAAACGCATTATTTATAACAAAGGAAATACGACTGATTCCCTAAAGTTTATGCTGATGGAGAACATGTAGACCATTACGTCCACAGATCTAGGATCATGGCCGTATTGAAGAGTAAATCTATGAGGAGTGGATGTTTGAATTCGGCTATTGAGCCGTGTACAGATGTTGATTTGTCTTCCGCAACTCAGAAACAACCATATGAATCTTCACTTGACACGAAACAGAGTCATGTCACCGTGGGACTCTACGGTTGACCTCCATTTGGACACCTTTGACTGCAGCCTCCCTAGATGAATTTGCTCGAGCCAGTAGGACACGATCCATGTCCACATCATTTCTGACTTGCCCATGTGGCTCGTTCTTCCTGTAGACACCTGTAACATAGAGTTTCACAAAATGGTTGCGGAAAGTTGCAGCAACTGCGGAAAGTGGCAAGATTCCGCAGCTAGATGAGAAAAATCTAAATCAAACAACAGACACAAAAATATAATTAAAAACCATGTTAGATGCTCTTTTGCAATTAATATACAATGATATTGACAACTTGGAAGGTTCAGGTGGATGAAAAAGGTCTAGAAAGATGTATGGAAAAGATGCAGATTTGAAACTCAACATACCCCCACTGTGAAGGTGTTGCATGTCCTCATGCAACCAAAATTTTGATAATCCTTCTTCAGTTCATGTGCCTTGACACTTCAGCCAGTACATCCAATCCTCTCCTCTTCTTCCTTGGTGCTGCTAACATTCTGGGCTTTTTCATTAAGCATCTAAATTTGATGTTAACTAGTGCTCTGCTTAACTTCTGGCATTTCCTTTTCAATTTCTTGTTCTTCTTCTGCCATATTCCCAAATGTAGCATGGTATTATCATGAATTATTTTGTCCAATTTACTTTGTTCCTTTAATGTCTCATTTTCATTTTTGATGTGTCTATTTAAAAGCTCTAGCTCAAAGACTTCCTGTTTCAGTGATTGGACTAAATCATCTTGTATTGTGTGAGGCTGAATGGACGAAGTACTGGGACCTGTAGCTTCTTTTTCTAAAGATTCTATATAATCATATACTTCTTGCTGCTTGGGGTCTATGTCAGGTGTCATTTTTATTGGGCTGTCCCCAAAATGCCGTGAAGGAGAGTTGTCCTCAAAATCTGGCTGAGAAGGGCTCACATCAACATCTAGCTGTGAATGGGATGGACTATGTTCAATGTCTGACTGAGAATGAAATGAACCAGGTTCACTGTATGACTGAGAGTGAGATGGACTATGGTCAGCTGGGGATTGTTCAGATGTTTCTTCTCCCAAATCGATGAAATGAGGTCCTTTTATTTGCGTTTTCCTCAATTTCCCCTTAAGTCTGCTGCTTCTTCTCACACGCTGTGGTCCACTATCTTTTTGCTTTTGTTTTCCTTTCTCTTTCTTCTTAGCCATAGATGAATGTGCTTGAAGGTGAATCAGTCTTTCAGATAACACTTGATGATCTTCTTCGGAAGAAGGGGTTTGATGTATAGCTTCAATACTTTTTCTCTCTTGTGATGTTATTGGATTTTTACCCTTGGTTTCTTTCTTCTTCCTCTTTGACAGTCTCTCTTTCCTACCAGTTCTTTCAATTGTAGTAGTAGAAGTATTTTGAATTTCATCAATTGTTCTTTTTCTCCTACTTCTTCTTGATGTGCTACCTTCAAGAATTTCTTGAGTAGGAGTAATTTGAGTTTCATCATTTATTCTTTTTCTTCTACTCCTTCTTGTTGTACTACCTTCAGGAATTTCCTGAGGTTCCTCAAAGAAATTTCTAATCAGAAATTGTTCCCATGTGTCTTTCTTCTCCTTTAACTCTTTTTCAATCAAAATTTTTACAAGGCCGTGGTGATATAGATGTGGTTCCACATCTCCTAAATGCTTCTGAACAGTCACATACATTTTCTTCAAACTATTTAATAGAAAATATGGGAGATTGAGAGTTTGATTATCTAGAAAATTCATCAGCAATCTGGTGTGGTACATATACATGGACCCAAAACGGCCTTCACAGGTAATGAATTTTTGAACAACTAGCAGCAATGTAGCCCATTCCTCTTTCAAAGCATGAACAGGAATACCTCTTTTAAAAATAGTTATGTCCATACCTTGGTTTCGTAAGATTATTCTCCAGGCTTCATCATTAATGATTTTATTCTTAAACCAACGCTCACCCTCTTGAAGAAGTTCCGTGGCAGTTGCTATAGATGCTTCATTGACCGCAAACTTAAGGTCTCCAATCTCTACTTCCAGGCCATTGAACGACCTTGCAAATGCTTTTGTAACTTCTTTATGGTAGCCTCTGAACTTTTGGATGAACCGCAACCACTTTTCTTTCTTCAATATATCCCTTACTTGCGGATACCCTTCCATGAACTTAGGTCCTTCTGGTTCTACTCTTAATAGTTTACCCATTCTTCTTTTTGCTCTTCAAAGACTTGCCTGCATGGAGGAGGGTTCAATGGAAGTAGAACGGCTGGATGCACGGAAATGGCACAATGACTATGGGTAGATATCAGAGAGTGGGTATACAGACTATAGCGTAATAGAGAACGAAATGGAGTGAAACAGAACAGAGAGGGGTTTCTTGAGCACGACAGAGATATAGCTGTGAGATTAACAGAACAATAGGAGGAGTATAACACATCTGGCAGTGTTTTGAAATTTGGTGGCTGCGAAATAAATGTGAGCACGTTTAAACAACGGCTATGGATTTATGCGGCTGTAAGAAGTCGTAATCAAATCAACTACGTCTTATTGTCACAGGTGGAATATCGGAGTATGAGTGAAGATCGAAGGTTTAATTATGGTACCGTTTGAGAATGAATGTGGGAGGATAATATGGAGATCGTGAAAGGGTTACGGAATTTGTCAATATAATCATTGCACATAATGGATGGAGCTTATGGTTCATAACTATATAAAAATGTGTTTTCAATGCTATTTGAAATAAATTTTACTCATACCTTGGAATATTTGCCTCTTTCCTTGGTCTTCAATTAGTTGCTCTTCATTGGTATCTTGAATGCTCCATGTCTTCATAATTGGTCCTCACACCTGCATTTAATTTCATGATTATGGAAATAACATCTGGCTGTACATTCTTTTGAAAACAGAGTGGTAGCTGCGGAATCTTCTTCTGGCTGCGGAAACTGGAATCAGCTGCGGAAACAGATGTCAGCTGCGGAAACTGACACAGCTATTATTTGGATGAATGGAGATGAACAGATGAAAAATGACCAAATGGAAACGGTCATGAAAAAGAATTTTATTGATGAAATGGAATGAAATAGATAAAATGAAGTGGAATGGAGTGAAATGAAGTGAAATGAAATGGAATGAAGTGGAATGGAATGGAGTGGGTGGTCACAAAATTTGTGAAATGAAAGAGAGATTTTTTTTTTGGAAAATATAGAGTGTCAGGTGTTCCTGATTTTCACCCTATATTTTCTGTATAAGACTGCCAATCAGTGATTGGTTTTCAGGCTTATACAATTTTTTTTAATTTTTTTATTTTTTTATTTTTATTTTTTAACTAAAAAGAACAAAATCTAGGCTGGTGGAGAAGAAGAATTCTTCTGTACCAACCTGATTGCATAATTCTATTGAAACATTTTGAAAAATTCCTCCTTTGAGAGTGGCTTATGATAAACTTTCAATCTGTGGCCATTCACAATAAGAGGAGTTTGAAACTCATCAATGGTCTTGATTCTTACCGCTCCATTGCTAAAGATCTTGTCAATCTCATATGGCCCAAGCCAATGAGTCTGAAATTTTCCTTGAAAATCTTTAAACTTGCAATCAAATAACAATGCCCAATCTCTTTCTTGAAACTTCTTCTCTTTGATGTACTTGTCATGCCATTTAGCTCTTTGATATTGAACTAGATCAGTTCTTAGAATTGCCTCTTGTTTGATCTCATCTAGCTCATTCAACTGCTCCATTCTATGCTTTTGGGCTTCTGATAAGTCCATCCCCAACTGAACTGCTATCTTGAAGGTCTTGACTTGGAACTCAATGGGGAGCAGGATTTCTTTCCCATAAACAAGTTCATAGGGAGAATGTCCTGTTGTATTTCTCCATGTAGTTCTGTAGGCCCACAAGGCTTCAGGAAGCCTTTCTGCCCAATCTCTTCTATGTAGATGAACAGTTTTGGTGATGATACTTTCAAGAACTTTATTGGTAGACTCCACTTGACCATTTGCTTGCGGATGGTAAGGAGTAGAACTTCTGTGCTTGATTTTGTATTCATCCATCAACTTCTCCACCAATTTGGATGTGAATTGGCTTCCCTGATCTGTCACAATTTCTCTTGGAACACCAAAGCGAGTAAAAATATCCTCATAAAGAAAATGAACGACTGAATTTTCAGTAGCAGATACTAATGCTTTGGCTTCTACCCATTTAGTAACATAATCAGTACAAACCAATATATACTTATTTTGCTTAGATGGTGGATTAATAGGTCCAATGAAATCTAAAGCCCATTTTTCAATGGGTTCAATGAGTACTTGTGGTTGCAATGGCATTTCATTTGAAAGGGTAGGTTTCCCTACTCTTTGGCAGTTGTCACACCTTCTGACATATTGTTTTTCATCTTTGAAGAGAGAAGGCCAATAATATCCTAAAGAGAGGATTTTATAGGCCGTCCTTTTGTCTACAAAGTGTCCGCCGCATGGTTCATCATGACATGCCTTAAGAATATCAGGCATTTCATCTTCCCTGACACATCTTCTGATCACAAGATATGGCCCTGTTTTAAACAATTCGTTAGAAATCCATGAATATTTTGAACTCTCCTGAATAATTTTTCGTTTTTCACTTGGAAATAAATGTGAAGGTAGTTTCCCTATAACCAAATAGTTAGCAATATCTGCATACCAAGGAGTTTTAATAGTTACTGCAAACAAGTATTCATCAGGAAACTTATCCTCTACAGGAGAATATTCTTTAGTATTCTGAATCCTAGACAAGAAATCAGCTACTGTATTTTGTTTTCCTGGTCTATCCAACACAGTAATATTGAATTCTTGCAAAAGTAAAAGCCATCTTGTCACTCTGCCATTAGTAACAGGTTTGTTCATTAAATATCTAATCGCAGAATGGTCAGTATGAATAAAAGTTTCATAGCCTGTTATGTAATGTCTAAACTTATTAATTGCATGAACAACAGCTAAAAACTCTTTTTCAGTCACAGTATAGTTCAACTCTGTGGGAGTCAAATTTTTACTGGTATAATAAATGGCATAAGGAACTAAATCTTTTTGACCCAACATAGCTCCTAGAGCTGTATCTGAAGCATCCGTAGAGATATGGAAAGGGAGTTTCCAATTTGGTCCTCTCAAGATAGGTGCTTCAGATATTCTTGTTTTCAAAGTTTCAAAGGCTGATTGACAATCAGGATGCCACTTAAATTCACAGTATTTTGTAAGCAATTTGAAGAGTGGAGATGCTATTTTAGTGAAGTTTTCTATAAATCTTCTATAGTAACCAGTAAATCCTAGAAAACTTCTAACATCTCTTTTACAATTTGGAATAGGTAACTTGGAGATGACTTCAAGTTTTGATTTATCAACCTTAATCCCATCTCCTGAAATATGATGTCCTAAAACAATCCCTTCAGTAAACATCATAAAGCATTTTTCATGGCTTAATGAAAGGTTTGTTTCTTTACATATTATAAGAACTTTTTCCAAATTTTCTAATGCCTCTTCAAATGAATTACCATAAACTGTAAAATCAACCATATAAACCTCTACACAATCATGGATTAGATCAGAAAAAATTCCTAGTACTGCTCTTTGGAATGTTGCAGGTGCATTACATAACCCAAAAGGAAGTACTCAATAGGCAAAAGTTCCCCATGGACAAGTAAATGTGGTCTTATCTTGATCTTCAGGTGCTACCTGAATTTGATTATAGCCACTAAAACCATCCAAAAATGAAAAGTACTTTTTACCTGCTAATGTATCTAATACCTGATCGATAAAAGGCAAAGGAAAGAGATCCTTCAAAGTTGCTTTGTTCAATTCCCTGTAATCAATGCATACCCTCCATTTACCATTCTTTTTGGGTACTATAACCAAAGGAGAAACCCATCGGCTATCTGAAATTGGATAAATAAAGTTTACATTGAGTAGTTTTTGGAGCTCTTCTTTCACTATCTCCCTAAGATTTGGATTCATCCTTCTTTGAGGTTGTCTGATTGGTCTACTGTTTTCCCCAATATAGATATGATGGATGCAAGTCTTAGGATCAATACCCTTCATGTCAGTATACTCCCATGCAAATGCAGTAGAATGTTTTTGCAAGATTTTGGTTAGTTCTTCTTGTTGTGACTTTTCCAAATGTTTGTTGATATTTAATGTTTTTCCTGGAAAAATCTCAATAGTAGAACTACCAAAATCTTCCAGAGAGTAAAGAGACATTTGTCTTGATGATAAATATTCTATGTCAGATTCCAACTGAAATTGTGTGGGGTCATATTCTGAAGATGTCTCAAAATTTTCTAATGTGTTCAGAATTTGACTATCCTCACTGATTTCAGAAATGGTAAAGACAGGTTGTATAATGTCCTCATCATCGTCCCATTCATTGTCTCCTACTTCTATAATTGCTTTTGCTGGAGGATACAAATTGAATTTCTTTGTCGAATTACCATTAGAAATGTACATGTCCCCAGATCTACAACTAATAAAAGCATCAGCTGTGGCTAGCCAAGGTCTTCCTAAGATAAGTGGGTGCCCTCCTAGATTATTCTTGGGAGTCAAAATCATAAAATCTACCGGATATTCCCAAGAATCTAAGGAGACTAAAATATCTTCTAATACACCATCTGGTTTAATAATTGATCGATCTGCAAGTTGCAGTAAAGTAGGTGTAAAAAGAAGGTTAGGAAGTTTTAACTGGTCCATAGTCTGTCTACTCATAATGTTGATAGCAGCCCCTAAGTCAATCAATGTATTTGGAATTTCTATCCCATTTATATGTGTCTTGACAATTGGACTTCCTGGATCTACATACTTCTGCATGGTAATTTTTCCCATCATAATATCCGCAATCTTTCCTACCAGGTGGATTCTTCTTGTGTCTTTTAGTTTCCTTCCTGGTCTTTTG
Source organism: Pinus albicaulis (assembly GCA_034641835.2). NCBI lineage: Eukaryota > Viridiplantae > Streptophyta > Pinopsida > Pinales > Pinaceae > Pinus > Pinus albicaulis. The sequence goes on from CM076583.1 coordinate 106,649,267, forward strand.
AAACTCAACTCCTTTATGGTTTTTGCTAGAATAGGAATCTCTCGAATGGCTTGTAACAAGGGAATATTGATACAAACACTCTTCAATTCATCTAGAAAATCATAGTTAGGCAACAAAATTTGTTTTTCCACCCCCTTGTCAATTTGTAGTCTTTCAGGAAAAGGAGGTGTAGATGAAGATGCAAGTTGCTCAACTATAGGAGTTGTGGAGGTTAACTTTTCTTTTTCTTTTTGAATGATTGGATTTTAAAGAGATGCTTCCTCAGAACCCTTATTGACTTGAAGAGAATCCTCCTCAGAGGTATCTTGCTCTTGAATATCTATAGAAGGTTTTTCTAAAACTCTACCAGATCTGAGTTGTACATCAATGAGAGGAACAATCATATAGGTAGGAAATTGTTGTCCTTCTACCATGTAAGTATTCTAAGGATTTTTATTATTAGGATTTGGCAATGGCTGAGCTGGAAGTTGATTTGTCTTTTGTTGGTATGGGAGCATGAGTTGAGGATTTGGATTTTGTTGAGAAGGTTGTTGTTGTGGAAATGGAAATGAAAGTTGTGGATTTGGGTTTTGAAGTTGTGGAGCTTGTTGATTTTGAAAAGATGGAGGATATTGATAAATTGAGCAAATCTCCCATAAGGATTTTGCATCCCTTGTACCCATGGCTGATATGGATTCTGATGTTGGGGCCAAGGTTGTTGCCAAGGATTCCAATTTGGTGGGGTTTGAAGATTCATAGGGTTGTTAAACCCTTGATTTTGTTGTCCCTACCAAGGTCTTCTTGCAACAAAACAGAGAGATTCTACTGAATTTGGGTCTTCTTGAAAAACAGCTTTGAGTCCAGGAATTGAAGGACAATCCTTGATCTCATGATTCTCTGAGCAAATCATACATGTTTCTACAATTTTTTCATCCAAGGGACATTCCCTTAAAGCATGTTTCTTCCTACATTTCGGACAAAAGATGGCTAAAGCATCTGTTTCTGCTTGTTTTGGATTTTAAGGGTGTCTGGTTGTTCACTAAGGCTCCCTAAGATATCAGTTTTGAACTCATCAAGCATATTACAAATCTCTGCCCTACTTACTGATCCAGTTGCAGATTTGTTAGCCCTAATAAGAGAAGGATCCCTAGGCCCTTTTCCTGTTTTAGATTTTCCTCTTGAGAGATGGACACATAGTTCTATTATGTCACGAAGTGGAAGTTGAGAAATGTCTCCTTTCCCCATCATGTTTAAAATATCTATCCATTCATCTCTAATGGATTTTAATATGAGGGCTTTCAAGGTTTCATCATCTAAGTTTCTCATCTTTGCTCTTTTCAAGTTGTATTGAAATCTTTCAAGTAAGTCTTCCAAATTTTCATCTTCTTTTTGCATCATTTTGAATACCTCATCCTCGTGATTGGTGGGCATACAATAGTCCAAGTATCTATCCAAAAATGTTTGTTTCATATCATTCCAAGTCCTAATAGATTGAGTGGCTAATCCCATGAACCATTTCAAAGCAGCTCCCTTCAATGTTGAAGGAAACAGTTTGAGTTTTTGAGAGTCTTCCATATAGTCATAGGTTCGGCACACAACTTTAAACTCAAACAGAAATGTTTCAGGATCCTCACTTCGCAATCCATAAAAGTTAGGGAGGACAGATGGTGAGATATTTTTCATTGTTGTATGAGTTTCCTCATCAACTATAGGGAATCCAAACAAGTTGTCTCCTTCCCTATTTCTACCATTATTTCTTTCACCATTGTTGTCTCCATTGTTTCCTCCTCTTCTACCTCTACCTCTACCTCCATCTATTACTTCCTCTGCCATGATAGTTTCTTTAGAGTCCTTAAAGTCCTCTGATTCTTCTATCAAGGGAGGATGAGAGGGAGTCTCTTCCTTTTCTAAATGAGATTTGGTAGGTGGTATAGGAGAATCCTCTAATTCAGCTACTCCTTGAATTCCAAAATCTTAAGGCTAGGGGTAGATGGTGGTGAATCTTGTCTATGCCTTGAAGAAGATGGAGTTGTGAAAATCGAACTCTTGGCTTTAGCTATAAACCTTCCCCTAGAATCTCTTGCTCTATGCATGTCATTTTTTATTTTTTTAAAAGTTGGGCTAATAATTCTCTTTCTGATCTTCCAGGTCACACTAGGTGCAAGAAGAGAGCATACTTAAGAAATTACCGAACCAATAACTCTCTTTTCTGATCCTCCAGATCACACTAGGTGCAAGAGGAGAGCATACTTCAAGAAGTTATCAAGTTTTCCCTTCTTTTATGATTTTATGTTTTTTTTTTTTTTTTTTAAGAAATTGGATACCTAGTTACACTTCCCCGGCAACGGCGCCAAAATGTTTGGTCAATTTAGTGTGTCCTAAATTGCTGCATTTAATTTGTCAATCCGGGATTCGTAAGCTGATGAAGTGCGGCGCACTATATGTGCAAGATAACCTATTTCTTAACTTTTTGTCATTTTTGGTTTTTTTGTGAAATTCTAAAAGAAAAGTATGGAGACAAATATTCAAGACAACAATGTCTTTCTAATGATTTTCCAAACTTCAAGAGAATTTTAAAAACACACAATGACAAAATTAATTCTTCAAAGAAAATGAAATTGCATCACTACTCTAATCAAACAAACAATAAACTACTGATCATGAAACTCATTATTCTTGCTGCTATTCAAACATAAAAGAAACTATGTTGAAAGAAATCCAAAAGTTGCAACAAAGTAAATCTAAATCAAATTACATCAACTTGTCTTCTGATCCCTCATCATTAGTCTAGCTATGATTTTTGGAAGTAACCATAAACAACTTGAGAAACTCGACATCTAACTTGCAGAAAGTAAACTAATATCAAACTGCACATTCATAACTCAATCCCTCACCATCAGTCCAGCTATGGCTTTCGGAGGTAATTGAAGATGTCATGAGCAATTTAATATATCTAACTTGCAGAAAGTAAAATAATATCAAACCACACATTCATAATTCAATCCCTCGCCATCAGTCCAGTTGTGGCTTTCGGAGGTAACTGAAGATGTCATGAGCAATTTAATATATCTAACTTGCAGAAAGTAAACTAATATCAAACCACACATCCATAATTCAATCCCTTACCATCAGTCTAGCTGTGGCTTTCGGAGGTAACTGAAGATGTTATGAGCAATTTAATATATCTAAATCTAACTACTGAAGCAAATGAGCAAAACTGAATTAAACAAAGCAGTACTGAAATTAAACAGAAACTAAGAAAAACAAATTAGGAGCAGAACAATGTTAATTCCATGTCATTAGTCAAAAAGTTATGCAAATGCCCGGGCTGCCTATTTATAAACTGAAACAAGAACACTGATCAGTTATCAATAACATAAAACATGAAAGACAGAATTAAAATGGAAAGCATGAAAGATTATAAACAGAAATGAAGCATATATACCATGAAAGATGCAATGTATAAACATGTGAATGAATTATGGCACAATGAGTTTTAAAGAAATAAAACAAGAACTATACAATAATGCACAGAACCTTGGCAAGTGCAGGGGACCTCTACACCAGCCTTGGCAACAGCCTTCAAGTCTGAATTACGCTTGGAAACAAAGTCTTCTTATGTATTAAAATGCAGTCATAACAGAAAGGTGATGTTACGGCACAGTGGCAACATAATTACATTACAGAGCTATCTCCAGACTAATCGAGACTAATCTAATATGGGTATACAAACGCGTTATTTATAACAAAGGAAATACAACTGATTCCCTAAAGTTTATGCTGATGGAGAACACGTAGACCATTACGTCCACAGATCTAGGATCATGGCCGTATTGAAGAGTAAATCTATGAGGAGTGGATGTTTGAATTCGGCTATGGAGCCATGTACAGATGTTGATTTGTCTCCCGCAACTCAGAAACGGCCATATGAATCTTCACGTGACACGAAACAGAGTCCTGTCACCGTGGGACTCTACGGTTGACTTCCATTTGGACACCTTTGACCGCAGCCTCTTTAGATGAATTTGCTCGAGCCAATAGGACATGATCCATGTCCACATCATTTCTGACTTGCCCATGTGGCTCGTTTTTCCTGTAGACACCTGTAACATAGAGTTTCACAAAATGGCTGCGGAAAGTTGCAGCAGCTGCGGAAAGTGGCAAGATTCCGCAGCTAGATGAGAAAAATCTAAATCAAACAGCAGACACAAAAATATAATTAAAAACCATGTTAGATGCTCTTTTGCAATTAATATACAATGATATTGACAACTTGGAAGGTTCAGGTGGATGAAAAAGGTCTAGAAAGATGTATGGAAAAGATGCAGATTTGAGACTCAACAATAACAAAGAATAGTCTAAGATCAAGTAAGGACTTTGAACCTATCATGCTTTTGACATAGTCTTAGGGAAACTTTCAGACAACTTTTGGAGATAAAACTAGAGGACAGGGCAAACCATAGAGTTCCCTAGTTCAACTTTACTGAGCATAAACTGAAAATAGCATTCAGGAACAATGTTTGAAGTTTAGACAGTAAGACATGGGCTCACCAACCTTCCTTAACTGCTTGGACTATATTAAATCATTCTTAAACAAGAAATTGGAAGAAAACATGAAGATAAAGCTTATCAGTAAAAGTAGGGTACTACAAAGAGTAAATCCTAGCTTTATATTTGTTGTTCTTTATCAAAGAAGTTGGAAAAAATGGAAACAAAAGAAAATAACAATTTACAATAAGAAAAACATCACCATTGACATAGACTAGGATCCCATAAATCAGCTTGTATTTGATGGTTCAAACCAGTTACAATCATGAAGTCCAGTGGGCCTCTACAGCTTCAAACTTCTCATATCAAATTTAGGTATCTTCAATTACAAACAGAGCTTACAACAGCTTCAGAAAACTATTTACATACCTCAGATATTTAGATACCAACCTTTGTTTCGTCTTCTAAAGAAGTATTTATAGAAGAAATGAGGAGGTGAATGAGAGAAACGATCTTTGTGTTCAATTAATACAGTTTAATGCTTCTCGGCCTTTGAGGGGCTCAACAGAGAATATTTCTGATATTTGCTCTGTATTAATTGATTTTCATTAAGTATTTTTGCCGCTTAGGAGAGTTTGTTAACTTTAAAATTATTCATGCAAGGTTTGCAATAACTCTGACTGCTTTAATCAAAATATCATTAACTAAAGTAATAACTCTGCCTTCTTCTAATTTATTGAAAGATGCAGGTGGCACTTTTATGGCTGGAGAGGATTTAATTCGCCTCTGATGTGGCAGTGGAGGTTTCTCGGACTAATAGATCTCATTATTTTTTCCCTAAAACACTGTTAATATGCTTTGATCCTGTGTTTTAAGTCTGATCAGGCTTAACCTTTGTCTTTAGGTCTTGATGCTATCTTTAACTGTATGGATTAGGCTTTTGATAGTCAATTTTACACCTTAACCCCTAAAACTGTGTTTAAAATCTTTGATCCTTCATCTTTGCTTTGATTTTATGCTATAAAACTGATACTCTTTGTCTGATTAAGGTTCACTATGTTTTTGTTGCTTTACAGGGGCGTAGAGGGTTTTAATGTTATCAGTGCTCATGAGGCATAGATAAATCATGATGTGAAACCTTAAAACTCCTTCTCTTCATGGATGATGGCCTGGGGATCATCATCCCTGGCCATTCATTTCTCCTTAAAATAATGGAAAAAACCTTTAAAACCTTTAAAAAACAAACAAGGTTATGAAAAATCTGGCGAAAACAGGTCACAGGCTGCTTTGGAAGGTTTGGGTGTAAGATTAAATCGTATCCATTGGATGAACAGAACTAATGGTCAAGATTGCTTGACAGAGTTCAATTGGAAGGCAGTTTGGTGAAACGGTGGTGGAGATTAAGTCCGAGACGTTGATCTATATTGATCAACGGCTGAGATCAATCGGGGACTTATAATGTAGAGGGGGTAAGATTATGATAAAATGGAAGAAATTGCAAAGGAAATGGGAGAAAACCTTTATCGGCAGTGAAAATGGATAAAATGAAGTTCGAATGCGGGATAAATAAGAGTCGTCGATCTAGATAAATGAACGGTCAAGATCAGATAACAGAATGCTGGGGATTTCAGATGGTGGGGAAATGGAATGGGGGGAAGGTTTAATTAGGATCGTCGATCTTCAGAGATCGATGGTGGAGAAGACTCAATAAAATGTCTGGGAGAGAAAACAAAGGGGCAAATAATTGGGGTTAGATGCATTCTGGGCTGTTGGATGAGTATGATGGACGGCGAAGATTAATCATGAAAGTTCACTGAGGAGGGTGATAAGCGGAAAACCGGCAGTGCTCTTCGCGCGGGGCTAAGGACAGTAAATGGTTTTTCCTTTTTGAACACGATATATGTTTGCGTTTGACACGTGTCTTTTTAATTCCGCCCATATCACGTAAATTTTTGGCATTAACTTTCTGGCTTGAAATCATGTGATATGGAGTTTTAGCCATTGGATTTAGGGCAGAGAGATCTGACGGTGGGAGTGTGAGCACGATGGGATAAGATGCGCGGGAAAAAAATGGTGGGGCAGGGTCAAGGTGGTTTAGATCTGGACCATTGGATCTCCGGAATGAACGGTCGAGATCTATTGATGGGGGAGATAGGTCCCAAAGGAGTTGGGCCTATCGGGTTTAATCTAGACCGTTAGATCTTAAGAATGAATGGCCCAGATTTAAAGATGGGGCAATGAAAAGAATATGAGATGGGATTTCAGGCAGAGATCGGGTGAAATGTGGATCGTCGATCTGCAGAGATCAACGGTGGATATTTACCGAAGGATTTCAAACTACGAGGCTTTGTGAATCAACAAAGGAATTCGGGTTTGATCTGGACTGTAGGATCTATGAAATGGGTGGCCTAGATTTGATCGCAAGATCGCAAATCAGCGGAGGCAAGGAGAAGGCAACAATGAAATGTGCCGATGCGATTAAGCGCGGTCTGTTAGATCTAGGAGAGATCAATGGTCATGGTTGAATCGACAGGTTGTAATGTTGGAGGGCTGCGAGTGGAGCACAATTAAATCTAAGCCGTCAGTTCTTGTGGATTCAATGGTTCAGATTAAATCGCAGGATCGCAATCGGAGGAGGTGAAAGGAAAAGACAGATGGATTATTGCGATGTGATGGAGTATCAACCGTTAGATGAAAGGATGATCGATGATTCAAATTAAATCGGAGATCGCATTGGGAGGAGGCAGTATGAAGAATAGGCGCAATGCGATGAGCTGATGGTCGTTGATCTTGGAGAGATTGACAACCCAGATTTGTTTAAAACATATTTTTTGGTCATAATGAAAAAGTCAGGTTTTTTATGAAATATAAAGGAAAAATAAGGTTTGGGAAAGGTTTTTTGGTGTTTTCAGCGCCTGGTTGCAGGGCTTTGGGTTATGTGAAGAAGGAAAAGGGATCGGGGGTTAAAAGAAGAGGGCTTAATCGCATCGGAGTTTTTCAAAGCAAAAGGCGAATAATGAAATAAGAATACCTCGATTGTGATTGCGCGATGGGGGGTTTAGATCCTGGTTACGGCTCCGAGTCTTATGCGAAGAAAAGGAGCTGGGGCTAAGGCAAAAGGGGCTTAAGGCCTTAGTGCAAAAAAGACTATTTTTTAAGATTTTTGAAGGATTTTCAGAGGTTTTTAGAGGTTCCGATAAGGTTAAAAAAGGAGTTTTAAACCTTATCAAGAGAATTTAATGAGGGAAAAGAAGGAAAATGATGGAAATGGAGGAACTTTATGAAGAAAAATGGGATGAAAATGGTGTTATTAATGAATGGAAGGAGGGGTAAAATGAAGGGGAAAATGGGTTTTTGAGCAGTCTTTTTCTTCAAGAAAACAACATATTTTTCAGGATTTATGAGGGAAACAATGATGAAGATTATATTAAAGGATAAATACCATCATAAGACTTCAAGAACTGAAATTTTTTAACATGAATTGTTTCTTGAAGGCTACAAAAAAAATTTAGCCACCATTTGATATGACAAATTTTACAAGTGGCTAACAATGGCCACTTAGAAAAAATTCCAAGTGGGTAGGACCGAGAACAGAGAGGGTTCTGTCTTGTCCTTTTTCTCGCAGCAGGTTTTCGACCAGTCCCTGACATGGGGGGTAGCTTTGAGGAGTGCAAAAATAATATTCTCCCATTCGGAAAAGTAATGAACCGATAAATATCATTCTAATAGATTAAACCATATATCTACATCATCTGCATCTATTTTGCCCTCAAATATGGGAATATCAAATTTTACTTGTACCTTAAAGGGAGTCATGCCTCTAGAGTGGCTGCTGGATGCATATGCATCACCGGTGGGCAGTCGTTGAAGGATCTGAACAAAGTTATCCATCATCGTGTTCCTTTTTTTTTCAAGGGCCTTCTCGAGCAATATTTTGATAGGATCTCCTATTCCCTCATATTTCTTTTCATCCCCCATGGGTGGTTGTCAGGGTTTGCGAGGTTTATCTTCAAAGGTTCAACCATATCGAGCCTTAACTACTTTTACCTCGACCTCATTGGGAACATGCAAAGAAGGATAGAGAAAGAGAAAACCACTCTAATACCACTGATCTGTATTTATTCAAAAATGCAACAAAATACACATATAAACATAAATACAAAGATGCAACAGAAATAACACTTCATTTTATTAATATCAAAGAACCAAAATTTGATTACAGACAAGATGGAAATAAACTAGCTAGGGCGTTGTTAGCTTATCTCTGAGAGGAGATGTGGTGGCTATAGGCCTATAAACTGTGTTACAGTGAGGCTTAAGGGCCTATTTATTATTGAGAAACAATGGAAAACCATAAAGGCCCAAAAACCTAACCTTAGGAGATGAAGCACCAAAACTATGGGCCTTGTTTGGGTAAATTGGTACATCAACTTCTCAGGGAGGTAACTTTGGCATACAATCTCCGTTTGACACACTCAATACCTTGTTAGAAATATCTATCCAAGGACTACAAATTTTGGGTGATGAAAATTTGTTTATATACCCACGTTGCTCCCATTTTACCCAAAAATGTCGTTTAGGGCCTCAAAACGAATCTGGAAGTTGAGGACCCAAAAAAATGCTAAAAATATTAAACTGTGCTATAATTAAGGAAACTGAAAAACTGAAAGAGACAATGGTGGGACCCCAAGTGGAATAGGTGGGTGGCCACCAATATCCACCTAGATCATGATGAGTTGATGGGATCACTTTTATCCCATGAGAAAAGGATAGAAAGAAATAAGTATTTCACTTTAGAAACCACTTTCAAAAGTGACCTTTCTATTTCAAGAGACAGAGCTCAAGGCAGATATAGATTGAGAGGCAGCGGATGAGGCTGAATACATGGTGGTCAGAGAGATGGCCGAGAAGATCATGGACATGAAAGTGGAAGCAACAACAAAATCTTCAAAAATAATCTAAGAGTTGACAAATCAAATGTGAGATGTTATTATTTCAATAAATTTGGTCACTATGCCCATGATTGCAGGAAGAGGATAATTGATCAAGGAAACCAGAGAGCTAATGTTACTATAGAGAATACTAACCGCATATTCCTAGCTTTCTATACCATGCATGAACTTTCTGATAATGTGTGTCTATTAGACAATGGTTGTAGTAACCACATGACAAGAAATAAGAATTTGATTGTGAATTTGGATCAATATGTGAAAACAGAGTTAAAGTTGGGGACTGACAAGACTGTTGGTGTAGATTTCAAAAGAGTGGTCAACATTTTGAACAAGAAATGGGAGCTAGATGTAATATCAGAGGTATATTATATCCCTGGTCTCAAATATAATTTGATAAGTGTTGGCCAATTGACAGATAAAGGATACAAAGTTATTTAAGGACAAGAGTGTGTTATATATGACAATCCCCCAAGAAAACAACTGATAGAAAAATTTCAGATGATGAGGAACATATTCTTTCCTCTAATTATGAATTACAGTGATCATGTGAGTTTGTTTACAATTGCATGTTCTAATGATTATTGGTTGTGGCACTTTCATTTTTGACACTTGCACTTTTTTGGTTTAAGATTGTTTCAACATAAACAAATGGTCAGAGGATTATCTCCCATCAAAGAACCTGCTAGTACTTGTGAGTGTTGCATCTTGGGAAAACAACACCATGAGATTTTTCCAAAGGGAGTTGCATATAGATCAAATGAACCTTTTGAGCTAGTGCATACAGACTTGTGTGGACCTATGTGGACACAATCGATTGGTGAAAGTTGTTACTTCCTCACTTTTATTGATGATTATACCTGAAAGACTTGGGTTTACTTATTGAAGAAAAAGTTTGAAACTTTTGCAAAGTTCAAATAATTCAAAGCCTTAGTAAAGAGCCAAAGTGATCGACAAATCAAGGTATTGAGGTTATATCATGGTGGAGAATATGATTCAAAGGCATTCCATGATTCCTACAAACAACATGGAATCATAAAATAATTTACAACTAGATACACACTGCAACAGAATGGTGTAGTAGAGAGAAATAACATAACGATCACGAATATGGAAAGGAGCATGTTGAAAGGAAGAAACTTGTCTAATGCGTAATGGGAAGAAAAAGTTGCATGTGTTGTTTATGTGATAAACATATATCCTACAAAGAGTGTGATTAACATAGTACAAAAAGAAGCATGGTAAAGTATGTCTTTCAACGTTATCATCTTAAAGTTTTTGGATGTGTAACTTATGCACATGTGCCTAAAGAACTAAGAGGAAACTTGGAAGATACCAGTGAAAAATTCATATTTAATGGTCATAGTGAGTAGTCAAAAGCTTACAAATTATATAACCCTATCACCAAGAAGACCATAATCAATTGAGGTGTTGTGTTCAAAGAACAAGATTCATGGAATAGGATTGTAGAAAAAATAGTTGATGCAAAAGAACCATTGATGGAAGAATACGATGTAGCAGAAACGGAGCAACAAAAATCACAAAAGTGGACACTAGCAAGGACTCCAATATTTTCTGAGCAGTAAGGATCTTCAAGCAGATCAACAAACCAAAATTCTTCCAACATCCAACCATGTGATGAATCAAGAAATGGTAAGAGAAAGATGAGAAGTTTGAAATATTTTTATGATGATTTGGATGCTAGTTCAAATTTGGCATTGTTGTCATTCCAACCTTCTTTGTTTGAAGAAGCAATCATAGATGAAAATTGGGTACAAGCCATGTAAAAATAAATTGAAGCTATTGAAAAGAATAATACATGGGATTTGGTTTATTTACCAAAGGATAAAAACATCATTGGTGTGAAATGGGTGTACAAGACAAAGTTGAATGAGATAGGTGAAATTGAAAGATTTAAAAAAAGACTTGTAGCAAAAGGATTCTCATAGCAAATGAGAATAAATTTTGGAGAAAAAATTTCACATGTAGCCAGATTGGATAATATAAGAAAAGTTCTAGCCACAACATCTCAAAACAAGTGGAAAGTATATCAGATAGATGTGAAATCAACATTCTTAATGGAATTCTAGAGAAGAGATCTATGTGCAACAACCTCTAGGTTATGAAGTTGAATGTAAAACCGATAAAGTTTACAAGTTGAAGAAAGTTCTTTATGGACTCAAGAAAGCACTTAGCTTGGTATAGAAGAGTAAAGACTGCATGATCAAGAATGGATTTTGTAGAAGAAAAAATGAGTCTACCTTGTACACAAAGGTAAATGAGCATGGACATATTTTAATTGTTTGCTTATTTGTTGATGATATGATTTTTACATGTGACCTTGAGTTAGATGAATTTAAAGTAGTAATGATGAAAGAATTTGAGATGAAAGATCTTGGCCTCATGAAATATTTTCTTGGCATAGAAGTTGAGCAATCTGAAAAATGAATTTTTATTTTCCAAAATAAATATTATAGAGATTTGCTGAAAATATTTAGGATGGATAATTGCAAACCTCTCCCTACACTAGTTGCAATAAGTAAAAATTCAAGCAAGGATGATGAAGGATCAAATGTCAATCCAACTCTATTCAAAAGATTAGTTAGAAGCCTCAGGTATCTCACAACTACAAGACCAGATATTATTCAAGGAGTGAGTTTGATTTCTAGATTTATGGAGACTCCAAAAGACACACATTGGAGTGTAGGAAAAATAATTCTAAGATACATAGCAGGAACTAGAGATTGTGGCATAATGTTGCAAGTACAGAAAAAAAGGATTTGATTGGATACTCAAACATTGATTTTGCAGGTAGTTTGGATGATATGAAGAGCACTTATGTTTATGTGTTCCATATAGGTTCAGACATGATTTCATGGGCATCTAAGAAGGAACCTATTATGACACTTTCATCAGCGAAAGTAGAATATGTAGCAGCAATATCAACAACATGTCAATAATTTTGGTTAAGAAGAGTATTGGGTGGACTCAAGAAGAAACAACAAGGATCAACAAAAATATATTGTGACAACACCTCAACGATTTCACTATCCAAGAATAGTGTGTTTCATTAAAAGAGAAAGCATATTGATACTCAATATTATTTTATTAGAGAACATGTGAGCAATGGAGAAGTTCACTTGAAGCCTTGTAAATCTAGTGATCAATTGGTTGACATATTTACTAAGTCATTAGCAAAAGGTGTGTTTGAGTTTCATAGAGGAAGTCTGGGTGTTGTAAGCCTAGCTGATACATAGACCAGTAGGGATGTTTGAGTTGCCATGAGTCATGTCCTACTTTAGCGGTCGTAATTAAGGGGGAGTGTTAATAGCTAATTAATCCCACATGAAAAAGTTGGCTAAAATTAGAGTCAGTTAACTGAGTGTTGATTCAATTCCAGTTAAGTGATAGTCAAATTTAGTATGTGGTTGCATGTCTAGTTATATTAGGTGAGTCAATAGTCATAAAAGTATAAATACCCTTCCTTGGGTTCACTGTAATAAATCAAGTTTGTATGATCAATAGAAGAGCCATAACTCGTGTGTTTTGTGTGTTAAATTTTTGTTTTACCTCCTCTTCCTTTCCAAAATCAGATTATTGAACCTCGTCGTCATCTTATGCAGGGATCTTGCTTTGAGACTATCCATTGTATGCATTTTTTCACTTGTGGTGTGGTGTGATGATACAGACCCAAGGAATATATTTTGGAAACATATGATTCCCTTTTTATTTTCTCCGTAATGAGGACGTTGGGAACTCTAGGTATGGATACATCAGACAAAAATAACACTCGTTTAACATCCCACTCATCTTCAAGTCTAATGCTCCACTCTCCTCGTTCTTTGTTCCCCTTACTTAATTATAAGGTTGCTTCTTCTATGACATTTTTCCATTGTCAATCTCAAAATGGGAGTTAGACGCAGCCATTTTATGGGAATAATTAGTAGAACAAAAGAAGAAGATGAATATGATAGCATCTAACACTTCAAAATATCATTACCCACTACACAAGTGACTCCTCTTTATCATAATGTGCGACATCTATAGTGAAAGTAATTTTTTGAGATATTTCCATTGGGGCAGAGTTCAATAACATGCCATGTCAAAAACATTTTTCGACCAAGGAAATATTGTGGGAAGAAGAATTATACTGACCTTATCAACAAATGAACCTGAGTCAATAAGATATGGTGCAAAAGCATGCAAGTGTTACTTGATACAGATAATCATTCTTTATTTGGTAGTGATATTATTATTTTCAAATATCATTGTTGTTGGAAAATTACTCCCAACTGCCACATTAAACAACTAAAGACAACCATTTTCAGAAAGTACACAATCGTGGTCCTCAACTATAATGCTCCTCTCTCGTGATTCTATAGGTTGATTATGCTACGACGTCTATATATGGTCACTCTTGAAGTGGGAGTCATATGGTGCCATTTTTATCAGATCGAACATAATAAGAAGATGAAGATAATAACATCTAATGTTGCAACATGTGGTTTCCCCCTACACAAGTGCCTCCTTTGGCTCCTTTTTATCGAAGAGTGTGGCTTCTATAATGGAAGTAATGTTCTGAGATATTACCATTGGGGCAGATTTCAATAACATGAAACGTCAAAAGAATATTTTGACTAAAGAATTAGACCGACCTTATCCACAAATGAACCAAGTTAATGAGATATAGTGCAAAAGCATGGATGTGTTACTTGCTACAAATATGAATTTTTTTTTTTTTTATTATTATTAATAACGATACTGTTATTTCTGGATATAATTACTGAATTTGTCTATTAATAGTGATATTTATGCATATCATTAGTGGTGATATTTCTAGATATCGTTACTATAATAGTGATATTTTAGCATATCATTATTGGTGATATTTTTAGGTATCATTACTGTGTGACTGAGTTAAGGATAGTATCAATTTTTTTGGGTGGACACTCCATTATCAAAGAAACTGAGTGATTAGAAAAGAGTGGGCATATATGATTTTTAAAGGTGTGAAGAAATAGTGGATTTAGGATTACTAAGTCAAAAATAAAAGTTAAAACTTCGCAAACACACAACCAATTAGAAGACAGGTGAAGGAAAAAGGAAATTTGAATAAATTCAAATAAAATTGAAAACTTTAGGAAAACTTAAGTAATAATAGCCACAAATTTTATGAAAAAAATAATGAGGAGAATTTTTGTTAGAGAGAAAGAGGAAAAAAGGACACAGTATATTAGACACTAGGATAATAAAAATATAATATTTATTAAAAAGGTTAAAAGCAAAAATTTGATCAAATAATTTAAAATATATACCTTACATAATTTGTTTTTGAAAAATATACATTAAAAATAAGATCAAACATGTTTTTCCAATTAAAATTGATTATATATTAAATATCATTTTTTTTCTAACTTTGGTTAAGACATTTGATATAAAATGAAATATAAGGACCAAAGCAAAATCGATCTCTATAATAGTAATGTTTCTTTATTAATAGAACAAAAAAAATACTTTACTTTCATAAATTTTCTATAATCTTATATTTTTCAATTTTTTATTTTTTAAATATTTTATTTTAATATTTATAATATATAATTTTAAACTTATATATTTTTATTTTGAGTAAAGAATTATAAGAGTGCCGATGACAATAAAATAAAGCTTTATGTGGATGCAATGATTCTAAAGCTAGTAATATTGTGAGAAACTTACATTTATATAAATTACAAATTTACCGTCCTTTTAATCTCTACGAATAAAAAACATAAAGCTTTATGCGGATGCAATGATTCCAAAGCTTGTAACATTGCTCGACATTTTTTTTTTTTAGCATTTATGTATAAATTTATGATCATTTTGCTATTCCTTTACTATATGATATGAATGTTTATATAGTGGGTTAGGTTTTGTTTATTCCTTTACTATATGATGTGAATGTTTATATAGTGGGTTAGGTTTTGTTTATATATGAAAGGGCTAAAGGGTTAATTTTTATAATAATACGTTTTTAAAATAAATTAAGATTATTTATGAAAATAAAAACAATGATTTTAAGATCTGAAGTCTTTACTTGTTGTTTTATAACATAGGAGTTGGTGGATTATTAAAAAATATTTAAAATTTTATTAATTATTCACTAAGATTCTTCATAATTTTATCTTTGAATTTCTTAATATATGTTTTTACTTTTGCTAAATGTTTTTTTATATATATATATATTTTTAATATCTATATTAATATTTATAACTTTTATATTACTTATTCTTTTATTATTTCAGAAAAATCTCTAACTATTATATATTCATTATATTTTTACAATTTTAAAACTACTAACCACATTTATCAATGTAGTTGATATAGTCTTATAATACATGTGGTTAATCTACACCAATATACAATTATCAATCACATTAATAATTATTAAATGTATAATGTTAATGTGATATATATATATATATATATATAACAAAATTAATATAATGTTATAAAAATACTAATATTATTTATTTATTTCTCACCATTATATTAATGATTAGCATATACATTTATTAATCTATTAATATTACTATCCATCTCTTTTATACATAATGATGAATTTATGAACAATTCCAACATAGCAATATTAAATTGGAATATTTATATTATAAAATTCAACATTATAAATCCAAAGACTAATATTATATCTAAGATTGACATTATAAATCTTATAATAAATATTTTAAGCCATAAGATTAATATTATAAATGACACATTTAATATTTTAAACTTTAATATTAAAAAACCCAATATTTCAAATCGTGATACTAAATGCAATATTATAAACTGCAAGTGTTATATATCTATGTCTGTGTGTGTCAAATTTTAAGGTCATAGCCAAGCCACACACCAAATTGGTGTATGAGACCCCCTTGTTTGTGGGATAAGGGACCCACCTCCTCACAACTTATAGTTTACGAAGGCATACAAACTCTACCCCCTCTAGTTTTGAACCTGTAACCTCTTATGAGGAAACACATGCTCTTAACCATTAGACCCACTCAAACTATTAAACCCAAGGGAAAATAAGCACAAAGGAAAAATATTAAACGATAAGATTGATAATAATAAACCCAAAGGAAAATAAATCATAGGAATTAATATTATAAACCCAACTCAAAATAAACCTAAAAGAAAAATATTAAACTTTCAAATTAATAAAAATAAAACCAAAGGATTAATATTATAAACCCAAGGAAAAATAAATTAAATGGAAAAACACTAAGCCCTAGGATTAAAATGTTGCATTATCAATAAGAACAATGTGATAAATCATGATATTAAAATTTAATATTAAATTGAATATTAAAAACCCTAACTCCATCAAACCCAATACTATAAGACCTAAGAATAATATTATAAACCCTAAGTTTGTAAACCCTAAGATTAATATTATAAACTCTAATAATAAAACCTAGATATTAATGCTACAAACCAAACTTTAAGATTAGTATTATAAACTCTAATAATAAACCCAAGATATTAGTGATATAAACCGAAATGATTAATTTTATTAACTTTTGGGAAAAATAGACCCAATGGATTAATATTATAAACCCTTAGGATTAATCAACCTAAACGATTACTATTAATTTTAATATTAATAACATAAACCCTTCAATTATAAAACCCAATATTATAAACTCCAATATTAAAAACTAAACATTTCAAATCCTTATACCAAATGTGATATTATAAATCCAACATTAAAAGCCCATATATTATAAACCCAAAAAATTAATATTATAAATCTTTGGGGAAATAAACCCAATATATTAATATTATAGATCCAAGGGAAATAAATCCATGAAGAAAATATTAAACCCTAGGATTTATATTATAAACGAAAAGGATTATAAACTCTAGTATTAATATTATAAACCTAAGGGATCAAACACCTTGAAATTAGTATTATAAACCTTACGATTATAAACCTTAAGATTAAAAACCCAAAAGAATAATTTTATAAATACAATAATGTGATGTTGGTATTTATCAAATAAATTTAAATATAATATAAATATAAATATTTATAATGAATAATTAAAATTAATATAAATATTAATATTAAAAATTATAATATTAATAATATTAATATATAATTTTTAGTAACTAATAGTTAATAATTATTAGAAATTAGTAATAATTATTAATATTTTTAAATTTTTAAATATTGATTATTGATGGCGAGTAAAACCCACATTCCCAGTTTCAGATTATTTCAACCTCCATCTGAGTGTAAAATGCATCCAAAGGTCTTGCCCAATCAACTTCACAATCTAGCAACCTCAACATACTCTTCTTTCCTTTAGCTAACAAATTAAATACATCTGTGTATATTAATATCTCAATCTGAGATTGAGATATTAATTAAATATCCTCTTTTGGTTAAAACCCTGTATTTCATATAAACCCATCACCCTTGGCCAATACAGACATACACTTGTTATGTTAATGGTTGGCTGGGATTGGAACACGGTCCTTATTACAATAGTGCTTGACCACAACAAACATTTAACAAGGCGGGCCACACTAGCCTTTAGTGATACCATTCATTTATAACCAGGGGCTTTATATAATGTTCGGGCTACACATATATTATTAAACTTGTGTCAATGCAACCAACATGCCATACCTTGGTTAAACCCGTAACCCGTAGTTAGGACATTGACAATCAACATATATATGTGCGTGGGGCCCAGCGCCTACGACCCTTCCACATCCAACGGTGGATAATACGTCACACCTGCTTCAATGATCCAACGATCCAACTGGATATCTTGCGAGTTAATTGCACGATCATTAACTCGCGATGAGAGTGGGTTTCCAAAACTGCTTAAGGCCACGTGTCGGCCTATGGCATTGATCGTGTTCAAACGGGGAATACAACTTACCGTAAAAAGGCGGTGCGATATGCCGGAAACCTGCCTTTACTGTGCGGCCTTTAAGGTTCCGACTACTCTTGCTCAGGGTTCCACCTGACTTCACAACTGAATCTTGCCGAAAAATTACAGTTCAATCTCTATTCACCCACGATTCTCACTCATAACATTTCCATACCGCCGCTCAACGACACACAGTCCACTGCCATGGCACTTAACACGAGTTCTATCACGCAGCTAATCACCGAGACTCATGGCCCTTCACATGGATTATCACATGACTTTATTCATTCGACAATTCTTACACCAAGTTAAACTAATATCCAATGGTTTCGGGAAAGGCTTCAACCTCTCACACAGAGGCTAGTAATTCAGAAAAGAATCGGTCCCTCTTCCAACATACAGGACCTCATTAAACCACAATTATCAAATATGTATTCTAGACTACTATACAGCTGATTATCGGGGCACAGAAACCATTCACGCCATAATTAACTTGACAAATGCACAATACTATTGAAGTAATTCTACATTCATATAGTGAAGTACTTACAACCTTGACTCGACCAGATCTTCGAATTACTTGGCCCTTCTCCTCTACTCTATCTCTACGACAGTCCTACGCAACCTATGCAATCCTCTATGCAGGTCTCCCTGACTCTACCACAGAGGTTTACTTTTATATCAATTACAATGAATCGATTCAAATTTCTCAATGACTCACAAACTCTTCAAATTCCTACAATTCCAAATTAGACTAACACTTTGACAGACAGAGACAGACTCCTAAAATTAGCTTAACTTCTGAAATTGACTATCTCTTCAGGTGCCCATTAATCATTCAGGCAATTACAATATTTTCTACATTAAACTAAAATCACTCAATCTATTCAGTATTTACATGACCAAGAAAATATAAGACCCCCCTAAGTCTACCTATATACAAAATATTGGTTTGAGCCTAATGCTCCTGCATCAGACTCCCCAGGTTAAAATAGTTCATGATCTCCTGACCATGGTTTTCATCTTTGTCTGCCTGGATCCCACACTTTGTTCTGTAACTGGTCATCTGTTGCAGCGTTCTTCTTTTGCGATCCTCCTGGCTTCCATATCTTGGTCTGCATCTTTGCACTTTTTATGCCCTCACAGTCTGTTACTGTCTTCTTCTTGTTGCTGTTGTTTCTCAGCTTTCTTGCTGCTGTCCTTTTTTGAGGCATCTTTTGCATCAGCTTTCTTATCAATGCTATTTCTCTGTCTAATCTTTCCTCTGACTGCTGGACTCTCACTTCTATTTACTGCATTCTTATTTCTTCATTTCTTACTGCTGCCTTATTCGCCACCCAATCATCCATACCCTCTCTGCAACAGTCAAATTCTTGCTCCTCTACAAGAAATCCTTCAGCTTGTTGCTTCAACATTCTCTTCAGTAACACTCCAATCAGCTACTGCTCTGCCATTTCACCTTCTTTTCTGAATGTCTTCAGCAAATATTCCAGCCACTTGTTTTTTGCTTGTCTCTCATTGTCAGCATACTGTAAATTGAACTCAATATGTCCTTCTCCTTCTTCTTGGGCAATCCTCAGCAATTGCCTTCCCTCTTCTTGAATGATTCTGCTAATCACCTCAAGTCTTTCAACCACTGAGATTTCATCTTCTATTAGAGTAAAACTCTGATTTTACATTTCTGTAGCAGCCCCAAAATTTTTCCATACAGCCTTCTCCCCAATCTTCTCTTGGCTATTTGGACAAGCCAATTCTTCTCTGTTACCAATAGCAACCAACTTCTGTCCATGAGACATGATTGTCTCATCTTCTTCCAGCTGCTCATCCGCATTCTTCCAGCTGCTCATCCGCATTCTGCAATAGCTCCTTTTCTTTATCATCTATAGGAAAAACAAGTTCCTTCACAGGAGGCATGATAGCCTCATCTTCCTCCTTCTGCAACAGTCGATCACCCTTCAGAACAACTTCAAAAGATGGATTGTTTTCTATCATTCCTATAAACACAGCCAATTCATCAGTTCCAAAACCCCAAGACCCAATAATCCCAACTGATGATTCAATCATCAATTCTTTTTTACCTTCATCCCATTGTATTTTCACATTTTGCAATCCCCAATTCTGAAATTGAGGTCTTCTCTCTTGTATTGAATCCTGCTGATTCAGCATACTCTCTAGCAGCTCAATTTCCCCATTCCATGGTTCAAAATCTTCCACAAAATTATTCTTCTCTTTGAATGGACTGCCCCATGCTGTCAATTTATCTCCATCATCAACAGGGTCTGCATTCATCAAACAATTGTTAGAATCAAAATCACAAGGCCTCAGTGCCTTTCTCTGCTCTATCAACATCTTAGTATGCTGTCTTACAATTATTTTCTTCCCCATCAGCACATCAGAATGCTGATCCCAAATCTTCAAATATTTCTTGAGATTTTCATTTAGTCTCTCTTCTGTACCATCCTCTTCAAGGATGCCTCTATGCTCTAGTTCATAGGAATGAACTCTCTCATCTTCAATCATCTCCGTCCTTACCATCTGAAAACCTTCCTTCTGTGGTTCTATCCTCTGCTCCAGAACACTTAATTCACGCCACAATCTTGGCATCTCCTCTTCACTGTCTTTTGTTGTCACCATTTCCTCAGCTTTCATTAGAATGGAATTATGATTTCCCATCTCTACAAAGACTTCAGCTACCTGTCCATCACTGCTCACTTGGCCATTTTGCAAAGACAGTCTGTCATTATCATCATTAATGACAAGTTCATCATCAAACATAACTGTCACATCCTCATTGAAGCAATCCCTTCTATAAAGTATGGAATTAATGAATTCCTCCACAATCTGATCTTCACCTGAAGGATACTCATCATATCTGGCTTGGCAACAGTTAGCTTCATTTGTCATAGTTCCATCATGTGAACTACCTTCATCAACACTTGCGCTTATACACAACTTGTCAGTGTTAAAAACATAAGACCTCATGGCCTCATTCAATGATTTGATCACCAAATCTTCTTGCTGTTCCAAGTCTCCCATATGCTTCATAAATTCTTCAATAGTCTTCTCTTCTTCAATTTCTCCAAGCTATTCAACTTCCAGCTTCTGGCCAATATCATAAACTAAAGTTCTTCTGCTTCCAACATGTGGAAAAGCAGAATCTTTCTCCAACTGTGCATGGACATTTACAAAACATGTAGCTTCTCCATTTTCTTCCTCAATGACAACATCAGCAGTTTGTTCTCTCTCACCTGTTGTTCCTGCAAACATAAAAAGTATGTCAGATGTAAGGCTCTTGGACCCCTTGGTCCCACTTGAAGCTTCAGTCTTCAAGTCCTTCTCCAGATACTCAATCACTCTGAGTAATTCCTTCTTCTTCTGAGCATTTATCATTTTCTCTTTCTTCATCTCTTCCTGATATTTCACTATCTCAGCATTGATCTGAACAGATTTCAGATTCAATGTCTCCTCCTCATCAGCAAAATCTGAAGCTTGTCCATCTTCTAGCGGTGTACCTACAAACACACACAACTTTTTATTTTTCAAATCACAAGGCCTTTCAGTCTTGGCTGCTTCCTCAAGCACTTCTTCTTGAATAGGTGTGCACATGGAATCTTCAATTTCCATCCTTGCCTCAAGAACTCTGGGTTCTTCTCCGTCTGTGGAGTCTGTCATCACTTCACATTTTTCAGACCCAAAAACACAAGCCCGTACATCATCTAGACTTGTCCAATAACTCAAGAAATCCTCAATGACTTCCTCTTCAGCAAGACAAGCTTCTTGCTGCCTCAAGTCTTCATCATGTCCTACAAGGTCTCTTGTAGATCTCCACTCTTCATCTGTGCTTTGTTCTGCCTCACAAGCAAACATTCCTTCTTTCAACTCAGTTGCTCTGAGTTATTCTCTCAATAAGGAAATATTCTTTTGCCTCAATCTCAACTATAATGGTTGCCAATTTACTCTCTTTTTCATGAGCCAACCAACTCTCTGGCTTTCTTCTATCCTTATCTTCAGTTTATTAAACGGTTCCCTGATCTCAGCTAACTCTTTGTCATATTTTGCATCAGTGAGTCTCTTCCTTATGCCATTTGCTTTGGCATCTTCCCTCACTCTTCCGCTATGGCTTCTCTTAGAACCTCTGCAATCTCTGCAATCTCCGCTATGGCTCTCAATAGCCATTTTCTTCTCTAGGAGTTCTTCACTCACAAGCTGCACTAAGCCTCTGCAACAACAAGCTCTCTTGCTGCAACTCACCTCACCAATCCCTTCCTCTGGATTCGGCTTTTGGCAAGTACTGGTCCCCTCTCTCTGGAACCTTCTAAGCACTCTCTTTTTCTCTCTAGGCTTCACTCTGCAACTTCTCTCAAGAACAACTATTTTCTTCCTTCATCCAACCTCAGTTGGGAATCTTCCAGGTTCTGCCACACTCTTTCTTCACTCAGAATCCCTTGCTGGACTCTTCTATCACTGCTCTCAAAGCTTGTGATCTGCTTCTGCTGAGATCCCTCCTCAATTCCTTGCACCCTGAAATCTGCTAACAATACCTTCCAACCAGAGTTTAAATAAGGCTCATCATCTTACCTCTCAAGATCCTTGAATGATCTTGTTTCTTTTCTCACCTACACTGCATTTCTACTTGCTGCAATCTTCAATACACTCTGTTTTCAACTCCAGATTCTATGAATCTAAGTTATCAACCTTCACTTCATATTCAATCAAATCAAATCTGCAAATTTTCTGTTAAACGGATTTAAACATCAACTTTCTCACTGTTCAATACATGTGCATTTCAAAATAAACTCTTCAAAGAGATAATTAAATTGCAGCTCTCATACCACTTGATGGCAGGTAAAACCCACATTCCCAGTTTTAGATTATTTCAACCTCCATCTGTGTGTAAAATGCATCCAAAGGTCTTGCCCAATCAACTTCACAATCTAGCAACCTCAACATACTCTGCTTCCCTTTAGCTAACAAATTAAATACATCTGTGTATATTAATATATCAATCTGAGATTGAGATATTAATTAAATATCATCTTTTGGTTAAAACCCCATATTTCATATAAACCCATCACCCTTGGCCAATACAGACATACACTTGTTATGTTAACGGTTGGCTAGGATTGGAACATGGTCCTTATTACAATAGTGCTTGACCACAACAAACATTTAACAAGGCGGGCCACACTAGCCTTTAGTGATACCATTCATTTTATAACCAGGGGCTTTATATAATGTTCGGGCTACACATATATTATTAAACTTGTGTCAATGCAACCAACATGCCATACCTTGGTTAAACCTGTAACCCGTAGTTAGGACAGCGACAATCAACAAATATATGTGTGTGGGGCCCAGCGCCTATGACCCTTCCACATCCAACGGTGGATAATACGTCACACCGACTTCGACGATCCAACGATCCAAATGGATATCACGCGAGTTAAGTGCACGATCATTAACTCGCGATGAGAGTGGGTTTCCAAAACCGCTTAAGGCCACGTGTCGGCCTATGGCAGGGATCACGTTCAAACAAGGAATACAGCTTACCGTACAAAGGCGGTGCAATATGCCGGAAACCCGCCTTTACTGTGCGGCCTTTAAGGTTCCGACTACTATTGCTCAGGGTTCCACCTGACTTCACAACTAAATCTTGCCCACAAATTATAGTTCAATCTCTATTCACCCACGATTCTCGCTCATAACATTGCCATATTGCCGCTCAACGACACACAGTCTACTGCCATGGCACTTAACACGAGTTCTATCACGCAACTAATCACCGAGACTCATGGCCCTTCACATGGATTATCACACGACTTTATTCATCCGACAATTCTTACACCAAGTTAAACTAATATCCAATGGTTTCGGGAAAGGCTTGAACCTCTCGCACAGAGGCTAGTAATTCAGGAAAGAATCGGTCCCTCTTCTAACATACAGGACCTGATTAAACCATAATTATCGAATATGTATTCTAGACTACTATACAGTTGATTATCGGGGCACAGAAACCATTCACGCCATAATTAACTTGACAAATGCACAATACTATTGAAGTAATTCTACATTCATACAGTGAAGTACTTACAATCTTGACTTGACCAGATCTTCAAATTACTTGGCCCTTCTCCTCTACTCTGCCTCTATGACAGTCCCTACGCAGCCTATGCAGTCCTCTATGCAGGTCTCCCTGACTCTGCCACAGAGGTTTACTTTTATATCAATTACAATGAATCAATTGGAATTTCTCAATGACTCAAAAACTCTTCAAATTCCTACAGTTCCAAATTAGACTAACGCTCTAACAGACAGAGACAGACTCCTAAAATTAGCTTAACTTCTGAAACTGACTATCTCTTCAGGTGCCCATTAATCATTCGGGCAGTTACAATATTTTCTACATTAAACTAAAATCACTCGATTTATTTAGTAATTACATGACCAAGAAAATATAAGACCACCCTAAGTCTACCTATATACAAAATATTGGTTTGAGCCTAATGCTCCTGCATCAATTATCAATAATTATTATTATGAATTTTCAATTATTATACTTATTAATTATGAATAATAATTAATAATTAGTAGAATTATTATTCATAAAAAAAGATAAATATTATAAGCCAAATGGATTGATACTATAAACTCAAAATATGAATATTATAAACCAAAGGGGTTATTCGTATTAAAATCAAACAGATTAAAACACCATGCGATTAATATTAAAATCCTATGAGATTAATAAACCCAAATGATTAACATTAAAAACCCAAGGGATTAATACACCCAAGAAATTATGAATATTATAAACCCAACAATTGATATTCTAAACTTTTGGGATTATTAAAATAAGCGATCAATAAACCCAAGGGATTAATATTATAAAACCTATGGATTAAAAACCCAAGGAATTGATATTATAAACCAAAGGATTAATGGAGCCAACTAATTGTTAATATTATGAACCCAATATATTAAAAACCCAAGGGATTAATGAACCCAACTAATTATGAGTATTATAAACCAAAGGGATTAATAAACCCAACAGATTAATATTATAAACCAAAGAGACATGTAAACTCAACATACTCGTATTGTAAACCTTGAGGAATAATATTATAAGCCCTAATATTGCAAAGTATAAATCCAAGATATTAATATTAAAATGAAAATAAATCCAATAGATTAATATTTATATTAAAACCAATATATTAATATTATAAATCAAGGGATTAATAAACCCAATGAATTTGTATTATAAATCCAATGGATTATAAACCAAAGAGATTTAAATTAAACCATAGGATTAATATTATAAACCTTATTAATGATAATATATCCTAGGAATACAAACCCCTATATTAATAAAACCATATTGATATCATAAAAGTAAAGGACTAATAAACTGAAGAGATTATAAACCCACGGGAATAATATTTAACAGAAAGAATTAATAGTATAATCCAAAAGGAAATAAACCCTAAGGTAAATATTATAATCCCTAAAATAAACATTAAACCCTAAAATTGATATTATAAACCTTATTACCAACATTATAAGTGTATCCAATTAATAAACCCAAAATATTAAAATTAAAATTAAAGGGATTACAATTAAACCTTAAGATTAATATTAAATCCCAAGAACACAAACCCTAATATTAATAAGCCCAAGAGATTCATATTATAAACCGAAAGGATTATAAAGTAAAGAGATTAATATTAAACCCTAAGATGAATATTATAAACTATAGGCTTAATACAAAACCGTAGGAATATAAACTATAAGATTATTATTAGAAATCCTAGGAAAAATATTATAAAGCCAAGGGATTACTAAGCCCATTGGATTAATATTAAAAACAGGAGGGAATATAAACTTAAGGGAAAAAAATTAAACCCTAAGATTAATATTAAACCCTAGGAATATAAACCCTAGTATTAATATTAGGAACCTTAAGATTAATATTACAAGCCCAAGAGACTAATGCTATAAATCCAAGGAATTAATAAACCTAAGAGATTAATATTATAAACTAAATGGATTACAAACTTAGGGGAATAATTTTAAACCCAAGGGATTAATATTATTGACCTAAGCCATTGATAAACCCAAAGGATTAATATGAAAAATCTAATGAATTCATATTAAAACCTAAGTTTAATATTATAAACCCCATGGGGAAATAAATGCAAGTGTTTAATATTATAAACCCAAGAGAAAATAAATACAAGGGGAAAATATTAAACCTTAATATTAATAATAATAAACCCAAAGGAAAAAAATCATAAGAATTAATATTATAAGCCTAACTGAAAATAAACCTAAAAGAAAAATATTAAACTTTAAAATTAATAAAAATAAATGGGAATGATTAATATTATAAATCCAAGGGAAAATAAATTAAATGAAAAAACAATAAACCCTAGGATTAAAATGTTCAATTATTAATAAGAACAATGTGATAAATCAAGATATTAAACTTTAATATTAAATTGAATATTATAAACCCTTACATCATCAAAGCCAATACTATAAGATGTGAGATTAATATTATAAATCCTAAGTTTGTAAACCCTAAGACTAGTATTATAAATTATAATAATAAAACCGAAATATTAATGAGATAAACCAAATCTTAAGATTGGTATTATAAACTCTAATAATAAACCCAACATATTAATGATATAAACCAAAGTGATTAATTTTATAAACTCTTGGGAATAATAGACCCAATGGATCTATATTATAAACCCTTAGGATTAATATTAATATTAATAATATAAACACTAAAATTATAAACTCCAATATTAGAAGCTGAACATTTCAAACCCATATACTAAATGTGATATTATAAACCCAATATTAGAAACCCATATATTTTAAACCAAAAGGATTAATATTATAAACCTTATGGGAAATAAACCTAAGAGATTAATATTATAGAAGCAAGGGAAAATAAACCCAAGCAAAAAATATTAAACCCTAAGATTTATATTATAAACCAAAAATATTATAAACCTTAGTATTAATATTATAAACTTAAGTGATCAAATACCTTGAGATTAGTATTATAAACCTTATGGTTATAGACCTTAAGATTAAAAACCTAAAAGAATAATTTTATAAATACTATAATGTGATTTTGGGATTAATCAATAAATTTAAAGATAATATAAAAATAAATATTTATAATTAATAATTAAAATTAATATATATAAAAATATTAAATATTAAAAATTATAATATTAATAATATTAATTATTATTAATTATTAACATATATAAATTATTAGTAACTAATAGTTAATAATTATTCATATTTATAGATTATTAAATATTAATTATCGATAATTATTATTATGAATTATTAATTATTATAATTATTAATAATTAATAATTATCCTCGGATGCGGGTGGAGAGGAGAGAGTTTATGATGATGGGATGGGGGTGGAGTCAGCTTAAGTGCCACCTGCCACCCAGCGAGCTGACGGACGTTGGTCATTTAATATGGGCTGTGTGTGCTGTTATGGCATTTATGCCTGGCACTGGTTACAATCCTCTGTTCGACTTTTGAAACGATTCGCAGCATTGTAAGATAATCCGACCCTCTGGTAAATTAAATACAAGTCCTTGGCTCTGGATTCTTCAGTACTCTGGAGATATTATGGATAATTTCAGTGATATGGAGGATGTTCCCATGCCAATCGCTCAGAACTGTTCTCCGGATGCAGGCATCTCTTGCAAGCGAACGTCAACTGGTAAGAGAAGCAGTTTGAACTGTTGTCTTGACCTCGGCAACAACTTTCACCTCTCTCTCGCAGGAAATTGCATTCATGTGTCCCTCTTATTGCTTCCTCACAAATTGGTCTCCGCTCCTCAGCAGGTTTTTTCTCCTTTTCCTACTATCCACACTGAGTCTGCTCCCATGCCTCACCTCAGGCATCGAATGCAATGCCGCAGAGGCTCCTCTTGGGGCCGGTTGCGACGTCCTTCGTTCACTCCTAGCTCCACCTTGTCTTCTTCATCTTATGAGGATAGTCATTCCAGAGCTCATCGTGGTCGTCAGCTTCGCTTTGGGCGTTGTCTTGGCACCCCCGTTCCTTCTCCTCCCCCTGCACAGACTCACACAGCGCGTTTCTTCTTCCTCAGTTCTCTTAACCGTCCTCGTATCACGGCCTCTATCACGATTGCCTTTCTTGAAGAACCCCAAATTGTGGATCCCATTTCTGGTGTTGTCTCATCCTCTGACTTGCAGGCAGGGTCGATGCACAATGTTTCCTTGAATTTGCAGGGATTGAGTGGCTCTGCCCAGCAGGGGCAGATGAAGGATATCTCCAAGCCTGAAGGTCAAGCGAGCGGGAAGCCGAAAGCCGATGATCATGCGACCGGGTTGCCGAATGCTGGTGGTCAAGCGAGCGAGGGGCAGAATGATGGTGGTCTCATGTGCCCGAAGCGGAACACTGCTGATCTTGATGGCGATGGGATGGTTCCTCCTTCAACCGGGAAGGTTATCCATTCCGTTGCGGACCTGTATGATGCAGATGGCAACCCTGATGAATTCTGGTGCAGGGTTGTTGAAGAAGATCCCGATGAGTAGTTCCACCCTCTCCTATTGCTTTTTGTGCTCTGGCTCGGCCCTCTCTTCTGGGTCTGTTCTTGTTTGTCTCAATGTTTTTATTATCAACTTGTTATATTGTAATCTCGCCTACCTTATGGCTTGTTATCAGCTATGGGATCCAAAAACTGATGTTTATATTTCCCCTGCGAGGGATTTTTTTGTGAATTCTGTTTTGTCACTGGTTTCCCTGCTTCAGGGCAGTGCTCCTCAAGGTTTCAAGTTCAAATGCCACTGCTTAGGGCAATGTACAGACTTTGGCCTTCTGTAAATATTTTTATCTGTTAATAGAATAGTTTTACTTAGAAAAAAAAATAAAATTAATAATTATTATAATTATTATTCATAAAAGGGATAAATATTATAAACCAAATGAATTGATACTATAAACCCAAAGAATGAATATTATAAATTCGAGAGATTATTTATATTAAAAACCAAACAGATTAAAACCCTAAGGTATTAACATTAAAAGCCTGTGAAATTAATCAACCCAAACTATTAACATTAAAAACCGAAGGGATTAATAAACTCAAGGAATTATGAATATTATAAACCCAATTATTGATATTCTAAATTTTGAAGATTATTAACATAAGTGATCAATAAACACAAGGGATTAATATTATAAAACCTGTGGATTAAAAACCCAAGTAATTGATATTATAAACCCAAGGGATTAATGGACCTAACTAATTATTAATATTCCAAACCAAATATATTAAAAACCCAAGGGATTAATGAACCCAACTAATTATGAGTATTATAAATCGAACGGATTAATTAACCCAACAGATCAATATTATAAACCAAAAGGATTGGTAAACTCACCAACTAGTATTATAAACCTCAAGGATTGATATTATAAGCCCTAATATTACAAAGTATATATCCCAGATATTAATATTACAAACCAAGGATTAATAAACCCAAGGAATTTGTACTATAAACCCAATAAATTATAAACCTAAGAGATTTAAATTGAACCCTAGGATTAATATTATAAACCAAGTATGAATGATAATATACCATAGGAATATGAACCCTTTGATTAATAAAAACCAAGAGATTGATATCATAAAAGTAAAGGACTAATAAACCCAAGGGATTATAAACCCATGGGAATAATATTAAACACACAAAATTAATATTATAAACCCTAAGGTAAATATTATAATCCCTAAAATAAACACTAAACCATAAGATTAATATCATAAACCTTAGTATCAACATTATAAGCTTATCTGATTAATAAACCCAAAAGATTAATATTAAAAACCGAAGGGAATAAAATTAAACCTTAAGATTAATATTAAATCCTAAGAACATAAACCCTAAGATTAATAGGCCCAAAGGATTAGTATTATAAATCCAAGATATTATAAACTAAAGGGATTAATATTAAACCCTAAGATTAATATTATAAACCATGCGCTTAATATTAAACTCTAGGAATATAAACTCTATGATTAATATTAGAAACCCTAATAACAATATTATAAACCTAAGGGATTACTAAACCCATTGGATTAATATTAAAAACCCAAGGGAATGTAAACCTAAGGGAATACAATTAGATAGTAATATTAATATTAAACCCTAGGAATATAAATTATAATATCAATATTATGAACCTTAAGATTAATATTATAAACCCAAGATATTAATGTTATACATCTAAGGAATTAAGAAACCTAAGGGATTAATATTATAAACTAAATGGATTATAAACTGGGGGGGAATAATTTGAAACCCAAGGGATTAATATTATAGACGTAAGGGATTGATAAATCCAAAGGATTAATATTAAAAATCCAAGGGATTGATAAAGCCAAGGGATTCATATTAAAACCTAAGATTTATATTATAAACCTTATTACTACAAATTAAAAATCTAATATTAAACTTTAATATTACAAACTCAATATTAAACGGCTCTAATATTATAAATCTTGTATTAAACCCAAGTTTTGCAATGTAACAATGCAACATTGAATACATTACAATATAATGTAACATTGTGATAACGATTTTTAGACTTATTTTCATATTGAGACAATATTTGTCATAAGAGTCATGTACCCTACATGCATGCATGGGAATGGTTGTCTCTAGGGATGCATGCATGTGCATCTGATGCCGAGAATTTGATAGAAAGCAAATCCTAGCACATAAAATTTCAATAATTCACTTAATATGAAAAATGCTCAATTTTTCTTCAAATAAAACCATGAAAACATTCAACTCAAAATTTACATGAAGGAGAAAGAGTCATTCAAATCAACTACAGATATAAAATATAAAACAAATTCTCTGGCCAAATATTACATTGGGCGACCTCTTGGCTCTCGGACCTTCGAACCTCTCCTCACCCTTTCTGTATTCCACACACACTCAACTCTTGTTTTTCCTCACAAAAACACTCCTATTTATACATAAATAATGTATTTATTTCACCCCACAAATTTATGCACCCAATCCTCAACTAAATCTAATTTAAATTCATTTTAGGTGTGGACTCAACAAAGTCTCGTACATAGAATTCCTACTCCCTAAATTTGCTACCTAATTCTATTTTTCCTCATATACTTTTAATTAAAATAATATATACAAAATCCTCACCTTTTCTCTTAATTTATTAAAATAAACAATTTAATTAATAAAATAATTAAAATGTCTCACCCCACTTATTACATAATTAAATAATGAAAAATTGGGCTTGATGCTCCTGCATTAGACTCCCAAGGTTGAAATTAATCATGATCGCGTGATCATGTGTTCGGATCTTCGTCTTCCTAGATCCCATATCTTGTGCCACAACTTTCCATTTGTCGTTGCTTTTGTCTGTTGTTCTTCTGCAAGTCTCCACACTTTATGCTACATCACCCCACTGGCTATGCTTTCACAATCTTCTAGTGTCTTTCTCTTGCAGCTTCTTCTTTGTTTTAATGTTGCTGGCTTCTTCCAAGATGCTTTTATCATTATCCGCCTTATCAATCTAATTTCTCTTTCCAATAGATATTCTCCAGCATCTGCAATAAATCTTGTACTCACAAAATAGTTATTAAAATAAAAAACATAATGCTTCAGTGTCTCTTTATCTGCTGGCAACATTTCAGTACGCTGCTCAGAAATTTATTCTTCCATCAACACATCAGTATGCTGACTTAAATCCTCCATGAGACTATCAGCTAGTCCCTCCTCCACATCATCTGTTTGAAAAAAATTTCCCTGTTCTGGTTCACAAAAATGAACTTCTTCGATTTGCTGAATCGTTTCTACATCCTTATCCTCTGTTTCCTGATTATTATTCAGAACAATTTCTTTGTCTTTCTCTTTTAGCAACTCACCTTGAGTATAGATCCTCTAATTTTCCAACTCTCTTCTCTGAAGACCTAACTTTCTATATAACTTAACAATATCAATTGGAGTAGAACTTGGAAACTTTACACAACTTTCCATACCTTCATTTGCTATTGACCAATCATCAAATGGTCCTTCCTCCTCTGCTTCAATATTCTGTTGAATATTTCCATGAGACCCCTCTGTTTTCATTTCTTTCTGAGATGTTTCTATCTCGGCATCATTCTAAACAGATTTCATATTCAAATCTTCTTCGTTAAAAAACTTCAAAGTTTGTTCAACACTCTGTGATGTACCTATAATCACACACCAATCATTAGTCTTAAACACATAAGACCTTGTGGTCCCACTGGATGTTTCAGTCAACATTTCTCTTTGCTATTTTGAATCCTTCATTTGATTCAGTTCCTCTGTAGATTCCTCCTCTGTCTCATCAATACTTTCACTCCTCCTTTGGCAATCTTCCTGAATTGTCCTAGTTTCATCATCATTACATTGTAAACTTTTGTCAGCAATTTCATTAAACAAATACATTTGTTTACCTCCTTGGCATTTTTCTTCGGTATTTCCACTTTGTTCCAGTTCCAAAATAGCTTCGACTTACTGTCTTACCCCAAATAAGAATTCATTTATGATTTATTCCTGTTGTAACCAATCAACACTTTCCTTCTCTGAAAGGAATTCTCTACTAGACTTTATCTCAAGAGTTTTATTATCCTTTGTGACAGTTCCATCAGACTGCTCACCATCTTTTGTACATCTTGCAAACATACATAAACTGTGAGAAAAATTGTAAGGCTTCATGGCCTCATATGTTTCTTTCACCAACACATCTTCAGATGCTTCTGAACTATCCTAATAGTTCATGAGATCTTCCTCACTGATCTCTTCACCCAGAATTGCACCATGTTCCGGGCCACAAATGGAAACATCCATTTTTAACTCAGCCTCTCTCTATTCTTCACAACTCAACATTTGCTTGAGCTTCCTTAGCTCTTCCATCAACTGGATGTTTACCTGCTTTTCCCTCTTTGCGTGTAGCTTCTGCAACAACTCCATTAACAATTCAAGGTGAATTTTTATCTTAACCTTCTCCTGCTCATACTCTTCATCAGATCTCCGAAAATGACTATCAATTGTTATCTTCCCCTTCTTTGTGAACTGCCTGTGTTCACGTGTGGACTTCATTTAATCCACTTCCCTGCAATCCTTCACACTTGTCATTTATCAAAATGAAACTTCTCCTCCTGCGCTTGGCTTTTCTTTGTCTTGGAACCAATCTCTGGCAACCTTCTTGTTGCAAACAACACTTTAGTAATTCATGTGTTACAATAACCAATTTTTTGGGTGTCAAGCTCTCCCGATCATGCACTCAATTACATTCAGACTTTGAACTTATCTTACGACTCTTTGACTTCAAACTTACACTAATTTTTCATCTCGGATGAGAATACTCAATCTTAAGTTGAACTATCCAAACTTTCATTTGATTCTAACATCTGTTTTCACTTCAAGACTCGACCCAAAAATTATGACAATGGATGTTTCAAGTTATACAATCTTCACTTTCTTTCATATTTCATTTTTTATGAAAATCATCAGTTTATCCTCATCACTCCACATGATACTGAAGTTTAATTCAAAATGCAATTCAAGCTTTTCAAGATTTATTTTAAGGTGGAAATAAATAAACCATTCAATCTTCAATGTTCAGAAATACCTTCCCGAATTATCATACTTCATGCTCCTGTTAAGGTTATTAATAAACCTTCCTCTCTACAAACTCAACACTCTGGTTTCCATTCCTCTGTGCCATATTTATCACTATCAATACTTGCATGCTCACAAGTTCGTCATCTTAATGCAAAAATTTCCCTTCACTTATATACACCATGCAACATCAATTCACATCTCTTTACCTATGTATATAGAACAAGCAACTTCTTCAATGAATGATGTACAACTCATACATTGTGCTCATCCTGAATATATCCTCCTTAATTCTGTCACATTATGGTAAAAAAAAAGGTTTACAACATCAAGCAATTATATTTCCAATCACCAATCCAAAGAATTCTTCTTTTCCCACTACAAGCTTCATCCAAAACAACTTAACCAAACTGTGAAGAATCCACATTATGCATAATAATTCATCACACTATGCATAATATACCTACTCAAATAAGCACACATATTTCTCTTTATGTCATCCAGGATTAGCATATTTTCATTCATTTTCCATTCAATTTTTACCTTAGCATCTACAACAGTAAGTATTCCCTGCCTGCCACTTACCTCACGAATCCTTTCTCTGGACTTGGTCCTTGCAAGCATTGGTTCTCTATTATTTGGAACCTCTTGAGCATCCCATATTCTATCTCTAGGCTTCACTCACCTGCACACAACTGTCCTTCTTATCCAATCTCCACTGGAATTCTTCAAGGTTTTACTTCATTCAGAAACTATTTCTAGTCCCTTTCATCAGTACTGCTAAAACTATAATCTTTGTTTGCTAAGACTCCCTTCAACTATTTGCAACCTGTATTTTGCAACTATCATCTTAAAAAAAAACCAGAGTTAAAATAAAACATATCACCTCACCTTCAAGATCTCTGTGTGATCTTATTCCATCTCTCATCTATACCGTATCTCCATGTGCTATCATCTTTCAGACTCAAAGTCCGATCTCCATCAAACATACATTCTCTGCAATTCTAAAAAAACTAAATCTTTAAAAAAGAACTATTTCCATTCACCCAACTCCACACAAATTCTATTCACGCAAATGTCCAAACCCGCACATTATGATGTAGGAAAATTAAATAATTCTACAATTACACTTTCAATTCAACAAACTTTGCCTTTTTGTAAAAGTCTCGAAACCCCATACCATTTATTTCTTTCCAAATGGTATTTTAAGATCCCAATTGAACTATATCATTAGCAAATGAAGTCCCTTCAAATGATTGAATGACATGAATTTAAATTAAAACTATATGGAAACTTCAACATTCATAGTTTGAATCCATATAATTCATTCGATTTGACCACATGCACATAGCATTAACGTAGTATAGGTCTCAATGTTACCATAGTTCACATCACATCTCAATGCAATTCAAACCCACCGTAAGTAATGTTACGGTTCTCCCAATATATTACAACCCCACGGCATATGTGATATCAACAATTCTTAGACCATATGCAATACAAGGCATATAGATATCAATCATACCTTGTGTAACCTCCACACATGGCTGCTGAGGGGTTTGACATTCAACGCTGCAGAGATAGCAACGCTTCCACATTGGAAGATGGCCCAAAATCGACACAAATGTTTTGGTCTTCACTCCTTACAGTCACGGTTTTGTAACAACACTGCAATACTGTGACCCTTTGACTCACTTACTGTCACGGTTCTGACAACATTTCAAATTCGCATTCCAACCTATGCAATTTTGTTCGATCTACATACATGGTAACATGAAATTTCTTCCATCTGCGGCAAACCAACAAATTACATTTCCCTATGGCTCCACTACGCCATAATCATACTCTTTTCTCCAACGCATAATGTGCCTTCAATCTGGTGTCAATCTCCTGCAAACACCTATGCAAATGTATTAACAACTTACGTTATGATTCCGGCATGGTATGATATGTTAGAATCAACTTTGACACTCCTATTTGATACAGGTATGACATAGCGCAACCTCTCTAATGGCTTCACGCTGTTGTATATTGACCACGTACATAGCAAAGCCTCCACGCAACCTATGTGAGCGGGGGCGCATGGAGTAGGACTATAGGGTTTAACCTTGGGTTAATTTTATATAAAACTTGAGGTTTTATATAATGGGAAAAGGGAAATGGTCACACTTTAACCTTGGCCTAAGTTTATGTGGGGAGGTAAGTGCAGTTACAAAGGCGCGGGGGTTTAAATCTTTATAAAAGACTTAATATATCTTTAACACTTAGGATAAAATGTGATGGGTAGGAAAATGTGATAGCGCTTTAGACGTACATAAGATATGCAATAAAAGCCGATTTGCATTTTTAGTTTTATTATATAGTTTTAGACTTTTAGAGGTGTCTATAACCATAGGGGGCGAGGTATTTGATTAATGTTAGTTTTAGACCAAAGGGGGTATAACTTGGGATTTTAATTCAGCATGTGCATATTAACTTTGGTCTAAAAACTATATAATAGTGGGTTTTAGGGGGATATTTACATAAATGGAATTATATAGGTAGGATAAGGTAATTTTAGGGATATAATAGCATAAGTTAGAAATTAATATGACAAGGGGAAAGGAATACGCAAAAATACACTTATATGACTAAGTAAACTGAAATGTTTTTAAAGCAAAGCTTATTATTTCATAAATTCAGCACTTTTACTCAGATAAAGTATTTTTTGAGGGTTTGTATGCTTTATGAATGAAGGGAGTTAATCAAATGGGTTTTTATGTATTATTGAGTAAAAAAGGAGTTTTTACTTATGAAAATGAATTAAATGTATGAATGATGAAGGAATATTAGTGGAGGGGAGTTTATCATAAGAATTCAACACTTTTCACTATCCAGTCATTGAGACTTGTGTCCGGTCCCATCAGAAGTTAGAGAAATGCTCTGAGCCTCTTTGACTAGAAGTATAGAATACTGAATACTTACAAGGGAAGGGAAATTAGTGATTTTCTGCCCAGTAATGAATATTACATGATTTTTCCTACTTCTTTCTACCTACCCAACATTACTCTAACATTTTTTTCTTATTTTTTGCAAGTGCATTTAAGCTTGCTACCTTCAAACATTTTATTCTTTTTGAAAGCGTAAAAACTATCTAATTCTACCTTATTTCATCCGAAGGCTCAGATTAAAATGATGAGCTTCTCATTATTCTCTACCTATCTATTGATTAGTCAGGATTAAATTATCTGACTAATCTTTATTCACTATCTAAAACATGGAAATTGAAAACATGACAAGTCAAGTTTAAACAGTTTAACTCATCATGGATTATGGCATTTATTTACACTTTGCCATAATCATTTAGCAAAAGTAAAAGGTAGTGGCATTTGAAATTGCACACTTTCATGATTTATTTTCATCTT
Organism: Pinus albicaulis; assembly: GCA_034641835.2. NCBI lineage: Eukaryota > Viridiplantae > Streptophyta > Pinopsida > Pinales > Pinaceae > Pinus > Pinus albicaulis. The sequence continues at coordinate 106,686,705 of CM076583.1, forward strand.
TTTTCTTTTGGGGTCTATGTATTTTTTAAGTCCTTTGATCTTTCTTTTAGGACTTTTTACCCTCTTTTTGATTTTTGATTTTTGATTTTTTCAAAATAACAACTTGCAGAAAGCAAGGTATGTACATATTTTACAAGACTATCATAAGTCAATTCCAATTTATGAATCCTAGTCTTATAGGACTCTAACAGGTATCACTACCCAAAAACATATTAATGGTTTTGAGAATTATTTGGACATATTTGAGATTGACGAAGATGATCTTAGAATCAGAATTTTTTCTCTTTCTTTGCAAAATGGAGTAAAAATTTGGTTCAAGAATCTGCCTAATGCAAGCATCTCAAATTTCCAACAGTTTGTTAAATTTTTCCTTGATAGATGGATAATAAAGTTAATCCTTTTGTGATCATAGAAGAATAAAATCAGTTAAAAAGAAATCCTAATGAAACAATACAACAATTTTCCGACAGATTTAATCAAATTTATTATTCAATGCCAGAAAATATTAGACCTCCTCATGATTCAGCTCTCTTGCATTATCCAAGTGCTTTTGATCCAGAAATAGAATTTCGGTTAAGAGAAAGAGATCTAGAAACACCTGTACAGATGCAAAACATTGTAGTTGATGTAGAAGTTAATCTGCAAATCAGATGGGAAAAATTGAAAGCAGAAGAAGAAGAGAAGAACAACATTGCAGAGGTAAAACTGAGCCTTTTGGTAAGAAAACTAGATAAAATCATACAAAATATAACTATGAAAGATGATTTTTTTGTTCAAAATCACCATGATACACTTATTGAAGAAATAGAAGAGGTTTATAGCCATGAACAACTTCCTACTAATTCCAATTATCATAGATCAGAAAATGGATTTACAGATTAATATGTGGAAGAGGAATCTACTGATCTAATGTGTATGTTTGATGACATTCCTTCTTTTGGTAATTTGCCTAAGTATGATCATTATGATGATAGTTATGCTCTCCAAACTCAAGCTAACTTTACAGAGCAATCAGAAGCTAGTTTGTCGGATGAGGAAACTCAGTTTCAACAACCAGAATACAGTAATCAGCTAATGCAAATCAGCTATGAGAGTAAGGAAGAAAGTGCACAAATTTTAGAAATAAGTGAAGGTTCTTTACCTCTTTGTTTTGCTTTATTTCAGTTCATTAGAGACAAATTTCATGCTATCAATAATCATCAATGTTTAGATATTGTTATGGACAACAAAGAAGATAATGAAAATCTTGATCAAGATATTTCAGTTTCACAATTGCAGTTATCAAATTCCATTGAAACATTTGATCAAATAACACAAGAAAGTTCCATAGCACTATGTTTTGAATCATTTCAGCTTTTAAAGGAAATGTGGTATAACATCATTAAAGAAAAGGATGAGAAACTTGTTGAAGTTTATGAAGTCAAAGGGATTTCCATATCCAATAGATTGCAACCATCCTCACAAGTTTTTCATGATCCAATAGTAGATATGTTGGATATTGAATGCATTCAAATAATTTCTCCATTAACTAACTATGAGTTTCAGAATTAAGATGATAAATTTTTCAGTAATCAAACATTACAATTAGTAGGAATATCATCACAAAGTTTCTAGGGAGATAAAGATGAAAGTAACATTTCAGTTTCATGGTATGGAGGACATGTAGAAAAGATGTATAGTTGTTTAGATCAGTTAAACATGAGTGTATATATCTTGGAATATCATTTTGAAAAGTTTCTAGAGTCAACAAAGGAAATCAAGTATTTCCTTATCCTCTCGTTTGTTGACAAGTTTATAAAAGGTTGCAAAATTATAGTTTTGACAATTAATAAGCACATGCACCAAAATCTATCAAAGTACATAATGCTTGAATGGTTGCATTGGTTATTTCATTTTACCTAACCAGCAGTTGGACAGTTGATTAGAGTAAGTAGGTAGGATTTCAATTTAATTTAGTTCTCTATTTTCAGCCAAGGAAAAGGCCCTAATATATTGATGATTTAATAGTTTGGTTTGAAGGTTGCAGCACCTTTTTAGTCTCAGATCAGATTTCAGTTTGTAGAAAAGGGTGTAAATTCATTCCAAGATTTTCAGTTACAAAGATTATAACAAAGAAAATGCATGTTTTGGATTGGCCCAATGGATCAGGCTACTAGTCGACAGTGTTCTTGACATCTCAGAAGGAGATGCCATCCTCATGTGAAGCCGCTGTTAGGGTCCTATAATAATAGGATTCATAATTTTAAATTGACTTTTGATAGTCTTGTAAAATATGTACATAGCTTGCTTTCTACAAGTTGTTTTCCCATATTTTGAAAAAATTGAAAAAAAATAATTAAAAAAAAAAATCAAAAAGAGGGTAAAAAGTCCTAAAAGAAAGATCAAAAGACTTGAAAAATATAAACCCCAAAAAAAGAAAAAAGATGAAAATAAAACATTAAAGTGAGCAAGTCCAAATGCCACTACTTTTTACTCTTCTGCAAAATAAATGATTATGGGTAGAGTGTCAATAAATGCCATAATCTATTATAAGTTAAATTGTTTAATCTTAACTTGTCATGTTTTCAATTTCATGTTTTAGATAGTGAATAAAGATTTGTCAGATAATTTAAACCTAACAAATCAGTAGATAGGTAGAGAATAATGAGGAGCCCAATAGTTTAATCTAAGCACTCGGATGAAATAAGGTAGATCTAGATAGTTTTATGTTTTAAAAGAATAAATGTTTTAAGGTTGCAAGCCTAAATTCACCTACAAAATGAAGAAAAAATGTTAGAATAAGGCTGGGTAGGTAGGAAGCAGTGTAGGAAGCATGTAATAAAATTTCACCAAGAAAAATCACTAATTTCCCCTCCCCTATAGATATTCAATATTCTAAGCTATCAGGCAAATAGGCTCAGAGCGTTTCTCTAACTTTTGTTGGGACTGGACCCGAGGCTCGATGATTGGTTAAGTTGAAAATATTGAGTTCTTATGTTAAATCCACATTTATCATCATTCATCCTTCATTCATACATTTTAACCTCTTTTCCTAAGTAAAGACAAATTCTTACTTAGCGAAGATTAAAATCCCATATAATTAACTTCATCCCTTCAGAAGCATTCATGAAACCCTCAAAACTACATTTGTCCTAAGTATTGTTGAAATAATATAAAGATAAGCTATGCTTGACTCTTACACTTTACTTAGTGATTTTATGTATTTTGTTTTACACTAAACTACCCTTTCATATTAACTTTTAACATATTCTATTAAATCCCCAAAAAATACCCTATCTTACTTATTAATTCCCTATATTTAAATATCCCCAAAATCCCACTATTACAATGTTTGACCAAAGTTTATTATCCATGTGCTTAAATAAAACCCCAATTATACACCCTTTAGTCTAAAACTTATCATTAAATCAAATACCCCGCCTCTATAGTTTTAAAACTATTCAAAAGGTTGAAAACTATATAAATAACAAAACCCGCACTCACATATGAATAATTGAAACATTCAAAACAATGTTTTGAATTAAAAATTATACTCGCCTATCCTATATGCCCAAACTTTAAAATTTATTAAAACATATCTTTTAAAGTTTAATCCATTTCCATCACACATACTACACCCTGGTCCCACTCCCCTATTTTGGTGCACCTTCCTATCTAATCTGGACCGTTCGCATACAAACCCCAGATCCGACGGTCGAAATCCTATATCTCGTAGAAAAATTGCACGATTACCCCCTCTCCATTTCTATGTGAAATGGGTGGTTTCATAACTTTCTCTCTCCTCCATATGCCTATTTCGCAATGGATCATGTGGGATCAAGCCAAAACCACTTACTGTTTCAAACCTTGAATCCTGAAACCGCCTCCCACCCGATTTGACAATCATTAATTGCAAGTAAATGTAACCTAAGTTGCCCCATAAACCATGAGAATGCATTATTATTCCTTTATTCTTCACACATTGACTGTATTGGCTATTCCAACTCAGAGAAAAGAAGCCTGTACATGATTTTAATGCCCAGAACTAGTGTAAAGACTGTATTTACTATCGAAGATTACCGAGAAGTCCTGAATTGCTAAGAAACAAGAAAAGATACCACAAAACTTGTGATAAATCCTCAAAGTCATTTCTAAAGACCTATACCTACTTATAATAGCCATTTCTCGAAAAATTGACCCTATTATTGATTTGAAAGACCCTCAATAAAAAACAGATCCGGTTAGAGTTCAAAATAAATTGAAAGAAACTGCCAAAAAGCCCAAAAAACAGGCCAGACCCTGTTAAATATTTCCAAAAACCCTGTTTTTTTCTGCTGCACGCTATTTTGAGAAGAAATTGTGAGTTTTCATAGTTTAATTGTTTATTTCAAGCTCTAAAACATGCCAGAAAACATGTGGAGGTATCCTAAAACCTTTGTGACCCATTTCAAAAGACTTTCAGCCCAATTTCTCAGTAATAGACTCAGGAAACCCTTGTTTCTTGTTTAAAACCAGTCAAAAGCCTTCAATCCCTCCTTGTAGACCTGGATTTCATTAATGAATTGTTTGATTTTTGCAGGTCATTGGAAAAAGGAGAATTTGGATAAAACAATCTAAATACTAGTTAAAGATCAGTTTTACTCCAAGAATTCACAAGGAAATGAGTTTGAATAGGTTTTCCTAGAACAAGAAGAGTTCACACAGTAATCAGAGCAGTAATAGTTTGTAGTGAAAATAGAGACAGTTAAAGTGTATCTGATGAAAGTCAGAATGAAGGTTAAAACAAAGTTACAGAGCAGTCAAGGTAAAAAAGTAAAAGTAAAAACAGAGGCCGTAATGGTTAAATAGAGATGAAAATACATTCACGAACAATGAAATTTATCCAAAGTGAATGTAAAAACAGTTAAAAGATGAAAACAGAGCAAGAAAAAACATTTTTGCAAAAATTTATTGTTTAAGTCATTGTTTTGCAGAAACTATTGTGACCAATCCAAGATGAATTTTGCAAATTGGAAGGAGTTTTATGTTCTTATGATGTCCAACTACAAAACTCTCTCTCACTTTTCTAACAACCATTATTGGTTGGGAATATTGAACAATATTAGAAAGAACCTTTTGTAGAAAATTCTTGTTAAGTCATCATTTTGTAGAGAACATTGTGGCCAATCAAAAATACATCTTACAAAACGTAAGGATTTTTTTGTTCCTAAGAGACTCATCTACAAAAAAATATCTCACTTTGTTCACAGATATTACATAATGAGAGATACATGCGCATCTTTACAACCTATTTTTCAGACTCTGTAAAACTCTGTTTTACACATCGTTTTGCAGAGCCTATTATGAACATCTGGAGCATACTTTTAGGGAACTAAGAGAGGTTTAGCTCACCAACATATTCACATACAATAAAATATTTCACTCTTTACATGTCTATTTCAAATTTAGAAATAAAAAGGTATCATTGGACCCCAAGTTTGCAGAATTGTTGGAGCAGAATACAAAAAGAAAGGACACAGTTGATGACTTGGATGCCTCATCATCAACTAAGAATTGAGATCAAATTCAAATTCTCATCTTTGTCATCACCTATCCATAAAAAATAGTGCCAAATAGATGCATTAGTTTTGAGTGTCCTTTACTTAAGTTCTATTTATGTAAAACAGTTGGAGATATTTGTAAACCAATCTTGATATTTTTTCATGATATTCTAGTTTAGAATTTGTATAAATACTTCACTCATTGAAGTATTTTTGTGTGGAATAAAATTGTTGGACTTACTATAGACGTTTCCGTTGAACATTGGAGGCTATTTTGTGCTTTAACTTGAAGTAGCAGACTAGACAAGTTGACTGGCATCATAATTCAGGATCCCTGTGATAAGTTGATGAGTGAAGTACTTCCTACTTGTCATTGTTTCCTTTTCTAAGTTGCATGCATTCATTTTATGTTTGTTCTGTTTTAATGTGTAACTAGGAGTATTACTACAGGATTATTCAAGTGCTCCCTGTCTTTAACTAGTTGCCATTTTAATGTTTTCTTCTGATTTCCGGTGCAAGGAACCCTTAATTGCTCCTTCTCCCATTTGACCTCTACCTTCTACTTCCATTTTCTAGATCAAAGGATCCTTAACTGCCCTTTATCCAAATCATATCACCTCACAAAAAACCACTTTCCCAAATCTCTGAGGGTTATCTATCTTGCCCTGAATATATTTGTACCTTTTTGGTCTTGATTTCTAGTGCTACTAGCTTGATTTAGACTCCATAGCCCAATGGACAAGTAGATTTATCTCTTTCTTACCTCCAAGTGAATTTTTCCCACCAAACCCTTTTAAGCCAAAACCAATTGTACTTTCATAACTAGCCTAATATTATAAATCAAAACAAAGTTAAACTTTAAAGAGAGAGCCCTCTCTGAACACTAGGAAGGCTAGATCCTAGAGTTTGAAGTAGGTTTGTGGTAACCTTGGTGAGTTCTCTCGTGAACCTGGAGAAATTACTGAGTGATAACAGATACAATCTCACTTATAGATATAATAATGATACTGAAAAAAAAAAAAAAAAAACTTCACTTATAAAAATTTTCTATAATCTGACATGTTTATGTGTTGAACCCTTAGTTAAACTTAGAGGGGGGGTCAATCAGTTTAATACATTCATGGACTTCTAAAACTTTCCTTTAGACTTATTTACACCTTCATTTCATGATCAACTTATTATATAATGAAACCGAAATCTTAATAAGTGAGTAGCAAGTATTAAGCAGAGTAAATATAGAACATCAACACATAATCATCATACACATGGACAACAGATATAAGTGGAAACCCATAAGGGAGAAAACCACATCTTATTATTGCTGTGATGCAAAGGCAAGCTCCAACTCCCTCTCACCACTAATTTTCTATAGGCTCCAACCTACAGGAGGCTACTACCTCAATTCTGCAAGCTACAACTTACAAGGAAGCTCCAACTCCCATCTATTTTCTGCAGGCTACAACCCATAGGAGGATCCTACCTCAGCCAGCTACAGTTGGACATCTATCAAGCTACAACTTGAAACAGAAGCACCAACTCCCATATATTTTTGGTAGGCTACAACCCGCAGGAGGCTCCTACATCAACCAGCTACAACTCAACAACTATCAAGCTACAACTTGATATGGAAGCACCAACTTCCTGACTCTACAATAAAATCATATGATGATTTACCTAGATATTAGCTTTTTTTTTCTCCTTCTTCATTGTTGTCCCTCCAGCCTTTATATCTGCTTTAAATCATCTCTAGATCTTCACAACTTCTCTATCTGCTCCTTTTTCTTCTTTCGCTCTCTATCCTCTTTAAGCATATTACAATAACATCATTTATAGAGATCACCTCATGCCTATTTGCATTCCATATGGGAATATGAAATGAACAGGTATGAATCTTTTCCTTCCACCTTCTCATTTTCTCACTCATCATTTCACGAGGTTACAACATTGTCTACTTATTTCAGAATTAAGTTGGAGTTTTTCTTTGCCTACGGAGACTTGCCTTCGCATCACAAACAATATAAAATAAATAACACATTTACGGTTACAATCAATTAGTTACTCAGCCCATCAGTTATTTTTCTTTGTTATGCGTTTGGCCTCTTCTGCTTTCTGTCCTTGTGTCTTTTCTGTTTCTACCATTTTATTCCATATTTGCTGCATAACTGCACTGTTTCTTCTATTACCTGTGTATTTTCTGCCGCGTTCAGCCATTTCGTTTGCCTTACAACTGCAACACTGTTCTGCATGAGGTCGGGTCCTTTTACTTACTCGGGCCTTGTCTTGTTGTGTTCAACCTTTCCTTTGTTACTCAAGTCGTCCTCTACTCCAAAAATTTTCTTGATAAAATCACTTAGCCCCGGACTTGAAATACATCAGATATTGACCTTAAACGTTATCGCATCTGGTCTCATGTCGTATCTCGGCGTGTCAAAGGTTTTATGTTATAATTCCCTTTTCCAACTTCGATGTGATTTAACACTAGAAAGCCTCGGCATGCATGCTTAACTTTGGTTGAAGGGTCCCAAAATGTGGTGACCAATCATAACACATCGCATTTCACTTGCCTACAAGTTTTAACGTTTTGCAATAGACATATCTCCTATTTTCTGCGATATGTGATTGCATCGCATCCAGCTTACTGTGCAAACCCTTAAGTACAAATTGTTATTGCCTAAATCTACCTCAGGCTGAGGAAGGCAGAGTCTAGGGTAACATCAAACCATGCTTAACCTGGTAGCTAGCCCTACCAGATCGGGAGAGGGCTCTCTCCTAGTCAATCTCAGCAAAAATGATCAATGAGGCTTGAGATGACTTGAATAAAGGCTGATTTTAGGCTAGGTATATATGTAAGAGAGTTGGATTTGATTTCGAGGGTGTTTGTTGGATCAAAGGGAAAGGAAAATTTTGGGTCTGGGGAATGAGGCCTAGCTTTTGCAGAGATCTGAATGGGGCAAGGAAGGAAATTGTTTTGATGCTTCAATTTGAATGAAATGGATAGCTCAGACCAGTGAGGAGTTGAAGAGGGCAATAAACTTTCAGGAATCCTCTTCAAATAGTTGAAAACATAGAAAATTAAACAAAACTCAAGGTAGAGCACTGCAAATCTAATGAATTCCACCTTTATCCTTGTTTGTTTAACTTAAGAAGAAATAAGAGGGAAGATGATACACATAAAGCACCAGTAAAATTACATTAATAGAGAGAAAAACATCATCAAAATAAAGAGCCACATGAATCCCAAGGAGTGCTGCAAACCCTAGTCTATTCCTTTGCCAAACTGCAGAGATGAAATGTACAATGAAGCTCAAAACAATCCCTAGTGTCCAACCATGCAAATGACTGAAAAACTACAAGATATAAACAACAATAACTCATCCCCAGCCTCTAGGGGTCGAGCTCACAAGTCTAGGAGCTGTTTCAACAAGATCTAAACTAAGAACTGGAAAATAAGCAGTGGAATAGCTTGCCTCTATAAGATAGGAAACTGATTCATTCAGTTGCAATTCACCTTTTGATGGATGAATCTACTTCCATGAGTAAAAATTTGCCAAAATTACATCAAGACCCATGAAATTACATCAAATTACATCAAGAGTTTTACTTGTGGAACTAAGAAATTCAAACTGTCCAAAACTAGGTGAAAAACAGAGTTACTGAGTCAAAAATGAGCAAAAATCCCCAATGCGCCATGCCTGAATTCTCTATGTGTCGCACCAGTTTGGAGCCGATTTTGAAGGCCTTCCCAGTGTCCAAATTATCTCCAAGTGGGCTTGTTGGAAGGTTCTACCTGTCTACTTTCCAACACAAGTCGAATTTCTGAATTTGGCTTCCAGTTGCCCCTTCAAAAATGAGTTTTCCCAAAACTGCTTCCTTTGTGTCCAAAAAGGGGCAAAAAGGTCATTTTTAGGGTGTTTTTGACCCTTCTGGAAGCTCAAAACATGTCAAAATCTCTTTTCCATGTGTAGGCATGCATAAATTTTCATGAAAAATCCAAAAATACGAAATTTTACCCAAGAGGAGCTCCCAATCATAAGCGCGCGCCACGTGGCGCAACGCATAGAGCTGAAAAATCTGTGTTTAGGCCAAAAAAATCAAAATTTGCAAAATGTGTCCCAAATTTCTTGAAATTTGGGCTGAGTGTCCTCCATCATGCACTATGCTGGGCCAAGGAAGGTTTGGCCAAAATTTGAAGTCTATCTTGCCTTTTCTAACGCTTTAATGCCCTCTTCAACTTAGCCTTCAGGATCTTTATACGTGCCTTGCAAACATGATTTCTTGCCCAATAATGATTCGCCATGTGCCTCAACATGTTCTTTTCCTTGTTGGCCTTCTCCAACAACTTTTCCAAATGAATATTGACCCTTTCAAGCCAAGTTTCGCGATCAGCCTCAATCTCTCGCTCAATGGATGTCATCTCGGTTTGGCTCCTTTGGGCATCTTGCCGGTTCTCACGTATATTTTGCAATTCCATGATAGTTTACTAATCTTCCAGCTATTTTTTTCTCTGCTCTAGGTAGTTGATTATCCATTGGGCTCTTTTCAACTTGACGGACAAAGTGTTTATTTCCACCTTCTGCTCCTGAACAATCTCTCTCAGCTCTGAACTTGGTGAGCCCAAATCATCATCAATGAGTATGAAATCTATATCCTGGCCTTCTAAAAGCCCCTCATCATGTATGGGCCTCTTACCCTTGTCCTGTACCTGTGCTGTTGATGAAGGAAGCGAGACCCCTTCCACCCTGAAAGGAGATAATACTCTCCTGGCTGCTACAAATAACCCTCTAGTGCCTCTCTGATAAGTGACAAACACTGGCACACTAGTGGTTTGTGTCTCATGACCTTCATGCTGATATGAAGGTTCACCTACCTCATGAACAACCTCCGAAGGTACCTGAGGAGTTGTGAAGAAATCATTAGAAATGAAATCCTCCCATGGAATACCCTGCAAGCCAAGTTGATGCATAACTACAATTTTGATGAGTGCAAAGTGATAGATACTGCTATATTGCTTCTCAGTGGTCATCTTCTCAATATTCCGGCACAAAATAAGGGAGGTTCATCATCCTCACCCTGGTAAAATGCATCAACAACCTAATATGATAGGCATAGAGACGTGAAAACCAACCCTCACAACTGAAATATTTGATAATAAGTTTCATCAGAGAAGCATATGAATCCTTTAGGAACCAGAAGGGAAAAACTCTACTGAGTTGTCTGACAAAACTAGGCTTAACATATGGCTCATAGTGTACCCTGTCAACCTGTTGCCTTTTGTTCCATTGTTCTCCAACATTTGGTATTTTGGTTGCTTGAGAGATAGTTTCAGGTGTTAAAGTGAATGTCACACTTGCAAGGGTGACTTGACCATCATGTAAATGCAACACAAACAATCGAGCCAGCTCTTGATGGTGATGGACCCTAGCAACCATTTCACAAAATTGATAACAAGACTGTTGTTGAAAACATGACATGGCAAGAGGATAAGCCTGCAGCTCAGCCAATGAGGTAGGCTCCTCCCTCACATGTCTGCCACTCTTGTGAGGTCTTCTAGGTGCATGCAATTCAGTTGTGGAGTCACTGTCTCGGTCATAAGAAGTATCCGTCTCCATGATTTCCAAAGTCTATGTTGTCTTGGATGAATATGAGGAGTTTGGTGTCTTTGATTTTGTTTCCAAATATGTAATAATATGGCAGGGACTGTGGAGGGAGAGGGTAAGGGAAATGATAGAATATGGCCAACTGAAATCTGTCAATTGAAGAGTTTAGGGACAGTCACTAGGTTTTTTGGGATATCATTGGGGTTTGGGAAGTTTATAATTGGGATGTGGGATAATGGGAATGGGATAGGAAATGAATGATTTATGGATATGAGGGAATAGGGAAATGGAACAAGAATAACAGTGATGAGAGAATACAAGGTGGGGAAGTAGGAGTGATGGACACAAAACCAAATCATAAACCCTAAAGGAGAATTCTTCAAACAAGATAATAGGGTTTGAATTTTGTATTTAAATCCTCATAAACAACACAAGACCATGTTCATTGGAAATGGAGAGTTTATTTGACTTACTTGGACAAAGAGGGACTGAGTTGATTTGAAATTTTGAAAGGAATGGAAATGAAACTGCTTGCAGCCCTATGCGTCGCGCAACAAACCCAGTGCGTCGCGTAGCTTCAATGCGTCGCGCAAGAGTAATTTTAACACAGTGGGGGCCGACCCAATGCGTCGCGCCTGCCCGATGCGTCATGACACCCAGCTAATGCGTCGCGCAGGAAAATTTGTGCAAGTCTGCCTTCAAATATTTCCTTCGCTCCTCACGATTTCTCCTTTGCTCAATCCTATCCTCTTGGCATACAAATGCGTTTTGGAAAGATGAAAATGTTTTATATGCAAAGGATTTTGACTCTTCTTTTCAAAAAACCCACTTTGCAATGTTTCAGACTCTGACACTTTTAAAAAAAAAACTTTGTTTTGCTTCATTTTGGCTTTTTGACTGAATGATGAGTTTTCTATTTGTCCTGCAGGGAATGGATGGCTGGAGCTTGACAAAGGCGACCAGGGTTGCCAGTGAAAGTATTATTACAACTGAGAAAACTTGAAATTACATTTATACATAAAGATGAAAAACTCTATTTTTCTTCAAAACAGAGTTTTGAAGAAAAATACATGATTAAGCATATGATGATGAGATTTTAGCACTGAAACCTTATTTCAAACTTCCTCATGTGCCTGCTGACCATTATTGGGGATTTTGAAGACCTTATTAATAAAACCCTAGACCTAATCACACTAAAACTCTAAAAATGACTCTTTGCAAACTATGAGACCAAAAGTGACTGCAAATGATTTTAATGAACAAAAATAGGACAGCAGGTAAAGGACATGAGGGACATAAGCAACAAGCCACTACCGTCAGATGATCCATGCTCCTAATGGAATGCAGCTGACTGAGTGAGAAACCTAATATGCAATGCAACAAGAGAAATTTGATTACTGACGGAGGGATGAAGATACTGACACTAAAATTGGCTCCAATTGGGATTGTAGCTCCTTGGAGGTGCCAAGAACTACAAATCTCTGGGAAAATAGGCAGTGCCTTTTTCCATTGGGCTATGGAGTCAATAACTTCAACAAACCAAAACAAGACTCTTGACTCATTTGAGGACTGAAAACTGACTCAAACTGACTTAATTTTGAAACCAAAATGACTGAAAGACTTGACTCAACAAACCAAACCAAAACTGAAATCAACTTTCAGATTTATAGCCTTCACCTCGGGCCCCAAATTGAAAGAATGATGATAGCACATGCTTGCAATGAAACTTAAACAAACCGGTATGTACAGTGATATGTATGACAATAGAAAACATTTCAAAAATAATACCGTTTAAGTAGCCAACCATTGACTGGCCCTCCTGGACAATCTTCTCCATTCATTTCTTTCAAAAGGAAAGCATTTTGGCCTCGATATGCAGCAATTCTGAAAGGTCCTTTCCAAATATTCTCGAACTTGCCATGCTTACCTTTATCTTCATTTCTTGCATCCCATTTCAACACCACTTCTTCTAATTGAAACTTGTCCGCCTTTGCCTTTCGGTCATATATCTTCTTGATTCTCTCTTGCAGCTTGAAAGCGTTTTGAAAAACCTCGTCTCTAGTCTACTGTAAATGGATCATTTAATTTATTCTCCGTTACATATGATCATCTTCACTGCCAACTTCCTGCAGAATTTTAACCACTGGAACTGTGAGAGAGGTCAGGAATACTATGTCAACACCATACACAAGCTCAAAAGGAGACATGCCTATAGATTTCTTTTGACTCACTCTATCTGCCTAAAGTGCATTAACCAATTTCTTATGCCAACTTTTCGTGTTTATTTCCAGCAACTTTTTGATAATATTGACCAAGGATTTATTTGAGGATTCGGCCAATCCGTTGCCTTATGGATGATATGCAGTTGAGTGCCCCAAATTAATTTGATAATTATCACAAAAGTCAATCATTATTTTAGATTTAAAGGCTGTTGCATTATCAGTGATCAGCTTGTTTGGACAACCAAAAAGAGACAAAATATTGTTCTCAAGAAATGAAATGATTACCAAATCTTTGGGAATCGCCTCAATCCATTTAGTAAAATAGTTCGTCACTGTAAGGATCCACTTATGCTGCGCTGAAGAAGCAGGATGGATTTCTCCAATGAAATCCAAACCCCACTACTAAAAAGGAGCACTTACTTCAATGGGCTTGAGCGGCAAAGACTGCAATTTTTTCCTCCCTTCAAAAATCTGACATTCATGGCAGCTTTTAATAGTTTTGTACACGTCAGCAAAGAGAGTCGGCCAATAATATCCTGCTCTCAAAATTTTGTTGGCCGTTGTTTTATAGAAAAGGTGACCTCCGCAATCCCCTTTATGAAAGTCCTCCATGACCTGCTTTGCTTCTTCTTCAACCAAACAATTAAGCAAGACACCACTGAGATCTTTCCAATATAGCACATTGTTCATGATAGAAAACTTGGTAGCCTTCAATTTCAACGTTCTTCTTTTGTTTTTAGCCATTCCTGGTGGTGGTGACAGATTTTGGAGCACATATACAATGTTCAAATACCAAGGAGAAAGAACAAAAATTTCTGATACCTGAATTAGCGAGCTTTCTTCATTTTCCTCGGACATAGTAGTAATGAGATTAATGTCCAAGGTATGAAAATTTGACTCAACCATTAGCTTAGCCAGCCCCTGTCCTTTGATAAGCTTTTTAGGCTTTATCTCCACGTCATATTCCAACAAGGCAACAATCCATTTGCCTCGTCTCCCTTCTGGATCTGTTTGCACTAAGACATCTTTAACAACAGCATTAGGAACATAATCAAGAATATGAGAATGCAGAATATATACTCGAAATTCTTTCAATGCTTTCACTAATGCAAGAGCTTGCTTTTCAATAATATTATACTTTAAGGCTACATCTCTTATGGTTCGGCTGAAAAAAGCAATTGGTTTTTCATGCTGATCTCTTTTCTGCATCAAGATTGCTGCCATAGTATGATTTGAGGCAAATGAAAAAAAAAAAAAATCCTGAGTATAGTCCGGGCTGATCAAAACCAGAGCTGAAGAAAGAGCCAATTTTACTAAATTGAAAGACTTTACTGCTTCCTTAGTCCACTTCACTACACTATAATTCTTGAGCATGTTTGTGATTTCTCTTAAATGTTCTGCAAGATTGGGCACAAAGCGACGTAAGAAATTCATCTTACCATTGAATGATTGGATCTCTTTTTTGTTTCGAGGAAGATCAATTTGCTGAATAGCTTCTACTCGAGCTGGATCAATGCGGGTGCCATCCTTTGATATAATATGACCAAGAAGCTTGCCCTCATCCATGGCAAAGAAACTCTTCTTTGGATTGAGAGACACACCATATTTTCTACACCGCTGAAAAACAATCTTCAAATGATAAAGGTGCTCTTCATCTGAATTAGAAAAAATTGTCAAATCATCAAGATACACAACTAGAAAAACATCCTTTTCATTTGCAAATGCCATATCCATTGCTCGCTGAAAGGTCGCACCAGCATTCTTCAAACCGAAAGGCATTTTAGCATAATGGAAAGTTCCCCACGGAGTGGTGAATGTTGTTTTATCTCTATTATCCTCATGGACCAGAATTTGGTTATAACTGGAATAACCATCGAGTAGCGACATGCAGGATGCTCCAACTACTCGCTGAAGTATGTGATCCATTTTGGGCAATGGATAGTTATCTTTCAAAGAAAATTTATTCAGATTCCTAAAATCAATGCATAAGTGAATCTCACTTGTTTTCTTGCGCACATGCACCAAATTAGAAATCCAATTTGAAAATCTTATGGGAACGATGATACCAGCCTTGTACAACCGATTCATTTCCTTCTCTATTGAGGGTAGCAGCTTTTGATTTATTCTTCTCAATTTTTTCCGAAAAGGCTTTTGATTTGGCTTGATCGGAATGGTATGCTAAATTATGTTTGTGTCATATGTCTTCAAATCTGAATAGTATCAAGCAAATACATCAGCAAAGGAAGATAATAAACTGATATACTTTGCTTTTACCTGTGGGGGCAATGCTTTGGACAATTTCACCATCTTTGGATTTTATGCTGATCCAATGTTCACATCCTCGACTCCTTTCTCGGTGGGCAGCAAGCTTGGTTTCCGAGCTACATCATCTTAGTCGAAAAGCTCCTCTAAAGGTATTAGACCTTTAGGAATGACATTATCCTTCAGCTGCAAAAATTCCATCTGATTGATTTGTACATCAGCCTCGCCATCATCATTCTCCCCATCAATATAAGTGTCTTTGAATTTACCTTCATTTTTCAGAAACTCATCAATTTCTTTGTCATCTTGAAATAGTTGCCAATACCTTTGGTTGTCAGGAACAGTCGGATGATGCTTCATGTAAATTTCAAATTTGTTGCTTGAATTCATCAGAATTTTCAAATTACTTGCTGTTGTTGCAAGTGCATTTGCAATACCATTCTGAATACGAGGGACACATGTCAAAGTATAATCTGAAAGCAATCTCAAGATATCTAGTACCGCATTGCGGTATGCCCACATTCGAGGATGTTTATCTTGATATTCACCTTTCACTTGCTTGATAACCAACTCGGAGTCGCCATACACTGCAATCCTCTTAACATTTAACTTTCTAAGAAATTTTAGACCAACAATTAAAGCTTCGTATTCAGCCTCATTATTTGAACAATCAAAAGCCAATTTATAAGAACAGACCCTTACATTACTTGGCACTTTGTTTGGGGAGGAAAAAGGGCTGCGTACCCAAATGCCAATTCCAGCACCGTCTCTTCCTACGGCACCATCAAAATACATGGTCCACAAACCATCTTTGTCTTCTTCCAAATGCTGAAATTCTGTTTGTTTTTTTGGTTCGCTTTGCTGTCCATCAACATTTTGCTGTTGTCGAGAGGCTGATTGCTCATCAGTACTATCAAGTCTTTGTCTCTCTTTCTTTAAGACCTCTCTGAAATTTTCAGTGATCTCTGGAATGTCTTGTACTTTAACTAATTGACTATTTACATCATTAAAGTTGTCTGAGTACAAAAGAAATGATTCTAAATCAGTATGTACATAATTGATTAGATGATTTACCGGTTTCTCCTTGCTAGTGATCATATACTTCATCTTTTTCTCTCAGTATAATTTCCTCATCTGGCCAAACATGGGAATATTAGCATAGGAGAAATCAAGCTGCAATGTCCCTTTAAGTTTCACTCCCCAAGATCTGGAAAGAAGCATGCCAAATCTAGGAGGAATATCCGCCACAACCACATCCATCAAAACATTTTTAGTCGGAATCTGATCCAAGCTGACCACCAAATCTTTGATAATCCCAATGCATCTTACTCTACTAGAATCGAAAGAATAAAGGTCATAATACTTTCTAGTGATATCCAATCCCAATTTCTCCATGATTGCCCTAGGCATGAGATTATGAGAGGCTCCGGAATCAAACATAGCATTGTGTAACATATAGTCATGCAATCTAAGGCTGATGTAAAAAGGAGGTACATCACTATCTGGAGACTCACCATCCAATGCTGGACCAAAAATCAACTCAGGTTGATCATCTTCCACGTTTACCATATCAGACAATGGATCTAAATTCAAAATCTTAGACACCTGACCCTTATAGCTGTTATTTTTCATCAATTCAGTCAAAGGAATGGATACTTTTAAATTAGCAATTTCATTTTCTAAGTTAAAAACTGAAGTTTTCTCTACCTCTTTAGCTGGAACATCCTTCCTTTCAGTTTTATCCCTTGATATATTTGGCTGATTGGATCTTTCATTTGCTGATGGTGATTTGCTAGTAGTGGGATCAACTGTCTCTTTTCCCTTTTTCTGCACAACAAGTGAATCATTCTTTGGTGTTGTAGCTTCCTTTCTTTTTTGAATTGGATTAATGGGCACATCTCTATTTCTGAGTGAATATTTTCGTTGTTGGGCAGTCAAGGAATTCATGTACCCCCTCTAATATTCATCAGACTCTTCTTCAAGAGCTGTCTCATTTGCCAAGATGAAATTCTCGTCCTTTTGTACAGCTGAGTTTTCCAAATACTCCTCATCTTCAGTGATAAAAATTGGCATATCATCGGGTGTAAAGAAATGATTCTCTTCTCCTATTACATTCTCTTCATCATTTGATTCCGAACCATGTAGAAAATTCTGCTGTAAAGGTGTCTTCACGTACTATTGTACTGCTAGTTCTTGTACTCGCTGCTCTCTTTGCTTGATTCTAAATTGTGGTTGCTGCTGGCCACAAAAGTTAGGATTTCTGATCTGCAGTTCAGACTTATCAAGTGTTAATTTTTCAAACATCTTTTCCATCTTACGAAGCACTTGATCTGAAGTGGAAACCTCTACCTTTATTGCTACTTTCTTTTCAGCTTTTGTTATAGCTCTCCTGGCAAGCAAATTGGCTTCAACGCTGACTGCAATTTTCTGCATATCTTCTAAAGTGCCCAGATCTCTTTCTCTTAATTGATAAGCCATGTCAGGATCAAAGACATCCGGAAACTTAATCAAAGCAAACCCCCTAGGTGGCTTTATATTAGCAGGAATTGCATTGTAAACAGAATTGAATCTAATACAATAATCTTGAACTGACTCACCAACATTCCACTTGATATTGTCATATTCGGAAAGGATCTGAAGCGGATCTTTCTTTACTTCCCATCGATCCAAGAATTGTCTCTGAAGATTAGGCAATGTAGTAATACTTCTAGCCGGCAAAGCTCTGAACCACTTTCTTACTTCACCTCCAAAGGTTTGTACAAACAATCTCATTGTCACATTTTCCACATTAATCTCATGAAGGTCAAAGAAATCTGCCATTATATACACATGTTGTTGAGCAGTAACACTTTGAGGAGTGCCATCAAACAATGGAATTTTTCTTTGATAATCAGCGGGCATGTCATCCAAGTTTTGAGGCAATGTGAGGGGTGCGAATCGGGAAACCATTGCTCTAGGTGGATTTACAACCAGGTTTGGGGATATAGGAGGAGTCAAAACAATTGATGTATGAGGTGTATGTGGTGTGAATGGAGGTGATTGTAGATTGTTGATCAGAAATAGAATATTGCACGGGAATGGTGGTGTTGTAGCTTCTACAACACCCTCCAAAAATTACATAAAATCATAACGCACACTTCAAAATTTTTGGAGCCCCCCCTTAAAACTAAAGAAGGAAAAAAGCCAAGTAAAGTTTTAAAGGCAAGTCGCTAAGTCGCAAATGCATTTTTCGCGACCCATGCGACCTGTGCGACCCTGCGACCCCAAGGTCGCCAGGTCGCCAGGTCGCAAGAGTCAAAATCGGATCAATTTGCGACCTTGCGACCTTGCGACCTTCAGGTCGCCAGGTCGCCAGGTCGCCAAATGAAGTTTTAAGAAAATCAGCGACTCAGCGACCTTTGCGACCCAGCGACCTGTAGGTCGCTAGGTCGCAAGGTCGCAAACTTGCGTCTTGCGACCTCATAAATGTCCGCACGTGCGACCTTTTTATATAAGGTCGGGTCGCTAGGTCGCATTTGTGACTCTCAGCGAAAACCGCGAAATTTCTCTGACAGGTCGACTGGCGCATTTTCTTCCGGGTAAGTTGCCTTTTCCTCCCTATGTTTCCCTCTTAAGCATTTCTTGCCATTATCGAGCCTCCCCACGGTCTTATTTATTTACTGGCAAGGATGTGGGTTTTTCTTTAGATTCTCATCGTCGTGTTGTTTCCCCCAAGCCCCAAGGTCACCCGCCTCTTGCCTAAATCTTCATGGCTGTGCCTTATGGTAAATTCTGGACCTTTCAGACCGCTGATTTTTCCCGTTAGTAAACACTTAGTCGCAAGGTCGCGCGCGCGCAAAACGCAAGTGTGACCTGCGACCTAGCGACCAGGTCACAAGGTCGCAAGGTCGCAAAAGTCCCACTCAGCGACTCTGCAACCCTGCGACCTAGTCACAAGGTCGCGAGGTCGCGGGTGAGTCCTTTTGTAGATCAGCGACCCAGCGACTCCCAGAGAACAGTAAATTATCTTTGCATGTTCAGACTCTATTTAGCCATTATCATCATGTCTTTCTTATCCTGTGATTCTGTTCTAAATGCAGCAGGTGAATTCAGAGCAGACACAGTACCGGTCCCCTCCGACTCTAACGATATGGCACCCCGGGTATCCCGAAGGAGAAGCAGGCAGGTGGTGGAGGAAGAATCAGACACAGACATACAAATATCTCCGCCGCCAATATACAAAGACACCCTTTGCACCTTCGCAAAGGAGGATAGCCTTAGGTGGTATGAAGTATACCGTGAGTTCGCCATGCTAGACGAAGATTTCCCAGAAGATCTCCCGGACCGTGAAATATACCTGAAAGTAAAAAGGTCCAGATTGCACCTAGTCGGGTCGCATCCTGCCATCTTTCCGTGCCTAGAGATGTTGGACTAGATCATACAGAAGACTGATCCGAAAAGCTTCACAATCCGAGATAGTGCAGGGAAAGCTTTCGCAACATTGGAAAGTTCAAGAGCACAGGTCTACTACTCGCTACCCAAAGCAGAGGTGAATTTCACCCCAAGATGGTTTGCTGCAAATGAAGTGCCGATGGTTGACACGATCAGAAGATGGTGGGCAGAACCAGACAAATTTAAGATAAAAAATGACCAGGAGTACCCGGTGGCCAGTCTGGGGAAGGTTTATAAGCTAGTTGCCGCCATGTTGTGCAGGATATATGGGCGTTCGGACGCCACCACCTTCAACGGAACATGGGCAACCATCATGGAACACGTAACAGTCCACGGCACTCGGTTCAATTGGGCAGGAATATTAATGGGCTCCATGCACACAAATTTGGCCTCAGCTTTAGCCCCAGATGAGGGAGCGCCATCAGAATTCTACATGGCTTCGTATCTGTTAGATGCTGTCTGTGCCCAGATGCATGTTGAGGGATGGCCACATAACTGGGACCCCGAACAGGCCCAGGAAATACACTTGCAGACCAGGGTATTCTGGGAATCCAGGTACAAGTCGGACATCGAACAAATCTCTCATATATTCATTCCCGCTCTCTACGGGAAACTATTTGGTCAAGACACCCCCTGCATGTCTTGGCGAGCAATGGAGTCACTAGGCCAGGTGGCACACTGGTTCCCATTCGCCGAATTCACAATCATCCGAGTATTTGGCTCGTTTAAAGCACCACACGCTCTACCCAAGTTTGTTACTGACAAGGTGCTCATTCAGGAGGTGTGTTTCCAAATGACCTTGGGATTCTCTAACGTCCTTACCAAAGGGAAGCAGAAACCTTGGCCTGCTCTACCTCTCACCATTGGTGCCTATACGGTCAAAGATTCCAGAGAAGTAGCGCGTGAAGGGGAAGAGGTGAAAAGCTATCACTTCAGAAATCTGGACTCCCGAACTTACGATCCAGTCGGGATAGTTCCTGAACATTGTAAAAGGGCCAATTTCAGATGGAGTTATCAACACGTCGAGCGCCCGGATGAGGATGAGAGAAGAAATTGGTATAACGCAAACCGGCATCTCGCACCAGGAATCGACCCTGACCGAGAAGGAGAAGAGCATCAGAACATTGGAGGTTCTTCCTCCTCCAAAGATGAAAGAACACAGACCGGTACGGGACCTGACACTGCAGATCAGCAAAGGGAAACAGAAGCCCAGGCCCAATTTGAAGAGGAGAAGAAGAAAAAGGAAGAGGAAGAGAAACGCAAGAAAGAGTCCAGAACGGAATGGAAAAAGAAAAAGGAAGAAGAGAAAGAAAGACAGGAAAAGGAGGCACGAGCGGCAGCAGAAAAGGCACTGAAAGAGGAACTCGATAAGGTCGAGCGTCAGAAAAAGGCAGAACAGGCCGCCGCGGCAGAGAGGAAGAGGAAACAGGAAAAGGAAGCAGAGGCAGAGGCCGAACGCCGGAAGAAAGAAGAACATGACAAGGTGGAGGCGGAGCGCCGGCAAAAAGAGAAAGAAAAGGGTCAAACACAGGATGTAGAGGACGAGCCCATAGATGACATTGATCTATCTCCCCTGAATATTCCTGCAGGTGGCGCGGGAAGTACCCTCAGTGTTGATGACTTTCTGGGGGAGCAAGAAGAAGAAGTCTTCGACTTGACCAGATTAACCTTTGACCAATTCTCTTTCAAGATACGGCAAAAGAAGAGGAAATCCTGACGTCAGGCTACCCTGCCATCTCGACAGTCTCCACCGGAAAAGACATTGTCCCAGACACAAGGACAAATCCGGTTATGATAGCGTCAGCAGGCACCGCTTTTGCCGCAGCCACAGAAGAAAATGTCACAAGGATGAGCAGAGAAATTATTTCCTTACAGAACCGGTTAAAAGCGGCAGAGCAGGAAAAATCAAGGCTAGAAAATGAGATGCTCCAGCTCCAGGGTAGGCCCGCTCAAGTGAATGAAGTCCCACTGGCGGTCAGGAAGGAATGTGATGTGTTGGAGATGACAATGAGGCAAGTATACCAGGAAATGTTCACCCTGAAAGAAACAGTGGCCTCGTTGGCAGAGGCACGGGAAGAAACCAAGCAGAAACAAGAACAGCTCAAGGAAGCCTCGGCAGCCTTGGACAAAATGATGAATTGGACAACCCAGTATCAGCAAGCTCCCGAACACGTGCCTCGGAAGGATTGGAGTCATACGCAAGAAACCAAAGTACAAATTCGGATGAGTATGCAATCCAAAGACAAGCTGTCCAAAGATCTGGACAAAGTAGTGTCTGCGTATAACCACCTAATCAGTGGTATCGACTCCATGAACGCCCTTCATCACATTCCATCATTAGGGGCACTAAATGAAACTAAAGGCTGGGAGCAGGTAGAGCAAGAAATTCAGTCTTTTCTGCAGCCCGTAAGACAAGCTGCTGCCGTACCGGAATTCGAGGCATCACAAGAGAATCTGAACCGATTGCTTGTCACTCCAGTGCAAATCTACACCAAGCTTGTTTCTCTCTCAATGCTGATCTCCCAGAAGAAAGAGACTCTGGTGCCGAATGCTCTAGAATGTATGCATCGGATAAAAGAGCAAAGCCCTCTTGTCGCTCCTATAACGGCAGATTATCAGACTTGGAAAGACTTCATCAAAGGCAAGAAAGCCGACGCTCCAGAAGCTTCAAGTGCGCGACCACCTTCATAGTTCCAAACACCGGGTCGCAGGTCGCATCTGCGACCAAGTCGCAGGTCGCATTTGCGACCAGGTCGCAAGTCGCATTCGCGACCAGGTCGCAGGTCGCAATTTTGTCAAACAGGAAGTTGAACCGTCGGGAAGTTGAACCGTCGGAAGGCCATAAGTGCGGCTATTGAATCTATAAATACCCCTGTGGGGAGCATTGTAAGGGGCTGGCTCTTTTGGGACTGAAAGGCATTATTGCATTGTAGCTGAAGAAGCATACTCTTGATATATGAAATACAATACATGTTAAAACCCCTTTGATTGGATGATGTGTTTAGGCGTGACAACATTGTGTGTATTCTGCGTGCAGTTTCAGAATATCTTTTGATTAATGAATCTGTGTTATTAATAGTGTCATTCATGCACCATAGTTATCTGTGATTGTGTTGATGATGCTCAAGTTTATTATTTACTTCATGATGAATGTTAATGAACTGTTTTACTAACATCTCGTTATATCCTTCGGAAAGTTAAGGGATATTCTTACCACAAAGGATTGTTTCTTTGGCGGTCAGATTATCTTGCATGCATACCTCATAGATGTGTTGCTAACGACATTTCCTGAGTTTATGCATTCTGTCTATTACCTTGCTATGCACAATGTCATATATCGGTTTTATTCATCAGTCATGTATTCTATATCGTGTTAATAAGTGTATGTTTACAGTTCCAATCAGGTTGCTCGAAACCGAAGAGATAGCCGTTTAAGTGGTAGCCGGACCCACACCCCGGACGGGATCCCTACTCCAAACGGTTCAAAGTCTAATTGGGACTTTCTACCGGGGAGATCCCCTACTGTTGGCCGGACATATTTTCCCGTCAACAGGTGGGAATGAAAGGAGGCTCGGTAGGAATTTGTGAACTAGATGTAATTGTGGATGACCCAAGAGTTGCAGATGCAGACTCTATGAATTCAGGAAGGTTGGTTGCCACAATGGAATTCTGAATATTCAAGATGTAACTGTCGATGGATCTATTAGCTTTTTCAATTTCAAGATCTTCGACAAACTCTGGATTTAGGATAGTAGAATCAATAGCACTTTTAGATTTAGTCTCAAACAACGACAACTCAAATTGTTCATCAAACTCAAGATCTTCAAGATACTCAAAAACAGCGGGGCATGAATGAGATTTGAACATAGAAATCACAGAACTTTCTCGACGAAGTATTTTCGAAATAAGATTTGGATTTTCATACACAGGAGGTGGATCGGGATCTGGATTTGCTCTGGTATGTTGTCTGGAAGCCAGTGTGTTGAATTATTCTCAAAAATCAAAGGGACAAAACCAACTTTTTCAGCCTATCGAATTCTAAACTCATCACCCAAAAGTCCAAAATTATCTGATGTACTGGGGCAATTTATAAATTAGATGTTACGTTTATAAAACTAGACCGAAGATTGACTGAGGCAACGTTTATCTACTTTCGCTAATGCAAAGCAAGAGCGTTTCGAAGGATACCTGGCATAAATTCAGGCTCCGTCTGTAGTTTATAAAACGAATAACACTAACAAGAAAACCATTTTGATTCCCTAGTATGGTCACCACTATGTTATTGGATAAATCTACCTCAGGCTGAGGAACGCAGAGTCTAGGGTAACATCAAACCACGCTTAACCTGGTAGCTAGCCCTACCATATCGGGAGAGGGCTCTCTCCTGGTCAATCTCAGCAAAAATGATCAATGAGGCTTGAGATGACTTGAATAAATGTTGATTTTAGGCTAGGTATATATGTAAGAGAGTTGGATTTGATTTTGAGGGTATTTTTTGGATCAAAGGGAAAGGCAGATTTTGGGTCTGGGGAATGAGGCCTAGCTTTTGCAGAGATCTGAATGGGGCAAGGAAGGAAATTTTTTTGATGCTTAAATTTGAATGAAATGGATAGCTCAGACTGGTGAGGAGTTGAAGAGGGCAATAAAATTTCAGGAATCCTCTTCAAATAGTTGAAAACATAGAAAATTAAACAAAATTCAAGGTAGAGCACTGCAAATCTAGTGAATTCCACCTTTATCCTTGTTTGTTTAACTTAAGAAGAAATAAGAGGGAAGATTACAAATAAAGCACTAGTAAAATTACATTAACAGAGAGAAACACATCATCAAAACAAAGAGCCACATGAATCCCAAGGAGTGCTGCAAACCCTGGTCTATTCCTTTGTCAAACTGCAGAGATGAAATGTACAATGAAGCTCAAAGAAATCCCCAGTGTCCAACCATGCAAATGATTGAAAAAATACAAGAAATAGACAACACTAACTCATCCCCAGCCTCTAGGGGTCGATCTCACAAGTCTAGGAGCTTTTTCAACAAGATCTAAACTAAGAACTGGAAAATAGGCAGTGGAACAGCTTGCCTCTATAAGATAGGAAACTGATTCATTCAGTTGCAATTCACCTTTTGATGGATGAATCTACTTCCATGAGTAAAAATTTGCCAAAATTACATCAAGAGTTTTACATGTAGAAGTAAGAAAGTCAAACTATCCAAAACTAGGCAAAAAACCATGTTACTGAGTGAAATATGAGCAAAAATCCCCAATGCGCTGCGCCTGAATTCTCTATGCATCGCGCCAGTTTGGACATGATTTTGAAGGCCTTCTTGGTGTCCAAATTAGCTCCAAGTGGGATTTTTGGAAAGGTATACCTATCTAATTTCCAAAACAAGTGCAATTTCTGAATTTGGCTTCCATTTACCCCTTCAAAAATGAGTTTTCCCAACACTGTTTCCTGTGTGTCCAAAAAGGGGCAGAAAGGTCATTTTTAGGGTGTTTTTGACCCTTCTGGAAGCCCAAAACATGTCAAAATATCTTGGCCATGGGTAGGCATGCATAAATTTTCATGAAAAATCCAAAAATACAAAGTTTTACCCAAGAGGAGCTCCCAATCATAAGCGCGCGCCACGTGGCGCAACGCATAGAGCTGAAAAATCTGTGTTTAGGCCAAAAAAATCAAAATTTGCAAAATGTGTCCCAAATTTCTTGAAATTTGGGCTGAGTGTCCTCCATCATGCACTATGCTGGGCCAAGGAAGCTTCGGCCAAAATTTGAAGTCTATCTTTCCTTTTCTGACGCTTTAATGCCCTCTTCAACTTAGCCTTCTAGATCTTGATACGTGTCTTGCAAACATGATTTCTTGCCCAATAATGATTCGCCATGTGCCTAAACATGTTATTTTCCTTGTTAGCCTTCTCCAACAACTTTTCCAAATGAATATTGACCCTTTCAAGCCAAGTTTCACGATCAGCCTCAATCTCTTGCTCAATGGATGTCATCTCGGTTTGGCTCCTTTGGGTAGCTTGCCAGTTCTCACGTATATTTTGCAACTCCATGATAGTTTGCTGATCTTCCAGCTATTTTTTTCTCTGCTCTAGGTAGTTGATTATCCATTGGGCTCTTTGCAACTTGACAGACAAAGTGTTTATTTCCACCTTCTGCTCCTGAACAATCTCTCTCAGCTTTGAACTTGGTGAGCCCAAATCATCATCAATGAGTATGAAATCTGTATCTTGGCCTCCTGAAGGCCCCTCATCATTTATGGGCCTCTTACCCTTGTCCTGTACCTATTCTGCTGATGAAGGAAGCGAGACCCCTTCCACCCCGGGTGGAGATAATACTCGCCTGGCTACTGCAAATAACCCTCTAGTGCCTCTCTGATAAGTGACAAACACTGGCACACTAGTGGTTTGTGTCTCATGACCTTCATGCTGATATGAAGGTTCACCTGCCTCATGAACAACCTCCGAAGGTACCTGAGGAGTTGTGAAGAAATCATTAGAAATAAAATCCTCCCATGAAATACCCTACAAGCCAAGCTGATGCATAACCACAATTTTGATGAGTGCAAAGTGATAGATACTGCTATATTGTTGCTCAGGAGTTTTCCTTTGCACGAGAGTGGTCATCTTATCAATATTCTGGCACATGAAATAAGGGAGGTTCATCATCCTCACCCTGGTAAAATTCATCAGCAACCTGATATGATAGGCATAGAGACGTGAAAACCGGCCCTCGCAACTGAAATATTTGATAATAAGTTTCATCAGAGGAGCATATGAATCCTTTAGGAACTGGAAGGGAAAAACTCTGCTGAGTTGTCTCACAAAAATAGGCTTAATATATGGCTCATAGTGTACCCTATCAACCTGTTGCCTTTTGTTCCATTGTTCTCCAACATTTGGTATTCTAGTTGCTTGAGAGATAGTTTCAGGTGTTAAAGTGAATGTCACACTTGCAAGGGTGACTTGACCATCATGTAAATGCAACACAAACAACCGAGCCAGCTCTTGATGGTGATGGACCCTAGCAACCATTTCACAAAATTGATAACAAGACTACTATTGTAAACATGACATGGCAAGAGGATAGGCCTGCAGCTCAGCCAATGAGGTAGGCTCCTCCCTCACATGTCTGCCACTCTTGTGAGGTTTTCTAGGTGCATGCAATTCAGTTGTGGAGTGACTATCTCGGTCATAAGAAGTATCTGTCTCCATGATTTCCAAAGTCTATGTTGTCTTGGATGAATATGAGGAGTTTGGTGTCTTTGATTTTGTTGCCAAATATGTAATAATATGGGAGGGACCGTGGAGGGAGAGGGTAGGGGAAATGATAGAATATGGCTAAGTGAAATATGTTAATTTAAGAGTTTAGGGACAGTCACTAGGTTTTTTGGGATATCATTGGGGTTTGGGAAGTTTATAATTGGGATGTGGGATAATGGGAATGGGATAGGAAATGAATGATTTAGGGATATGAGGGAATAGGGAAATGGAACAAGAATAACAGTGATGAGGGAATACAAGGTGGGGAAGTAGGAGTGATGGACACAACACCAAATCATAAATCCTAAAGGAGAATTCTTCAAACAAGATAATAGGGTTTGAATTTTGTATTTAAATCATCATAAACAACACAAGACCATGTTCATTGGCAATGGAGAGTTTACTTGACTTACTTGGACAAAGAGGGGCTGAGCCGATTTGAAATTTTGAAAGGAATGGCAATGAAACTGCTTGCGGCCTTATGCGTCGCGCAACAAACCCAGTGCATCACGCAACTTCAATGCATCGCGCAAGAGCAATTTTAACACAGTGGGGGCCGACCCAATGCATTGCACCTGCCCGATGCGTCGCGACACCCAGCCAATGCGTCGCGCAGGAAAATTTGCACAAGTCTGCCTTCAAATGCTTCCTTCACTCCTCACGATTTCTCCTTTGCTCACTCCTATCCTCTTGGCATACAAATGACTTTTGGAAAGATGAAAATGTTTTATATGCCAAGGATTTTGATTCTTCTTTTCGAAAAACCCACTTTGCAATGTTTCAGACTTTGACACTTTTAAAAAAAAAACTCTGTTTTGCTTCATTTTGGCTTTTTGACTGAATGATGAGCTTTATGTTTGTCCTGTAGGGAATGGATGGCTGGAGCTTGACAAAGTTGACCAGGGTTCTCAGTGAAAGTATTATTACAACTGAGAAAACTTGAAATTACATCTATACATAAAGATGAAAAACTCTATTTTTCTTCAAAACAGAGTTTTGAAGAAAAATGCATGATTAAGCATATGATGATGAGATTTTAGCACTGAAACCTTATTTAAAACTTCCTCATGTGCCTGCTGACCATTATTGGGGATTCTGAAGACCTTATTAATGAAACCCTAGACCTAATCACACTAAAACTCTAAAAATGACTCTTTGCAAACTATGAGACCAAAAGTGACTGCAAATGATTTTAATGAACAGAAATAGGCCAGCAGGTAAAGGACATGAGGGACATAAGCAACAAGCCACTACCGTCAGATGATCCATGTTCCCAATGGAATGTAGCTGACTGAGTGAGACACCTAATATGCAATGCAACAAGAGAAATTTGATCACTGACAAAGGGATGAAGATACCGACACTAACACAAACCATAAACTCTGCGATGTACGCTAATGCACATTGTCAACACGTGGCTTCCACCTTTCACCGTATTGCAACAAGAACAACATACCTTGTGATGTATTTGAAGTTAAACCCTATTTCTTGCGAGATGCGATATTTCGCAAGGTCGACACGTGTCCCTCCATTTCGCATCGCATAATATTTAACTTTACTTGCGGTCACCTTATTACTATCCTTTTAGCGCTGCAATGGCGGTATGTGATTCACCATCCTCTGTTGATCTGCCCCCAGATCTAATGGTCCTCATCTGATCGCACTTCGCACTTTATAAGATTTACTTTGTTGTTATATTCTATTTCTTGCGATCTGTGATGTTGCACTGTTCCACCGCGTGTCCCTTTTTCACTTCACATCGCAACTTATTTCACTTACCTTGCGACACCTTAACACTTCTCTGCTATAATTTGCGATTTGTGCTTTTGATCTCCATTGATGCGATCATCACCGTTGATCTACCCAGATCTAAGGTCCTCATTGCTGCTTGCAATTCAATTATATTTCTGCCTCACTTATCATATAATGAATCTTATCCGTCCATTTCTCGCCTTCACTTTTGTGATCTTATCCTAGCCGTCCACTCGCCTTCGTGCAACTCTTCTTAGCCTCTTCTGCCTTCTTTGATCTCAGTCGTCCATCTCTTCCCCTTGATGTTGGATCTAATCGTGACCATCCGTTCACTTCACTTGGAATTCTTCAAAGGATTCTCTGCCTTAGCTAATTTTTCGTTTGTTTACACTGTCCCGCTTTGTGACTCTGGCTCTTTCTTCTCTTGCCTCCACCTCTTGGCTCTAGCCACTCTTGCCTCTTCCTCTTGTCTCTCGCCTCTTCCTCCTTCTACTATGTGGAGGATATCTGGTCCTCGATGTGTCTAGAAAATCTGATTTCCTTCAGCTGTCTCTACCTTTTTGTTGTCTCTTCTCCATTTTTTGCCTCTATTGTCTTTGCCTCTTTGTTGTCTCTGCTCCATTTGCTGCATGTGCTGCATTCGCTTCCTCTGCTGCCTTTCACTACTTGACCCACTTTGCTGCCTTTCGCTACCTTAACTACCTTTGTTCTTTTTTTTCTTCTTTTCCTTAAGTAATCATGCTAAAGCTTCTCCATGTTGCTCCTTTTTCTCTTTTCTACTTCTCTCTACTTTACGTTATAATTATATGGCTGCTCTTTCGCCTCTCTGCTGCACATTTCCTAATCTTCTCCTTTGCCTTATAACCGTTGCTTCTCTGCTCCTTTTCCATCAATGATAATTCTAGTTTAACTCCTTTCTGATTCTTTGCCATCAATTACAATATTTCCAACAATCTACCCCTTTGGCATTGATGGAAACACATCCACCAATACTCTAATACTTCCTCCAAGGCTTCTTCCCCTTCTCATTCTGAGAAGTGCCTTGTCTTCCTCTGCTTGCTTTTCATAAGAGCCTTTCTTCTTCTGCTTGAATTTCCTCCCCCTTTGACATCAATGGAAAAGGGTTTCATGTTTCCTAATGTAGTTTCTATCTTTTCATTTCCTCTCTCTGAGTTGTGTTTAGGCCTTCTTCTTCTGACTTTGTACCATAATTCTCCAAACTGGTGTACAATAGTTGTTGGGAGAATACTTTGAGAATCGTTGAATTTGTATGTAAGATGATACCATCCCAAAGCTCAGACTCTTTTCACTTTTATAAAGCTGAAAGTGATGATAAGGACACTTCATAGAACAAACTTATATAATCAAAGATGCATCATTGGAACAATACTTAAATACTGAGAATTCTCCATACGACATAGAAAGTCTATATTATGATTTTCATCTGAGATACATATTTGTAGTACACATCTATTCAAATATGATGATGCCAATATATATTTTATAGATGTGGTTCACCTTTTACTTCCAGTTGGTGGTGATACGAGCTAGGCTCTTAACAGGGATATTAAACTTAACAGCTAAAAGGTCCTTGTTACTGATGTGAACAATGAATCAAACCAGAGCTTACAACTTAGTGTGAAATTAGACAATATCTTTCAATCTAAGAGACCAAATGACTTTACTGCTTGTACAATGTACTTTCAAAACAAACCCTTGAGGCTAGATACATTCAATGTATTGGTCAGTCTCACTTATCAACTATGCAATTTTATTTATGACATAAGGGGGTATGTATGTCAATGATCAACCTCTCTTTAATGGTGAAATACCAGCAAATACTCTCTGCTGAAGTATGCTTTAGATGAATCAATAACAAACTCTTGAGATTCAAATGTAAGATTAACACAACTATTCCTTCATATTTCAGGTTCTTTAACTGTTCTATCACGATGATCTTCAGGAAAACATATTCAAGTTGTTTAATTTAAATCTTAGCAAGTGGACTTCACACAGTTTTATGAATGATCTTAAGAAAGAGGCCTTGAAGATATATCTGTACTGACTTGAGGAAAGCATGCAGTTATATCTAGAAAAAAATACTTCTTTAATGCTCAATATACTACTTCAAGTGTAAACAAGATAATGATCCTTTTGCACTTTCATTGACCTTTTTATGCTTTAATAATGTAGATAATGTTGGGAATACTACCTTGATGTACTTCTTCCATAATACTCTGATCCTAAGGACCTGTACCATACCACTGCTCCATTTATGACAATTGGTATTCTACTGATAGGTAGGCTGCTTGTTCCAATACCAATTGATACTAATTTTATAAATCATGCAGTAATTTCACTTCAGCTTGCACATGCACCCATAGTTAAGACAACCTTCATAGTTTGTACTATTGATCCACTATTCTTAACAACAATCATCAATATACTGAATCTGATCTTGGCATCATTAACCTTTTGCTTATTATGTCATTCTGGAAATAATGTCACTGCATATTCCTTTCTAGGACTGCTCCAGAGTCATTGCTGCTCTATATACAATTCAATTAATCTAATCATTATGATCTTCGGGAGAACATCTTCAAATTCTTTGCTTGGAATCTAAAAGGGCATACCACTCATAGTTTATCACTCATTTAACTTCTTTCCTCCAAGGGAACCTTCTATAGATGAAAGATGTAATGATATAATGATGTTAAACATTTCTCTTACGCATCCTTCTTAATGTGATTCATTTTTAATTCTAGCAGTGTGATGCAAAATGTTCAGGGCTGATGTTCCCTCTACCACCATGGCTGTTTGCTACCTTATGTCCTTCCATCAATATGTTAGCTATTGAATGCTTCAGATATCCTCCTTCCTCTATAGTTCTCTGTTAGAGGAATTGTCCTTTCCCTTCCTGAGATTTTAGCTGTTCTTATTCCAAGGAGCTCTTCTTAGACTACTTTTATGAGAACTATTTATGAACTGATCTCCCCTTGGGATGTTGCTTCTTATCTATTACTAGCTAGATATTTGTGTTTGTTCCTAGACCAACTCCCCCTGAGACTATGATGGATTCATCATGTTATTGAGGTAACAGGCCCCCATTTCTCTTTTCTTTCCATGAATTATTGGGGTTCTTCATAATGTCTACACTTCTTTTTTATTCATAGTTTTGTCTGATTTGATTAGATTCCATCATCTGTCTAGAGTTCTTTAATGTATATGGCAGCTTACAATCTTTTTATTTATGACCAAGCTTGAGGCATACACAAAATTTTATTTTACCAAGGTACGTTTGAGCTGATGTATAATATTTTATGCTCCCTTTTCAACATAATTTACATTCAACAAGTTTATGTCCAAAATCATTGCATTCATAATAATAGCCATGGAAATACTTTGTGTACCTGGTGATAGATTGTCTTCTCCATTTGTTTTCTTGAGGTAATCCTTTCATTGGCTCCATCTTTAGTTGGTTGGACTGGATTTGCTTTGTATCACAGTAAGATGCAATATGTCCAGGTTTGTGGCAGGAAAAACAAGTGATATTTCTCCTAGGAGGAAACAATCTCCTTTGATAGCTTCTGAATTTATTCAATTCATATTCAGGAGTGTAAGAGCCTTTTTCAGCTGACTATTTTTTCATTTCGTTCTTTTCCATTTGAGGTTGCTGCTTGTTTCTGTTTACTTCATTGCAAGTCATGTTCTTGTTGCCTTCTATTTCTGTAGGAATCTTTTGAGCTACTTCATTATCTTTTACAACTTTTACAAAAATGATATTCCTGTTATCTTCTACCTTGGACTTACTTTTTTCTCCTTCATAGCCTATCCCAACCTTTATGAGAGGAGATCTTTGAGCATTTAGTTATTTTTCCAATTTCTCAGAGCTTTTCATTTGTGAAGTGTTCATAGATAATTCCCTTTGGGAATTTTCTAGTTTCTTTCTTAGGCATATGACTTCTTCTTCCAATTTCTCTTGCTCCTTATGTTTATCTTTAATTTTCGTTAGCAGATTGTCTTCCACCTTCTTAGCTTCTTCAAGTTCTACTTTCAACTGAATGAGGTTTTCTGAATCTGGTTCTTCCTTTTCATATTTTAGGAGAATGTCTTTCGGTTTTCTACACTTGAGTTTAAGTCTGTCTATTTCCTCCAGGGCACTCCTTAGCTCCCCCTCAAGATCTACGTCACCTTCTTCCTCATCTTCATATTCTCTCTCATCACATATTTGCACCAATGTCTTAAGGTTTTTTGTTTTCATTCTTGAATATTTCTATTTTAGTCAAGGCTGTGTCAAGTTTGGCTTTTTCCTCAATTGTAATTTCTTCATGGTACTCACATCCATTCACCCTAGCAGGTATCTCATTTGATTGAACTTTTTCCTTTCGAAATGAATTTTTCTTCTTCTTCTAGTTTAACTTTTCCTTCTTGATAATGCATCCACTAGTATCTTCTTCATGCATGAGATGAAATCTATTCTAGGTTCCTTTTGCAGAGGTTAGATCCATTATTAAATCAAGATCCTTGTTATGAAGACTGTTATATATCACACATTTTGCCTTGGCATTCCATTGTTGTTCTTGCAAAGAGGGAGAGTATGTGCAGTAACCATCACATATAAGCTTCCATACCTCAAGTTCATAAGCCATTAAATCTGTTTTAACCTTATCTCTCCATTCAGGAAAGTTTGTTGTATTTAACACAGGTACATTTCGATAGTCCATCACTCAACCAGATCTCCTTCAAGATATTAGGCTTACACCAAAGGAACTGGCTTCGATACCGATTGTTGAACCCTTATTTAAACTAATGGGGGGATAAATGAGTTTAATACATTCATATACTTTTAAAACTTTCCTTTAAACTTATTTACACCTTCGTTTCATGATCAACTTATAATATAATAAAACCGCAATCTTAATAAGTGATCAGGAGCTCAGGACCAAGTGTCGTAAAATGGTCAAAAATGAAGGTGCTCAGAACTAGTTTGAACCTGAACGACTGGATAGAGCTCATCTTCCTGATTCCGGCGCTGTGAACGGTTCGAAAAACGGTCGCCGTATGCAAAAGTTATTCAAGTTCAAAGTTTTGTCAATTTTATTAAAAAAATGGCAAATTTGACTTTGGAAAATTTTTATTTAAAAAAGAATATTCCACAGAATATTTTGGGAATATTCCGCAGAATATTCTGGGGAATATTCCATTTGGCAGCCAATCATAAGGCGCCACGTGGCTAGCCCGGAGGCCGCCACGTGGGCCCCGACGTGGAGTTGGAATGGCGCATTTCAAAATTTTATTTCGGATCGGATGGGATTCGAACCATGGTCGGAGCTATGTTAACCAACGGACTTCACCGCCAGACCAAAGTGCATTTCGTTGTATATGGCTGCGGACGGGGGTTTATTTATGGCGCGTATTTGTTTTGGGCGGGGCCCGAAGGGGGCCAGCCC
This sequence comes from Pinus albicaulis, assembly GCA_034641835.2. NCBI lineage: Eukaryota > Viridiplantae > Streptophyta > Pinopsida > Pinales > Pinaceae > Pinus > Pinus albicaulis. The sequence continues at coordinate 106,721,201 of CM076583.1, forward strand.
CGAAGGGCCAGCCCCCTTCCCAAATGACCACGCGGCGGAACCACAGCTCAACCAATCGGCGCGCATTTGACGTGGGTTATTAAACTTTGGTTATATGTGTTTTGGTGGGTTTTAATATAAAACTTGCGTATTAAATGAAATCCGTTGCAAAGACCTCCGACGCATATGAACGCGGAGTGTATTAACCGTTACATTTATTGTTGATGTTTAACCGTCGGATAAACTTGGCAACTCCGCCCTTTTTGGCGCCCGTTTGCTATTTTAGCGCCCCTATCTGCAGTTCTTCCACATTTAGTGGAGATTTTTTAGCCCAAACTGGCAGTTCAGTAAATGTGGCATAACTTCTGCTAGGAGAGGCCTTTGAAGACAAATCTTTTTTTGATTTTGGGTCTCTTCGACCTTCTGAAGCCATTGGAATAGGTTTCACAGCCATCTGAGGCCATTTGCAGGTGATTTTGCTTCGTGGAAGTTCCAGGAGTCACCAGGGCCAAATCAGTTTGGGAGCTGCATTGGGAATTGTGCAGCCAGTGAATGTGGAACGAAGGTCATTCCTGAAGTTTTTCAGCATTCTGAATCCATTTCCCATAATTTAAAATTGAGCTATACACTCCAAGTGACCTCTGAAAATGTGAAAACTTCTTATTTCTTATACAGAGATAGACTGTAGGGGCATTCACTGGACATGTCACCTCTAAAGAGAGGATGAGTTCCAGAGGCTACCTGGCCCTCTACAGGCTCTGCCTAAAGAAATAATGAAGTTAACACTTAGAAGTCTTTGACATACACATACTTGAAGTTTGATGTCTTTACGGAATAAGACAAATAACTTTCTACAGCTGAGTAGGTGATTATGTGTGTATGCAAGTTATGTATATTTGCTGTTTAACACTTTATATCAGTTTTTTTTAGCATATAATCTTCAGCAAATAAAGACATCAAAATGATAAAGCAGTTCACCCCCTCCTCTGGGCTACATCTGCTGGACCAAGCCTCTCAAACTAGGCTTGTCCTCTTGTATTAAAAATGCTACAAAGGCTAATACAAGAATAAGAGTGTCTCGAAATACAGATCTGACTGTAAATACAGAATCAAAAGATAGGAATTAGCTAAACATTCTCTTTCCCAAACACTAAACAGTGAAATTGTACCTGATACAATACTTTTCCCCAATTGGCCCTGGTGACCCTTTAGACTTGCATGGAGAATTTCGAGGTTAAGATGACCTCAATTGGTTCTGCAACATCTGCCATTAGACTCAGAAGGTCGAAAATATCAGAAATAGGCTTTTGAATCACCAAAAATGGATGAACATAGCCCCCAAACAGCTCCAACACTGAAATGGCCCTGGTGGCCCTGAAAGCTTCCCTGAAGCTAAACAGTGAGAAGAATTCCTCAAAAAGAAAAACGAGCTGTAGAAATGGATTCAGAATGCTGAAAAACTTCAGGAATGACCTTCGTTCCACATTCACTGGCTGCACAATTCCCAATGCAGCTCCCAAACTGATTTGGCCCTAGTGGCTCTTGGAACTTCCACGAAGCAAAATCACCTGCAAATGGCCTCAGATGGCTGTGAAACCTGTGCCAATGGCTTCAGAAGGTCGAAGAGACCCAAAATCAAAAAACAATTCGTCTTCAAAGGCCTCTCCTAGCAGAAGTTATGCCACATTTACTGAACTGCCAGTTTCACCTTGAGAAACTCCACCAATTGTGGAAAGACTGCAGATAATGCCACCAAATAAGGGATAGGCGCCAAAATGGGCGTAGGCTGCCAAACTTATCCGCATGGTTTGTTGGGCAATTAATGTTATGGTTAACGCATTGTGCGTTCACATATGGGTCGGCGGTTTGTGCAAACGTGTTTAAATAAATACCACATTTAATAATAAACAACCCACGAATAACACATAACCAAAGTTTGTTGATCCGTTGAACTGCGCGCCAAGGTTATCCTTTGGGTTCTGCGCTGAAGGTTTTATGAGAAGGGGGCTGGCCCTTCGGGGCTGGCCCCCTTTCGGGCACCGCCCAAACTACCACACACAATAACAATAACTCCATTCGCCACATATAACAAGAAATACACGGTGGTCTGGCGGTAAAGTTGTGTGGTTAATACATGCCCGGTCGCTGGTTCGAATCCGGCCGACCCATAAAAAAATTTTAACACGCCATTTCAACTCGACCTTGGGGCCACGTGGCGGCCTCCGGGCTAGCCACGTGGCGCCCTTCCATTTGCTGCAAATGGAATATTCTGCAGAATATTCCACGGAATATTCCCAGAATATTCTGTGGAATATTCTTTTTTTAATAAAATTTTCCACAAAGTCAAATTTGGCAATTTTTTATGGAAATTGAGAAATCTTCAAACTTGAATAACTTCTGCATACGGCGACTTTTTTTCGAACCGTTCACGGCGCCGGAATCAGGAAGACGAGCTCTATCCGGTCGTTCAGGTTCAAACTAGTTCTGAGCACCTTCATTTTTGACCATTTTACGACACTTGGTCCTGAGCTCCTGATCACACCTCCCAAATGAGAAGCTTTTGGACCCCAAAAGCTCACTGAAATTCTGAAACTGAACTGTAGAACAGAAAATGAGAGAATAACAACATCCTCTTCTCTTCAGCCTCCAAAAGAATTTCCTGAATTGCCAACTGTTCACATGGCGAATTTTGCTGAATGAGCCATGTACTTGTGTCGAATCTCGACCAAATTTTCTTGCCATACCAATCTGCCATACTGAAACCAGCAATGACACTTGCTGAACTTTGTGCCCTCTTTGCTTGCATGCCTTTCCAACTCATGGAATCTTGCACTGCTTTGCACTGACACTTCGTTCTCTGCACCAAACGACATCAAAAGCATCTTGTGCAACATATGACATCAACAACCAGTTGACAATGAAATGTGCTATACAAATGACACACAAACTCTGTAACAAGTGTGCACACAACCGACACAAGTTGATAAACAACAAGATACATCTTGACAAACATGTTTATATGTATCATGTACAATGAACTATATACAGTTCGCTAATTACACATACAACCTCTATGTACATGTGCAACTTCAACTCTTCTTTCCAAATACCCACAAGTACATCATCCCAAAAACATGTGGATAATCAAGAGCTGAACCAAAAGACATTGCTGCAACATAAGTGAGTATCATACTCATCTTTTACACCTCCAAGGCGAAATTTTGCAACAACAAAGAAATTCTTTCAACTGAAACTGCTTTTACATGCAATCTTGCATCAACTTTTCAACTGAAATACATGTTCATCTTCTTGACCGCATGATTTGCATTGTTCATTGGAACTTTGGCTTCTTGCCTCCTTTCCTTCAAAAGTTTCTTGTATGTTGCCATTCTTTTCCAACATCTAGAAACACTATGGTTAAACAAACCACAAAAAGAACATGCATTTCTTTTCCCATGCTTGTGTGGAAATTTTCCATGCTTTTTGCAGTCAAGGGAAATATGATTGAAATCAGATTTATACCTTTCTCTTTCACCTTCATTACCTTCATGAGGAGGTGAATCGAAAGAAGAAGAAGCTCCCTTTGGAACACTATCAATCCCATCAATGGTTTTAGAGCTTTCACCACTCCCTTGTTCAAGTGCATGTTGATGCACACCTTATTCCTTCATGGCTGCTTTGGAACTTTCTCCATAAGATTGTCCATAACCAAGACCCAAATTCTTAGGCCTTACCTCAACCATTATTGGCTCAACTATACCCTGTGCATGTTTTCCCAATCCTTTTCCTTCATATCCCATTTTGGACATCAACTTGGACCCTATGCCTCTGGTATGTTTCTCAAAAGAACCAGCATAAACATTCTTATAAGAAATTGAAGACAAACTAGAATTGTTTACCTCTTCTTCAAGCTGATACTTGGCTAAGGCTTCTTTGGAAACAAGGAGTTGTGTCTCCAACTCATGCATCCTTTCCAGCTTCATGTTTGCAATATGAAGTTGGCCTTCCATTTCCTGCAATTGGTCAGAAAGCAACTGCTTCTCTTCCCTCATAGAATTCAACTGCTCTTGAAGTCTAGAGCTCTTTCTTTCATCCTCATACATTTCTCTCACCATATTCATCATGATGAAAAATTCTTGCTTCAAGCCTTCATCAAAAAATCTTGTGAAGGAGGACGATTTTGAGAACTCACTTATGGAAGTTGTCATTATAAAAATGAACAAAAGAGCTTCAGAAAACTCAAACAACAAGTAGTTTGCAAAATAATAAAGCAGTCAATCTTCAACACTGCTTAAGACACCTTTCAAGCTACACAATCAAGCTAGTGATGTACTTCTTATAGTGATGTACTTCTTATAATCCTGAAGTGAGTTCTCAAAATCGTCCTCCTTCACAAGATTTTTTTATGAAGGCTTGAAGCAAGAATTTTTCATCATGATGAATATGGTGAGAGAAATGTATGAGGATGAAAGAAAGAGCTCTAGACTTCAAGAGCAGTTGAATTCCATGAGGGAAGAGAAGCAGTTGCTTTCTGACCAATTGCAGGAATGGAAGGCCAACTTCGTATTGCAAACATGAAGTTGGAAAAGATGCATGAGTTGGAGACACAACTCCTTGTTTCCAAAGAAGCCTTAGCCAAGTATCAACTTGAAGAAGAGGTAAACAACTCTAGTTTGTCTTCAATTTCTTATAAGAATGTTTATGAACTTGGTTCTTTTGAGAAACATACCAAAGGCATAGGGTCCAAGTTGATGTCCAAAATGGGATATGAAGGAAAAGGATTGGGAAAATATGCACAGGGTATAGTTGAGCCAATAATGGTTGAGGTAAGGCCTAAGAATTTGGGTCTTGGTTATGGACAATCTTATGGAGAAAGTTCCAAAGCAGCCATGGAGGAAGAAGGTGTGCATCAGCATGCACTTGAACAAGGGAGTGGTGAAAGCTCTATAACCATTGATGGGATTGTTAGTGTTCCAAAGGGAGCTTCTTCTTCTGTTGATTCACCTCCTCATGAAGGTAATGAAGGTGAAAGAGAAAGGTATAAATCTGATTTCAATCATATTTCCTTTGATCATGTAAAGCATGGAAAATTTCCACACAAGCATGGGAAAAGAATTGCATGTTCTTTTTGTGGTTTGTTTAACCATAGTGTTTCTAGATGTTGGAAAAGAATGGCAACATACAAGAAACTTTTGAAGGAAAGGAGGCAAGAAGCCAAAGTTCCAATGAACAATGCAAATCATGCGGTCAAGAAGATGAACATGTGTTGCACTTATTGCCATAAGCAAGGACATCTTGTTGAAAGGTGTTGGACTCTGAATCCAACAATGCTTCCACAAAAGTTGAAGAAGTGGGAGAAAGAGTATGGCAAGAATGGGAAGGAAGTTTCCATCATTGATATGTGTCAGGATGATACACATGTTGATATTGATGTGCAGTTAAAGGAAGCGCCTTTGAAATGGATTGGTAAGAAATGGTTAGAATTCTTATCCAATTAAAGTTGCATGTCTTTTGATTGAATGCATTTTCTTTGTTAAGGGAATGCAAGTTGCAGGATGGAAAAGCTGAGTATGAGACTCACTCTTTCGTAGCGAAAGTTATATTCATTTCAGCTTTGAAAGTACATGTACATGTGATTGAGGATTTTGTACTTATGATTGTACTTAAGAGAAAGTTGAAGGATAAACTGCATGCATGAGAATGAGATGCATGAGCACAGGGATCATGATGGTTTCCTTGTATTTTAAACATGTATGTGTGATTAACTTGAAGGGTTGATTACTTTGTTTTTACCCATGCATGTAATGTAATATTGACTTGGAAAAAGTTAATTTGTTCTCCAAGATTGTAAACAGGAGAAATGATGAAGTGTTTCATCTTTGTAAAAGCCTTTTCATTTGGGAGGCAGTTCTTCTTCTGGAATGGAGGTGCCTTGGATGGGCATCGTGACAGTTGGCAAGTCCACATATTCAGGGGAATATTTCAGCTCATATATCAGCAAGTTTTCATTGCTGGTTCCTGCAATTTCAGATTTGTCTGGCGAAAGAACTTGGTCGGGATTCGACAAGTACTTGGCGTATGCAGCAAAAAGTCGCCATGACGACAGTTAGCAAGGCAGGACATTTTTGGCATTAGTATGCTCTTTTGGCTGACTGGAAGAGGATATTTCTGTTCCTCAAGTGCTGTACAGTTCAGATCAGAGATTCAGTAAGCTTTTGGGGACCAAAAGCCTTCTCATTTGGGAGGTGTGATCAGGAGCTCACGACCAAGTGTCGTAAAATGGTCAAAATTGAAGGTGCTCAGAACTAGTTTGAACCTGAACGACCGAATAGAGCTCGTCTTCCTGATTCCGGCGCCGTGAACGGTTCGAAAAATGGTCTCCGTATGCAGAAGTTATTCAAGTTCAAAGTTTTGTCAATTTCAATTAAAAATGGCAAATTTGACTTTGGGAAAATTTTATTAAAAAAAGAATATTCCACAGAATATTCTAGGAATATTTCGTGGAATATTCCGCAGAATATTCTGGGGAATATTCCTTGGCAGCCAATCAGGAGGCGCCACGTGGCTAGCCCGGAGGCCGCCACGTGGGCCCCAAGTTGAATTGAAAATGGCGTGTTAAAAGTTTTTGTTATGGCTCGGACGGATTCGAACCCCTGACCGCATGGTTTATAACCACACGACTTCACCAACAGGCCACACGTTTGATCCTTGTTATAACGGCGGCACATATTATCTTTATGGTGTGTGGTAGTTTGGGCGGGGCCCGAAAGGGGGCCAGCCCCGAAGGGCCAGCCCCCTTCCCATAAATCCTCCGGCGCGGAACCACAGCTCATCCAACTCGGCGTGCAGTTCGGCGGATATTTCAGACTTTGGTTTATTTTATAATGTGGGTTTTAATTAAAAACCTGTGTATTAAATGAAAACGTTTAAAACCGTTTGTTTGACCGCCGAAACTTGTGAACACGTAACGTGCTCACCATAACATTTATTTCCACGGTTGGCGGGAAGTTTGGAGGCCTCCGCCCTTTTAGCGCTATGTGCTATTTTTAGTGGTTTTATCCACAGTTTCTCCACATTTAGTGGAGGTTGTTTAGGTGAAACTGGCAGTTCAGTAAATGTGGCATAACTTCTGCTAGGAGAGGCCTTTGAAGACGAATTTTTTTTTTTATTTTGGGTGAGAGAGCATTCTGGAGCTGTTGGAGGGGTCTGCTAAGCCATCAGGGCATTCTATCTGCGAATTTTACAGCGCTTTTGACAGTGACTCCATCAGAGCTAAGGGGAAAGATTGCTGAATTGGGCTACCTTCCTCCAATGGAGGTGAATTTGTAGTCTATTTATACTGATTTGGATCTTCTGAGTCTGTTTTAGCAGTCTATTTTCTCATTAGAGGAGTTTATACAGATGTAATCTCATTTGAAGCCTTTAATCAAAAGAGGACTGAGCCTAATTAGAGGCTTTTGGACCAGCAGAGGTAGCCCAAGAGAGGGGTGAACCGCTTAAACAAATCTCTGTTGTTCATCTGTGTATTATGTCTGTTTATTTCCAGATTTTGATAGTTTAAATAGTAAAATTTCATAAGCATGCTTTCCAAAAACAAGTTTATACAGGAATCAAAACTTGTTGTTTTAACATCAAACCTCTACACTCTAATTGCAGAACATATAATCTTGCTTATTCACACTTAAAACAGATCAATGAAAACTTTGAATTTCAGAATTAAATACTTTCATTGATCTTGTTATTTGTGCTTATATATTATTTCCTTAGACAGAGTCTGTAGAGGGCCAGGTAGCCTCTGGAACTCATCCTTAAATATCTGTAGATTCAGTAAGCTTTTGGGGACCAAAAGCCTTCTCATTTGGGAGGTGTGATCAGGAGCTCAGGACCAAGTGTCGTAAAATGGTCAAAAATGAAGGTGCTCAGAACTGGTTTGAACCTGAACGACCGGATAGAGCTCGTCTTCCTGATTCCGGCGCCGCGAACGGTTCGAAAAATTGTCTCCGTATGCAAAAGTTATTCAAGTTCAAAGTTTTGTCAATTTTATTAAAAAAATGGCAAATTTGACTTTGGAAAATTTTTTTATTAAAAAACGAATCAATGTACTTGTTTAAGGGTGCAAGGTATCCATTTCCCATAATTTCAAATGTGAGCTATACACTCCAAGTGACCTCTGAAAATGTGAAAACTTCTTATTTCTTATACAGAGATAGACTGTAGGGGCATTCACCGGACATGTCACCTCTAAAGAGAGGATGAGTTCCAGAGGCTACCTGGCCCTCTACAGGCTCTACCTAAAGAAATAATGAAGTAACACTTAGAAGTCTTTGACATACACATACTTGAAGTTTGATGTCTTGTGGAATAAGACAAATAACTTTCTGCAGCTGAGTAGGTGATTATGTGTGTATGAAAGTTATGTATATTTGTTGTTTTAACACTTTATATCAGTTTTGTTTAGCATATCATCTTCAGCAAATAAAGACATCAAAATGATAAAGCAGTTCACCCCCTCCTCTGGGCTACATCTGCTGGACCAAGCCTCTCAAACTAGGCTTGTCCTCTTGTATTAAAAATGCTACAAAGGCTAATACAAGAAATTGAGTGTCTCGGAAGACAGATCTGACTGTAAATACAGAATCAGAAGATAAGAATTAGCTAAACATGCTCTTTCCCAAACACTAAACAGTGAAAATTGTACCTGATACAGTACTTTTCCCCAATTGTCCCTGGTGGCCCTTTAGACTTGCATGGAGAATTTCGAGGTGAAGATGACCTCAATTGGTTCTGAAACCTCTGCCATTAGACTCAGAATGTCGAAAATAGCAGAAACAGGCTTTTGAATCACCAAAAATTGAAGAACATAGTCCTTAAACCGCTCCAACACTGAAATGGCCCTGGTGGCCCCGAAAGCTTCCCTGAAGCTAAAAAGTGAGAAGAATTCCTCAAAAGGAAAAACGAGCTGTAGAAATGGATTCAGAATACTGAAAAACTTCAGGAATGACCTTCGTTCCACATTCACTGGCTGCACAATTCCCAATGCAGCTTCCAAACTGATTTGGCCATAGTGACTCCTGGAACTTCCACGAAGCAAAATCACCTGCAAACGGCCTCATATGGCTGTGAAACCTGTGCCAATGGCTCCAGAAGGTCGAAGAGACCCAAAATCAAAAAAAAAATTTGTCTTCAAAGGCCTCTCCTAGCAGAAGTTATGCCACATTTACTGAACTGCCAGTTTGGGCTAAAAAATCTCCACTAAATGTGGAAGAACTGCAGATAGGGGCGCTAAAATAGCAAACGGGCGCCAAAAAGGGCGGAGTTGCCAAGTTTATCCGACGGTTAAACCTCAACAATAAATGTAACGGTTAATACACTCCGCGTTCATATGCGTCGGAGGTCTTTGCAACGGATTTCATTTAATACGCAGGTTTTATATTAAAACCCACCAAAACACATATAACCAAAGTTTAATAACCCACGTCAAATGCGCGCCGATTGGTTGAGCTGTGGTTCCGCCGCGTGGTCATTTGGGAAGGGGGCTGGCCCCCTTCGGGCCCCGCCCAAAACAAATACGCGCCATAAATAAACCCCCGTCTGCAGCCATATACAACGAAATGCACTTTGGTCTGGCGGTGAAGTCCGTTGGTTAACATAGCTCCGACCATGGTTCGAATCCCATCCGACCCGAAATAAAATTTTGAAATGCGCCATTCCAACTCCACGTCGGGGACCACGTGGCGGCCTCCGGGCTAGCCACGTGGCGCCTTATGATTGGCTGCCAAATGGAATATTCCCCAGAATATTCTACAGAATATTCCACGGAATATTCCCAAGAAATTCTGTGGAATATTCTTTTTTAAATAAAAATTTTCCAAAGTCAAATTTGCCATTTTTTTAATAAAATTGACAAAACTTTGAACTTGAATAACTTTTGCATACGGCGACCGTTTTTCGAACCGTTCACGGCGCCGGAATCAGGAAGACGAGCTCTATCCGATCGTTCAGGTTCAAACTAGTTCTGAGCACCTTCATTTTTGACCATTTTACGACACTTGGTCCTGAGCTCCTGATCACACCTCCCAAATGAGAAGCTTTTGGTCCCCAAAAGCTTACTGAAATGCTGAGCTGAACTGTAGTTCAGAAAATGAGAGAATAACAACATCCTCTTCTCTTCAGCCTTCAAAAATTTCCCTGAATTGCCAACTGTTCACATGGCGAATTTGTTGAATGAGCCATGTAATTGTGCCGAATCCCGACCAAGTTTTCTTGCCATACCAATCTGCCATACTGAAACCAGCAATGACACTTGCTGAACTTTGTGCCCTCTTTGCTTGCATGCTTTTCCAACTCATGGAATCTTGCACTGCTTTGCACTGACACTTCGTTCTCTGCACCAAACGACACCAAAAGCATCTTGTGCAACATATGACATCAACAACTAGTTGACAATGAAATGTGCTATACAAATGACACACAAACTCTGTAACAAGTGTGCACACAACCGACAAAAGTCGATAAACAACAAGATACATCTTGACAAACATGTTTGTATGTATCATGTACAATGAACTATATACAGTTCGCTAATTACACATACAACCTCTATGTACATGTGCAACTTCAACTCTTCTTTTCAAATACCCACAAGTACATCATCCCAAAAACATGTGGGTGAACAAGAGCTGAACCAAAAGACATTGCTGCAACATAAGTGAGTATCATACTCATCTTTTACACCTCCATGGAGAAATTTTGCAACAACAAAGAAATTCTTTCAACTGAAACTGCTTTTACATGCAATCTTGCATCAACTTTTCAACTGAAATACATGCATACCAATCTGAAATTTTCATGTAAAAAACGAGTAATGACTTACTGCAATAAGAGGTCCATCCACTTCTCACCAAGCCAATTCCATGGCGACTTTTGCTGCTGCAAATTTTCCTCATGTGAAACTTTCCTTTCCACATCAATAATGGACTCCATAGATCCACTTGCGCCAAACTGTTTGTCCCTTAGCTGCATACGCTTTGGACGATTTGTTGGATGCAAAGTCCAACAATGAGAGACATCATGTCCCTTCTAAATCAAGCAGCCATAAAACACACTATTGGAATTTGTTTTCCAAAGTTAATCTTGAGGTAAATTGGATAAGGAAAATAGTCTTCAATCCTTTCCAAGACTCAGCTAACAACAGCTATCCTTCCAACTCAAGAAAACTCATACATGCAACCATTTTGCACCATAAGGAATGCTCAAACTTGGCTCTGATACCATCTGATCACAAAATAAAATTTTGAAATGCGCCATTCCAACTCCACGTCGGGGCCCACGTGGCGGCCTCCGGGCTAGCCACGTGGCGCCTTATGATTGGCTGCCAAATGGAATATTCCCCAGAATATTCTGTGGAATATTCCACGAAATATTCCCAGAATATTCTGTGGAATATTCTTTTTTAAATAAAAATTTTCCAAAGTCAAATTTGCCATTTTTTTAATAAAATTGACAAAACTTTGAACTTGAAGAACTTTTGCATACGGCGACCGTTTTTCGAACCGTTCACGGCGCCGGAATCAGGAAGACGAGCTCTATCCGGTCGTTCAGGTTCAAACTAGTTCTGAGCACCTTCATTTTTGACCATTTTACGACACTTGGTCCTGAGCTCCTGATCAATAAGTGAGCAGCAAGTATTAAGTAGATTAAATACATAACATCACCACATAATCATCATACACATGGACAACAAATATAAGTGGAAACCCACAAGGGAGAAAACCACATCTTATTATTGTTTTGATGCAAAGGCAAGCTCCAACTCCCTCTCACCACTGATTTTCTATAGGCTCCATCCTACAAGAGGCTACTACCTCAATTTTGCAAGCTACAACTTGCAAGGAAGCTCCAACTCCCATCTATTTTCTGCAAGCTACAACCCACAGGAGGCTCCTACCTCAGCTAGCTACAACTGGAAATCTATCAAGCTACAACTTGAAACAAAAGCACCAACTCCCATGTATTTTCTGTAGGCTACAACCCACAAGAGGCTTCTACCTCAACCAGCTACAACTCGACATCTATCAAGCTAAAATTTGATATGGAAGCACCAACTTCCTCACTTATAAGAAAATCATATGCCGATTTACCTGGATATCAGCTTTGTTTTTCTCCTTATTCATTATTGTCCTTCCATCCTTTATATCTGGTTTAAATCGTCTATGAATCTTCACAGCTTCCCTATCTGCTCCTTCTTCTTCTTCCACTATCTAACCTCTTTAAGCATATTGCAATAACATCATTTATAGAGATCACCTCATAGTTGTTTGCAGTCCATATGGGAATATGAAACGAACAGGTATGACTCTTTGCCTTCCACCTTCTTATTTTCTCACTCATCATTTCAGGAGGTTACAACATTGTCGACTCATTTCATAATTAAGTTGGATTTTTTCTTTTCCTACAGATACTTTCCTTTGCATCACAAACAATATAAAATAAATAATACATTTATGGTTACAATCAATTATTTACTCAACCCATCAGTTTTCTCGCTTTGATATGCGTTTGGCCTCTTCTGCTTACTGTCCTTGTGTCTTTTATGTTTCTACCATTTTATTCCAGCTTTGCTGCAAAACTACCATGTTTCTTCTATTACCTGTGTATTTTCTGTTGCGTTTAGCCATTTCATATGCCTTACTGCTACAACATTGTTCTACACAAGGTCAGGTCCTTTTACTTACCTAAGCCTTTTCTTGTTGTGTTCAACCTTTCCTTTATTACCCAAGTCGTATTTTGCCTCCAACAATTTCTTCATAAAATCACATAGCCCTGGACTTGAAATACATCAGATATTGACTTCAAATGTTATCGCATCCGGTCTCATGTCGTATCTTAGCATGTCAAAGGTTTTACGTTATAATTCCCTTTTCCACCTTCAATGTGATTTAACACTAGAAAGGCTCGACATACATGCTTAACGTTGGTTGAAGGGTCCCACAACATGGTGAACAATCACAGCACATCGCATTTTGCTTGCCCACAAGTTTTAACATTTTGCAATAGACGTATCTCCTATTTTCTGCGATATGCGATCACATCGCTTCCAGCTTATCGTGTGAACTCTTAAGTACAAACCATAAACTCTACGATGTGCACTAATGCGTAGTGTCGATACGTGGCTCCTCCCTTTCATCACATCGCAACCAAAACAACATACCTTGCGATTTCTTTGAAGTTAAACCCTATTTCTTGCGGGATGTGATGTTGCACAAGGTCGACACGTGTCCCTCCATTTCGTATCACATAATATTTTACTTAACTTGCAGTCGCCTTATTGCTATCCTTTAACCGCTGCGATGTGCGGTATGCGATTCGTCGTCTGCCATTGATCTGCAGCCAGATCTAACGGTCCTCATCTGATTGCACTTCACACTTCATAATATTTACTTTGTGGTTATACTCTATTTGTTGTGATCTGCGATGTTGTGCTCTTTCGCCGCGTGTCCCTTCTTCACTGTACATCGCAACTTATTTAACTTACCTTGTGACACCTTAACACTTATCCACTATACTTTGAGATTTGCGCTTTTGATCTCCATCGATTCAATCATCATCGTTGATCTGCCCAGATCTAAGGTCCTCGTTATTGCTTGCAATTCGATTATATTTCTGCCTCGCTTATCTTACCATGAATCTTATCCATCCATTTCTTGCTTTCACTTTTGCGATATAATCATGGTCGTTCGGTCGCCTTCGCACAACTCTTCTTCGCCTCTTCTGCCTACATTAATCTCAGTCGTCCATCTCTTGACCTTGCTGTTGCGATCTAATCGTGACCGTCTGTTCACTTCACTTGGAATTCTTCAAATAATTCTCTGCCTTAGTCAATTTTTTGTTTGTTTACACTGTCCCACTTTGTGACTACAGCTCTTGCTTCTCTCGCCTCTACCTCTCGGCTCTGGCTGCTCTCACCTCTTCCTCTCGTCTCTCGACTCTTCCTCCTTCTACTATGTGCAGGATCTCTTGTCCCCGCTGTGTCTAGCAAATTTGATTGCCTTGACTTTTTGTTGTCTCTGCTCCATTCACTTCCTGTGCTGCATTCGCTACCTCTGCTGTCTCTGCCTCTTTGTTGTTTGTGCTTTATTCACTGCCTGTGCTGCATTCGCTGTGTCTACTACCTTGCACTACTTGACCTGATTTGCTACCTTTCGCTGCCTTCACCGCCTTTATTCTTTTGCTGCTTCTTTGCCTTAAGTAATCACGCTAAATCTTCTCCATTCTGCTCCTTTGCCTCTTTGCTGCTTCTCTCTACTTTAGTTTATACTTATATGGTTGCTCTTTCGCCTCTCTGCTACCCGTTGTTGCACATTGCCTAATCTTCTCCTTTGCCTTATAACCTTTGCTTCTCTACTCCTTTGCCATCAATGATAATTCTGGTGTAACTCCTTTTTGATCCTTTGCCATCAATGACCATATTTCCAACATTATGATTCTTATTTTCTTGTGATATTTTTCTTTATTAATAAATTTTCTAGATAGACAACTCTAAAAGCATTGTAATCTCTATTGCAAATAGAAAGTAAAGCTTTATATGGATGCAATGATTCGGAAGCTAGTAACATTACTCTACACTTTTAAGCATTTATATACAAATTTATAATAATTTTAATATTCCTTTTACATGATAATGTTAATATGAATGTGTGTAGAGTGGGTTATGTTTCTTGTATATATATGAAAAAGTTAGTTCTCATAAATTTTTAAAATAAATTATGATTATTTGTAAAAGCGAAAATAATAAAATAAGTTATAATTATTTATGAAAATAAAAACATTAAAATAAATTATAATTATTTATAAAAAATAAAAGTAATTATTTTATATAAAGTCTTTATTTAATAAATTTATAACATACAAATTATTAAATTATTAAAAAATATTTATAATTTTAGTGTAAATTCACCAACCCTTTTCAAAATTTTATCATTAAAACTCTTAGAAATCCTATTTTACTTTTACTAAATACAGCATTTCATATTATTAATACTTATATTAATATCTGAATTTTATTGTTAAAACTCTGGATAATTCCCTTTTTTACTCTTACTAAATACCACATTTCATATTATTAATATTTATGTTAATATCTATAGCGCTCATACTACTTATTCTCCCCTTACCTTACTACTTATATTAATATCTATAGCCCTCTTATTACTTATTCACCCCTTACCGAAAAGCTCTTCAACCATCATCATCATATATAAATAATTTAACAATTTTAAAATTACTTATATTAAAATTTCACAAATTTAAAACCACTTTATAAAATGGAATAAGAGAATCGATAAATTCATGAATTCTGATACCCATCCACCTACCCCACAATCTAATATCGCAGAGCTGGATAAGCACTCGTTAAACATGTATACTAAGTAAAGAGACAAATACTCACCCACCTGTTAGTTAGAATGAAATAAGAACATTTATTAAATACTTGAAAAAAACATATGATAAAATTTGTTATACGAGTAAAACACATCGCAAGTGGAGCTTATTGCTAAAGCAAAATAAACATGTAATGAAATGCATTAACTATTTTTGTTTTTATACCAAGTAAAGAGACAAATACTCACCAACCTGTGAGTTGGAATGAAAGAAGAACATTTATTTATTTCTTAAAAATAACATATGATAAAATTTGTTATACAAATAAAATATTTATTAAATTCTTATAAATAACATATGATAAAAATTTTTATATAAATAAAACAAATGGCAAGTAGAGTTGATCGCTAAAACAAAATAAGCATGTAATCAAATGCATTAATTATTTTTGTTTATATATATATATGAGAGAGTAGAACCACAGCCTAAAACCACATTATTGTTAGGCGGTCTTTATGTCAAGTGGAGTCTACTATTAAAAAAATAATATATATATATATGATTACATGTATTAATTATTTTTTAAATATATGATCAAATATTTAGAAATAATATATGTTATAGAGTATATCGATAGATTAAGTTTGTTTGTTAGATTAGGTTGTTGAAAAAAAAATTCAACAATATTTTTTAATTTAAAATTCATTGGATCTCATAAGCACTATGTTAGTGTGATGTATTTTGATTTTAACTTAAATAAACTAATCATGTGGTTTGCAATTAATTTTTTTTTTAGGTATCAGGACGTAGCTGTAAAATTTTGTTTTCTTGATATGGTTAAAGTAGATGAAATGTGCTCATTGTATTTATCGTGGTATCTGACCATGGTATTGTTGGGGTAGGAATTTCAAATCTCATGTGCCCATCAAATTTGATGTTTCAGCAACTTTCATACCCATTTAAATCATTTTAATATAAAATGTTGACGGTTTGTGAAATTTTTGACTTTATTTGATGACCAAATCACCCCATGATAGGAAATTTGTCCGTGAAATTTCATTTATTTGACCCATGGTATTTACTTTTGTTTTTCGAGTGAAAGTAATAAAATGAGGTTTCTAGAGAGTCCCTTAAACCTATTAAAGGGGATAGGAGCTAGGCATCTCCATCGTCTTGAGTCTATCTATCTTATTTTGTTTTTCATGAGAACTTAGCATGGCATTAGGGAAATTTTGAGGTCTAAAATGGCCCTCCTAAGAAAAATGTACAACCAAAATAAACTTTATGAGAACCAATAGGATTTAAGATGATGATGTCAACCATGGGGGGTGATTCACCATTCTTGGAATAAAAAAGTAAAAACATTAAAAAATAATAAAATAATAAAACTATTTTTTAAACTCGTATTTTCAACTTATCTCCCTAAGGATTTACTCAAATTTCGAGCGAGAGTACTCGTTGGATGCAAAATTTAATTCGTTCATTTAAGGAGTACCCATGTTGCATACTTTTGATGGACCCTGTTGCACGAAAAATGAAAAATACATGAAAAAACATGATTGTAGTCACGTTTTTCATGTATTTCTCATTTTTTGTGTAGAAGAGTCCATCAAAAATATGCAACATGGGTACTCATTGGATGGGGAATTAAATTTTGCATCAAACGAATATTCCTGCTCGAAATTTGAGTAAACCCTTAGGGAGATAAGTTCAAAATACGAGTTGAAAAAGTAGTTTTTTCTTTTTTCCCTCTAAATTTTGATGATGTAATCAAATCTTATTTTATTATTTCTATTATTATTTTATAATTTCCTTAGGAGGCCCATTTCAGACCTCAAAATTCCCCTATTGCGAGTTCCAGTTTGATCCCATGGATGAAAACCTATGGATGTGATTTGGCTAGTGGATCCATCTAGGGTCCACGATTGTGCTTCAGTGTCTTTGCTTTCTCTTTGATGAGCAGTTGTGCATGCCATTATAGGGGATATGATATTATTGTATGGGCATGTACTATTTTTTCAATTAATAATATAAATAAGGGTTGCATTTCTTTTAGATCCCTTGTGTTGCATGTTTTTCTTGTCGATATTTCAATTAGAACACTAAAATATTCCAGATATGTTGATTATTGGGCCATTTGGGATCTTATAGTAGTATGAGAGCTATGCATCCTGCGAGCCTGAGGGATTTTTAATTTAAAATTTTTTGTGACATCTATTGAATTTCTTCTCACCCTAGCCAAAAGTTTCCATATTTGGTGGTATTCTGATATCACCCTAATTGGTCTCCTATTTTTCAGTCAATTTTAAAGTCCTAGGGGGTTTATTATTCTTGTGGGCATTACTTGAACAATGGGGAATGATTGATAAGATTTTCTTCCCTATGTAGATAAAATTTATCATATTTAAGACCAAATATGTATCAATGGGGTTGTTTTAGTTGAATTCAAGGGTGTTCTCGAGCCTTGTTAGAGAATATTACAGTGTGGTGTTGGCAAGACATCACCGATCCAAACCACGGCACATCGTAGTGCTGAGATCAAGGAGCGACCATATTTAAGTATCAAGGCGCATGAATATCACAGTCGAGACACTGCGCAAACAATGAACTAGAAATATTTTAGAAGATATCCCACATCAACTAGCATAAACCGATGCCTTGGAAGTGATCCAGCGTAAAACCAAGTCAATTGCTTGTCCAACGAATTGATAGCCTTGTGACACTTCATTGCATCGTGTGCAAGTGAGAAACATTAGAGGATATGTAGAATTTGAAATGGCCCCTACTCTTTAAGCCTGTTGAACCAAGATAATTATGACATATAGAAACAATGAAATAAAATAAAACACAGATCATTGAGCTCAACCTGTAAATCTCATATTAAATCAAGTATGTAAATACATTGCTATATAATAAACCTATTACTAATATTATTATCTATCAACTAGTAATTATTTGTTGACACTACCATTGATTCTGAGCAATGACCATACTAATAATCTGTTGCACTAATTTTTAATAACATAAGCATAGAGAATCACAAAATCTGCTGACTAATGTCAGCAATTACATGGCGGGATTTAAGAATTATTCTCAACACTCCCCCTTTACGCTTAATGAGGGCTTAATAACATATCTCATAGTGCCAAAAACAGATCTTTTGAAACTGCTTTTGTGAAGATACCTACTAGCTAATCCTCAGTATTTATGTGCTTCAATTCAACATCATTCTTCTACACCAAATCCCGAATGAAGTGATAGTTCATTTCAAAATGATTTGCCCTTCTACGATGAACAAGATTCTTTGCTAACTTGATGGCACTTACATTGTCACAATAAATCATTGAACGTTGAATTTGCTTCTCTCCAATTTCTTCCAAAAATTTTCTGAGCCAAAGAGCTTGGGTACCGACTGACCTAACTGCAACATACTCTGCTTCTATGGATGAGAGGGCAACAATGCTTTGTTTTTTTGAGCTCCAGGTAATCAAACCAGAACCAAAAGAGAAACATTTTCCAGATGTGGACTTATAGTCATCCATACTACCTCCCCAATCTGAATCACTAAATCCAATAAGATTGAACTTTTCAGAAGAGTAGTAATGAATACCAAAATTTAGAGTGTCTTTCACATACCTTAACATTCTCTTGGCTACCTTCATATGTATTTCAGATGGATTTTTCATATACCTTGAAACAAGTGAAACTGAAAATGTAATATCAGGTCTTGTGCGGGTTAGAAATATCAAGCTCCCCACAATACTTTTGTAAGTTGTCTCATCAAATAAATTAGCATCATCATCTCTACATACTACAACTCCATGAGCACTTGGAGTAGGGGTTGGATTGCAATCAAGCATATCAAATTTCTTCAAACTGTCATGTGCATACTTTGTCTGACAAATGAAAATCTCATCCTTACCTTGATAAACCTCCATTCCTAGAAAATATTTCATGAGATCTAGATCTTTCATCTCAAACTCATTCATCATAGCAACTTTGAACTCATAATTCATTTTAGAACTACTACCCATATACAATAGATCATCAACATACAAACTTATGATTAGAATATCAATACCTTCTTGTTTGTATTAAAGGGTAGGATCACTCTTACTTCTCTGGAAGCCATTTTCCTGAAATTATCCATCAATCCTAGCATACCATGCTCTTGGTGCTTGCTTGAGACCATAGAGAGACTTCTTCAACTTGTAGACATTATTCTATTTTCCTTCCACTTCAAAACCTTATGGTTGCTCCACATATACTTCCTCTTCTAAGTACTCATTCAAGAAGGCACTTTCACGTCCATATAATGTATGCTCAACCTTTTCTGAGCGGCTAATGAAATTAGCATTATAATGGTCTCTTGTCTTGCTATTTGGTGTAAATGTCTCTTCATAATAAGAGACATACTTCTATGTGAATCATTTTGCAACTAATATTTCCTTGTGTCTTTTAACACTCCGATCACTGTTAAATTTGGTCTTGTAGACCCATTTGGTACCAATATTTTTCTTGTCATGTGGAAGCTCTGACAATTCCCAAGTGTCATTCCTGTGAATGGAATCCATCTCTTCTTGCATGGCTTGCACTCAAACCTCATTAGTACATGCATCTTCAAAACATGATGGTTCAAAATCAGCCTTGGCTAATAAAGAAAAATTCACTGTCTCACCTATTGGGTTTTCTTCATGTGCTTGATTTGTACTCCTCTGATATATATCACTCAATCTCCTTACCTTCCTTGTAGAACTTGGAGAATATGTTTGACTTGAACTTGATATTGTAGAAATTGATGAAGGGTTTATTGGTGGATTTAAACCACTAGATACAAAAGCATTAGTTGGTTGCTCAATATCAACAATTATATCATCATTCAAAACAGATTTTATCTTCTCAACATGGCCTTTTTTATGACCATAAACTCCCCCTTCATAAAAAATTACATCTCCTGAGACAATAAGCTTGTTAGTGAGGGGATTATACAATTTATAAGCCTTACTTGTCTCACTATACATAATGAAAATAAATAACTCACTCTTTGCATCTAAATTTTTTCTATTTTGATCAGGTACATGCACATAACCCAAACAAACAAAAACTTTGAAATGATTAACATTATGCCTTTTTCCATACTAAGCTTCATAAGGAGTCATATTTTCTAGTGCATTGGTGGGGCTACAGTTGAGGATGTACATTGTTGTAGCAACTACATCTCCCCAATAAGAATTTCTCAATCCCTTAGTTTGTAACATGTACCTTGCCATTTCAAACACAGTATGATTCTTCCTTTCAGCTACACCATTCTTTGGGGGTGTGTATGTTGTAGTATGTTGCCTCCTGATGCCATTCATATCACAATAACTCTAGAAAGCTTTTGAGCAGAATTCTCCTCCACAATCAGTCCACAAACATTTGATCTTGCACCCTTTCTCATTTTCTACACGTGTTTTGAACTTCTTGAATGTATCCAGGGCTTCATTTTTGGCCTTCAAAAAATATACCCAACTATTTCGTGATTAATCATCAATAAAAGTGACGAAATATGATTACTTACCCAAAATATTAGTCTGCATATGACCATATATGTCTGAATGAACAAGCTGAAGTGGGTGATGAGCCGTCCTTGCATTTCCCTTTGGGAACATTTCCGTTGCATGCTTTCCTTTATCACATCCTTCACAAACCTCCTTATGTTCCTCTACCTTGGGCAAACCGGAAACTAATGTATGTGAGGTTAGAAACTTCAAACTGTGAAAATTTAAATGCCCATACCTAAGATTCCATAGCCAACTTGAATCCTCATCAGCCATATTTGAAAGGTTGTTGTTATGTTCATCAAACCTCAAGGGAAATTTCATATTTCTTGTCATAGGCATAACAGTGATCACCCTATTTCCCTTATTCTTTTCATAGATAGTACTTGTCTTATTTTCAAAGACTACTTATAATTTTTCTCACATAGCTTCCCAACACTTAACAAATTCCGCTTCAATTGTGGAGTATAACAAATTTCATGAATACTCTTTATACATTCTTTTTTTTGGACCTCCATACCTCCTTTGGCATCAACCTCCAATGATTTATCGTCATCAAGCTTGACCTTCGATTTAAAACTTCCATCCTTGGTTGAAAACAATTTCTCTGTCACATGGTTAAAGAATCCAGAAGCTATGTACCAAACATCTTTACTAGTATTTTCTCCTTTGGCGTAAGATAAAAATAAGTGATCTGGAGGATAATCATTACTTTCTTGAGCATCGTTAGTATTTTTACCTTCTGTCAATCTGCATTCTCTTTCAAAGTGGTCATACTTGTTACAATAGTAACAATGAACATTTCTCTTATCAAATCTACCTCTACCTCTTCCTCTGGAACTACCTCTTCCTCTTGAGCCACCTCTGCCTCTACCTATAGAAAATTTTTGGCTTTTCCATTTACCTCGTTCTTGATTGGTTTTGGCACTACTGCTGCTTGCATCTTCATTCTATGTAATTTGTAATTTAGAGGAAAAAGCTTTCTCTACAACTTCAAAAGTCTCTTTCAATCTTTCTTCATAAGACATGATAGATCCAACCAATTGTTCAAACTTTAGTTGTGTCAAATCCTTGCTTTCTTCTAATATTATGGCAACATGATTCCATCTAGGTGTTAAAGATCTCAATACCTTTTTTTTATTAAAACATCATTACTTATAGTTTCCCCAAGTGTAGCCATTTTATTTACCACATATTTGACTCTCACGCACTAGCGTCTTGCATTTGCAAATTCTTGAACTCTCGCTTCAATGTCTGAAGCTTGACCACCTTAACTTGATCACTACCTTGGTATGCTTCTTGTAGAGTCTTTCGGGCATATTTGGCAGTTGTTGCTCCTCATATTCTTGGAAATAAGCTCTTATATAGAGCTATCTGAATGTGAAACAAAACTTGAGCATTCTTCTTCCTTGATTCCTTTCTTGTTCTTGTTTCATTAGTTGTAAGGGAATTCCAATCATCCGGCTCATTATTACCCGATTCAACAATATCCCGCAAATATTTTCCAATAAAAAAGGTGAGCGTCTTAATGTACCAATAATCATAATTGTTCCCATCAAATTCTGGAACAAGCATGTTAGAATTCAACATGTTTAATTTTGGTGAAATTTCAATAATAAAACTTTAACCCAAAACAATTTTACCTGCTCTAATACCAATTGTAGAATCTGAAATGGCCCCTACTCTTTAAGCCAGTTGAACCAAGATAATTATGACATATAAAAAACAATGAAAGAAAATAAAACACAGATCATTGAGCTCAACCTGTAAATCTCATTTTAAATCAAGTATGTAAATACATTGCTATATAATAAACATATTACTAATATTATATCTATCAACTAGTAATTATTAGCTGACACTACCAATCATTCTAAGCATTGACCATCCTAATAATCCGCTGCACTAATTTTTAATAACATAAGCACAAAGAATAACAAAATCTTTTGACTAATGTTAGCAATTACATGGCCGAATTTAAGCATTATTCTAAAAAAAAAAAAGAGAAAGAAAGAAAGAAGAAGAAAAGTGTGGGGAGGTCCTCTTTAATAACAATAGAGCCATGATTATTCATTTTGCAATGTCACCGAAAGTATTAAATTCAGGTCGTTGGGTAAAGTATTTTGGAGAGCTGATTATTGCTTGTTAATAAGTCGCTGGGTAAATAATCGTTTCTATTGTGTCATTCACCATTGCTTATCGTTGGGGATATTTATACAAGAATCAAATGTCGTTAAGGCCCCACATGTCATAGTACCGAGTGTCCATTAAATAAGTCGTAATCCACCAAAGCGGAAGGCACAGGATAAAATCCATTCATACACCAGATCCAGAGGCCGAAAAACCATATTCTGTGGTGCGAATTTTATAGTCGGCCCTCAAAGAGCTGCAAGGATAGATACACTCTGGTTATAAGGCTCAAGAGGTGGCATGCTTGGGGAGGAAGTTGTAAAGCAGCCACGACAAAACAGTTGGTTCCAGAGAAGGACCGAGTCCGGATCTTGTCGACTAGGGCAGGACGCGGGCACAACAAAACATTAAGGTTTCCAGCTAGCCGAAAGGGATACGCACCTTCGAAGTATACAGAGTTGTTAATTCATTCAATATATTGGTACACGTCGATGCCCACCTTTCCTATAACTACGACGGCAACAAATTTATAAACCGACCATTATAATAATAAAAAGGGTAAGAAAAGTTTATGGACCCACAAGTGGTTGAGTGGGACCCTTGATTTAAAAAGGGAAGTGTGAAGTGGTTTAGTTTTAATAAAAAGAGTAAGAAAAGTCTAGGGACCCGTAGATAGTGAAGTGGGCCCTTGGTTTAAAAAGGGAAGTCTGAAGTGGTTGAGTTTTATTATTAAAATTAATAATAATAATAAAAATAGAGAGAGTAGAAGAGTTTAATTTTTGGAAACGAGTTTTATATTATAATAAACTAAAAAAAAGTGGAGATATAAGGGTTTGTAATAGGGGTTTTGTTTGAACATATAAAAATTGGGTTTGATTAAAAAATAAAAAGAAATGAAAGATATGAAGTTTAATTTTTTTTTTTATGGGAGGATGATAAGAGGGATTTTAAGAATACTTTAGAAGACATTGAGAGATGCCATGCAGAAAATGGAATAGTGGACCTTAATCAAAATAAGTCCATGCTATCCTTTAACATCAACAACCAAGTGACCTATAACGAGAAGAAGAAGTGGGTGATTGGATTTTTACACTTGGATTCGAGTTGCAGTTTATGAAGTTAGGAGATGTCCTTCTTAAGTTCGAGTAATTAGACACATTTTTATCCAAGGTGGGACAACTAAAATGGAAGAAATTCAATTGGGCCCTCAAGTCATCCATGCACACTCTGATAAGACCCAAATTATTGGAGCATCCTCGCGAAGAGGCCAGACTCATAGTTGCCTCTTGTCTCTGTAGGATTTTAGTTTTAACATCACCTCTACTGCCTTACAATAATGATATCATAAGGGAGATATTTCAGCTAATAGTATAAGACCTTCAAGGTTTGAAGAACAACATGCTTCCCATTTTTAGAAGTGGCGCTGAATCTTAGAACTCATGACAGAGTTCAACCTTGACACATTCTTGTTGAATTTGGAATATGACAACTTAATCTTTCAAGTGTTCAATAAATTTTACACCAATATTACAACAACTCATTCAAGCTACATCAAAACATGCATGCAAAATATTATTTCCTTGTTCTTATAAGGATATGACAGCATCTTCAAGATCCTAAGATCCAAAATGTTGACCATTTGGAGAAAGGAACTAATTGTATCACCAACTATCTATGGTCTAGTCGAAAAGTTGGTCATGAAAAAAATAAAATTGTTTAGGAGGGTGTTGACTAAGAAGGAGCTCAAAAGGATTAATGGAGGAAAAAACAACAAAGGAAATCAAACCTATAGCAAGAATGAACTAAGAATTATAGGACTATGTTTTATCTGTAAGGGACCTTGGGCACTTAACCATTCATGTCTAGGTGATAAGGAGGAAACAAGGGTAGAACAATTGGAGACTCCTTCAGATCATGGGGATTCATCTATAGTTGGGTTCATCAGTTTTCAAGAGAGCACCCACGAAGGATCTGAGAAGTCAATTACAGATGGTGAGTAGTAGCACAAAATTTTTTAGTGATACTTGCACGACAAGCCGATAATAATCAGTCAAATTGAAAAAGTGCATGGGGAAAGGAAGGACGTAATTCCTCCTAAAAATGTGGTAGACTCTTGTACAGATGAGTCCATAGATATCCAAGAGGACATCCATAAAGAGTATGGGAAATAAGTGTAGATATAGTCCACCAGTACATCCATGTTTGACAACCAAAGAAGCTGAACAAAAGATTGTCCCCACACGTGGAGAAGATGAGGAAGAAGACATTCAAGGAGACTCAAGTGAGGAGCTAGTAGTAATGAATCAACATGATGAGCATGATCATGAGGGAAAACATGAAACATATAGTATGCAGGATAAGCTATTTTTGTAGAGTCGGTCAAGGGTTCAAGCTGGATATATGATCGTTGAGTGTAGTGACCAACAGTCGTATACACATCGGAAATATTAAAATACTTCGTAGACAAAGACATCCATTGTAGGATATAAATTGTAAATTGTACATTATATATATAGCTTATGATAGGATGATTGCAAATGAGAATGAGGGCCTTCTTATATACCCTAGGCAGCTGCCCTTTCACGAATGGCTATGTCTCTAAGACATGCCTCTTCATCACTAACTAACTAATCATTAGTTAATGACTTATTATTTATTATTACATTTACATTTATATTTATTATTATTTTATTATTTTATTATATTCATAACATAGCCTCTCCCTTGAAGAAGCTTTGTCCTCAAAGCTTTGTTAAGAACATCTTCTCTTCTCTGTACCTTCATCTTCATCGATACACGACGATATGATACTTTGAGTGATAGAAAAAACTGTCATACTGAGAACGGATCAGACCATTCTAGATTTATATTCTGGGGTATCTTTTGATCTTTGGAGATGTGTGGTGGGTAGTTATCATATGACTACATTCTACAAGCTTTAGTATCTGTAGGAACATGAATTTGTTGTTTATTTTTTGAGTGATACTGGTACGTAGCTTGATTAGAAAGTCTGCTCTTGTGATTTGGATGTTGATACATAGCTCCTTTGGTTTGGTTTGCGTTTATCATGTTAGTGGTTGATTCTTGATTTCCTTCAGGCATTGTTGTTGTTGAGTGGGCAACTGAATCATGAGTTGGGATGTCCAACATTTGAACTGCAACTTCTGCATGTATTTTAACTTCTCTAGATTCTTCTTCTTCCTTACATGTGATATTGACTAGATCAATATTAATCCCTTTGTCTTCAACTTGAATTGAAATGATTGGCGACGCCAATAATTCACTTTGAAGTTGTTCTAGCTTGTCATTTAGGGATTTCTTGTCATTTTTAAGTTTCTGTTAGGTCCCTATATTACTAGTATAGTCCCTTATTGTTGTTAGTCTAACCCCCTTATTGTTATTATTGTACCCTTGTAACCCCCATATTGTTATTATTGTGCCCTTAAATTATTATTATTAGGTCAGCTAGGATTACATTGTGGCCCCACTAGGATTACGTTGTGGCCCCATAGACTCCTATATATAGAAAGGAGGTTTTTTAATTTGGATCATCCAAGAATTGTTCCTTCATGTAATGTATTGGAGGTTTCCCCCTCTAAGTGGCTTATTTCTAAGGCGTTGATATCTCTTTTCTTCTCTTTTTGGAGCTGGTTTCACAACATTTGGTATCAGAGCTTTGAAATTCTAGGGTTTCGCTGCTCCAAACAACTCATGGTGGAATTTTTTCTATAATGTTTTTTTCTAAAAAGGTTCAGAATCTGAAATTTTTAGAGTGCGCAGTCACAATCCTGAGGAACATCGTCACAAAATTTCAGAGCTTGGTTTGCAATATTTTTAGAGATATGATCTGTGCAAGTTAGGTCATTTTGCAGGCTCTTGAATTTAACCTAAACAGGTCATCGTGGTATTTTCGTAATAACTTATTTTATACGAAGGTTCAGAAGCTGAAATTTTTAGAGTGCGAAGCTGCAATCTTAAGGAACATCGTTGCAAAATTTCAGATATTGGTTCACAATATTTTCAGAGATATGATCTGTGGAAGTTAGGGATTTTTGAGGCTTCTGAATTTCATCTCAAAGAGGTTATTGTGGGAAAATATTCATAGCTCTCTCTCTGAGAATCAGATTGGAATGTTGTAAAAAGTAGTTGCAAGTACACAGACTATAGTTTTCGGTCTATCAATTTCAGAGCAAAAGGAGGAAGCAGTGACACGTGGCAATTCATACAAGTTTGCTCTGCTGAACTAGTCCAAAATTGGGTCATTGTGGGAGATTGGACATAACTTTGCCTTGAAGAATCCAAATCAGATCAGACCTGTGGCATTTGAAAGAAGCTTTAGAGGGCTACTATAGAGTTGAATTTCAGATATTTAGGATCCTCAATTATAGAGATAATTCAATTTCAATATCTAGCTCCTCAAAAGCAAGTAAAAGGTGTGTATATTTTTTTCCCGAATTGCATAATTCTTGTTTGAAGAATCAAGTTGTATTGATTCCAAGGGCATATTGTAGAATAGATATTAGTATTGGATTCTAAAATGGCCCCTAAAAAGAATTCAACACCCATTAAGCCTTTAGAAAGCTCTACTATGACTCATGAAGACGAAGAATGGCAACATGACATATCAAAATTACAAGAGCAAGTGCAACAAATTTCACTCTCGCAAAGAACAACAAAAAATGACATGGAAGTTTTGAAGAAAGGCGTGGAAACTAAGATGGATGGTTTGAAGAAAGGCGTGGAATCTAAGATGGATGGTTTGAAGAATGGCATGGAATCTAAGATAGATGGCATGGAAGCCGGCATGGAATCTAAGATGGATGACATGGAAGCTAAAATGGAAAACATGAAGAATGATCTAAAAGCAGACATGGAAGGTTTGACAAAGTTGATACAAGAAATGTTTCCTAATGGTGAAAAGATAGTAGAGGAAACTCATGATGAGAACAAAATAAATGTTAATCGTTACTTCATAAACTCTAATGTTGGTGGGAAGAACCACTATATTCTAAAAATGGATATGAGGAAGTTTGATGGAAATGATCCTGTAACATGGATACTACGGATGGAGCAATATTTTGATCTCCATAATGTGCAAAACACACAAAAGGTACGCATTGCAACTTTACATTTAGAACAAAATACATTTGTATGGTATCGATGGCTTTGCTCCCGTAAAAAAATTGTCGCTTGGTCAATTTTTACGGAGGAAATGATAGCACATTATGAGGATACAAAGAGCAACACCTTCTTTAGCCAATTGATAAATCTCAAACAAAATGGTTTAATGGGGGAGCACATTGAGGACTTCCAAAAATTGAATATAAGGGTAACTGATATTCCAGAGGAACACAGGATTGATCTCTTCTTAGGTACTTTCAAGGATAACATCCAACATGAAGTTCGCGTTTTGGAACCTGACTCATTGGAGAAGGCCTTCAAGTTGGCAAGAAAAATTGAATGTAAAGTTATGGCAACAAGGAAGCCTACCACTCACTTCTATAAAGAGGGAAGTGTTGCTACTCCTAGATTTCCACAACCTACAAGGTTGACACCACAACAATTGGAAGAAAAAAGAGCAAAAGGGCTTTGCTACAGTTGTGATCACAAATACACTAAAGGTCATAAGTGTGCTGAGAAGAAATTATTTTACATAGATTGTGAAGAGGAAGAAGAAAATGAACAAGAAGAGGGTATACACCAAGAACCAACCCAAGAAGAGGAAGAAATGAGTTTGACCATATCGTGTAATGCATTGGCAGGAATTACCACTCCTCAAACTCTCAAGATAGAAGGACATATCAAGAAGAAAAAGGTAATAGTGTTGATTGATTCAGGTAGTACCCATAATTTTATTCATTATAAGGTAGCCAAGGAATTGAATTGTTTCCTATACCCAACACAAGAATGTCAAGTCATGGTTGCAAATGGAGGAACTATAAATTGCTCTGGAAAATGCTATAATATCAAGCTAACCATGGGGGAATATGTATTGAATAGTCCAATGCTTTCCATTCCTATGGGAGGTGCTGATGTTGTACTAGGAGTACAATGGTTACAATCTTTGGGGACGGTAGCTTTTAATTTTCAAGAACTTTTCTTGAATTTTTTTTTTTTTCGAAGGAAAGTTGAATTACGAAATTCTCAAGGAAGCCGGGAAAGCTTCTAAAGAAAGAACAACGAAGCATAATTGCACAATTATGCTCACTAGAAGTTCCAACATCAAAATCATCTATTTCTGCAGATCTCCAAAAAGTCTTGGACAATCATTCCAAGGTTTTTGAAACTCCAAAAGGACTCCCACCTATTCATGATCATGATTGTTAGGACCTCACAATGTACCATTTTTACCATACATATTGACACCACTTTACCCTTTATAACTATATTTAAAAAGGGTTCCATTATCATTTTCATCCATTTTATCCAAAGGTATATGAAATCCTTCACTTTACTATATGTTTAATCTGTTTACATATAATTCCACATTACTCTTATATTTCATCATTAATCGAAGGTAGATTGTTGCTAACACAAGTCTAAAAGATCACAAATAATTTATGATAAGGAACGTGCTTTGATGAAACAATCGGCCGTTGCTGAAACAGTCGACTCCGTTGCTGAAACAGTCAGCGGGCACGTAAATTCCGTCATTACTCGTGATTTGCGATTCTGGAAGAGTATTTTGGGAACAATGGCAACAAGACGAAGACAAGCAAGGAAGTAGTTACACGGATTGTTCTGAAGACAACACTTTTTTTGTATATGTTGTAACAATATTTTTCTATGGAAGAATAGAAGGACCCTGTTTTAAGATAGAAGAACAGATTTGGATAAATATAGATTTGCTCTGATGTAATTGTAATAGATGTCTCCTCTTTAAAAAGAGGAGACATCATCATTAGAGGGGGAGTTAGAGACTACAGGAGAACATTATTTTGAGCGGAAAGGAGCTAGACTCCATTGTAATGTATCATTCCTTTTTGATAGATGAATAAAGGTTTCTTTTGAGCGCTTCAATTTAACTCTTTCCCTAGGGAATCTTGTGAGAAGGAAAGGGCCCGCCTTCATCACAAGATTCACCCGATTGCTCCTGTAGTTTGTTGAATTTATTTATGATATTCGCACCTTAGTTTAACTCTGTTACTGAATCATTATTTGTGTAATTATGTAGTCCTTTAAGCATTCTGTTTTCTTTAACGCTGCATGAGTTTGGTGACATTCATTCTTAAAGAAGCCAAGAGATATTTTTCTGTTATCTGTTTGAATGTATGATTGATGTTGGGAAACAGGTGTTGAAGATTCCTGTGCAAAGGAATAGGGTCCTGTTCTCCATTGGTTGACTCTCTTTTTCCTGCAGTGTGATTAGTATCAGGAGACAGGTGTTGAAGGTTCCTGTTCATGGGAATAGGGTCCTGTTTTCTTGAATTTATCTTTTCTACAGTGTGATTAGTGTCAGGTAGCAGGTGCTGAAGTTCCTATTTGAAGGAATAGGGTCCTGTTCCCTGTTATGGTTGATTGGTTTCCTTTCCTGCAGAGTAATTTCCTTTCATTAGGATTCTTAAAAGAACTGCAATAGAGGAATTGCTTCTAATATAACATAAATAGACTTCAGCTTTGTTGAAACAGGGTGTGAATAATTATATTTGTATGATTAATAATTGTGTGACTTTTACTACAACATTATTTTTGCTTTTGGAATTGAGCATATCCAGTGCGTGGTTGTCTTTGGAATAAACATACCTTCTCGGGTTGACAACTTATGTGGAGCTTGAATTGTTAAAACAATTAAAGCGACCAACATTTTGGCGCCGTTGCCGAGGAAGGCAATTATAAATTTCAAAAGCATTAATATTTTCTTTCTAGGTGTGCAGATTGTATGAGAGGACGCGGAACCCAGAAGAAAACTAATCCTACAGGTGGCAAGGGCAAAGGAAGGGGAGGAAGAAAGACTTTCATTGACGAGATTGTATCAAAGGCTGAATCATCACAGAGATTAAGTTCTCAAAGACCAAAACTTCAGCACTCCCCTCAATCGGATTACAAAACAGAGGAAGTTGTGGGCCCTGAAAACATAGAGGAGCCAGTAACGGATATTAAAGGACCAGCAATCAGTGCTGGAGAGTCAGAAGAAAGTGCTAGCAAATCAGCAGAGCACGTTGAGGAACTAATAGAGAGTGTTGGACGACCAGTGGAAAACATTGAGGAGCCAGTAGAAGATCTTGAGGATCGAGCAAGTGCAATAGGAGAACAACCAATGGAAGGAAACAACGAAGAATTCTTTGGTGGAGGACGTGTAGATCCTGAAGGAGAAGGAAGGGATGAAAATTCTCTCTCTACCTTGGGATTTCCTATCAGTGATCTCCCTAGAGGAACAACTCCTATGAAGAATATTCCATTGTCGGCTTTACCTAACTTCCATGGTTTATCCTCTGAAGATCCGGATGAATTTCTTTTTGAATTTGATATATTATGCAGAAGTTATGATTATGTTACTAATGCTCAAAAGTTGAAACTGTTTCCAGCAACATTAAAAGGAAATGCTTTGAGATGGTTCATGAGTCTTGGAAGTCAGGTAATCACAACATGGGAATAGATGAAACAGAAATTTCTGCTTAAATATCAAGACTATTGTCAGACGAGAGAAAAGAGGGACGAACTATTCAACATGGCACAAAAGCCGGACGAGAATCTGGAGGACTATGTGGAAAGGCTGCAGTATAATATACAGAGATCTGATCATCCGAATATAAATTAGGAAATTCGTAAAACAATATTACTTAGAGGATTAAGGGATGATTGTTTAGACATGTTAAACATGCTTGGCAAGGGAGATATATCTAAAGAATCATATGTTGAGATTGTTGAACTTTGTAAAAGATGTTCAAGGGGAGCTGCAAAGAACAGAGTAAGTAATAGAGATCCCACCTATTCAAGAGTGCATAAATCAGCCAGTGGGGGAGCAACAAGAGCTGAAATAGGTAATTTACTTGAAGAATTTAAAACTGAAATGTTAAGTTCTTTTGCTTCACAAATTGACACCTTGCAGGTTAAAAAGAAGCAGGCTGAAGCAAAAGCAGCTCTAGTTGTCTTTTGCCCGAAGTGCAGAAACAAACATCCACTAAGGGAATGCCCATTGGACAAAATACCAATCTGCACCCTTTGTGAGAAAGATCATGAAACACAACAATGTACCTCTCTACCAGGAATAAAAGCAGCACTGCAGCCAATGGAAGAAGAAGCTGAAGCAGTTTACCTGCTAACACAAAGAAGACAATGGAAACCAAAAGGACAAGGTATGAATTCTAGTATGCCATTTAATCGTTGGAATAATTATTCTGCTTTCAGTCAGACAAATTACCCGCCCTTTAATCAAATGCAATACCCACCCTTTAATCAGATGAATTTCCCACCCATGCAACAATCAAACCCTCCCTTTGTTGATCCTGCAATGTGGACTCCTCGGCCCCCACAGCAGCCATCTTCTTTTAACCCTTGGAATTCAAATTGGAGAAGCCAACAACTCCCGTATCCGAATCAATTTCCTCAATTTCAACAACCACTTCCTCTGCCATCAAATGCTCCACCAAATAATCAAATGAGACCCCAGCTACCTGTGCAACCAAATCCTAACCCCAATAATAAAGTTGTGCAAGTCATTGATATTCAGAATCAACCTATATTTCCTACTATGCAATGTCATGATATTCATTTGAGATCCGGGAAAATAGTAGAACCTATTATTGATGATATAACCTCTTCTGATTTTGATAAAGAGGAAACTGAGAAACATAAAAAAGCACAACCACCCTCTAACAAGAGTATTGAAATAACCGAACCACCATTCCCCGAGCGTTTAGTTTTAACTAGAACGCCTAAAACACCTGCTTTTAATCTTTTAGGGGAATTGCAAAATTTGTATGTTAAAATTCCACTTTTACAGGCACTGAAGGATGTACCAATTTATGCCAGAACCATAAGCGACATTTGTGTTAAGAAACCTGGTAGGAAAGCTAAAGATCCCCTTACAGTTCATGTGATGGGTGACTTATCTGCATTAATGTTCGGAAAAACCCCTCCTGTGAAATATGGTGACCCCGGCCATCCTACTATGATAGTTCAAATTGGTAAAACAATGATTCCTCAGGTTCTGGTAGATCTAGGTGCTGTAATTAACATTATGAATCTTGAAACTTCATAGTTGTTACATCTCAATAACACAATCAGAGATACACCAACTATCCTAGAGTTAGCTAACCGTTCTACAATTAAACCAGAAGGAGTTGTTGAAGATCTAGTTATCTCAATTGAATCCTAGAATTACCCAGCTGATTTTGTCGTATTACAAACTAAAACAAAGCTGGGGGGACATCCTTTAATTCTGGGGAGGCCATGGCTAGCCACATCCGATGCCTTTATCAGTTGCAGATCTGGTTCAATGACAATTTCTAATGGTTATGAAACCAAACATCTTACTCTTTATCCTCATGCTACACCCATAATTAATAATGAAGATTCTATGTGGATGGATTATGATGATAATGCTATTCAGCCCATTTTAACTATCGGACAAGCTTTAACTCTTAAAGACAATACAGAGGATGAAATAATTAATAATTTTATTTGTGAACCTTCCTCTGTAATTGCTGAAACACATAATCAATTGACTGCAATTTTTGAAACGGATACCCAGGAAAAGATTGAATCTGAAGATTTATCTCAGACATTAACCACCATCTCATCTAAAAGCATAACAGTCGAAATCGAACCTGGCAAGACATTAAACATAAACCCTGATCTAACAGTTACTGAAACACAGCAGTTAATGAAGTTATTATGCGAAAATAAGGAAGCATTTGCATGGGATTACACGGATATGAAAGGAATCTCTTATGAATTATGTGCTCACCGAATCTATATTAAAGAAGGATGTCGAGCAGTCTGTCAACCCCAAAGACGAATGAACCCTAATTTAAGGGAAATTGTTAAAGAAGAACTTCAGAAATTGCTTAATGCAGGATTTATATACCCCATATCTGACAGTGAATGGGTTTCCCCATTGGTAATTGTCCCTAAGAAAAACGGGAAATGGAGAGTGTGTGTTGATTAAAGAGCCTTAAACAAAGCTACTCAAAAGGATCACTTTCCTTTGCCTTTCATTGATCAGGTGTTGGATAGTCTGTCAGGGAAGAAATTCTTTTCTTTTCTAGATGGATTCAGTGGGTATAACCAAATCAGAATTGCACCCCAAGACCAGGACAAGACCACTTTCACCAGTCCTTGGGGAACTTTTTCTTATAGAGTTCTTCCATTTGGGCTATGTAATGCACCAACAACTTTTCAGAGGGCTGTTATAGGAATCTTTTCTGATATGCTGAATGACTGTATGGAAATATTTATGGATGATTTTACTCCTTATGGTGTGTCTTTTGAAGATGCATTACAAAATCTTGAGAAGGTACTTAAACGTTGTATACAAGCTCACCTCTCCCTAAGTACTGAAAAATTTCATATGATGATGAGTGAAGGAGTAGTGCTTGGACATTTTATTTCATCTCAAGGTATTCAAGTAGACCCATCTAAAATACTGGTCATTCAGAATCTTCCTGTTCCTAAAACACAAACTGATGTGAGAAGTTTTCTAGGACATGCTGGATATTACAGAAGATTTATTAAAGATTTTTCTAAGATAGCTTCTCCATTATTTGTGTTGCTTATGAAAAATGTTGAATTTAAGTGGACTAATCCTTGTCAGAAAGCCTTTGTAGAACTCAAGCATCAGTTATCTATCACTCCTATTTTGAGGGGACCTGATTGGGCCCTCCCTTTTCATATATCTTCTGATGCTTCAGACACTGCAATTGGAGCTGTCTTGGGACAAGAGGAGAATCATCTTCCTTATGCTATCTACTTTATCAGTAAGAACATGACCCCTGCTGAGCTTAATTATATAGTTACCGAAAAAGAGTTTCTTGCAGTAATTTATGCCATTAATAAATTTCGACATTATATCACTGGTTATTCTACTTTTGTCCACACTGATCACTCGGCCATTAAGTATTTAATGAACAAATCTGTCACAAATGCTCGAGTTACCAAATGGCTATTGTTACTGCAGGAGTTTGATATTACAATTGTAGATCGGCCTGGTAAAGAAAATGTGGTGGCTGATTTCCTTTCATGGTTAAAAACTGATAATAATATTTCAGTAGATGATTCCTTTCCTGATGAGTATTTATTTGCAGTCTCTACTCACTCTCCGTGGTATGCAGATATTGCCAATTATTTGGTTGCAGGAAAATTACCATCACACCTGTCATACAAAGAAAAGAGAAGAATTGTTCAACAAAGTGCCAGGTATATCTGGATGAGTGGGTGTCTTTTCTATACAGGGCTTGATCAGGAAATCCGAAGATGCATTAGGGAAGATGAAGTGTACGATATACTAAAAGCTTGTCATGATGGCCCTTGTGGAGGGCATTTCGCTGATAAAAGAACAGCACACAAAATTTTGAGGATGGGTTACTATTGGCCCTCATTATTTAAGGATGCAAAGAAATATGTGAGGGCTTGTGACAGCTATCAGCGAATGGGTCAACCCAATCATAGAGATCAAATGCCATTAAACCCCCAGGTAGTATCCAAACCATTTGAAAGATGGGCCTTGGATTTCATAGGACCCATTAATCCTCCATCCAATCAAAGAACTTATATATTAGTCTCTACAGACTATATGACTAAATGGGTGGAGGCCAAAGCACTTATTAGAGCCAATGAAGAAGCTGTCCTAGCTTTCTTATTTGAAGAGATCTTCACTAGATTTGGAATTCCTAGAGAGCTAGTTACAGATGGAGGACCTCTATTCAATTCTCATGGTTTTAAATCTACCCTTCAGAAATATCATATTCATCATAGAATGACTACACCATACCACCCTCAGGCCAATGGGCAGGTGGAAAGCACAAACAAATTATTAGAAGCCATTCTAACTAAAACAGTGAAGGATAACCGGAAGGATTGGTCTCAAAGGCTCCCTGAAGCACTATGGGCTTACAGAACTACTTGGAGAAATACTACAGGTTTTTCTCCCTGTGAATTGGTTTATTGTAAAAATGTTATTTTTCCTGTGGAATTTGAAATTAAAACTCTAAGAATTGCTTTAGTTGTTAATCTTAATTTGACTGATGTGCAGACAGCTAGGTTGCAGCAGCTTCTTGAATTGGATGAAAATAGATTAGATGCCATTCACCAAACAACCATGATTCAACAACAAAGAATGAAGTGGCATGATAAAATCATCAAACACAAGCAGTTCCAAAAAGGTAATTGGGCCTTATTGTATGACTCTCGGTTTGAAAACTTTCAGGGTAAGCTACGTACACGATGGCTTGGACCATATGAAGTAGATGTTGTTTTTCCTAATGGAACAATAAGACTTTTAACAATTGATGATTCTAAAACACCTCTACTAGTAAATGGTCATAGGCTTCGTTTGTACCAGTGCCATGTTTCTAAAGAGGATTTCAAGGCTGCTTGCATGACTGATACACATTATCTTTTTCTAGGGGAGTCTTCTGCTCCTCATAGCATTTAATTGTATGCACTGTATTTCTAGCATTAGATTATATTAAAAACTAATAATCCCTGTCAAGGGTTGGCATGTTACAATTGAATTTTGCAGATTATGGAAGAACTCATTAAGGAGGACAGATTCATCACAAGAAGACCTGAAGCTTCAATCACAGAAGCTTTGTTCCCTTCATTTCCTAGCAATATCCCTTTTATTACTTATCCCATCTCTCCATCTTTCCCTTTTTCCATTTTTTTTCTCCCACTTCTACCTATTCCTGAAATATCATCTTTCAGCTAGTATTTCCCGTTCCTTACTGCTGAAATTATCCCTTAGCAAGTACTTCTCCCACTTTTCCTAGGCCCAAATCATTACATCCCATTTTCTTTATTTTTCCCTTTGTTGAAACACCACTTTCAGCAACATGTCACTCATTTTTCCATTGCTGAAACACCACTTTCAGCAACCTGTCATTCATCTTTTCATTATTAAAACACCATTTCTCTCCTCTGCTATACAAGTTTTTCAGTTCTCCACTTTTATTCTTCAGATCCCTTGGGTGAATATTATTCAGTATTGAGTAGATCCTGATATGCTCCTGTTCTACATTCCAGAGAAATTTAAAGATTCTTCCATTAGTATCAAGCCATTATGAAGCACTCTATACTTCGAATTATAAAAACAAAGGTAAAAATATAAGGTATGTGGTTTTTATGTAATACAGTTAAATAATATTTTAAAGAGAGGATCTTGCTCATAATGATCACAATCCCCACACACTTAAACATCATTTCATCATACGTAAGGGGGGAATTTCGAAAACTAAATCATCATTACACACTATCCAATCCACCGTCACTCTTCATATCCATTATTTCCGCTGTCATTGAAACTCCATATCCTCTGTTGCAACGATTAGCTTGACCAAAGCCTGTGTTTCTGTTCTCTGCGCCTCTGCATGTGACTCAAGTTAGTAGCTATGGGAGGTTCGGCTATCAGACATGAGCCTGGCTCGATAACTCTTCTTGAATTGTTCCCGGAGGCCTACCAAATTTTTCAGCAGGCGGGATGGATAACATACTTTGAAATGTTAGGAGAATTTGATCCTCAGCAAGTTTTAGAGTTTGTGCAGAATTTTCAGGAAGACTACTCCGTGGTTCAAGGGGTCCGAATTTCGGTCACAGAGGAAGATATAGCACAAGTTTCAGGGTTGTCGGTCATAGGTGCTCGCTGGTTCAGCAGGAAACAAGTTATTTTAAATGCACATCAGGACTTTCTTCTTCTAGAGGAACAGATTGAGAATAAAGGCCGCGGTATAAGTCTGCATTCATTACCTCGCCCATGGCCAACAATAGCTGAATTGATCAAGCACTATTTGACTTGCGAAGGGCGTTACCAGGTAGTCTATCAACACGACTTCGTATTAATGAATCATTCGCGGCATGGTCGATTATTTAATATTCCTTATTATCTGCTTGGATGTATTAAAAACATGTCATATTACTGTAGACGGGTAAAATTCCCATTACTATCCCTTACCCATCATCGTTTATGTCAATTATTAATTCAGAGGGGTTTTTCTCAGCAAAATCCCCCTCTGAATAATCCACTCCTCCTTCTCCAACAAGCCGAAATTCCCTAGCAAGTCGAAAGTCCCCAAGAAACTCCCGAAAGTTCTTATGAAAGGAAACTGGAAGATATCCCTGACCCCCCATTGATCCCATCCTCAGAACCAGTTGACCTACCCCCAAGTTCATCCCATTTAGCAGAGTCACCCCTTCCCACTGTCCACATCTCTAGCGATGACTCTCAAGCTGAAACACCCCCATCTCCCCTTACTCATAAAAGGAAGAGACGAACCCCAACAGTCTCTATCTCAAAAAGACAAACAAGGGCCACATCCCAAGCTGTCACCTCTTCCGAAAGCCCTTCCCCTAGAAAATAATATTCTCCTAAAAAGACAAGGAAAGTCACTGACTTTTCTGCTTTCCTACCTAGGAGGAAAATGAAAATGACTGTTGAAACTGAAGTCACTCCCATTTCCCCTGACCCTGCGACTATCCTATTAAAACTTCAATCCTCATCACCATTCCAAAATTCCCAACCATTACCCATCTCGTCCTGTGGCATTGCTCCATAAGAACCAGATGCGCAAGGTAATATGACATCGTTTACTACTCAAACAGTAACTGCTCCACAAGAACCAGTTACTCACTCAGAAGCTGAAACACAAGAACCAGCTACTGAGGTACAAAAATCATACACCAAGCATGATAATACAAGGAAGCCAGCTGTAGCTGAAACACAAGAACCAGCTACAGCTGTGGATCAGCAGTCAACTCCAGCAAAATCAGCCAACACACAGGATTCACCCACTATGGCATCTTTATTGGAGGAAAATGAGTTTTTGAAGTCAGAACTAGAGGCTTATAAGAAAGAATTGATAATGGCAAGGGAAGCCTTTGATAGAGAATTAAATCTCTACATTCAGCACAAAAGAAGGATCCATGCAGAGAATACATGTGCCATGAATGTGGAAACATTTACCAACAGGCAGGATACAAAATAGTCAAAATTCCAGTGCCTGAGGCATCCACATCAGTTGCAATCAAAGAAGAACGCCCTACTGTCACACAAGAATCGGTAGGGCCCTCAAAAAGTCTGGAGAAAGAAACCAAACCACAGATATCCTGCCCTGTGTTAGTCAGCTCAGCTACTCAGACGATGCCCAACCCAGTACTTATAATGCCGGGACACAGAGCCCACCATGGAAACAATTAGAAATAATGAATAACTGGAAGAAGCAGTATGCTGTGGATCAAGATAAAATATTACAACAACATAAGTTGGCCTGGAAAAATCAGATGTATGCCAACTAGGATAATTGGGAGCAGACACTGCAACAGCTCAAGGATTCTAAGAAAGAAATCAAGGAATTAAAAGAGAAACTGGTTTTGATGTTTTCATTAGTGCAAAAATTGTTAGCAACTAGGAAACCCTCATTGAATTATTCTCTGTTCCTTTCTGAACGTCTTGTTTATTTTGAATTGAAGGCAATTAAGGATGGGAGACCTCATGAGTTTCTCACAGCGGAACAGTTTGTCAAAACATTTGCTGAGGCCCCCGCTAGTGACCAACATTTGTTATGTGAACTTTATCTTCATAATGAGGCTATGCCTGAAAATAGACAGGTCAACCTCACTCCAATTGTTGGTGATGTACAAATTAGGGCATTTGTTTCATTTCTTGCCAATCAAATCACATGGCAAACTGCTTTTATTGCAAGTAGGCATAATGAGGATAATCACCTCTTTTGGATTAGACCGGAACCTTCAAATCCAACCATTTTTGTAGCAGAATATCACCGATTTTTGCAGAAGCCAGGAATGTGCTGCTACATACAACAACTGCAAGCCTCAACACTTCTAAAGTGTCATCAGTTAATCAGAGTCAAGGAAACGGCTGCCTTGAAGGCCAACACCATGTTCTTGCAACAATCATGTAAGGAAAGACAAGAGTATCACCCTTTTAGCCCTGATAATCTTCAAACTGCACTATCCAGGGTACCAAACTACATCATATGAATTCAGCAATGTGCCGAGAACTGGATTGGTTATCATTTTCACTTCCCAATTTTATGGATGCCGGCAGAACAATACCAGTCTCACTACCAATTGGCTAACAGGGACGAGGCAGTAGCATGGCAGAATTTGCAGAACAACCAAGGATTCTGAGCTTCGACAGAAGCCACCTTCCACAGTTACTGCTTGAGCAACTTGCATGCAAAGAGTCAGTACTCAAACTCAGACTCGGACTAACAGTTGCCTGAGGACATGCAACCCTTTCAGCTGGGGGGGGATGTTAGGACCTCACAATGTACCATTTTTACCATACATATTGACACCACTTTACCCTTTATAACTATATTTAAAAAGGGTTCCATTATCATTTTCATCCATTTTATCCAAAGGTATATGAAATCCTTCTCTTTACTATATATTTAATCTTTTTACATATAATTCCACATTACTCTTATATTTCATCATTAATCGAAGGTAGATTGTTGCTAACACAAGTCTAAAAGATCGCAGATAATTTATGATAAGGAACGTGCTTTGCTGAAACAATCGGCTGTTGCTGAAACAATGGACTCCGTTGCTGAAACAGTCAGCGAACACGTAAATTCCGTCACTACTTGTGATTTGCGATTCTGGAAGAGTATTTTGGGAACAATGGCAACAAGACGAAGACAAGCAAGGAAGTAGTTACACGGATTGTTCTGAAGACAACACTTTTTCTGTATCTGTTGTAACAATATTTTTCTATGGAAGAATAGAAGGACCCTGTTTTAAGATAGAAGAACAGATTTGGATAAATATAGATTTTCTCTGATGTAACTGTAATAGATGTCTCCTCTTTAAAAAGAGGAGACATCATCATTAGAGGGGGAGTTAGAGACTACAGGAGAACATTATTTTGAGCGGAAAGGAGCTAGACTCCATTGTAATGTATCATTCCTTTTTGACAGATGAATAAAGGTTTCTTTTGAGCGCTTCAATTTAACTCTTTCCCTAGGGAATCTTGTGAGAAGGAAAGGACCCGCATTCATCACAAGATTCACCCGATTGCTCCTGTAGTTTGTTGAATTTCTTTATGATATTCGCACCTTAGTTTAACTCTGTTACTGAATCATTATTTGTGTAATTCTGTAGTCCTTTACGCATTCTGTTTTCTTTAACGCTGCATGAGTTTGGTGACATTCATTCTTAAAGAAGCCAAGAGATCTTTTTCTGTTATCTGTTTGAATGTATGATTGATGTTGGGAAACAGGTGCTGAAGATTCCTGTGCAAAGGAATAGGGTCCTGTTCTCCATTGGTTGACTCTCTTTTTCCTGCAGTGTGATTAGTATCAGGAGACAGGTGCTGAAGGTTCCTGTTCATGGGAATAGGGTCCTATTTTCTTGAATTTATCTTTTCTATAGTGTGATTAGTGTCAGGCAGCAGGTGCTGAATTTCCTATTTGAAGGAATAGGGTCCTGTTCCCTGTTATGGTTGATTGGTTTCCTTTCCTGCAGGGTGATTTCCTTTCATTAGGATTCTTGAAAGACTGCAATAGAGGAATTGCTTCTACTGTAACACAAGTAGACTTCAGCTTTGTTAAAGCAGGGTGTGAATAGTTAGATTTGTATGATTGATAATTGTGTGATTTTTACTACAACATTATTTTGCTTTTGGAATTGAGCATATCCAGTGCGTGATTGTCTTTGGAATAAACAGACCTTCCCGGGTTGAAAATTTATGTGGAGCTTGAATTGCTAAAACAATTAAAGCGACCAAAAATGATCATGCTATTCATTTGATTCCAAAAAGTGTTCCTCCAAACATTAGGCCTTATAAATATCCTTATGTCCAAAAGAGAAAAATTGAATGTATGATTGTAGAAATGTTAGAGATGGGTATAATTCAACCTAGTCAAAGCTCTTTCTCTGCTCCTATAGTATTGGTACACAAGAAGGATGGATCATGGCACATGTGTTCGGATTATAGGGAGCTCAATAAGCTCACCATTAAAGATAAATTTCCCATTCCTGTTATTGATGAATTATTGGATGAATTACATGGAGAAATTTATTTCACCAAATTGGATCTTTGTTCAGGGTATCATCAAATTAGAATGAAGACTGAAGATATTCTGAAAACAACATTTCGAACTCATCAGGGTCATTATGAATTTTTGGTGATGCCTTTTGGCCTTACCGATGCACCTTCTACATTTCAAGGGTTGATGAATTCCATTTTCAAACCCTTCCTTAGAAAATTTGTGCTAGTATTTTTTGATGAT
Organism: Pinus albicaulis; assembly: GCA_034641835.2. Lineage (NCBI taxonomy): Eukaryota > Viridiplantae > Streptophyta > Pinopsida > Pinales > Pinaceae > Pinus > Pinus albicaulis. The sequence continues at coordinate 106,763,643 of CM076583.1, forward strand.
ATACTAATCTACAACAGGTCTTGGAAGGATCATGTTCAACATGTTGAGAGGGTGTTCAAACTATTGCAGGAGAAACAATTATATGCAAAAAGATCCAAATGTTTCTTTGGAGTACAAGAGGTGGAATATCTGGGTCATATTGTATCTCACGAGGGTGTTAAGGTAGACCCTAACCAAATTAAAGCCATTAAGGAATGGAAAGTCCCCACAACCATAAAGCAGTTGCGAGGATTTCTCGGGTTAACGGGGTATTATCGAAAGTTTGTTAAGAATTATGGGAGAATAGTAGCACCTCTAACAACATTATTAAAGAAAGATGCATTTTCATGGAGTCTTGAAGCAACTAAGGCCTTTGAACATCTTAAAGAGGCAATGTGCCTAGCACCAGTATTAGCTACACCAGAATTCACAAAAACCTTTATTGTGGAATGTGATGCCTCAGGAAATGGAATTGGTGTTGTTTTAATGCAAGAAGGAAGACCCATTGCTTTTGAAAGTCGTCCAATCAAAGGAAAGTATTTACAGAAACCTATTTATGAGAAGGAAATGGTAGCAATACTGCATGCACTAAAGAAATGAAGAACTTACCTAATGGGAAGACACTTCAAGGTAAAAACTGATCATGATAGTCTTAAACACTTTTTGGAACAAATACTATCTTCAAAAGAGCAGCAAAAATGAGCCACAAAGATGTTGGGTTATGACTTTGAAATAATATACAAAAAAGGGAAGTTAAATGTTGTTGCAGATGCACTCTCAAGAAAGAATGAAGAGGTGGAAGCATTGCTTTGTGCCATTTCCATTATCCAACCAGATTGGATAATTGAAGCAAGAGATGAATGGAAGAAGGACGAAGAAGTGTGGACACTCATTCAAAAGTTGCAGCAAGATCCTAGTATATCTAATACATTTAGTTGGAAAAATGATTCCTTATGGTACAAAGGCTGCTTATATCTTTGTAATAATTCCCAACTAAAACAAAAGATTCTTTTGGAATTGCACACTTCTCCTTTAGGAGGACACTCAGGATTTTTAAAAACTTACCACAGGGTGAAGAAAGAATATTTTTGGGATGGCCTTAAATCTGATATTCAAAAGTTTGTGGCGGAATGTTTGGTTTGCCAGCAAAATAAAGTTGATGCAATTAAGACCTAGGGTCTTCTACAACCTTTATCCATTCCAAGTCAACGTTGGGAGGAGATTTCAATGGATTTTATCACAGGTTTACCTGAGTCCGAAGGAAAGAGTGTCATCATGGTGGTAGTTTATAGACTTACCAAGTATGCACACTTTTGTGCATTATCTCATCCATTTAAAGCAAGTATAGTTGCTACTACATTTATGGACACAATTCAAAAGCTACATGGAAACCCAAGGGTTATTGTGAGCGACAGAGATCACATTTTTACTGGAAATTTTTGGACGGAGTTATTTTCTTGTTTGGTTACTCAATTAGCTCATAGCTCATCTTATCATCCTCAATCCGATGGTAAAAATGAGATAGTAAATAAATGTTTGGAAGGATATCTTTGTTTTTTTCTATCTAATAAACAAACACAATGGGTCAAGTGGTTACCTCTAATGGTGGTATAACACATCCTTTCATACTGCAGCAAAAATGACCCCATTTATGGCACTTTATGGATATCATTCACCATCCATCACATCATCTTTAAGAGAAAATTCAAAGGTTCAAGCAGCGGAAGATCACATCGAGCATCAACAAGAAGTTCTCCAACTCTTAAAGGACAACCTGAACTTGGCACAAAATCAAATGAAACAACAGGCCAATCAACATTGCAGTGAGAGAAGTTTTGATGTAGGAGACTGGGTATTTTTACGGCTACAACCATACAAACAAATGTACCTCAAGCAAGCTAAGAAGGATAATAAATTATCGCCAAAGTACTATGGTCCTTAAAAGGTGTTGCAAAATATTGGTACTATGGCATACAAATTGGAGCTTCTTGCGTCTTCACGAGTGCATCCAATTTTCCATGTTTCATGATTAAATAAGGTTAAAGGTGAAAATATTCTAGTTCAAACAATATTTCCAGAATTTGATGAGGAAGAAAAAATCATATTGGAACCTGAAGCAGTCATGGAAACAAGAACTTGACAGCTACGGAATCGATCAATTCCAGAGTATCTCATTAAGTGGAAGAACTTACCCACTGAAGATTCTACATGGGAGGATGAGAATTTTATACAGAAGCACCCAGAGCTACTCAAGCATTGAGGACAACACTTTTTTTAAGGAGAGGGGCATGTTAGGTCCCTATATTACTAGTATAGGCCCTTATTGTTGTTAGTGTAACCCCCTTATTGTTATTATTGTACCCTTGTAACCCCCATATTGTTATTATTGTGCCCTTAAATTATTATTGTTAGGTCGGCTAGGATTACATTGTGGCCCCATGGACTCCTATATATAGAAAGGAGGTTTTGTAATTTGAATCATCCAAGAATTGTTCATTATGTAATGTATTGGAGGTTGCCCCCTTGAAGTGGCTTATTTCTAAGGCGTTGATATCTCTTTTCTTCTCTTTTTGGAGCTGGTTTCACAATAGTTTCTTTATTTTTCTAAGTAGGTTTTGGTTATGATTCCTTAAACGTACAAGTTCATACTTTTCTAAATTGTTGATTTTATTCTTAGTAGCTTCATCAACTTTTAAACTTTTTATTTGTTCTAATAATGTCTGATTTAGGCTCTTAAAACATACATTTTCTTCTTCTTGTTATAATAAATGCTTCTTGAGATCATTCTTTGCTGCTTTAGATTTCTTGACTTGTTCGAGTAGTTTTTCTTGGTGATCTCTAGAGTGCAAAACTTCTTTGTCTTTGCAGGAGATGACTTCTTCAAGCTCTTTTTGCTTCCTTGATATAGTTTTTTTGTTATCTTTGAACATCAAGTCTGAGATATCTTTAAAGTCTTCTGATGTAGACATTACAAATTTTGACTCCATTGTCATGTCTCGAAATGTGATCATTTTCCCCTTATAAGGAAAAGTTAAAACTTGTTTCTCTATGTTTAACATGAATGAACCCAAATCTTTAAACCAAGGTTGACCAAGTATGACATCAACCTCTATATAATCCATCTTTACAACAATAAATTGAGATATGTACTCATAATGATTTACTGTCACTTGTAAATCACTAATTGTATAATCTTTTTGGTCAGAAAAAATTTCCTTACCCAAATTCTTGGCTCTGGAATTAATAGCTTATTCGCCAAGTTGATGTTGATATAATTTTTATCATTGCTTTTTTTGTTAGAGATATTAATTTTTCTTCCTTGGATACTTCATTTTCATGTAATTACTCTGTCATTTGTAACAAAAAAACCATTATAAGAAAACCATTCTTCATTCGACATTTTAGAATTGAGCTCCATTATCTCCATCATTTTTTTCCATGATTGATCCCATTTTTGTTTTGTCGAGTTGACTTTAAGTATTATGTAATAATTTTTTTTTTAACCTTTCCTTAATGTTAATTGCCTTGATAATTCCTTCTAATACTTCCTTTATATAACCTTAAATATATTCCTCCAACCCTCATTTCACATGGCTATTCACCTCTCTAAGATATAATATAAAATATATGTCCACTTATGTGTATTTGACTAGGTTAATTTTCTCCATGTAAAAAGTAAACGTACAATTCACACAAAGAAGTTTTTTACTCCTTTTGTTCTTATTTTACCTTGAAAATACCATGGGAAATTACCATGGGTTTCTAAAACCTCACCTCGCTCGGCTATAATATAAAATATATGTTCACTTATATGTATTTGACTTGGTTATTTTTCCCCATGTAAAAAGTAAATTTACCATTCACACAAAGAGGTTTTTTATTCCTTTTGTTCTTATTTTACCTTGAAAATACCATGGGTTTCTAAAACCACGAGCTTGTACACCACTTTGACTCGGTTAATTTTCTCCACGTAAAATTTATACTTACCATTCACACAAAGAGGTTTTCTTTGTTCCTTTTGTTCTTATTTTACCTTGAAAATACCATGGGAAATTACCATGGGTTTCTAAAACCACAAGCTTGTACACCACTTAAATAAGAATAAAAATAATATTATCTACTCTTCCTTCTCTTACGTATAGTTTTTTAATCATGTACTTTTTATCAATAATGTAGAACCATCTTTTATTTTTATTTTTTTTCTTTTAAATATTTTTTTCCTTTTAATTTATTTCCCATTTTTTTAAAACCTTCCTTCTCTCTTTTATTTTTTTATTTTTATTTTTAATTTTAATGGCCAAAGGGCTAATGAAATAGAGAAACTCTGAAATTTAGTATAGTGAATGCTTTAATTGACTCCAAAATTTATTGTAGTGAATGCTTCAATTGTGATGGCAACAAGTTTTACGAAGAGCTGATGACCAAATGCCAGATTAGACATAGCTATGATACCAATGTAGCGACCAATAGTCATATACACAGTAGAAATATTAAAATACTTCGTAGACAAAGACATCCATTGTAGGATATAAATCGTAAACTGTATATTATATAAATAATTGATGATAGGATGATTACAAATGAGAGTGAGGGTATGTTTGTAGACCCTAGGCAGGTGCCCTTTCACAAATGGCTATGTCTCTAAGACACACCTCTTCATCACTAACTAAATAATCATTAGTTAATGAATTATTATTTATTATTTATTATTACATTTACATTTATATTTATTATTATTTTATTATGAATTATATTCATAACACTTAGCATCTAGTGCATACAGATATAGAGGCATTCAACAGGGCACCAAAATTCCCAGTAGAGGATTTTCGGGAAAAAATCATGCATTTCAAGACAAATATTATGATGTTGAAGTAGAAAGTCTAGACAATTCGAGACACTGTGTTATAGGAGAATAGGAAAATTGAGGAGATCATAGAGGTAAGTGCTGAATAAACATCCAAGTTTTGTGGTGTTGAGGAAAGACTCAAGTCCCTCACAGGAAAGCGATAAGAGTACAATTGGGAGTTCCAGAGTAGCCCTTATAGGAGTACATAGATAAGGCTTCCAACACTACAACCCCATCTTTATACATTGGGGAGATCAGGGAAGATTTCTCCAAATGGATCATGTTGTGTGACTGAGTGGAGCAACATGAGTTGAGCATCGAACACTATCATCATAGTATACTTACTCCATGTGTAGCCATCCATCCATTAGATCCTTCCCACAGGATGGATTGGCGAGAGATTATGAGTTGGCACTATATCAATGGGATGATTCTTAGGAAGATATTCTTAGCCAAGGGTATATTGCAGCTTGGGTTCTTAAGCACAAGAAGTGACATAGGGTTGATATGGTATCATAACCCACAGGTCCCAAGACTTAGCTGGCATTGGGATCCAAGTGAATCTATTAAGGGCAAGATTGGCCGGAGGATTGTTTGGGATCCAGGTATCGAAGGACCTATTCAGGATCATTTAGCAAGGAGGCATGTGATAACACACTACTTTGTATGGGATGTTAGTATCAGTATACAAAATATTTTGCTATCGATAAAAGTGAATTACTTGAGGGAAAGAAGTCTTTGGGTGGGAGGATTTGTAATATTCTCTTTTCTTGATATGGTCAAAGTGGACAGAATCTTCCCATGGTATTTACTGTGGTATCCCATGGTATTTTCCTTCGTTTTTCGAGGGAAAGTAATAAAATAAGGTTTCTAGAGAGTCCATTAAGCCCATTAAAGGGGATATGAGCTAGGCATTTCGATCATATTGAGTATATCTATCTTATTGTGTTTTTCTTGATAACTTGGCATGGCCAGTTCGAGTTTGATATGAGGGACAAAAACCCCATGACTGTGATTTGTCTGGTGGATCCATTCAAGGTCCATGATTTTGCTTCAGTGTCTTTGTTTTCTCTTTGATGAGTAGTCGTGCATGCCATTGTAGGGGCTCCAATATTATTGTATAGGCATGTACTATTTTCTTTAGTTAAAAATATAAATAAGGGTTTCATTTCTTTTAGATCCCTTGTGTTCCATGTTTTTCTTGTCAGTATTTAAATTGGAACACTAAAATATTCCAGATATGTTGATTATTTGGCCATTTGGGATCTTCTACTAGATTTGGACTTAACTACCTCATGGGAGGCCCAGGAGAATGTGAAATCCTATGAGAGTAGATAATTTAGTTTCATGTGTGAGTGATTTTTAATTTTTCTACAGTGCACTTGTGAGTGTTATGATTATGCATTAATTATTCATCAATTATTTTATCTAGATATTGCATAGAACAAGACCAACTTGTGAAGAAACCAAATTGAGATAGAGAAATGTGAATTAGTAGATAGTCCAAGTCGAAATTTCTAGAGAGGAAGTCGAAGCACATACACTCGAGGTCGAGGTTGAGGTATCCCAACAAATCTCTGTGTGATAAGAAATGTGTCCACTTTGGCTTTAATGGACAAAATAAACATTCCCATGAGCTCCACCAACTACAATTCTCTCTTGTAATTCTGCATCGATGCTAGAAAGTTTGTAGAGGGCGGGAAGGTTCATGCCCATTTGATTCATAAGGGATTCTAGCTCAAGCTTGACATTCTTATGCAAATTTGCCTTTTCAAAATGTATGTGACGTCTTGTGAGCTAGTAGTTGCAGGTGAGGCATTTGAATGCCTAAGGAAAAATTGTATTTTATTTATAGTCATAGAATTGTGTCATTCTATATATGATATGAGTTAAGCCTTGCTCTGCTTCGATAATATCGGTAATCAATAGCCTATATGGTTGGTATTGAGTGCAATAATATATATTTGTATTACTGACTATTTTGAAGTATATTTGAGAAAATAGTATGACAACTATGACGATGATGTCCAATTATTGTTAATAGCTAAGATTTCTTCCCGGGTCTTCACCAAGCTGACTCTAATAGTTGGTGTAATCACTGATGCGGTTGATAACCATTGCATTCTATTGCTCTGTTGGATGCTTGAATGGTTGCCTCGAATCCCTCACTAGATGTAATAGCAGAACATGGCAATTGTTGTTCATATTTCAAAACTAGAGTGTAGTGTTCATGAGTTTAGGTCATGTATCAAGAGTTATTCAAAAGATACATGCCTAGATAAGCTCCAATTGCTCCATAGTTTGCATTTCCTCTTAGTTGCATGGGTCCACAATGAAATTTGTTTTTATGGAATACAATGATGGTGAGGCACTTCAATTCCATGAGAATTGATGATGCACAACAATACCTTGACAAAATGCCTGAGATGGATGTGGTATCATGGACCATAATAATATCTTGGTTATGTACAAAAAAAATGGGGAGAAAGATTTGAGATTCATTGTTATTTGTAGTTCCAGATTCCTGTAGCAAATATCCAAGATTCTCAAAATCTGAAGTTGACAATCTTCAAACATGGATTTGAGCCTGATATTGTTAGTGTTAGATGAGAGACTTAAGTTTCTTGGATTTCTAAGATGTTACTATTGATCCTATATGTAGTCTTATTATGTGGTGCGCAAGTAACTAGTGAAGAAAATGGTAGCTAGAAATTAGTAGTATATCACTTGGATTGAGGGAAGATATGTTATATTCATTTTTTTTTTTAAAGTACATAACCAATTATTGAATAATGTAGCCTAATTCAAATTAGTGGTTCTTGGCGCTCAAAAACCCTTGAACACATTTCTAATTTGATTGTGTTTACATACTGTTATGGTTTATTGTTCTTGGCACTCGAAGACCCCTGAATAATGGCTACTGTTATAGCATAAGATCCTTATGTGTTAGATAGGTTAAGTTGTATAATGAACTTCTAAACACATTCAGTATCAAGATTGCCTTCCTAACAACTCACGGATAGCCAAAAGAGAAATATCTGATAGATGGTGGTAGGTCCATAGAGTGGTTCATTACTTGATAGCTTTTATCGCGAAATTCCTCATGAGTCGAGTATGTCAATACTGTTGATCTTACAAGTACGTCAACAAGTGTCGAAGATAATTGTACCATAAATGAGTCAAGTCGGAAGCTCGAAGATTGTGGTGGAGAAATGTGAGACTTCAGAGTGGGTAGAGGTACGAGTGAAGGCCATATCAAATAGATGTGACACATATGTGAAATGTAATTTGTGATTATGTAATTTTAAGTTTGTAATATAAGTCTTAAGATGAAGTTAGAAATAAATCTTACAACAATATTTTAGTAAATTTGGTTTATTGATTGGAATGAGTTATTGAAAGATTTTCTGAACAAAATTCTTTTAATTTAAAATATGTTGGATCTCATAAATATTATATTAGTGTGATGTATGTTGATTCTAACCCTAATAAACACATAATTATAATTTTTAAGGTAGTGTACAATTCTTTTTTTTAAAGCTTTAATTATTTTTGTTAACCAAAAAAATAAAATTAAAACGCATTAGAATGAATTCCAAAAAAAGAATTACTATTTTGAGTTCCTAAACTCGAATTGTGGTACATCTTTCCTAAACGGGAATTGTGTACCAGAAGATTTCTTAAAAGCTGGGCACAAACCCAAAGGCTTCATTATATTAACTCACTTCAATTTCTAAAAAATATCGGAGGTTTTTTTAGTATAATTTTTAAATAAAATTTTATTAGAATTTATATCGTGTAATTAACACAATAATAATTAAGTGATAATAATATTATTTTAAAATGCTTATTCTATATATATAATCAAAGGCAACGCCTGCTCGATTATATGTGTCCTGAGCAATAAACAACCTGCAATATTATATTGCATCGAAACGCTATCCTTATTTATACACTCCTTGGACACTGTGCATATTGTTTTGTGACTGTTTTAGCGGGTGCTCGAGATGATGGTGTACAAATGCTTTGGCGGCACTTTCATGGTACTATATAATTTCGCATCTTCGACAACGCTGGTTTTAAAGATTATGTGATTAATTTTCATTCCATTAGGAAAAGGAAAAGGCTATATATGTAATGTAGCCACAAATAAATCTTGACTCGCACACACAAAAAAATGCTTTCAAACTTCGACATCCATTATGATTATGTAATTATTCACGATTTAGGAATATTACGACTACAACATTTCGTCACAATCATCATCAGTCATATAAGATTTTCATTGTTACCAAAAGAAACATGACGACATTAATTAGTAGTGTCATAAATAAAAACGAAATTGAATCAACATCACCATAATCCATAGTTTCCACCTTCCTATCATTTATTTACTAATCTAATATCACATACATTACATAAATGTGGTGCGTTTATCAAAGCCTAGCATAGGTAGTAAAAATAAAGTGAACAATATGAAAAAAATTGTATTGAAATGTGGTACGCTTAACAAAACCAAATATAAGTAGTAAAATAATGTGAACAATAGTAAAAATCTTGTAATACATAATTTATCTTTCCATACTTACATTGCTTGCTATCGTGGTCAACAACATATAAATGAGTAAAAATAACAAGAAACCTCGGGTTTCAACATGATTGAAATTATTGAGAAAAAGGGAAAAAGGAGAGGCTACTTGTATACTCGCGAAGATAGTTTGTATAGTGCAGAGTAACAATAGAGAAATTACTCACAATAGACCTAGAGTTTGACAAGAATTGAAAACTGAAAAGAAGTGGAGCAGAGAATTTCTCTTCCGAGTATTACGAATTAGTTAAATAAGATTACATGGGAAATATCAGTAATAAATCACTGGAGTGTAACTCGACTAAATTGGACTAACTCAAACTGAACTGAGACACTTGGATGGACCGTTTCGACACCTAGCAGGGGTTGGAATTAGATTCTCCAACACTCTCCCTTAATTACAACCACATAAAAATTTAATTAAGATACTTACTGGTATATGTCTCAGCGAGGCTTACAATTTTTAAAAATTTGACTTCAACTAGATTTAGTTTTCTTCTTCTCTTCTTCCATATTCTATAGCCTCTAAATAGTTTCAAAATTTTATTATTGTTATATTCTTCAAACCTCAGTTTCATCATTTGTTGGTGTGGGTATTTTATTGTTCGAGGTTCTTTAAGCATGTCCTGGACTTTTTCGAAAAATGACTTGTATGTGCACTGCTGCCACATATTGTCTTCTGTAGTACACTTTTCATCATCAATCTTCTACAACATAAGATGGGAATAATATTTATCTCTTCAAAACTCCAATATATGAAAATTTCATTGACGTATTCATCATGCATGTTGTCTTCAATATTCATATCTACAGCTTCTGTGTAGAACTTATCAAGACATGGTGTTGCAAGCCATGTTTCAAGGAAATGAAACTCTTTTTCATAATCATTTTGTGTACCTACACACTAGAAATCAAAGTTAGAATTAAAAATATTTGCAGAATGACATTGGTTCTGGTCTCTCTGCTCTGCAATGATAGATTTTTCTTATTGCGCTTCGTTCTCTACTTCTGCCTCTTTCTCTATTTTTGCTTTCCCTTTGTAGACTTCTTTATTTTCATCTATCTTTATCTCTGCCTATGTCTTTGTTTCTTCTTCACTAACATGTGTTGCTGCAAATGGGTTGTCTTCCACTAACTCAAGTGGGATTATCTCACCAAATAGCATCATGCTAATATGATGTTTCTGTTGCATCATCTGCAATCAATCATCATTAGCCAAAAAATCTCTATCAAAGTTTATATCAACAATATCAAATATTGGATTTACCATATCATTAGTAAGCTCAGTTGGTGGATTCACCATATCATCATCAACAAGTTTTGTTGCTGGAATCAGTAAGTCATCATCAACAAACTCTGTTGTTGGAATCACCAAGTTATCATCAACAAGCTATGTTGTTAGATTCACCAAATTTTCATCAGCAAGCTCTGTTGCTGGATTCATCTTATCTTTGTCCACTTGTGGTTGTGCACAGTGGGGTTCACTAGCATCTTTGTGTTGCTTCTCTATTTCTTCTGCACTTTCTTCACAGACATCATTCACTTGTGGCTGAGACTTTTCATCTTGCTAATAGATATTCAACTTCAATGTTCTCCTCTACACCAAAACATCTCTCAAGGGTATCCCATGCCTCTTTGGATGTCTTGGCATCTAAAATCAAGGGAAGGATGCTTTCATCCACTGATTTTTTTATGCATTTTAATGCAAAGGTGTCATTTTTCCTCCTCACTTCTAGATCTAAAAAAATCTCAAACATCTTCTGTTTTTGTTTTAGCCTCTCGGCTTTTCTCATGACCTCGTTGCTTGGCTTCCACAAATAGACGAGTCCACATATGCTGATCAAATACCTTGCTTCTAAAAAAATTTCATGACTTCGTTGTTTTTCTTCCACAAACAAATGAGTCTATTGATTCTAAAAAATTTCCTTTTCTCAAAAAATTTCTTTTTACCCATTCACTTTCACAAGGCTTTCACTTTCTCACAATTTCAAGGTTTTTTTTTTTTGAACTCCAATTTTTTTATTTCATTCTCCTTTTTAAAAAAAAATTCACTTATTTTTTTTAGATCTCCTCTTAAAAAAAATCCCTTTTAAAAGAAACATTAAAAACAATTCCATGGCTTTTTTTTAACATAAACTTAAAAAAAAATCCCTTTAAAAAGATTACATAAGCCCTTTTTTAAAACAATTATACATGCACCATGACCAATTTAAAATTAACTCCAAATACAACACGTCAAGAATTTTTAAATATGAAAGCGCCTTTTAAAAATACGTCCTTCATGCATTTTATTTTTCCTTTTAAAAATCCATTGAATGCTTTCATACCTTCAAATAATTTTACGCTGAAATCACCTTAATATAGGTGCTTCAGCACAGACCGTCGTGGGTTTGGAATCGTGGTAAGTCACCCGGACTAACGCATCTCTTGCTTTGGAGTGGTACGTTAGTAACGCTTTGGTTGCCTTGCTTGGGGTGCGTTATCTCGATTTAAAAAATAAAAATAGAAACAGCGTTTGCGCTGACCTTTGTTCAATTTGTTTTGTCGGTGCCTTCATTGTCTTTGTCGTGTTAGTTGGCTTCTTCATTTAGTGGTGTTTCTTCGCACGAAAGCTTTTTCAAACTTATATTGATTTGTCAAAGTGTCTTATTCATGATTGCCTCTTCTCTCTATTTCTCTAGCTTTTCTCTCCTTGCTACTATCTTGGGAGTTTTATGCAAACTAGCTCTGATATCATGACAAGAATTGAACACTGAAAAAAAGTGGAGTATAGGATTTCTCTTTTGAGTATTACGAATTAGTTAAATATGATTACGTAGGAAACATCATTAATAAATAACTAGAGTGTAACTCGACTAAACTGGACTAACTCAAACTAAGCTGAGACACTTGGATGGACGGTTTCGACACCTAACAGGGGGTTGGAATTAGATTCTCCAACAGTTTTTTCCATGGAGAAGAGAAATACTCCTACACAAGCTCAGCCAATTGGACCCTAAATTTATTGTTGTATTGCTCATGAACTTTTTCTGTTAGTTGATTGAAGGCACCTTCTACATTCACGTTGACTCCCTTGCATAGATGTCCCTAATTTTGTTCTCCAGCTTCATGATCTCTTGTGTTGCACATAAGAAGAAATATATAAGATGATCTTTGACTACGTGTCTCTTAAAAGAGCTAATTACTCCAACATAAAGAAGTTGGTTAAAATTAGAGAGTCAATTAATTCAATTTTTCTCGACAAATTAAGTGATAGTCAAATTTAGTATGTGGTTACATGCCCAGTGATATTAGGTGAGTAGTTATCCGGAAAAGTATAAATATTTTTCATTGGGTTCATTGTAATCAATTAAGTTTGTGTGATCAATAATGCTGCAAATCATGTGTTTTGTGTATTAAATTTTTGTTTTACTTCCTCTCTCTTTCCAACAAATTAGTATCGAGAGTATCGAGAAACAATCACAAAATCCATAAAGCCAACAGATCTGATAAAAAAGAGAAACACATAAAGAAGATAAGTGATTTTTTAAAATATTCAAATAACAAAATTGTAGAACAATGAAAATACCAGCAATTTTCTGGCTCAATTAAAGAAAATTGAGCACCCCATCACAGCACTATCGTAAATGGTTTTGGTTGATTCGGTGAAATATTAATATAACGAGCCGAATACGTCAAATTAAAAGCATTTTGAAAGGGACGTGAGGAACGTATGAAAGTCAAATCGAATCAATTCAAAAGCCTCCTCATATAAAACTTTATTCATAAAGTTATTCTTAAAGTTTGGAAATATCTTGTCATAAGGTTTTTATATGGGCTTGTTTAAAAGTTTTTAAAAGGATTTTATAAAGGTTATAAAAAACATTTATAGTTTTTTTTTTAATATATGAAGTATTTTTTATATAAATAAATATAAGGGGTTTTTTTTAAAAGAAGCTTTTCAAAGCTTATAAGAGGAGAAATTTAGGGTTTTACAAGAATTTTTTAAAATGTGGTTTCTTCAAGCTTCGAGCCTCAGCTTCCATTGTTTATATGGAAGGACTATGATGCGTGGGCTATTGATTTGGAGACCACATTGAAGACCCATGATGTTTGGGATTGTGTTCAGTTTGAGTTTTCAGAACTTGAGAGTGAAGCAGAAGAACGAGCTCTCACTAATGAAAAGAGAGAACTATGGAAGAAAGATAAAAATAAGAATGTAGAAGCGTTGCAGTTTATCTAGTAGGGATTGGACTAATAAGTGTTCCTAAAAATTATGATCACATCTTCAACAAATACAACATGGGAGACCTTGGCGAAAAGCTACAAAGGTATGACAAAAGTCAATATTGTTAAGTTGCATAATACTAGAAGAGATTTTGAAAGTTTGCAGATGAAGGAGATGAAGAACATCGATTCCTTCATGAATTGGGTAATGACTCTCATAAATCGATTAAAATTTTATGGTGAAAATATTAAAGATCAAACAATGGTTGAGAAGGTCCTCTGTTCTTTTTCTACCAAATTTGATGCTATAGTAGCAATCATAGAAGAAGCCAAGGATTTGGGAACATTGACAATTGATGTGATCTGGATTTATGCACAAACGCAACAGAATACACATATAACCATAAATACAAATATGCAGGGGAAATAACACTTCATTTCATTAATATTAAAGAACTAAAATTTTCTTACAGACAAAATGGAAATAAACTAGTTAGGGCACTGGTAGCTTATCTCTGAGAAGAGAAGTGGTGACTACGAGCCTCTGAACTATGTTACAATGAGGCTCAATAGCCTATTTATTATTGAGAAACAATGGAAAACCCTAAACACCCAAAAACCTAATCCTAGGAGATGAAGCGCCAAAACTATGGGCCTCGTTTGGGTAAAGTGGTGCATCAACTTCCTGGGGATGTAACTTTGGCATACGATCTATGTTTGATGCGCTCAATACCTCATTATAAATATCTATCTGATAACTACAACTTTTAAATTAGCAAAATTTGTATATGCACCCATGTTGCTCCCAGGTTTCCCAAAAAACGTCGTTTAAGGCCTCAAAATGGCTTCAGAAGTTCATGACTCGAAAAAATTGTTAAAAATAGTAAATTGTGCTATAATTAAGGAAATTGAAAAAACTGAAAGAGACAATGGTGGGGCCCCAAGTCGAATAAGTGGGTGACCACCAGTATCCACCTGGATCATTCCTCCCCCCTTAGAAAGAAATGGTCTCCATTGCATTGAGTTCCTCCATGAGATGAGGAAACTTCTGCTAAACTTGGTCCCTAGTGAACCACTTGCCTTAGTGCAAGAGTTGGCTAGCTTTGACAACCCGATATAGTTGGATCTTTTGTTGGCGAGTGTTCCTGATTAGCATGTACATGATAAAATTTGTGGTGGCCTGTTCCATGCATTCTGGGTTTAACTCTGTTAGTGTGAGTTGTTCTACAATGTTGGAGGTGTCTAGTAGAGGTCAGAAGTAAGGTCGAAGGTGGTCCACATTGAATACTGGGTGCAGACCAAGGAATGGTGGAATATTGAGCTCAAAGGCATTGTTCCCTACAGCCTTGGTGATGGTGTACGACCCATATCGAAGCAGGAGAAGCTTGTGGTGGGGTCCAGTGAGGGGCTCCTTCTGCAAATGTAGCCACACTTTGTCGCTTACCTGGAAGTTGTGTGGCACCCGTTGTTGATCATTTCGTTGCTTGTACTTAGCATTCGCTCTATCCAATATGTCATGAACCTGTTGGCGGATGTGTTAAATGCACTTGATGAAGTTTTTCTCTTTATCAACTTCGGACTAGACATGAGCTGAATCATCCTAAGTAGTCGCAAATGACATGAATACGTCAATGGGACATAGTGGCTGGAATCCAAAGCCCACCTGAAAGGGGCTATGGACGGTGGAGTTGTGGAGAGCCCAATTATAACTGTTTTGTACATAGGGGAGGATCTCATCCCATGCGCATGGATGCTTTTAATTGTACATGCACAGAATGTTTACAATCATCCTATTGAAGACCTTTGTCTGGCAATCAATTTGGGGATGGAAAGTTGTGGACTTAGTGAGCTTGGTGTCCAGCATTGACCAGAGGCTGGACCAAAATGTGATGAGGAACCTGTTGTCTTGATCTAAGATGATAGACTATGGGATCCCAAAGTGCACCCACACTCGTTCAAAGAATATTTTAGCAGTAGCTTATGTTGTGATATTCATCTTGCAGGCTTCCATAATGGCCATCTTCGAGAATCTCTCGACGATAACAAAAACACAGTTGTTTCCATGCTTAATAGAAGGAAGGCAGAACATGTAATCCATGGAGATGGATTCCCAAGGTTGACTAGGGGTAGGTAGCAGAGTATAGAGGCTTTGCTTCTTGATGGTCGGTTTGGAAATGGAGCAAGCAGTGCAGGATCTGATGTACTTTCTGACATCCTATCGAAGGTTCAACCAATAGAAATACTTCTACAGTACTACCACTACTTTCTCGACCCCGAAATGTCCAACGACTCAACTGTAGTGTGCTTCCCAAATCATCTTGGCACACTCACTTGAAGGAACACAAAGTTGTCCCAGGTGACATAGTAGTGCATCTTGGAGGTGAAAATTTGGAAATTGTGTACCCTCCAAAAGTGTCTTGTATGTGTGGCCGAATTTTGGAATGCTCTTGTAGAGAAGCAGCCAATCATAAGTCTCATGCCCACAAGAGTTGAGAATGGTGGTTAGCACCACGATTGGTGATCGGTTGAGGTAGTCTGCAACATTATTGGCTTTTCCCTTCTTGTACTTGTTGTTCAAATGAAACTGTTGCAGATATGTGGATCACTTCTGATGGTGGTTTTTCTGCAACTTCACTTGTATCTGTATGAACTGCAGGGGTTAGTGGTCTGTGTGGATGATTGTTTCCTTCCCTAAAATGTAATGCTTCCATTGTCGACAAGCCTACACAATGGAATACATTTCTTTGTCATAAGTGGGATACTTGTGGACTGTGTTGGATAACGTCTCACTCTGATATGCCACTCACTGCCCCTGTTGAGTAAGACCTACCCCAATAACATAGTCAGAGGCATCTGTCTCGATCTCAAATGGTTGTTGCAAGTTTGGTAATGTGATAAAATTTGGATCAAGGACCTAAGTGATAACTCAAAATTCAAAGTGTTCTAAAGAGTGTCAAACCTGAGCAACTGGATAGATCTTGGCTTCCTGATTCTGGTGCCATAAACAGTTCGAAAAATCGACACCGTATGAAGAAGTTATCGCGATTTGAAAAGTCTAATAAACTACAAAATTTGGCATTTGACCAAGGTTGACTAGTCAATGGTACAGTCAGCAAAAAGAATATTCCAGGGAATATTCCTACAATATTCCTCGAAATATTCCTTCCGGGCCAGTCATATTTTGATAAGTGGCAAGGTATAATTTTTTGTTTGGTTGTAGATGTTTTTTGGGCCAATGATAAGGTGCCTTGTGGCCCTTGAACCGCGTATTAAAATTTTGGTGGAGGGTCAGAGGATTGACCCCACGAGCTCCTCGCCAGCATGCCCACATCTTACCATTGGGGCTACACAGTAGTTCTTAACTACATAGGTCCCCGGCTTTTATTCAAGGTTTAAATAAATCCACGTTGGGGGATTGGCGGCACAAGCCCCTCGAGCTAGCCCCTCCCTATATGGCCTTAGCGCCAAGAACCGGAGCCAACGCAACCCGCGTCAGTTAAAAAAACCATCTCTACCTATTTTGTTGGTATCACATGCCACGGTTAGCAACATCAAGCCACTGTTTCACTCACCATTTAAATTAACCGCGGTATTTTTTGAGATGTGCCAACACCCCTAACCACCTAACTTAATGCTAACGGTTATCTTGGCAGGAATTATGGCAGTGCGTTTGTTATGGCGGATTTTCCAAATTTGACTATAGTTAACTAAAGTGCTCCAGATTTTGTGGAGCTGATTTAGGGGTCACTAGAAAAAAAAAAATGTAGGATCTATCTTGAGCTGGATTCGTCCATTATGAGAGTGTTAATAGTAAATTTAGACCATCTTAGACATTCTAGGCTCATTGGTGAGGGTTACAGACCCATCAGAGGAATTTTGAGGAGGTTTTTGCTTCAGATAAGTTCTAGGGGCAACTAGGGCCACTAGAGGCCAGTAACAGAATGAGGCTTACCCAGGGTAGCTAGAGGCCTTTCTCAGTAATCCAACAATCAATTTTGGATGTTCTAGAAATTTTGGAACTAATGCTAAGGTTTTTAGAGCCAGTAGAGGAATTTTGAAGGCCGAGATGCTTCAGAGAAGTTCCAAGGGCCACCAAGGCCACTAGGTGCCAACACGAGAATGAGGCCTATCTAGAGCAGCCATTATCCATTCTCAGTAAACCAGTAGTCTATTCTAACTATTTTGAGCCTTTTTAATCCAGTGGAGGGATTTTCAGAAGGTTTTGAAAACTTTTGAAGGCCAATATGCTTCAGAGAAGTTTTCAGCGATCCTAGAGCCATGAGGTGCAACCAGGTGTTGGAGGCAAAACTGGGGCAACTGGAAGAAAATTTATGTAAGTGAATAGTCTATTCTGACTATTTTTTAAATTATGAATCCATTGAAGGGATTTATAGAGTCATTGGGAGAATTTTGAAGGTCAATAAGTCACAAGGAAGTTTCGGGTAGCCCAGGGCCAATAGGGGATGGAGGGCTAGATTAGGAAGCCAGAGATCATTTTGAGCAAATGATAAGTCTATTTTGGAGGTCTGATAATTGCTCGAGACAATAGAAAAGGTTTCAGGGACATGAAAGGGATTATGAGGGAGTTAGTGTGAAAGAGGAGCTCAGAGAAGCTTAAGGGTGTCGACTTAAGGAGTCAAGTCTAAGGGAGCCGAGGTTCATCTTCAAAAATATTTCAACCATTCTAGGGGTATGATGGTATTTTAATCCCAATGGTATAGTACAAATAACCATTGTAGTTGAGTAGTTTACTTGTAAAAGAATTTATACATCATAATCCCAAAGAGCCAAGTTAATTGACAAGAGCTCAAGGAAACGTAGCTCATGATATTCGGGTGAACTCCTTTATTAAATTTGTTGTTATGTGTTGATGCTTATTTGCTGCATGTTATGGTTGTTGTACATGCTTAATATTAGCAAAAACAATTTTTCTTAAAGCAATTAAACAATTAAAAAAAAAACATACACTTGTATCAAGTATTCATTTCTGCATAGTCATGTATAAGAAATATATTTTATTTGTTTAACTGAGTGGGAGGTTCTTGCGCATAAGAATTTCAATTTATCCACCCATTTTCAGATCAGGTTGGTATCAGAGCACTAGGTTGCTTGCTTGTTTGACTTGAAAGGTGTTTAATAAGGAAAAGAATTTGACTCTTTGCAAATTGACTGATGCTTACAAGTTTGAGTTTGCTACAGGTGAAGGGAAAGCTATTGATAACTAATTTCATCAAAGGACAAGAAGGTTGAAATTATTCTCCTTACCCAAAGGAACTTAAGGTGACCCTTGAAGCACAAGAGGGTTTGTTTGCAAAAGGTTGCTTGAAGAAGAGCTTGACTCTACAACCATTTTGTTCAAAAGATTTGTTAATTGTTTTCAAAAGCTTTGTGAATTTTTGTTGAAGTTCTTTAGTTCATTTTCATAAGATGAAAAATTCATTAAGTGAGGTTTCAAAATCCTCCTCCTTCACAAGATTCTTCGATGAAGAGATGAAGCGAGACTTCTACATCCTAAAGGATAGGGTATAATTTCTGTTTGAAGATAGAAAGGAAAGCACTAGACTTCATGACAAATTGGTTGCTATGAAGCAAGAGAAAGAAGGAATTCTTCAAAGAATGCATGATATGGAGATGCAGCTCCATCAAGCCCAAGAGGCCTTAACGAAGAACATGCTTGAAGTAGAGGTAAAACACTCTAATTTGTCTTCAATTTCCTCTTCAGATAGATGTGTAGGTTCATTTGAAAAGCACACTAGAGGTATAGGGTCCAAGTTGATGTTTAAAATGGGCTATGAAGGCAAGGGTCTAGGAAAACATGCACAAGGCATGATTGATCCTATTTTGGTCTAGGCTATGTTCAATCTTATGGCGAAAACTCTATAGCCATGAAGGCATTTTGAGACAACTTCAAAAAGAAATTTAGTTACAAGTTATAAACCACAAACATGGCAAGTTTGTTTTCAATTTCATTTCCATTGTTTGAAGCCTATGTTGTAGTAAGATGTGTGTAGACTTGCAGCTTATGGTGAGCATGAGAGTTCTGACAGCTATCAAGACATGAACATTGATGTTGGTCTGCAAAAGAAAGCTGGAACCTCTACAAGTTCATCTCCTTGTGAAGGTAAAAAATATGGACATGCAAAGTAAAATTTTAGGTATAATTCTTCCCATAGTCAAGTTGATTATGTTTCTATTAAGCATGGAAAATCTACATGCAATAATGGAAGAAAGAGTTGTTGTTCCTATTGTGGTATGTGTAACCATGAAGTTTGAAAATGCTAGAAGAGGATGAAGGCATACATGAAACAGTTGAAGTGAAGGAAACTTACAAAGAATGTGCAAAAGACTTGCACACATTTCTAGAAGAAGGGACATCTTGTTGCCCAATGTTGGACATTGCATCCAACTAATAATCCCAAGCACAGGAGGCAAAAGGATAAAAAGACTGGTGAAAGTGGAACCAAAGATTCCATCATTGATGTGAAAATAGATGTTTCACATGAAGAAGATTTTCAGCAACAAAAATTGCCATAGAAGTGGCTTGGTAAGAAGTGGTTTGACTTCTTAATTTAGTAAGACATACATTCATTTGTACATATGCAAATTTCAGTCATGTATGCATGTATTTCTATTGGAAACTTACGTTTATTTGAGCCACCTTGGATCGATGATTAAGGACATGATGTTCAACTACCTTCCATAAATTTCTCGCCAAAATTTTCTCGATGAGCAAGGAAGACAATTCTTGATAGGAGGGCAAGAGAATTTAAGGAAGGGAAGTGTTGAGTACCTTCGAGTTGGGTTCAAAGGAACTATGCCAAGCAAGGAAAAGTGTATGGAGGCTGGAAAAGTGAGGGTGTTGTACTCTCATCTACTAAAAAGATCAGGTAATCAGTCTTTTGGGGTCCAAAAGATTCCCAATGGGGAGGTGTGATCAGTTTTGGATCAAGGACCTAACTGATAGCTCAACTTTAAAAGTGTTAAAAAGGGTGTTGAACCTGAGCGACCGGATAGATCTCGTCGTCCCGATTCTAGCGCCGCGAACAGTTCGAAAAACTAACACCATATCAATAAGTTATTGTGATTTGAAAAGTCCAGTAAACTACAAAATTTGGCAGTTGACTAGGGTTGACTGGTCAATAGTATAGTCAGAAAAAAGAATATTTCGGGGAATATTCCTAGAATATTCCTCAAAATATTCCCTAGAATATTCCTTCTGGTCCAGTCATATTTTGACAAGTGGCAGGGTATAATTCGTTGTTTGGTTATACAGTGTTTTGTGGGCCAATGATAAGGTGTCACATGGCCAACCCTTAGGCTGCCATGTGGCCCTTGAACTGCATATTAAAAGTTTGGTGGAGGGCCAGAGGATGGACCCCACGACCTCCTTGCCATCACGCCCATGTCTTACTGTTCGGGCTACACAGTAGTTCTTAACTACATAGGTCCTCGGCTTTTATTTAAGGTTTAAAAAAATCCACGTTGGGGGATTGGGGGGGCCAGCCCCTCCCCATATGGCCTTAGTGCCAGGACCTAGAGCCAACACAACCCCCGACAGTTAAAAAAACCATCTTTGCCAATTTCGTTGGTGTCACATGCCATGGTTAGCAACATCCACCGACTGTTTCACTCAACATTTAATTTAACCGCAGTATTTTGTTACATGTGCCAACACCCCTAACCACCTAACTTAATGCTAAGGGTTATCCTAGCGGGAATTATGGTAGTGTGTTTGTTATGGATGATTTTCCAAATTTAACTTCAGTTAACTGTGTTGAACCTTTAGTTAAACTGAGAGGGGGGGGGGTGAATCAGTTTAACACATTAATTAACTTTTAAAACTTTTCATTAAACTTATTTACACTTTCATTTCATATCTAATTTAATATGTGAATAATCTTCGAATGTAAGTAGCAAGTATAATATAACAGTAGACTTAATATGAGAGCAGCAGGTATTAAGCAGATGATATAAATCAGATCAACACATAAATATCATGCACAGAGACATCAGATATAAGTGGAAACCCATAAAGGGAGAAAACCACATCTTATTATTGTTGTGATGCAAAGGCAAGCTCCAACTCCCTCTCACCATTGATTTTCTATAAGCACCAACCTACAAGAGGCTCCTACCTCAATTCTGCAAGCTACAACTTGCAAGGAAGCTCCAACTCCTTTCAATTTTCTGCAGGCACCAACCTACAGGAGGCTCCAACCTCAGTCAGCTACAACTGACAGCTATCAAGCTGCAACTTGATAGGGAAGCTCCAACTTCCTCAATTTATCAAACTAAATGTTTGCTGATTTACCTCAGATATCAGCTCTGTTCTGTAGCTTCTCTTTCTGCTCTTCTTTTCTTGGTCTTCTCTTCTATACTCTGCCTTCTCTATATTTGCTCTCTCTCGCTCTCTCTCTTTTGAGCTTATCAAATTGATATTATATATAGAAATTCTCACATGACTGTTTGTATTTCACAAGGAATTTGAAGTGAACAGTCATGACTCTTTGGCTTCTATCTTCTTATTCCTTTTTCCAACTCATTTTTAGAATTACTACAATATGTACAAATTTCCATGCTACAGTGGGATTTTGTCTTTTCCTTAGGATACTTGCCTTTGCATCACAAACAATAAAAGTTAATTACAACATTTACATTCACATTTTTAATTACATATTTCAATTTCACTCAGCTCCTTTTCTGGATTTTGGCTTTATTGGATTTGTCTTTTCCTGCTGCTGTTAAGAACCAGTTCTGCATACTCTTTGTTCACTGACATCTGCATATTCCATCTGTTCACTGCACTTTTTGAATCCCTTTGTTGTACCTTTCTTCAACTCTGCAATCTTTGTTTTCCTCTGTCAGGCCTCATACAACAAATTTGTACTCAATCCAAATGTCGATCTGGGCAATTTCAATACTTTTCTTATTCTACGCTGGCACATTTAAATAAACAAGTCTGAGTATTTTTAATATCTCAATTCAGGGAATTGAGATATTAATTCAACATTCTTCTATAGTTATAACCCGACAATCCATCTCCGTGTAACTAACACTAAGCGTATATGTGTTAAGTTACTGTTTCATTGCGTTATGAAATCCAATGTATTAACCCACTATTATACTCGCCAATGCATATAAATATTCATTTCCGATTGATGCCAATTATACTCAAAATCAGAGTAATCATAAGTCCTTGCCAAATGCTTGTATTCAAATATTATGGTCACCACCAATTGTAACATATCACAACCAGGGATTAACTTCAGAATTAGCGCAGAGTTGATACCTATTCCCAGGCCTTAGGATTACAACCATAATACGTGACATACTACCATATTAATTGACCATCTGAACTTCCACGCGTATATAATTTCGACCGTATATAAAAACCCTTCGGACCTTGGTTAATATCAATAATCACCATGTATTAGGGTTCGGGCCCCACCTATATAACCAATAGCCAATCAAATGCACTCACTGTACCTTCGCTAACCTCTGCGCATCTCAGTTATCGTCCGCACATCTACATCAAGTGGTCACCGTCCGATGGCCCTTCCCCAAATCAACGGCTCGTGTCAATTTCGCTCGGATACCAACGCAGAACGTTAACGCGCGATGGCACAGTTTAACAAGCGGTTTTGGAATGGGTCCACAGGCCATGTGTCGATTCCTGTATGGAATCGCTCCTCCTTCGGGAAATACCACTTATGGTTGATAGGCGGTGCGATGAATTCTACTTACGGCCTTTACTGTTCACTCTAAACCACGTCACTGTTCCTCTCGCAAGGTTCTGTTCTCCACTCCACGTTCCGGTCCAACACTTTTACTCTAGGTTCCGGTCTTTTATAAGTGGCCCTACGATATGTATAACACACAGCTCCATTACCACTGCTCATCTAATTCTGGTTCCACCTCTATTTATTTTTACTTCGTTAGTGTTATGGATAACTTCACTGTATTATCGCCAACCATCAACACAGTTCACAAACTTTGTTTATATATATATAAATAACACCTGGCTTGGAATTTTATAACGGCTCTGCCCTGGCACTGCCTCTGCTGCTTCTGTCGTTCTGCCTCTGCCTCTGCCTCTGATAACATTTCTGTCTCTTATTATATTCACTTCCTCTACCTCTGCATGTCTCCTTTATTTCCTTCATTTCCTTCTTTTTTGTCTTTATTTCCATGATAACAACTCTGTCTTTGTAGCTATTTGTCTTACACTCTCTCTTTTATTTCATCTGCTCCTTGACTGATGCTACTCCTTAATTCTCCTTTTGCTGCCTCTGCTTCATTAAGTGAACCTGTCTCTACTGCTCGAACCTCTCTACATCTTACTGCTTTGCTACTTTCTTTGCCTTGTTGCTGCCTCAGGTGTTCCTACTTTGCCATCTCTTTTGCCATCAATGACAACATTTCCAACAGTCTCCCCCTTTGGCATTGATGGCAATTACCTTTGTTTTCTTTTTAGAAGCCCCCCCTTTTTTTTTCTCCCCCTTTGACATCAATGGCAAAGGATAATCACGATTCGAATTCTTAATATAATGTTTCAGAACATGATATTGATCCTTTTGCTCTGTAATTGCCTTAATCCTTTGATCCTGAGGACCTGATTCATGCTTTCCTTGCTGGCTGTTCTCCCCCTGAAATGATATTTTCTTTTCTGTTCTCCCTTTGAAATTG
Organism: Pinus albicaulis; assembly: GCA_034641835.2. Classification (NCBI taxonomy): domain Eukaryota; kingdom Viridiplantae; phylum Streptophyta; class Pinopsida; order Pinales; family Pinaceae; genus Pinus; species Pinus albicaulis. Next base: position 106,787,951 of record CM076583.1, read on the forward strand.
TGCTTTTTCTTTATATCAGAGAGTAGCATCTGCAGATACTACCCCTAGTTTATCTCTCAAATACTACCCCTAGTTTATCACATTTGATTGAGATAGGTTCTTCGATGCTTACCTTCATGTCTTGGAGGGTTTGCTTCATCCACATGACTTGTGTACAACATGCTGCTGCTACTATATATTCTGCTTCTGCTGTAGATAGAGAGATAGATGTTTGTTTCTTGCTTAACCATGCCACCAGACTCTCTCCTAGATAGAATGCACCTCCACTTGTACTTTTTCTGTCATCCACACAGCTGGCCTAATCTGCATATGTGTATGTTGTTAAATTGAAGCTTTTGCTTTTAGGATACCAAAGTCCATACTGTGATGTTCCTTGTAGATATCTGAGTATTCTTTTTACTGCCAGAAGATGGTTTTATTTAGGTGCTGCTTGATATCTTGCCACTAGTCCTACTGCTAGCATGATGTCTGGTCTGGATGCTGTCAAATACAACAGGCTTCCTATCATGGATCTGTAGAGTTTTTTATCTACATATGCAGTCCCATCATCAGCACACAGCTTGCATCCTGTGATCATGGGTGTTGTCACAGGTTTGCAGTCCTCCATTTTGAATTTTTTCAACATTTATTTTAGGTATTTTTCTTGAGAGATGAAGGTGCCTGTGTTCTTTTGTTGAATTTGTAGTCCCAAGTAGAAACTGAGCTCTCCAATCATAGACATTTCAAACTCTGTTTTCATCTCATCAGCAAACCCTTTTGCTAGTTCATCTTTGTTGCTTCCGAACATAATGTCATCGACATACACTACAACAATCAGGAGTTTATTCTCATGGGATTTTATGTATAGATTGCTGTCTACTCCACCTCTCTTAAAACCCTGCTTTTGCAAATGTTTATCCAATCTTGAGTACCAAGCACGAGGAGCCTGTTTCAGTCCATATAGAGCCTTCTTCAGTCTGCATACATAGTCTTCTTTGTCTGTCAATGAGAAGCCTTTTGGTTGTTCCATGTATACTTCTTCTTCTAGATCTCCATTAAGAAAAGCAGACTTTACATCCATTTGATATACCTTGAAGTCTTGGTAGCATGCAAATGCCAGGAACATTCTGATAGCTTCCATTCTGGCTACAGGGGAAAATTTTTCTTCATAATCAAGTCCTTCAATTTGTGAGTATCCTTTGCAGACCAGCCTGGCTTTATTCCTGATTACTTGTCCTTGCTCATTCATTTTGTTTTTGAATACCCATTTTGAACCAATGATATTCTTCTCAGTTGGTCTAGGAACTAGTTCCCAGGTATTGTTCTTCTCAATTTGGTCCAATTCTTCATTCATTTCTTTTACCCAATACTTGTCCTTGCTGGCTTCTTCAAACTTCTTTGGCTCTATTTGTGATAACATGGCTATGTATACTTCTTTTGTCTGTTCAGTTAGCTGCCTTCTTGTTTTCACTCCTACACTCTTGTCTCCTATGATTTGATCTTCTGGATGGTTCTTTTGAGTGTATCTTGAGGGGGCTTTTGAGCTTAGTTCAACATTTTTAGATGTTTTGCTTGCTTCCTCATCATCTTGGTCCTCTTCTTCATGATTTTCAGGATGGCTGCTGCAGTCTATATCTCTTGTCTTGTTTGGAAGTTCTTCATCAAATCTTACATCAATACTTTCTACAATTTTTCGAAGAGTCTTGTTATAGCACCTGTACCCTTTACTTTTGGAAGCATATCCTAGAAAAATCCCTTCATCTGCTCTTGCATCAAATTTACCGAGGTTTTCATCATTATTTTTTATGTAACATTTGCTTCCAAAGATTCTGAAATGTTTGACTGAAGCAGGCTTTCCATGCCATAGTTCATAGGGAGTCTTGTCACTACTTGGCCTTAAGTGAGCTTTATTAAGGATATGTACTGCTGTGTGCACTGCTTCTGCCCAGAAGGTTTGAGCAAAATTACTCTCTTGCATCATGGCTCTGGAAATTTGTTGTACAGAACTGTTTTGTCTCTCTGCTACTCCATTCTGCTGAGGTGTTCCTGCAATGGTAAATTGTTGCTTTATTCCATGTTCATTACATAGGTCTGCAAAGTCATAATCTGTGAATTATCCTCCTCTATTTGATCTGATACATTTTAGTTTGCATCCTGTTTGATTTTCTGCTAATGCTTTGAATATCTTAAATTTTTCCAGTGCTTCTAATTTGTTCTTGAGAAAAGCAGCCCATGTCATTCTGGAGAAATCATCTATTATCAACATGAAGTAGGACTCTCCACTTGGTGTCTTAGTTCTAGCAGGTCCACACAGGTCCATGTGCACAAGCTGAAGTGGTCTTATTGTTGATAGCTCATCTTTAGATTTAAAGGATGTGCGAGTCTGTTTCCCCAATTGACAAGATTTTCATATGGTATTTGAAGGTCATTTTATTTCTGGCATATCTCTGACAGCTTTCTTCTTGCTCAGTCTGATGATATGGTCGAAATTGAGATGTCCCAATCTCCTATGCCATAACCATGACTCCTCAGGTTTGCTAAGATGGCAGGCTTCATCTTTCTCTTTCACTATGTACACATTACTCTTTGTTTGAACACCTTTGAGCAGAGTCTTTCCTGTTGTGGTTGACCTGACTACACAATCTTGTGCTCTAAAAAGAACTTCACAGCCTTTGTCACACATCTGACTGACACTCAGTAAATTTGCTTTCAGTCCATCCACAAATAGTACCTCTTGGGATTTTCCTTTGCCATTGTCTATGCTGACTGAGCCTTTTCCCTTCATCTTTCCTGATTTATCATTACCAAAAGTAACATTGCCAGATTTCTTTTCATCAAGAGTTGTAAACTTGCTTCTATCTCCAGTCATGTGTTTGGAGCAGCCACTGTCCAAATACCACTGGCTTTTCAGGTCTTGAGCAGTTAGATCCAGGTCACACTTATTCTCCTTCTTTTTCCATTGGAGGCATCCTTTTGTTTGATATCTTTTGTGAGATGATGAATCACTCTCTTTCAGAGGACATTTGAAAGGCATATGTCCATCTTGATTGCATGTACAGTATTTGATCATAGATTTTGTAGAATTGTGAGTATGAACAAATTTTCTTTGATTCATAAAATTCCTTGCGGTGTTAAGCATCAATCTTTGTCCATATTTTTTACATTCAATAATTTTATGGCCAAATTCCTTACAATAAAAACAATAACCATAGAAACTGTTTGCATACCTGATGTAAGGTTGTCCTTTCCATTTGTTTGCTTGAGGCAGTCTTTTCAATGTTTGCATCTTTTGTTGGATTGAATTACTCCTCCTTGTATGACAATATGCAACGATGTGTCCCAGCTTGTGGCAGACATAGCAGGTGGCATTCCTCCTAGGAGGGAAGAATCTCCTTTGATGGCTTGCAAACTTGACAAACTTAGGAGTATATGAGCCTTCTTCTATTGTCTGAGTATTTCTTTCATTCTTTGTTATTCGAGGATTCTTCTCGGTTCTGTCTCCCTCCTTACATGCTTCTTCTTTTGTAGGCATTATTTGAGGTGCTTCATCATTCTTCTTTGCTTTTGCAAAGATAATTTTTCTGTTTTCCTTTTCTTGGCTTTTACTTGATTTTCCTTCATAGCCTATTCCATTTTTTATCAAAGGAGATCTTTGAGTATCCAAAATTTCAACCAACTTACCAGAGCTGGTTATTTGGGAAGAGTTTACATACGCTTTCTACTGAGTACTTTCTAATTTCTTCCTTAGACATATAATTTCTTCTTCCAGCTTCTCTTGTTTTCGAGTTTTATCCTTGATTTGTTGAAGTAACATATATTCTATCTTCTTGGCTTCTTCAAGCTTTACCTTCAGCTGCATGAGGACTTCTGAATTTTGTTATTCTTTCACACATTTGAGGAGAATCTCCTTTTGTTTTCTTCATTTTAGTTTGAGTCTATCAATCTCCTCCAGAGCACTTCTTAGCTCCCCCTCAAGGTCGACTTCCCCTTCTTCCTCATCTTCTAGCAAGAGACCTTCAAGATCTTCTATGGCCATCAGTAAAAATTCAGAGTTTCCTTCTTCTTCTGAGGGGTCATCTGAGTCTTCAGATGTACTGCTGTCTTGTTGAGCATAGAAGGATTTTCTGCTGAATTTATTTCCTTTCTGCCAGTTCTTTGATTTATTTTTCTCTGACTCTTGAGCTTGATTCCTTACTTTCTTGTGAGGACACTTAGCAGCATAGTGTCCCACTCTTCCACAGTTAAAGCATTTGAAGGGAATTTTACCTTTGTATTTACTTGAGCCTCTATCCAATTTCCTGACAAACTTTGCCTCTTCTTCATCCGAGAAAGAGCATATTTCTCCCTCTTCTTCTTTATTCTTTTCTGTTTTGAAGGCTGCTTCCCTCGTACTTGGCTTCTTCTCTGGGAGCCTCATTTCATAGGCTATTAGATTTCCAAGTAGTTGGTTCATGGTCAAGGTATCCCAATCAGCTGTTTCTTCTATTGCAGACACCTTTGGATTAAACCTGGATGGAAGTGATCTTAGAATCTTTTGCACAATTATACTTTCTGGTATTTTTTCTCCAAGAGCTTTCATATTGTTAATAATTTCTACAGCTTTTAGGAAGAAACTCGCAATGTCTTCATCATCATTCATTTTTGAGTTCTCGAACTGGGCTCTATAGACTTGAAGTTTGGCAGTCTTTACTTTCTTGTCTCCCTCATGTATGTTCTCAAGAGTATCCCATATTTCTTTGGTAGAGTCTTTGTGCATTACTTTAATAAACTCTGCTTCACATAATCCATTCAATATGGCATTCATGGCTTTTGCGTTAGCCACAAAATCTTGTTTTGTTTCTTTCTCTGTGTCAGTTGCCTTTCGGGCATACCCTAAATCTACTGCAGCCCAAACTTCTATTCCTAGAGACATTATGTATGTCCTCATTCTGATTTTCCAGAAAGCATAATTTTCACCAGTGAAGAGAGGGGCTTTGTTGGTTGAACATCCTTCTTTACTAGCCATCCCGAGTGCCTAGGATCTCCTTTCAGTTGTTAAACTTGTACAAAGGAACCCGCTCTGATACCAATTGTTGAACCTTTACTTAAACTGAGAGGGGGGGGCGAGGTGAATCAGTTTAACACATTCCTTAACTTTTAAAACATTTCATTAAACTTATTTACACTTTCATTTCATATCTAATTTAACATGTGAGTAATCTCCAAATGTAAGCAACAAGTATAATATAACAGTAGACTTAATATGAGAGCAGCAGGTATTAAGCAGATGATATAAATCAGATCAACACATAAATATCATGCACATAGACATTAGATATGTGTGGAAACCCATAAAGGGAGAAAACCACATATTATTATTGTTGTGATGCAAAGGAAAGCTCCAACTCCCTCTCTCCTTGTTTTTAAACGCAATCTACGAAACCTGCCTCAATTCTACGAGCTACAACACGAAGCACCAACTCCCTTCAGTTTTCTGCAGGCACCAACCTATAGGAGGCTCCAACCTCAGTCAGCTACAACTGACAGCTATCAAGTTGCAACTTGATAGGGAAGCTCCAACTTCCTCAATTTATCAAACTAAATGTTTTCTGATTTACTTCAGATATCAGCTCTGTTCTGTAGCTTCTCTTTTTGCTCTTCTTCTCTTAATCTTCTTTGCCACACTCTTCTATGTTCTGCATTCTCTATATTTTCTCTCTCTCTCTCTCTCTTTTTAAGCTTATCAGATTGATATTATATATACAAATTCTCACATGACTGTTTGTATCTCACAAGGAATTTGGAATGAACAGTCATGACTCTTTGGCTTCTGTCTTCTTCTTCCTTTTTCCAACTCATTTTTAGAATTATTATAATTTGTACAAATTTCCATGCTACAGTGGGATTTTGTCTTTTCCTTAGGATACTTGCCTTTGCATCACAAACAATAAAAAATTAATTACAACATTAACATTCACATTTTTAATTTCACTCAGCTCCTCTTCTGGATTTTGGCTTTATTGGATTTGTCTTTTCCTGCTGCTGTTAAGAACCTGTTCTGCATACTCTTTGTTCACTGACATCTGCATATTCCATCTGTTCACTGCACTTTTGGAATCCCTTTGTTGTACATTTCTTCAACTCTGCAATCTTTGTTTTCCTCTGTCAGGCCTCATACTTCCTCTTTCTGTGTGCACATAAAATGAATACAACAAATTTGTACTCAATCCAAATGTCGATATGGGCAATTTCAATAATTTTCTTATTCTACGCTGGCACATTTAAATAAACAAGTCTGAGTACTTTTAATATCTCAATTCAGGGAATTGCGATATTAATTCAACATTCCTCTATAGTTATAACCTAACAATCCACCTCCGTGTAACTAACACTAAGCGTATATGTGTTAAGTTACTATTTCGCTGCGTTATGAAATCCAATGTATTAACCCACTATTATACTCGCGAATGCATATAAATATTCATTTCCGATTGATGCCAATTATACTCAAAAGAAGAGTAATCATAAGTCCGTGCCAACTGCTTGTATTCAAATATTATGGTCACCACCAATTGTAACATATCACAACCAGGGATTAACTTCAGAATTAGCACAGAGTTGATACTTGTTCCCAGACCTTAGGATTACAACCATAATACACGACATACTACCATATTAATTTACCATCTAAACTTCCACGCGTATATAATTCCGATCGTATATAAAAACTCTTCGGACCTTGGTTAATATCAATAATCACCATGTATTAGGTTTTGGGCCCCACCTATATAACCAATAGCCAATCAAATGCACTCACTGTACCTTCACTAACCTCCGCGCATCTCGCTTATCATCCGCACATCTGCATCAAGTGGTCACGGTCCGATGGCCCTTCCCCAAATCAATGACTTGTGTCAATTTCGCTCGGCTTCCAACGCAGAACGTTAATGCGCGATGGCACAGTTTAACAAGTAGTTTTGGAATGGGTCCACAGGCCATGTGTCGATTCCTGTATGGAATCGCTCCTCCTCTGGGCAATACCACTTATGGTCGATAGGCGGTGCAATGAATTCTACTTACAGCCTTTACTGTTCACTCTAAACCACGTCACTGTTCCTCTCGCAAGGTTCCGTTCTCCACTCTAGGTTCCGGTCCAACACTTTTACTCTGGGTTTCGGTCTTTTGTAAGTGGTCCTACGATATGTATAACACACAAATCCATTACCACTGCTCATCTAATTCTGGTTCCAATTCTATTTAGTTTAACATCGTCGTGTTTTTACTCCGTTAGTGTTATGGATAACTTCACTGTATTATCGCCAACCATCAACACAGTTCACAGACTTTGTTTATATATATATAAATAACGCCCGGATTGGAATTTTATAACGGCTTTGCCCTGGCACTGCCTCTGCTGCTTCTGTCGTTCTGCCTCTACCTCTGCCTCTGATAACGGTTCTGTCTCTTATTATATTTGCTTCCTCTGCCTCTGCATGTCTCCTTTATTTCCTTCATTTGCTTCTTTGCTGTCTTTATTGCCATGATAACAGCTCCGTCTTTGTAGCTATTTGTCTTACGCTCTCTCTTTTATTTCATCTTCTCCTTGACTGATGCTACTCCTTAATTCTCCTTTTGCTGCCTCTGCTTCTTTAAATGAACCTGTCTCTACTGCTTGACCCTCTCTACATCTTACTGCTTTGCTGCTTTCTTTGCCTTGTTGCTGCCTCAGGTGTTCCTCCTTTGCCATCTCTTTTTCCATCAATGAAAACATTTCCAACAAACTGAAGTGCTCTAGATTTAGTGGAGCTGATTTAGGGGTCACTGGACAACATTTGTTTAGGCTGTATCTTGAGCTAGATTCGTCCATTATGAGAGTGTGAATAGTAAATTTTGACTATCTGAGACATTATAGAATCATTGGTGAGGGTTGTAGAGCCATCAAAGGAATTCTGAGTAGTTTGTTTCTTCAGAGAAGTTGTAAGGTCCATCAGGGGCACCAGAGGCCATCAACAGAATGAGGCTTAGCCAGGGTAGCTAGAGGCCTTTCTTAGTAATCCAATAGCAAATTTTGGATGTCTCAAACATTCTGGAACTAATGGTGAGGTATTTAAAGACACTATAGGACTTCTGAAGGCCGAGATGCTTCAGAGAAGTTCTAAGGGCCATTAGGTGCCAGCAAGAGAATGAGGCCTTTCCAGAGTAGCCAGTATCGATTCTTAGCAAACCAGTAGTCTATTCTGACTATTTTGATCCTTATGAATCCAATGGAGGGATTTTCAGAAGATTTTGAAGACTTTTGAAGGGCGATATGGTTTAGAGAAGTTTTCAGGGACCCTAGAACCAGGGGGTGCCACTGGGTGTTAGAGGCGAAACTGGAGCAGCCGGAGGCCAATTTATGTAAGAGAATAGTATATTCTGACTATTTTTGATGTTTTAAATACATTTAAGGGATTATCAAAGCCATTGGGATAATGATTAAGGTCTAGAAGCCATAAGAAAATTTCGGGAAGCCCAGGGCCAATAGTGGATGGAGGCCTAGATTGGGAAGCCAAAGCTCATTTTGAGCAAATGATCAGTCTATTTTGGAGGTATGATATGTGATGGAGATAGTAGAAAAGGTTTCTGGGATAGAAAATGGATTCTGAGGGAGTTAATTCCAAAGATAATCTCAGAGAATCTTAAGAGCACCAAATCAAGGAGTCAAGTCTAAGGGAGCCAAGGTTCATATTCAGAAATATTTCAGCCATTCTAGGGGTATGATGGTATTCTAATCCCAATGCTACAGTCCAAATAACCATTGGATTTGAGTAGTTTACTTGTAAGAGAATTAATAAATCATAATCCCAAAGAGCTAATTCAATTGACAAGAGCTCAAGGAGATGTAGCCCACGATATTCGGGTGAAATCCTTTATTAAATTTGTTGTTATGTGTTGATGCTTATTTGTTTCACTTTATGGTTGTTGTACATTCTTAATAACAACAAAAATAAATGTTCTTAAAGCACTTAAACAGTTAAAAAAAAACATACACCTCTATCAAGTATTCATTTCCACACAGTCATGTATAAGAAAGATCTTTTATTTGTTTAATTGAGTGGGAAGTGCTTGCGCATAAGCATTTCAAGTTATCCACCCATTTTCAGATCATAATGTGAGAACTAGGGCATAACATAGGCAATGCTTCAATTCTATGAACACCTTCTGTTGAGATTCCGACCAAAATAATTTTGCTTTGGCTCTTCCCTTCGTGACTTCACTCAAGGGCCAAGTGATAAGAGAGAATCCCAACACGAACCTATGGTAGAAGTTAGCAAGACCCAGAAAAATGCGAAGCTCTGTTAAAGTGGTTGGGGCTGGCCAATCCCGAATTAATTGGATCTTGGTTAGCCCCCTTTCATCAATAATGTATCCCAGATACTAAACTTGGGTCATGCCAAAAGTACACTTCTCCAAATTGGCACAAAACCTATGTTGCCGGAGTGTTTAGAGGACCTGTCGGATGTGGTGGAGGCACTCTTCCCAAGTCTGGCTGAAGATCAGAATGTCATCCAAGTACACTATTACAAACTAGTTGGTGAATGGCTGCAATATGTCGTCCATCAACATCATGAAGGTTGCGGGATCATTCGTCAACTCGAAAGGTGTGACTAGCCAATCAAAAAGGCCCTCCTTGGCTTTGAAGACAACCTTCCACACATCAGAGGGTTCCATTGGTACTTGGTGATACCCAAACTTCAAATCGATCTTGCTAAAATATTTTACCACCTTGAGCTAGTCCATAAGGTGATTAATCCATGGGATCGAGTACCTATTCTGGAGAGTGATCTTGTTGAGCAACTGATATTCAATCTAGAGTCTCCAAGTCCCATTCTTCTTTTGTACCAACATGATCAGGCTTCCACAAGAAAATGAACTCGTCCAGATGTGAACTTTCTGCAGTAGCTCCAGAATCTATCTTTTGATTTCATCATTCTCCAAAACAAAGCACCGATAGATCGGTCCATTGGTTAACGACACACCTGGGGTTAGATCAATGGGGTGCTTGACCTGATAGTACGGAGGGACCCCTGTGGGTGAGGTGAAGATGTCCCCTGTAATATTCCAAATTAGGAAAATCAATAATATTGAACACAAAACTGGAATGTACACCAAATATTAAGACATACACATGAAAAAATCATAGATCCATTATATTATTTATCATAGCAGTAAAATATACAATGTGTTGAGGAACAAATCACTCAAACTAGGAAAACAAGCCTCCAATACCCAAATACACAAAAACCAAAAATGTTGCAGCTATACAGAAATGCCGGAGTACATGACATCGCAGCTCTAATGAGAGTTACTATAGCTGGGAAATGGAAACAAGTTGATCTACAGATATGATGCTCAAAATGAGCTGAAAATGGAGAACTAGTCTCTCAAACACAACCCCAAGACAACTCGAAAAGGGTTTCTTGAAATACACAAAATGCACAAAGTAAAAAATGCAATTCTATGGCTGAATCAGGCTATATCATTGGAGCTCTACTGAAATATGGCTGATATAATAAGAAAATGGTTGTAACTTCTCCTCTCTAGCTTTCCAGGTGAAGGAATGCTCCCCTCACTAAGAAACTAGCTCATAAACAGGGTTTCTCAACCCTCCACTGAAACACCCTGCAAAATAATGTAGTTCCTCAAGAAGACTGTGTTGTGGCTGAAGGCAGATGCTTTGCCCAATGTTGTCTAGTGTAAATGAAGCTTAGAATATCCCTCTTGAGTGGGCACTTGAAGTCCCCTGAGGTAGAGTGTGGGATTTGCGCCTAGAAATACCCTTGTACTATACAATACAACAAACTTCGCTAAACAACTGAAGCATCTAAGAAGTCATAAGACCCAAACAAAAAAAATATTCTCAATCCCTCTTGTTATCAGTATAAAAATTTTCTGAAACTTGGTAAGTTACACTTGTTCCTAAGTCATAATGATAGATAGGGTTAGAGTCATTTTTATATTTTTAGAGGTCTAGATCATGGGTTAAAGGTCGATCATTCCATCACCAAACAATGTTCATTAACCTTATTTCATTCTTCAAAGATATTATGCCATGTTTTGAAACCCATTTTTAAAGTTTTTTTTCGAAGATTTGATGAATAACCCACGAAACCACATTTTTGTAGCACGCTTAGTGTAACAAGTTGATTTTGTGCTACGAAAACGCTGGTGATTTTCTAGCGCAAAAACCTGAATTTGCAAATCATGCGCTATGAAATTGGGGATTCTCAGTTTTGCTTTTGAGCTGTCACATCTGTCAAATACAGTTAAATTCTTCATCATTAGGTGTCATCCACGAGTTCTCATTCACGCATGCAACCATTTATTTTAATTATTAGGGGTCAGTTGTCATTGGTCCTTTCAAATTTGAAAATAGTTGGACATTTCCGACTTCATTTGTCTCATGCAAGACAATAGTGCATGCATGCTTATGTTTTGAAGAAGGAATTAGTGGTGAAAGACCTGAGTTTACTGAAACAAATTCAAGCGAGGTTGTAAAGATTTCAAGCGAGGCTGTGAAACTATATTTCAAGCGAGGCTGCTCATTCAAATTTAGGATATATCAGTATTTTCAAAACTTTCTATCAAGTGAGTTTGAAATTCATTGCTGGTGGAAGCAGAATTGTTATCAAGCAAGGCAGAATTGTTATCAAGCGAGGCTGAGCTCATTTACCAAGTGAGCTAGTTCATTCAATAGGAAGCTCTAATTTCTAATTTGCTAATTTGCTGAAGACACAGGGTTTTCAGAGGGATTATCACAGATTTCTGAAGATACAAGGTTTTCAAGAAGAAAATGGTTGAAGAAAGAAGGAGTCATAGGTCTGATCATTGCCCATGAATAGAACCTGAAGGTATATAAGCCCTTACAAAAGACAAGTCTGTTGAAGAAGCCTTTAAGAAAGTAGGTTGCTGGAGGTTTTGTGAAAAACTTCAAGGAGGGCACACTCAAGTCACCAAAGAGTTTGCCATAAACTTCACAGGATCAAACTCAACGATTTGATTCCTCAATTTACCAATTTCCCCTGAAGTGATATCAGTAGTTACAGAAATTCCGAGAGGAGAAGACAGGTGGTTTAAAAACTTCAAGTTTGACATGGTACCCTTCAAAATATTTCTAAAACCAGAGTTTATAGAGGTTTACTTGAAAAAAGCTATGCCAAGAAGTTATGTCAAAGATACATTTTCCAATATGCTCTACAATATTCAGAGGTACTTCACCTGCGAAGGGAGATACCACAAGGTGTATACCTATCACTTTAAACTCTTGCTTCATTTCACAGGGATAATATCTCTATATTTACCTTTTTATCTTTTCAGAAGTTTGGCTAATATGTCTGATAAGGTACAAATGAAAGTTGAGTCATGTAAAACCTCATTATTTCACCATGGCATATTCAAGATAATATTCTTACATGAGCTGCAAAAAGCAAACAGAGATTGGGCTGAATTCCTCTTTTTCAGTAGAATTTGGATTGAAGGAACATGCGTTAGTCCTCAAGCTAAAGAAAAAACTCCATCAAAGATTACTGGCCCTGTAAAAACAAAGTCAAGAAGATTTTTTAAGCTCAAGCCTTAGAAACAAGTTAAAGAAACAATGATAAGAACAACATTGAATATCCAAGATACTCCTAAATCCGCATAAAAGAAGAAAACTCTGGTTAAGGAGACAATTTCTAGAACAGTCAACTAGTAAAACAAATCAAAAGAGGTTGACTAGGAGTCAAAGGTTAAAGGAAAAGGGTAAGGTTGTAGTTACAAAGGGGTAAAGAGGTAATTTAAATAATATACTTCAAGATATTGACATTGAAGAGTCTCCCCTAGTACAAGCAGACTTCGTCAAACTGGATACAAGTGGCAGCAAAACAAAGAAATTGAAGACATCCAAAAGGCTAGTTTTTCAGGATGAAGTGGCAGAGTTTATTTTTAAGCCCAGAAAACCCTCAACTAGGCACTTCAAGAAGTTGAAACAGTCAGACATGGAGATAGATCAAACAGGAGGTGAAAGTGCTAATGTTTTTGAAGAAACCACAAATACATCATTTTCAATGCCGAAAGAAGACACAAATATGGTTTTCAATATTCAGAAGGAAAAGAGCAGCTATGAAGATGTCAAAGACAAACACAGACTTGCAAATAATGAGATTGATAAGTTGAAGAAAAAGGTTTGAGTGCATGCAGAAGAAAAGGCAAACTTTGAAAGGATGAAATGTCTGTGGGAGTTGGAGAAAAATCCAAACCCTGAATTAATTGATAGTCAAGCTCAATTCTTCATATGGACCTTACCTGCAATAAGAGAAGAAAAATTCATTAGGATGGTCAATACCAAGCTAAGGGCAAACAATAGAAGGCTTAAGAGGAGAGTAGAAGACCTGGAAATACAGATAGCACAGTTTGAAGATCAACCATAGATAAAATAAGTGCAAACAGTAAGTGTCATCCTTTAACAAATTTTTGAGGTTATGTGGTAATGTCTCATTTTTGGAGCTATTTAAAGTTGATATTTATGGGTTATGAAAGCTGATATACAACTGGAAATATAGTATTAAAGGGTTGAAAACTAAAATTTTGGAAGGAAGCTGTGAAAAGTGAAGACTTAGCAGTTTCGTAGCGCACTATGAAACTGTTGAAGGTGACACACAACAGTTTTGTAGCATGCTACGAAACTACAGTAGGATGAAGTTTGAAGATTTTTTTCAATTTTCAAAGGTGAAAATGGTTTGGTTTTGGGCTTTGATGCTGGTGGGAGGTATATGTAGAATATCAATGAAGATCTAGGAGGTTTGGCACATAAAAATGGAGGTTTTAAGCATGATTTTAAAAGGAAAAGTCCGCGCTACGAAAACAGTAGACTCATAAGTTTCGTAGCGCAGCAGTATTGACAATTTTTCCACCATTTTGGAGGTTCGAGATTTGCACAGCTGGAAGGTCGAATTCAAATGAAGGTTATAAGAGATTTGCCACATGTTTTGAGCACTAGTTCTTTAGCAGTTGGTTCGAATGGACAGAAATGAGGCATTAAGCTATTATACAGGGAACATACTCCTATTTTGCAGGAATGGATAAGAAGCAGGTTGATGGGGTCTAACAACAAGAAGATAAACAACATCATGGTCGAAGTCTAGAAGAAATAGCTGTCAAGCATAGTTTTAATGATTAGATAAGGTTGTTAAAGTTTGTTAAAATATAATAAATAGTGTTTTATTCCTAGTTGTATTAGGACTATAAGATAGACAGTTTAACTGTCAGTTTGTAAATGAAGTTTGTATAGAAGTTCATAGGTGTAAAATTCAAATTTCTTCTCAAATGTTTGGAAGGAATCCAAGGACGTAATGATCACTCTATAAGAGGAAAGAAATCAAATTTCATAGGGTTGGAATTTTCATTGAACAAGCATACTTTTTGTGATATCAGAGAACTGTGTTTTTATCTTAATACAGAGAGTTTTGTTTCATCACTCAGGATTCAGAAGGAGTTATGGATGTTTGATTGTCTCATGATGTTTCTCTTTAAATTACTTACAGTGGCATGAATTTATGTTACTTTGAATTCACTGAAGGTGCTCTAACTTCCTTCATATGTTCATAAACTGTGTTTATTCTCTGTCCTAATGTTCTATTGATGCATCTAAACCCTTAAATGCCCTAACTTCCATATGAAACTGATATTTTTTTTTTGTGAAAGAACATTTGACTCCATTTACCCAATAGATGTTTGTTTATTAGCAGTACAACCAATTATTCACTTTATTCACAGAGTTAGCCATCTAATCCTTATTTTCAAATCATTAACCTATGGAGAGAGCCCTCTCAGGTTGAGGAGGCTAAACCTCAACTAAAAGTTTGGTTTGAAATAGTTGCTCAGGGTCTCCTTGACTAGCAGCCTATCAGGGTTTGATTTTGAGATAACACCTCTCATGGCTTCCATCCCCTTCCTTATATGCTTGGTGAGCTTCCTCACCCTTGGCCCCACTAATATATGATGCTACTTCCATGCAAAGATTCCTCCTCCAAAACTACGTTGTCCCCACTAGCTCCACTCTCTCCCATGGCAACGTTGTTGATTTGTTCAACCTTGACCCAATCTACATGCATTGACCTCTTTCACACCAAGGGTTGCTTTATTCCAGCTATCTAAACTAATCCACATTCATACTAGAGGGGGTTTATTCAAACTAAAGAGATTTAAATGTATCTTTACCCCACTTATTCATCTAAGCTATGAATAGAAGCAACATATAATATTCCAGCTAGCTAAAAGCTAATTGGGAATATTACAGTCCTCCACTCCCAAATTTTGCTTGTCCTCAAGCAATAGTAAACAAGGATGCTGCAAAATATTCTCTCCTTCCCTAGTGGCATCCTCATCAGGTAGATTCCTCCATCGAATCAGATATTCTCTAATCACCCTGTTTCTTAGCTCCCACTCCTGGGTATCCAAGATAACCTCTGGTTGTAAAACTAGATGGCCCTCATCATCAATATGTAGGAGATCCATGGTGGAAACCAAATTTTGTCTAGTGGCATTCTTGAGGCATGATACATGAAAAATGTTATGGATCTTACTTTCAATGGGAAATTCCAACTCATATGCTACTTCCCCAACATGACAGATCACCCTGTATGGACCATAGAACTGAGGCTTAAGCTTCTCAGCCCCCTTATCCTTTAGTGTAGACTATCTATATGGCTGAAGATGAAGATAGACCAAATCATCAACCTCAAACTGCCACTCTATCCGACCATGGTCTGCATATAACTTCTATTGGTTATGTTGTAGCAATGCTGTCCTTAAGGGCCCGGAGTATAACTTGACTCTCTTGAATCCACTCCTTTCATCTAGGAGCCTTCCTTGCCACAAAAATCACATCAATAAAGGATAGAGCATCATACCCATAAAGAGCTTGAAATGGAGTCATGCCGATGGACATGTGAAAAGTTGTGTTGTAGCAATACTCCCCCAAATGGAGCCAGCGCAACCATGCCCTTTGCTGCCCTAAGACATAGTTTCACAAGTAGCCTTCTAGCCACTTGTTTACTATCTATGTCTGTCCATTAGTCTGTGGGTGATAGCTGGTACTCAGTGTTAACTCAATACCCACTAACCAAAAAAGCTCCAGCCAAAGGCCACCTGTGAAGCGGCTATCACGATCACTGACTATGGTCTTTGGAAGACCATGAAGTACAAATACATCTCTAAAGAAGAGCTCGGCTACCTATGAAGAAATATATCATACAAAAATAGCAAATAAATGTGAACAAAAAATACAAAGATTCAATCCTTACCCTGAACTGTAGGTAGAACAGTGATGAATTCCATGGAAATACTTTCCCATTTTTTATTTGGAATAGGGAGTGGCGACAACAATCTTGCGGGATGGTCATGCTCCCCTTTGTTTTTCTAGCAAACTACACACTCCTTGATATGTTGGAGTACATCCTCCATGAGACCCTTCCATGAGAATCTCTCTCGAATAGCTCGGTATGTCTTGGTGAATCCTTGATGTCCGGAAAGTGGTGAATCATGTGATGCCTGCAAAATATTCTTCTTGAGTCTAGAATCTCTAGCAAAGAAGACTTGGTCTTGGTAATAGATGACCTCATCTATCACTCTATATCTTTCATCAGTCACTTGACCATCTAGGATCTCACATGAAAAGCAGTCTTTGAAATACTCTACTAGCAACTGGGCCTTCCAATTTGTATCCATACTCATTAAGGACAACACTGCTAGCCTCCTAGATAGATAATTTGCCACTAAATTTCTCTTCCCCTTGACATATTCAATGTCAAAGTCCTATTATTGAATCTTTCTCACCCATTTCTACTACCTCTCTTGCAGCTACTTCTTCTCAAGAAACAACCAAATACTATTGTGATCAGTCTTCACTCAGAATTTTTTACCCACCAAATTCTGTCAGAAGTTGGCTAAGGCATGCATGATAGCCAACATATCCTTATCATATATAGGATACAATCTCTCATGTGGTAGAAAATTCCAACTCTCAAAAGCTATGGGGTGTCCCCCTTGCATTAACACTTCTCTAATTCCCTCCCCTGAAGCATCAAATTCCAGCGTAAAGGGCTTGGTGAAATCTAGTAAAACCAACATCGGGTAGCTACTCATCATCTCCTTGAGTCTATCAAGGGCTCTCTGCATTGTGGCTGTCCAACTAAAAGCTCCTTTCTTAGTCAAATTTGGAAGGGGGGCTTCTAGTTGAGAGAACACTTTAACAAACTTTTGGTAGTAGGTACAAATGCCTACAAACCCCCAAAGTTTTGTGACATTATTTGGCTCGGGCCAATCCTTGATAGCACTGATCCTCTCTTCATGGACTCTCACTCCATCTACTCCAATGATGTGGCCCAAATAGAGCATCTATGTGAGTCCAAACTCACACTTGAAGAGCTTAGAATAGAATTTTTTCTCCTCAAGAATGCATAATACTGCCTCAATATGTTGTAGATGCTCCCCCCATGTGCGGCTATAAATAAGAATGTCATCAAAGAAGACCAATACAAACTTCTTCAAGTGACCATGAAAATTGTGGTTCATGCAAGACTGGAAGGTTTCCAAAGCATTGGTTAGCCCAAAATCCATCACCAAGAACTCAAAATGGCCATAGTGGCATCTAAATGCGGTCTTGAGGATGTCTTGATCCCTCACTCTGATTTGATGGTACCCCGATCTCAAATCAATCTTTCAAAAGTGCTTGGATTCCTTTAGCTCATCCATCAACTCATCGATCATGGGGATTGGGTACCAGTTCTTCATTGTACTCTTGTTCAAGTTCCTAAATTCAATGCACATCCTCAATGTGACATCCTTTTTCTTCACCAGAACTACTGACGAAGCAAAAGGACTGGTGCTAGATCGGATATGTCCTAAAGCCAAGAGCTCTTGAATGGATTTTTCAATATCATCCCTGTAGGCTTTGGGATGCCTATAGGGTGTGGTGATCATTGCTTGGATCCCCTGCTCCAACTCAATAGTGTGCTCAAACCCTTGGTCAGGTGGACTCCCTGGTGGAATATCACCAAATAATGTAGAATAGCGGTCCAAAATAGACTGTACATTCGGGTGTATTGGTGCACCCTTTCCCCCTGCTTCTGACATATGCAGTTCTACTACCTACTCTATGTCCCCTCTCCAAAAATCAGCCTCCATCCCATGTGCTGAGACAATTTGGAGTGTATAGGTGTGTATGCCTTTGATTTTCTGATGCTTACCACTCCCCTTATCTGTGCATTTCATCTCCAAAGTTTCCCAATCTGTGGTAACCTTCCCTAAGGTGATTAACCACTGAACACCCAATATCACATTGGTGTCTAGAATATCAATCATAAAGAACTGGTCTATCAATGTATAGGTTCCCATAGTGATAGTTAATGCTGGCACATATTTGGCACACTACATGGTTCTAGCTCCTGGAACCAAAACTGAGAAGCCGTCAAAGTATTCCATGTGAATAAACCTCTTCTGTACCAACTGAGTATCAATAAAGTTATGGGTGGACCTACTGTCTATCAATACCGATACTCTCTACCCCTGAATAGTTCCTCTAACTCTCAATGTTAGATACTTGGGAACTCCCCGCAAAGCTACAAGAGTCCCTCTAGTTCGAGCAAATGCTCCCTCCACACCTCCTGCTGGTGGTGCAACCTCTCCTGATGCTACATCACTGGTATCCTTCTCCAAGCCTCCTGCTTCCTCCTTTTCCTCATCAGAGAACACCTCAATGCAATGTGCCTTCCCTGCAACACATTGGTGTCCTGGTACCCATGGCTCTCGGCAAGTGAAACAATTTTTTTTCCTTCTTAGATCTCCATGGAAATCATCATCAAGAGATCTCTTCTCATGATTCTTCTTTGAGGGGAGAAACTTCACATATTTTCCCTTTTCTTGACAGGAGAAATTCTGCTGAAAAGGGGCTTTTTCTTTGGGTAAATCATGATGTAGATCTCTATCTCTCTCCATAGCCTCTTGGAGCATAGTTGGTCTAGTGGGTTTTACCAACCCATGCAATGGTTCAACCAACCCATCAATGAACATGCACACCCTCCTAGCCAGAGACAGGTCAGACACTATGACTGAAAGCTTTATAAATTCAGAGATGTAAGTCTCTGGATCTCCTATTTGCCTGATCTTGGTTAGCTCAAAAAATGTGCTTTTGGATTCCTCGAGTCAAATCTCTCCACCAATCTTCGGGTGAATTTTGCATAAGAAGTGACACTAGCATGCCCTAGTGTAGATAGGCCATGAAACCACCACTCATGTGCTTCACCTTCTAGGTGTAGCTCTGCTATCTTGATTGCCTCCATCTCTAAAACTCTGTTCAGTTGAAAATAAGTATCCAAATTCTCTACCCAAGCCTTGGTTGTGCACTTGGGTGACCCATCACAAGAGAGCAAAAATAACCTTCCCATAGTACGTTGTAGATCTGGGTTCTACATGTACCCTCCACTTTTATGGTGATTGTGGGATCTTCTACCATCCTTGATCCAACAAAATTCTTGGAAGTTTAGGTGCTCCTTGAACCTTTGATATTGAGATTCATATTCTAAGAAATAATCACCAAGGGTTTCTTCTCTTTGTGGCCCTCCCACTTCATTTCAAGATGATAGGAATGTGGGCATGGTTTAGCATTGTGAGAAAGGCAATACTTCTAGTTTCTCACACCATAAATGTGAAGTGTCAGAACTTTCTCCATGTTGAAATCCTCTAGGGGATTCCTTCTGCCTTTCTAATCTCATCTCCTTGATATCTTTGGCAATGCTTTGCATGGTCTGAAGAAGAATTTTTGGTATCTCTCTTTCCCCGATTGATATAGATGTATTTCCCCACAGGTTGAGCCAAGATTATGGTCTGATACCACTGTAAAATCCCAAATTAGGAAAAACAGTAATATTGAACACAAAACTAGAATGTACATAAAATATTAATACAAACACATGATAAAATATTAGATTCATTATATAATGTATCACAGCAGAAAAATATATAATGTGTTGAGGAAAAAATCACTCAAACTGGGAAAACAAGCCTCCAATGCCCAAATACACTAAAACCACAAATGTTGCTGCTATACAAAAATGTCAGTGTACATGAAAACACAGTCCCAGTGAGAGTTACTACAGCTAGGAAAAGGAAACAAGTGGATCTAATGATATGATGCTCAAAAGGAGGTGAAAATGGAGAACTAGTCTCTCAAACACAATCCCAAGACAATCTGGAAAGGGTTTCTTGAAATAAGCAAAATGCACAAAGTGCATACTGCAACTCTATGGCTGAATCATGCTGTATCACTGGAGATCTGCTAAAATATGGCTGATATAACAAGAAAATGGATGTAACTTCTCCTATCTATCTTTCCTGGTGAAGGGTTTCTCCCCTCAGTAAGAAACTAGCTCATAAACAAGGTTTCTCAACCCTCCATTACTACACCCTGCAAAATAACTTAGTTCCTTAAGGAGACCATGTTGTGACTGAAGGTAGTTTCTTGGCCCAATGCTAGATGGTGGAAAAAAATCTCAGAATAGCTCTCCTGAGTGGGCACTCGGAGTCCCCCGAGGTAGAGTTTGGGATTTCCACATGGAAATACCCTTGTACTGAACATTACAACAAACTCCGCTAAACATCTGAAGCATGCAAGAAGTCATCAGATCCAAACATAAAAAATATTCTCTATGCCTCTCATGGCTTCCATCCCCTTCCTTATATTCTTGGTAAGCTTCCTAACCCTTGGCCCCACTCATTTATGATGCTACTTCCATGCAAAGACTCCTCCTCCAAAACTGCGTTGTCCCTAGTGGCTCCACTCTCTCCTATGGCAACGCTATTGATTTGGTCAACCTTGACCCAGTCTACATGAATTGACCCCTTTCAAACCAAGGGTTTCTTTATTCCATCTAGCTAAAGTAATCCACATTCATACTAGAGGTGGTTTATTCCTACTAAAGAGATTTAAGGGTCTCTTTACCCCACTTATTCATTTAAGCTATCATTAGAGGCAACATATAATATTCCAACTAGCTAAAATCTAATTGGGAATATTACATCCCCATACTCCTCCACGACCTTGCCCATTTGTTGTTGTCTTGCAGAGGAGCCTTGTCTGGAGGTCGTGGCCATAGTATTATTCTTTCCCTGGGGTAGATCATCAGGAAAACAAATTTCCTGGTTTTTGAAATAAGCTTACTGCATTTTTTTGTAGTAACCAAAGAGATAGCGGCAGGCAGTGGTACCTCTTGTATCCTGTAAAAATTATTGACCAAAGGAATAGTAATAATGTTAGGCTATGACTCATACACAACATATTGCTTCCACAAGTATGGTTAGCCTCATAATACATTACAAACATCAAGAAGAGAAATGTCACATAAAACCTCATCCGTCAAGGGCTTGATGTTGTAGGGAAGGCGACACTATTGGCTGACGCAGAGATCTCGTTCTTGGTGAAGCCAAATGATGGTGTATGGTTGTGGGTGTGCTATTATCGACAAGCCCAACTGCTTCATGAACTCTACTGAAATGGGGTTATTTTGGCTGCCACTGTCGACAATAAATTATAGGCAGGAACCCTCTACCCACATCTGGGAGTGGAAGAGATGCTCCTCTTCCTAGCGACCTTTTAGTTCCTTCTTCTAGATATTTGTAGTGGCACCAGTGGCTTTGGGATCCGCATCGATAATCTGCTTCCCTTTGTCATTCCCCTTGTTGGGTTATGATTCTGAGTTGGAGCATGCATCTGATTCAGAAACCCTCATCTTGGCCACCAATGACTGCTTGGCCTGACACTCACTTGTGTTGTGGGTGGAGCTCTTATGGAACTTGTTGGGTCTCAATCTAGTCTCCTAAACTAAGTTCATTTAATTGTCAACCATGATTTGTAAACTGCTGAAGTGAAGTGTACCATATGTACCTAGGTGCTTGTTTCCTAATGCATTGTGTGTAGTGTTTTGTGATGTTTTTGGTCTTTTATGTTGATTTATGATGTTTTTGGGCTTTTGGTGTTTTATGTTCACAATGAAACTGCCTAGAAAACTAATGGAAAGAAGTTGATGGTCAAAAACAGAGTTAAGCCTAATGTATGGAATGGTAAATGCAATTGAAAACAATGAAGCAGAATCTGAACTATGACTAAATAGAAACAAAAGCTTGATAATGACTTCTTAGGAAATTGACACAAACTAAACTTGAGAAATGATCACTAAATATGCAAGTTCTCTAACTGGACAGTTAAACACTAATCTTATCATGATGCAACATTTTGTCCTAAGCTCATCTATTCCATGACTAATTCCTAGTTCTATTCTGCAATTTAATTGAATGTCTAAGAACCTATACTCAAAGAGTTATTGGTTTCTTTTCAAAGTAGTTCTTTTGAGGAAGAGCTCTGTTTATAAAATGATGAGGAATTTGCAGAGATATTTCAGACCTTATAGTGATGTTATCTTCTGTTCCTATGGTTATGGATCACTTTGTAGTTTTCAGAACAAAAAGATATTTGTAAATAATGAAGGCTGTCTTATGAATTCTAACAACTAAAATAATCTATTGTGCAAAGGATGACAGTATGATTATGAGATGCAAGTGCAATGAGTTAGTTTAAGCATGAACCTAAGATGCTTCTAAACTAGAGCAATATCAAACTATAAGTCATCATCAAACTTGAAATGAAGTAACTGATCATGAATTAAATGCAAATGAAACTCCGGAGCATTTTAACTAACATGCATTATTCTATGAAGTTACACAATCTGTTTGTTCATCATTAGTGATATTTTGGAAGAGTTCCTTCTTGTGGAAGAGGTAGAACAATTCTGACTGTGGACTTGTATGCAATTAAAAACAAATGAACTGAAAGCAAATAAAAAAAAACTAAGTTATCACATCCATATCCTACTCGTTCTTATGATGTATTGGGCAAGCGTTTAAGAGCAAGATCAGAGATGACACTTATTATAAACACACAACTAAATCATTCATTATCACGGTTATGTCTTGAACTTCTTAAGGATGTCTTGGAAGAATTTCTTCTTGTGGAAGAGTGATTAGAACAAGTGTGACTGTGATAGTGAATAGCAAAAGCTACAACTAATTCCTACAACACTATAGTTATTCATCACTCATTGTTATGATCTGTTGGAAGAATGTCTTCTTGTGGAGGAACTGGAATGAATATAACTACAGTATCTAGTTAAAAACAAATACAAATTCAACTCTTATCCTAAAATACCATAGTCATTAATCATTCATCATTTTGGTTTGTTGGAAGAGTGTCTTCTTGTGGAAGAGCTAGAATGAATATGACTACAGTAGATAAAACAAAACAACTATCAATTCAAATGCAAAACGTAAAGGCAGCTAGGAAAAACTTATCTAGTTTACGCAAAAGAAATCCGTGCAAGAGGCAGGGGCCCTCTACCACTTGATGGCATTCAACTCCAAATTAAATCACACCTTCAAAATAACTTTGTCTGCTCCATTAACGATGCAAAAGTTTTAACATGACACTCTGCGTTTCAGGAATGTATCACAGAGTTTGCACAAAATCTAGCAGCAAATCTAACATAAAATCTCTAACTAAGCTCTCGGTCTACTCAAGAGTTTATAAAGTAAATGCAAGTAAAAATAATTACAACAATTTAGGAATAATGTCTTTTTTTATCCGAATCATCTTAGGAGTCTTTGAGGTGGCTACGTGAAGGATAAAAGACACCTGGACTGAGACAGTCCTAGTAGGAGTCTTCCTTCACAAATATGTTCCCACGTGCATAACCGTACCCAGAATTCATTTCCTCTTCCATGACGAGCAACACACCATGTAGGCACGACGTGGATCATGCCCATATGCGTTTTTCCTCAAGAGGCCACCTGGAACATACTCAAACATACAGGTAGCTGCAGAATCGCCGGTTAGCTACGGAATGCCTGCATTCTGCAGCTAGTTCCGGTCAAAATGCTTAACAATGGCAACAATCACAAAATTCAACAAGTCAGTCATGTAAACCATTCTAGAAGTAATTTTAACTATTTTTATTGATCAATTGTGTTTAAAATAGAAATGGACAAGGGAGAATGAGGTAAAACGAGGTGAAGGAAAGCACAAATTCGAGGCTCAACATACCCCCACTGCTGTCTCTTTGCATGTCCTCATGCAAATTATCCTATGAATTCAGAGGCTTCTGCAAGGACATCTAATCCCCTTCTTCTCCTTTGTCTGGTAGCTAGAGGTCTTCTGGGTTTTCTGATAACAAGTTTGAACCTGAGATTGGTGAGTGCCCTGACTAGTTTTTTGTTCCTTGTCTTCAATTTTTCATTGGTCCTCTCCACTTTGTCTATATGCAGGGATAAGGTTGAGTTCATGTCAGTTTTGAGTTTGATTTGATCTTTGAGAATTTCATTTTCATTTTTGATGTGTCTATTCAACAATTCCAACTCATACCTATCCCTCCTTAATATATCAATTTCAGACAGTGGAGGACTGGGGGTTCTTTCTCTGCTTTCTGAAGTTGTCCTCTCTAAGGTTTCCACATAATCATAGATTTCCTGTTGAGCAGGATCAATCTCAGGGGTGCCTTCATAAAAATCTTCTTCATCATCCTCTTCAATGGATGTTTCTTCATCCTCAATATTGATTACCCCTGTTTGTTTGATTGATGTTTTCTTCAATTTTCCCTTTAATCTGTGGCTTCTCCTAAGCCGAGAGGATCCCTCTCCTTTCTCTGTGGTAGATTCCTTTATTATCTTTTCTTCCTTAAGTTTCCTCCTGATTTGAGTCAACTTCTCCAAAATGACTTCTTCACTGCTTTCTTGAACTGGTTTGTCAATTTTATCTTTTGAAGTCCTCCATTTCCTACTTCTCTTTGTGGGCTGTGGTTCAGGTGATGGTTCTTTTGCTTCTTCAAAATTATTTCTTATTAAGAAATCATCCCATGTATCATTTGTTTTAGATAGATGATGCTCAATCAAAATTTTGACCAACCCATGATGATACAGGGTTGTCTCTAAAAACTGAACTCTTCTCTGAACACAGGAAGCCATTTTCTTCAGACTTTGATGCAAGAAATATGGTAGATTTAAATCTTCTCCCAAAAAATGCATCATTAGTCTGATGTGGTAGACATAAAATGTCCCATATCTACCCTCACATGTAACAAATTTTTGTAAAAGAAGTAGTATATTTCTCCATTTTCTTTTCAATGCAGTGCTGGGAATTCCTTTCTTGAACACACTAACATCCATATTTGGTGATTTTAAAATTTGTTTCCAGGAGTCATTGTGGAATTCCCTATTTTTAAACCATCTCTCCCCAGTTCTGGATAATCCTGTAGCCTCTACTATAAAAAATTCAGTAACAGTAAACTTGACATCCCCTATTTCAACTTCGGTTCCTTGGAATGATCTGGCAAATGTTTTGGTGACTTCCTTATGGAAGTCATTAAACTTTTCCAAGAATTGAAGCCATCCTATTTGTTGTAACATCTCCTTGCATTGTGGGTAACCTTCTAAATATTTTGATCCCACAGGCTCAGTCCTTACGATGAAACCCATGATTTTTTTCAATATCAAATTAACACTCTTCTCTACCCACAAAACAATGACTTTTACTTTCGGATTAAAATGGCTTCAAGCTCTAAATGAAAATGGCTTCAATTTTGGAATGACATACCTCTGATTTATAATAGCAACAGCTTCAAAACCTCTGGCTGGTATGCCTTTGTTTGATAATGAAAAATGCCTTCGAAACCTCGGACTGATGTGCTTCTGTTGATCTTTGGAGTGATATGAAAGCAATTTCAAATTTCGAGCTAATATGTCTCTGATAGACAGTGGTAGATGGTTTCAAGTTTCTTTTTGTGCAATACCTCTGGCTCTTAGTAGCAAACGGTTTCAGTTTTAATACTGCAATACCTCTGTCTTTGGTAACAGAAAGACTTCAAACTCAATCACTGAAAAACACCTCTGTTTCTAGTAACAACAGACTTCAAACTCAACCTCTGTCTCTGGTAACAAATGGTTTTCGAACTCAATCACTACCACACCTCTGTCTTTGGTAGCAAAAGACTTCAATTTTAACACCTCTGTCTTTTGGTAACAATAGACTTTAAACTCTACACGGCCACAATTCTGTGTTGACAGTGGAAATGCTCTAAACTTCGTTCACAGTGATATGCTATCTGTTCACGGGATCAAGTGGTTTTGAGTTCTCACACCGTTATACTTCCAAATTTACCTCTTCTGATCTGCTCCTGATGATGATAATGCCTCTGTCTTCGGAATGGAATACTGGCTACGTAATGAAGTTATGGCAAATGGTCACGGCATAGAGTAGTGGAGTGAGGTGGAGGGCTTGTATTAATGATTGAGGAGACGGCGGAGGATTTACGACGGCAGGGAAAAATCATCATCATTAAATAACTTGGTTAAGAGTCGTGGGAAA
Source organism: Pinus albicaulis (assembly GCA_034641835.2). Lineage (NCBI taxonomy): Eukaryota > Viridiplantae > Streptophyta > Pinopsida > Pinales > Pinaceae > Pinus > Pinus albicaulis. Next base: position 106,814,391 of record CM076583.1, read on the forward strand.
TTCAAATGCTTTGGCCGTTTCAGCGCTTAAATGCTATCGGATATAAAATTTGAAATGGAAGATTTTAATACAAAGTCTGTAGAGGGTTTGTTTGGTGTTTGATCAATAAAACAATTAAAACAACCTTTCGAATAATCCACAACTAAACTATGCTAAACTTTTATGAAATGCCATCGTAATTTAAATTTGTTACCTCTGCCCTTTATTTGATGTTTTTGTAGCCTTTGTTGTCTCTGCTTATCTTTGGAGGAATCTTCATAATTTTCTTGATGCTTTTGATTCATGAATTCACTGGATCACTTTGTTGTAATTCTGATGTCTGCTGGTTGATGCCTTCAGGGTTTATAGCTGCGGAAAGACTGTCGGGCTGCAGAAAGGCTGATTAGCTGCAGAATGTCCACTGAGCTGCAGAATGTTCCTGTAGAATACTTTAATCATGAAAATGGAATGTTTTTGGAGTATGGATGAAATGTTATATGATATGAATGAAAATGGATGATGAATTATGATATGTATGAAGTGGTTAATGGAATGAGATGGATTTAGTTCATGAAATGGAATGAAGGAACATAAGGGTTGTACTGCAGTTCATGACATATTTTATTCACTTACAGCAAGATATCAAATTCTGTGTTTTGACATGAAAATGAGATGAATGGAAGATGGAGTGAGATGAATGAGATGTGGAATGGAATGAAATATGAATGATGAATGAGATGGAGTATGGATGAATAAGTGAATGGAGTGAGATGAAATGAATCATAAGCACTATGGAACTGTACTTATGATTTTTATAACAACTGCTTATAAAAACAAAAAAAACAAAAATGGGAAAAGTTAGAGTGTCAGAGAAACTCTGATTTTCACCCTATCTTTTCTGTATAAACATGCCAATCAATGATTGGTTTTCATGTTTATACCTTTATTTTTATTTTATTTTTTATTTTTTTTATATTTTTTATATTTTTTTTTATTTTTTATTTTTCAAAAGAGAAATGCTTCAGAAAATTTAATCAAGTTGATGAAGAAGAGAGACTCTTCTTCATTAACTTCACATCATTGTCTTCTTGGAACTTCTTGACAAACTCTTCTCTGGAGAGTGGCTTGTGGTATAGCTTCAGTCTATGACCATTCACAAGAAAAGTGACCTCCTCTTCATCTATAGTTCTGATTTTTACCGCCCCATTATCAAAAATTCGAACAATTTCATATGGCCCAAGCCAATGTGTCTGAAATTTCCCTTGAAAATCCTTGAATTTTGAATCAAACAAGAGAGCCCAGTCACCCTCTTTAAATTTCTTCTCCTTGATGTACTTGTCATGCCATCTAGCTCTTTGCTGTTGGACTAGACTTGTTTTCTGAACTGCATCTTGTCTGATCTCATCCAATTCATTAATTTGCTCCAGTCTATGCTTTTGTGCCTCCGTTAGATCAAGTCCTAGCTGAACCGCCATCTTGAATGTTTGAATTTGGAACTCTATAGGAAACAAAACTTGCTTCCCATAAACAAGCTCATAAGGAGTATGGCCTGTTGTGTTTCTCCATGTAGTTCTATAGGCCCACAAGGCTTCAGGAAGCCTATCTACCCAATCTCTTATATGTAGATGAACAGTCTTTGTTAGGATTCCTTCAATGACTTTATTAGTGGATTCCACTTGACCATTTGCTTGTGGATGATAAGGAGTAGATGTTCTATGTCTGATTTTGTAATTCTCCATCATTTGCTCCACTAGCCTTGATGTAAATTGAGCTCCTTGATCTGTAACAATTTCCCTTGAGACACCAAAACGAGTGAAAATATCCTCAAAAAGAAAAGTAATTACAGATGATTCATTAGCAACAAGTAATGGTTTAGCTTCTACCCACTTAGTAACATAATCAGTGCAAACTAATATGTATTTCTTTTGTCTTGATGGAGGACTAATAGGTCCCACAAAATCCAAAGCCCATTTTTCAAAAGGTTCAATGTGTACCTGAGGTTGTAATGGCATCTCACCTGAAGGAGAAGGTTTCCCTACCCTTTGGCAACTGTCACACCTTTTTACATATTCCCTTGCATCTTTGAACAAGGATGGCCAATAATATCCTAAATTAAGAATCTTATAGGCTGTCCTCTTGTCTGCAAAGTGTCCTCCACAAGGTTCATCATGACATGCCTTGAGAATTTCAGGCATCTCATCTTCACGAACACACCTTCTAATGATAAAATATGGACCTGTCTTGTACAACTCATTAGCGACCCATGAATATCTTGCACTATCATTAATGATTTTTCTTTTATCCCTTGCATTCATAATTAAAGGAAATTTTCCTGAAACTAAATAATTGGCAATATCAGCAAACCATGGAGTTTGAGTAGAGATTGCAAAAAGATATTCATCAGGAAATTGATCTTCAACCGGAGTGTCATCTTTGATATTTTGAATTCTAGACAGGAAGTCAGCCACAGTGTTTTTTTTTCCAAGCCTATCTAGAATAGTAATGTTGAATTCTTGCAATAATAACAACCATCTTATAACTCTGCCATTAGTAATTGATTTATTCATTAAATATCTAATTGCAGAATGATCAGTGTGAACAAAAGTTTTATAGCCTGTTATATAGTGTCTGAATTTGTTAATGGCATGAACAACAGCTAAAAACTCTTTTTCAGTTACAGTATAGTTTAACTCTGCAGGAGTCAAATTTTTACTGATATAGTAGATGGCATAGGGAATTAAATCTTTCTGTCCTAATACTGCTCCTAGAGCTGTATCGGAAGAATCTGTCGAGATATGAAAAGGTAACTTCCAGTTAGGTCCCCTTAATATAGGTGCTTCAGAAATTTTGGTTTTCAGGGTTTCAAAAGCTAACTGGCAATCAGAAGTCCACTTAAATTCGCAATCTTTGGTGAGTAATTTGAAGAGAGGAGATGCTATTTTGGTGAAGTTTTCCATAAATCTCCGATAATACCCTGTAAATCCTAGAAAACTTCTAACATCTTTTTGACAATTTGGAATGGATAGGTTAGAAATAACTTCAACTTTCGCCTCATCTACTCTAATCCCATCCCCTGAAATGTGGTGCCCTAAAACAATACCTTCAGTGAACATCATAAAACATTTTTCATGACTAAGAGAAAGGTTTGCTTCTTGACATCTTTTTAAGACCTTTTCCAAGTTTTCTAAAGCCTCTTCAAATGTATCCCCATAAACCGTAAAATCATCCATGTACACCTCTACACAGTCATGTATCAGATCAGAAAAAATTCCTAATACTGCCCTTTGGAATGTTGCAGGTGCATTGCACAATCCAAATGGCAATACTCGGTAGGCATAAGTACCCCAAGGACAAGTAAATGTGGTTTTATCTTGGTCTTCAAGTGCTACTTGGATTTGATTGTAACCACTAAACCCATCTAGGAATGAAAAGTACTTTTTGCCGGCTAATGTATCTAATACTTGATCTATGAAAGGTAAGGGAAAATGGTCTTTAAGAGTAGCTTTATTCAATTCTCGGTAGTCAACACACACCCTCCATTTTACATTTTTCTTAGGTACAATTACTAAAGGAGAAACCCACTGACTATCTGAAATAGGATAGATGAAGTTAACATTTAAAATTTTTTGTAATTCTTCCTTGACAATTTCCCTAAGATTTGGATTCATCCGTCTTTGAGGCTGTCTGATTGGTTTGCAATTTGCCTCTATATAGATGTGATGAGTACAAGTCTTGGGACTTATCCCTTTCATGTCAGTGTATTCCCATGCATATGCGGAAGAATGTCTCTGTAATACTTTGACTAACTCTTCTTGTTGAGATCTTTCTAGGTTTTTGTTTATGTTCAAAGTTTTGCCTGGAAAGATTTCACTTGTAGAGCTGCCAAATTTGTCCATAGAATGAAGAGACATCTGTCTAGATGACAAGAACTCAATATTGGATCTCTCTTGAAATGATTCTGGTTTGTGTTCTGAAGAAGATTCAAAGTTTTCTAGAGTATTCAGAATTTGATTATCTTCACTAATTTCTGAAATTGTGAAGAGTGGTTGTAAATATTCTTCATCCTCTATCCATTGAGTGTCATCTAGTTCTGTAATTGTCCTAGCTGGAGGATATAAAGTGAATTTCTTTGTTGAACTTCCATCATAAATATACATATCACCGGACTACAACTAATAAAAGCATCAGCTGTAGCCAACCAAGGTCTTCCTAGTATGACAGGATGGCCTCCTAGATTATTCTTGGGTGTCAGGATCATGAAATCCACAGGGTACTCCCAAGAGTCTAGGAACACTGGAATGTCTTCTATTACCCCATCTGGTCTGATCACAGATCTATCTGCTAATTGTAATAGTGTGGGTGTAAAGAGAAGATTAGGAAGTTTCAGTTTGTCCATGATTTGTCTACTCATGATATTTATTACTGCTCCTAAATCAATGAGTGTGTTTTGAATTTCAATTCCATTGATGTGAATTTTGACAACTGGATTTCCTGGGTCAAGATACTTTGGAATAGCAATCTTGCCCATCATAATGTCTGCTATTTGTCCTACCAGTTGAATTTTCTTGGTTTCTCTTATTCTTTTTCTTGTTGTCTTCATACTCAACCCCTTTATTGTTTTGGCTAAAATTGGGATTTCCTTGATGGCTTGCAATAATGGAATTTTAATGCAAACATTTCTCAATTCATCTAAGAAATCATAATTAGGCACCATGATTTGTTTTTCTACACCTCTATCAATTTGTAATCTTTCCGGAAAGGGAGGGATAGAAGTAGATGTGGATGGTTGCTCTAATACAGGAGTTGGATTTATTGGATCTTTTTGTTTTAGTTTTTCAATGTTTTGGTCTTGAAAGGATGTATCTTCCTCAAGACTTTTATTAACCTGTAGGGAGTCTTCTCGTAGTCACTATTTGGTACTAGATGATCATTGCATGCTCTCTTTCAAGTATCCTTCCGCACCTGTTGAACATCACTAAGGTCTAGAGTGAGTAATTAGATAAGTTGGAAATTGTTGTCCTTATCAGCGGTATGTATTCACTGGTGGTTCTTATTATTGGGCTTGGTAATGGGCCTGAAATGGGCAATTGATTGGATTATGTCGGTACGGAAGTGGTTGATTTGATGAGGTTAATGATGATGCTGATGGATTTTGGTTAAAGATTTTCGAGGAAAATTTTGTTGAGGATTTTGTTGAGGAGGGAAATGTGGATATGGTGTATAGGATGGTGGATATTGATAGTACTGAGAGTATCTTCCATAGGGATTTTGTGCTCCTTATGCCCAAGTTTGAGATTGATTTAGAAATTGGGGCCAAGGTTGCTGCCAAGAATTCCAATTTGGTGGGGGTTGATTATACAACTGATCATGGAATCCTTGTGTTTGAGGTCCTTGCCAAGGCCTCCTAGAGACAAAATTGAGAGATTCTATGGAATCAGAGTTTCTTCCTGAAACAAATTTCTCAAGGTAAATATTGCTGACAATTCTTGGTCTCATGTTTCTCTTAACAAATAACACAGTTTCTACAACTTTTATATCTAGAGTGACACTCTCTCAAGGTAATGTTTTTCACATTTGGGATAAAGATTGCCAAGGCATCAGATTCAGCCTTTGGTTGTTTTGTATCTCGTGTCTATTTTGTTCATTTGACTCCCTAAGATGTCATATTTTAAAATCATCAAGTACAGTCCTATTTCGATCTACTTCATCGTCCTTGCTGCATTTATTTGTCTTCGCAAGAGCAGGATCTCTTGGACCTTTGACAGTTTTAGATTTCCCTCTTGAAAGGTTGATACATAACTCAGATATTTCAGGTAATGTGAGTTGTGATATATCCCCTTTTCCCATCATGTTAAGGACATCCAACCATTCATCCCTAATTGTTTTCAACAAAAGAGCTTTTAAAGTGTCTTGATCTAGGTTTTCCATTTGTGCCCTTTTTATGTTGTATTTAAATCTTTCCAAAAAATCTTCTAAGTTTTCATCTTCCTTTTGTAACATCTTGAACACTTCTTCCTTATGATTAACCGGCATACAATAATCCAAGTATCTCTCTAGAAATGCTTGTTTCATGTCTTCCCATGTTCTAATAGAACTACTGTTTAAACTCATAAACCACTTCAAAGTTGAAGGAAATAATTTCAGTTTTTGAGCATCTTGTAAGTAGTCATAAGTCCCACACAGCACTTCAAATTCGAATAAGAAAGTTTCAGGATCTTCAGTTTTAAGTCCATAGAAGTTCGGAAGGACAGAGGGTGAAATGTTTTTCATGGTTGTATTTGTTTCTTCATCAAGTATAGGGAACCCAAAAGAGCTTCCTATTCTACCTCTTCCTCCTTCTGCACCTCTACCTCCTTCTCCTCTTCCTCCTTCTCCCCTACCTCTACCTCTACCTCCTCCAAACAATGTGTGTTCTCCATTAACAACTCCTCCTCCTCCTTCTTCTGCCATGGTTGACTCTCCTGTGGAATTAGAAAGGTTTGTGTCCTCAACAAAAGTTTTTGGATCCTTTTCTATGGCAGGTTCAGTGGATGAAGTGGAAGGTTTATCTAATGGAATAGGTGTCCTTAGATCTTCTAGAAGTCCAGGATCAGTAAAGGGTGGAAGATGGGTTTGAGTTGAAGGTGTACTAGTTCTGGATCTAGATGAAACAAGTGGTGTTCTAGAAATCAAACTTCTGCCTCTGCTGCTTATAAATCTTCCCCTTGAATCTCTCTCCCTACGCATAAAATTGTTTTTGAATGCTAAGAAACAAAGGTTACCTAGTTTTCACTTCCCCGGCAACGGCGCCAAAATGTTGGGTCTCAATCTAGTCTCCTAAACTGAGCTCATTTAATTGTCAACCAGGATTTGTAAACTGCTGAAGTGAAGTGTACCATATGTACCTAGGTGCTTGTTTCCTAATGTGTTGTGTGTAGTGTTTTGTGATGTTTTTGGTCTTTTATGTTGATTTTTTATGTTTTTGGTCTTTTGATGTTTTATGCTCACAATGAAAATGCCTAGAAAACTAATGGAAAGAAGTTGATGGTCAAAAACAGAGTTAAGCCTAATGTATGGAATGGTAAATGCAATTGAAAACAATGAAGCAGAATCTGAACTATGACTGAATAGAAACAAAAGCTTGATAATGACTTCTTAGGTAATTGACACAAACTAAACTTGAGAAATGATCACTAAATATGCAAGTTCTCTAACTGGACAGTTAAACACTAATCTTATCATGATGCAACATTTTGTCCTAAGCTCATCTATTCCATGACTAATTCCTAGTTCTATTCTGCAATTTAATTGAATGTCTAAGAACCTATACTCAAAGGGTTATTGGTTTCTTTTCAAAGTAGTTCTTTTGAGGAAGAGATCTGTTTATAAAATGATGAGGAATTTGCAGAGATATTTCAGACCTTATAGTGATGTTATCTTCTGTTCCTATGGTTATGGATCACTTTGTAGTTTTCAGAACAAAAAGATATTTGTAAATAATGAAGGCTGTATTATGAATTCTAACAACTAAAATAATCTATTGTGCAAAGGATGACAGTATGATTATGAGATGCAAGTGCAATGAGTTAGTTTAAGCATGAACCTAAGATGCTTCTAAACTAGAGAAATATCAAACTATAAGTCATCATCAAACTTGAAATGAAGTAACTGATCATGAATTAAATGCAAATGAAACTCCGGAGTTGTTCTGACTATACTAACATGCATTATTCTATGAAGTTACACAATCTGTTTGTTCATCATTAATGATATTTTGGAAGAGTTCCTTCTTGTGGAAGAGGTAGAAAAATTCTGACTGTGGACTTGTATGCAATTAAAAACAAATGAACTGAAAGCAAATGAAAAACTAAGTTATCACATCCATATCCTACTCGTTCTTATGATATATTGGGCAACCGTTTAAGAGCAAGATCAGAGATGACACTTAGTATAAACACACAACTAAATCATTCATTATCACGGTTATATCTTGAACTTCTTAAGGATGTCTTGGAAGAATTTCTTCTTGTGGAAGAGTGATTAGAACAAGTGTGACTGTGATAGTGAATAGCAAAAACTACAACGAATTCCTACAGTACTATAGTCATTCATCACTCATTGTTATGATCTATTGGAAGAATGTCTTCTTGTGGAAGAACTGGAATGAATATAACTACAATACAAATACAAATTCAACTCCTATCCTACAATACCATAGTCATTAATCATTCATCATTTTAGTATGTTGGAAGAGTGTCTTCTTGTGGAAGAACTAGAATGAATACGACTACAGTAGATAAAACAAAACAACTATCAATTCAAATGCAAAACGTAAAGACAGCTAGGAAAAACTTATCTAGTTTACGCAAAAGAAATCCGTGCAAGAGGCAGGGGCCCTCTACCACTTGACGGCATTCAACTCCAAATTAAATCACGCCTTCAAAATAACTTTGTCTGCTCCATTAACGATGCAAAAGTTTGAACATGACACTCTGCGTTTTTAGGAATGTATCACAGAGTTTGAACAAAATCTAGCAGCAAATCTAACATAAAATCTCTAACTAAGCTCTCGGTCTACTCAAGAGTTTATAAAGTAAATGCAAGTAACAATAATTACAAAAATTTAGGAATAATGTCTTTCCTTATCCGAATCATCTTAGGATTCTTTGAGGTGGCTACGTGAAGGAGAAAAGACACCTGGACTGAGACAGTCCTAGTAGGAGTCTTCCTTCACAAATGTGTTCCCACGTGCATAACCGTACCCAGAATTCATTTCCTCTTCCATGATGAGCAACAAACCATGTAGGCACAACGTGGATCATGCCCATATGCGTTTTTCCTCAAGAGGCCACCTGGAACATACTCAAACATAAAGGTAGCTGCAGAATCGCCGGTTAGCTACGGAATGTCTGCATTCTACAGCTAGTTCCGGTCAAAAATGCTTAACAATGGCAACAATCACAAAATTCAACAAGTCAGTCATGTAAACCATTCTAGAAGTAATTTTAACTATTTTTATTGATCAATTGGGTTTAAAATAGAAATGGACAAGGGAGAATGAGGTAAAATGAGGTGAAGGAAAGCACAAATTTGAGGCTCAACAGAACTCACACCACTTCCCCATGTTTTTCTTTCGCTTTGCAGTTTTTTTCTTTGCTTGCGTCTTTGGTAGGTTGTCTTGGGCCTCCATGCCCTGGATTTTTCCTTTGTTTTTCAGTTTGGGGGCACCTTTGCCTTGCTTTTGATTTGCAGATCCAAAGTCTCGCTTCTTCTGTTTGAATTTCTGCTCAATCTTGGTAGCATACCGGTATGCCATACCAAGCGAGGAGATGTCAAGGAACTCCATTTCCTCCTAAATGTATCTGTGTAGACAACTGGGGTACTTTAGCACCAAATGTTTCGCCGCATATTTGATACCCAACTTTGTGTGTAGGGTATGGAACAGATTCGTCAGCTCATGCATGTCTTGATCCCTTTGCAACCGCAGTGTAGTCCATTGTATGTACTTGTAATTATAGCTCCCCATGTGTACGCCTGAGAGCATAGAGGGTTTTTTCTCGTCTTTTTTCTCACAGTAGGTTTCCCATCAGTCCTTGTCATGGGGGGTAGCTTTGAGGAGTGCAAAAATAATCTTCTCCCTGTCGGAAAAGTCATGAACCCAGAAATATCCTTCTAATAGATTCAACCATCTATCTATGACATTTGCATCTATTTGGCCCTCAAATATGGGAATGTCAAAGTTTACTTGTACCTTAAACGGTGTCACACCTCCAGAGTGGCGGTTGGATGTAGATGCACCACAAGTGGGCAGAGGTTGAACAATCTGGGAAAAGTTAACCATCATCGCGTTCCTTTGTTTTTCAAGGGCCTCCTCAAGTCATATTTTGATAGGCTCTCCTACTCCCTCATCTTTATTTTCAACCCCATGGGCAGTCGTGGGGTTTTGAAGAGCTGATCTTGTAAAGGTTCAACTAGATCGAGCCCTAACTCCTTATACCCTGACCTCATTGAGGACATGCAAGGAAGGATCGAGAAAGAGAAGATCGCTCTGATAAAAATGATTCAGATTTATGCAGGAATGCAATAGAATACACATATAATGATAAATACAAATATGTAGTGGAAATAACACTTCATTTCATTAATATCAAAGAACTTAATTTTTCTTATAAACAAAATGGAAATAAACTAGCTAGGGCGCTGGTAGCTTAACTCTGAGAAGAGATGTGGTGGCTATAGGCCTTTGAATTGTGTTACAATGAGGCTCAAGGACCTATTTATTACTGAGAAACAATGGAAAACCCTAAACACCCAAAAACCTAACCGTAGGACATGAAGCGCCAAAACTGTGGGCCCCGTTTGGGTAAATTGGTACATCAACTTCCTGTGGACGTAACTTTGGCATATGGTCTCAGTTTAATGCTCTCAATACCTCGTTAAAAAATATATCCAAGGACTACAACTTTTGAGTTTGAAGAATTGGGATATGGACCCATGTTGCTCCTACGTTTCCCAAAAAATGTCATTTATGGCCTCAAAATGGCTCTGGAAGTTTAGGACATGAAAAACTGCTAAAAATAGTAAACTCTGCTATAATTAAGGAAATTGAAAAAATGAAAGAGACAATGGTGGGGCCCGAAGTGGAATAGGTGGGTGGACACCAATATCAACCTAGATCATTCCTCTCCCCTTAGGAATTAATGGTCCCCATTGCGTTGATTTTCTCCATGAGATGAGGAAACTTCTGCTGAACTTGGTCCCTGGTGAACCACTTGCCTTGGTGTAGGAGTTGGCTAGATTTGACAACCCGATATAGTTGGATATTATGATGGCGAGTGTTATCTATTTTCATGTCCATGATACAATATATGGTGGACTATTCCATGCAGTCTGGGTTTAACTCTCTTGGTGTGAGTTATTCTGCAAGGTCAGAGGTGTTCAATAGAGGTGGGAAGTAGGGCCGAAGGCGGTCCACATTGAATATTTGGTGGAATAATGAGCTCAAAGGAATTGTTCCATACAACCTTGGTGAAGGTGTAAAACCCATATCAGAGCGGGCAAAGCTTGTGGTGAGGTCCAGTGAGGCAATCCTGCAAATGTAGCCACACTTTGTCGCCCACCTAGAAGTTGTGTGGAAACAGATGTTAATCATGTCGTTGCTTGTACTTAGCATTATCTCAATCCAAGATGTCATGAACCTATTTTCGGATGTGATAAATTCACTCTATGAAGTTGTTCGATTTGTCAAATTCAGACTAGAAATGAGCCGAATCAACCTGAGTAGCCACAAATGGCATGGATACGTCAATGGGACATATTGGTTGGAATCCCAAGGCCACTTGAAAGGGGTTGTGGCTAGTGGAGGTGTGGAGAGCTGGTTTATAACTATCTTGTACATAGGGGAGGCTCTCATCCCATGTGCATGGATGCTTTGAATTTTACATGCGCAGAATGTGTACAATCATCTTGTTGACGACCTCTGCCTGGCCATCAGTTTGGGGATGGAAAGCTGTGGACTTGGTGAGCTTGGTGTCCTGCATTGAATAGAGGCTAGAACAAAATCTGCTAAGGAACTTGTTGTCACGATCTGAGATGATAGAGTGTGAGATCCCAAATTTCACCCACACTCATTCGAAGAAGAGTTTAGTAGTGGCTTTTGTTGTGATATTCTTCTTGTAGGCCACCATAATGGCCATCTTCGAGAATATTTCGATGACCACGAAAACACAGCTGTTTCCATGCTTAGTAGAAGGAAGGTATGACATGTAATCCATGGACATGGATTCCCAAGGTTAACTAGGGGTAGGTAGCGGAGTATAGAGGCCTTGCTTATCGATGGTTGGTTTGGCATTGGCATAAGTAGTGAAGGATCTAATGTACTTTCTGACATCCTGTCGAAGTTTCAGCCAATAGAAATAATTTTGCAGTACTGCCACTATTTTCACAACCTTGAAATGCCCAACGACTCATCTATAGTGTGCTTCCCAAATCATCTTCGCACGCTCACTTGAAGGAACACAAAGGTGTCCTAGGTGACATAGCACTACATATTGGAGGTGAAAATTTGGAACTTGCTCACCCTCGAAGAGTGTCTTGTATGTGTGGCCGAATTCTAGATCGCTCTTGTCGAGAAGCGTTCAATCAGAAGTCTAGTGCCCACAAGAATTGAGAATGGTGGTTGGTGCCACGATCGGTGGTTGGCTAAGATATTATGCAACATTATTGGTGTTGCATATCTTGTACTTGATGTTCAAATGAAATTTTTGTAGATATGTGGATCACTTCTGATTGAGATAGTTTTGCAACATCCCTTGTTTTTGTATGAACTACAGGGGTTAGTGTTCTGTGTGGATGATTGTTTCCTTCCCCAAAATGTAATGCTTCCATTGTCGACAAGCCTGCACAATGGAATACATTTCTTTGTCATAAGTGGGATACTTGCAGACTGTGTATGACAATGCCTCATTGTGATATGCCACTGGATGCCCCTGTTGAGTAAGAATTGCCCTAATATCATAGTTAGAGGCATCTGTCTCGATCTCAAATGGTTGTTGCAAGTCTGGTAATGGCAGCACTGGGGTAGAACATAGGAGATGTTTCAATTCTATGAACACCTTCTGTTGAGATTCCGACCAAAATAAGTTTTCTTTTGCTCGTCCCCTGGTGACTTGACTCAAGGACCAAGTGATATGAGATAATCCCAACGCGAACCTGTGGTATAAAATTAGCAATACCCAGAAAATTGTGAAGCGCTCTTAGAGTGGTTGGGGCTGGCCAATACCGAATGAATTGTATCTTGGTTGGATCCACATGCATGACCTTTTTATCAATAATGTATCCTAGATATTGAACCTGGGTCATGCCAAGAGTGCACTTCTCCAAATTGGCACACAACTTGTGTTGCCGCAGTGTTTGGAGAATCTGTCAGATGTGGTGGAGGTGCTCTTCCAAAGTCTGGCTGAAGATCATAATGTAATCCAAGTACACCACTACAAATGAGTTGGTGAATGGCCATAAGATGTCTTCCATCAACCTCACGAAGGTTTTGGGAGCATTCATCAACGTGAAAGGCATGAAAAACCATTTGAAAAGGCCCTCCTTAGCTTTGAAGGCAATCTTCCACACATCAGAGGGTTCGAATGATAACTAGTGATACCTAGACTTCAAGTCAATCTTGCTAAAATATTCCACCCCCTTGCGTTGGTCCAGAAGGTCATCAATCTGTGGGATCGGGTACCTATTCTAGACAGTGATCTTGTTCGGTACCCGATAGTCAATACAGAGTCTCCAAGTCCCATCCTTCTTTTGTACCAACATGATCGGGCTCCCATAGGGTGATGAACTCGACTAAATGTGACCTTTCTGTGGCAGCTCCCAAATCTCCCTCTTGATTTCATCATTCTCTAGAATAGAGTGCCGATAGACCGATCCATTGGGTAGCAGCACAGCTGGGGTCAGAGCAATGGGGTGCTTGACTTGACAATGCAAAGCCACCCTTGTGGGTGAGGTGAAGATGTCCCCATACTCCTCCACGACCTTGTCCATTTGTTTTTTCCATGCAGAGGAGCCCTATCTGGAGGTCGTGGCCACAATCTTCTTCTTGCCCTGGGGTTGTATCATCAGGAAAAAAAATTTCTTGGTTTTGGAAATAAGCTTACTGCATTGTTTTGCAGTAACTAAAGAGATAACAACAGGGGGTGGTACCTCTGGTATCCTATACAACTTATTTTCCACAATAAAAATAACATCCTAAAGTCGGGACTCATACACAACATGTCACTTCCACAAGTATGGTTGGCCAAATAATACATCACAAACATCAAGAGGAGCAATGTCACATAATACCTCATCCATGAAGGGCTTGATGCTGTAAGGAAGGTGGCACTGCTGGCTGACGCGAAGATCCCATCCTTGGTGAAGCCACCCGATAGTGTATGGCTGTGTGTATGCTCTAGTCAACAAGCCCAACCACTCATGACCTCTGTTGAAAAGAGGTTCTTTTGGTTCCCACTATTGACAATGAAATATACCAGGGAACCCTTTACCCACATCTAGGAGTGGAAGAGACACTCCTCCTCCTCTGGATATTCCAGTTCCTCCTTATGGATCTTCTTGTTCCTCCTTCTGGATCTTCGTAGTGGCAATAGTGGCTGTTGTCACCAAATTGAGTTCCTATTGGGCTACTTCAATGGTCAACTTGGAGTAGCTATTTCAAACCAACTTGTAACTAGAAATTAGCCTTTCCAGTCTGAGAGGGCTCTTTCAGAAGGATAAAGGATATTCAATGAATAACTTGAAAGCAGATGATTAACTCTGAATTGGATTTAATGGGATTTTTTTGTATAGGTGAAAGATGTAAACAAGTAACTACCATTGGGAATGGATTCAATATTAAAATTAAGTCACAAGTCAACTTATCTCATGGAATTTGAGGCAATTGTATTCTTATTAAACCATACATGAAGGATAAAACAAAAAGCTATATGCATACAGGAATTTGGAGCATGTGACCATGAATTCCAAGTGATTATACATAAGAAAACTAATAAAACATGATAAAACAACAGGCTAGGTGTATAAAGGAAGTTGGAGCATGTAATCATGAATTCCAAGTGATTATACAACTAGAACACTGGAGAGAAAATAAAATACTGATAGAAGAAACATACATTAGAATACAGATAAGAATCTCAAGTTTGAAATAGGCTTCTGCAACTCTATATTAATGATAGACAAAGATTACAATGGTGGTAGTGTCAAGTAACCATCTCCCAACCCTTTCTAACTCTAAAAGTCTCTCATTTATAGAGTGATAACTCATACAAATGATTTCCCACCTTTCTCACCTTGAATTCCTACATCAGAGACCTATTTCAAATATGATTCCATCACTTGGAGACTTCCTAGGGATATTTTTGTTTTGCAGAGTTTGAATACAAAAAGGACTCTTCTTTCATTAATAGTTCAAAAAATCAATTCAATAAAGCATATCAACTGCAACCAACTAATTTTATGAGTGTACTAGAGTGATGATGTGTCATTATGCCACGTGGATGCTAAGTTGGACATCCTCCAAGTCAAATTTTACAATTTTTTCACAAATCTGGTTAGTGAAAATTTTGAAAAATAGACTTCAAAGATGAGTGTATAATTTCCAAACCTAGAAGGATTTACAGAAAATGAGAGAGGTTTTTTTAGATAGGCCTGTGATGAAGAAAAATTTCTTTCATATTTCCAAAATCATTTTTCATTTGGTCAGAAATCAAACTTGAAGTTGACTACTAAAATAGTCATGTACAGAAAATTTCGTAGCGCTCATTTGATAGCAAACTACAAAATCCACCTTTTGCATAACCTTTGAACTTTATGACTGTTGGAGAATCTTTCTTGGGGCTAATGAGCTAAATACAATTTTTTTCCCTCCTTAGTTCTCCATAAAACTGAATTTAAAGACGAAAAGCATTCTTCAGAAATTTCGTAACGTTTTTTGTCCTTCAAGATTGGAACTTGCTACGAAACTATTTGATTATGGAGAAAATTCAAAATTATCCCCTTTTCATCAAACTTTCACATGTAGGTCTGAAAATTGATATTATGAAAGATGATAAGGCAAACTTGGTTCAAAATTCATCTTACCCTCTTCAAAAAGCATTATTTTCACCTTTAGCAAGTTAAGTTACCAAAAAAATGACTCTGTTTTTTTTTTTGAAAAAAATAGGTTTCAGAGATGAGGCCCTATATCCCTATCCTTGATAGTTGTTGCAAAATGGGAGGATTTTTTCTAAATCCAAATTTTTTGAAGAAAAACCTCTCTTGGTTTTTTGAAAATCATCTCCAGCTCTCCAGAATTTGCATTCGAAAAACATGTATAAAACAAGAAAATTATGCATTCTAAAAATAGAGCCGCAAGACATCTCCGAATCTCAAAATTTGTAGCACCTTTGAGAAAAGAAAAATAGATTAATATTGTTTGATATGTTCTTGAAAATAACCTCTCTCGGTTTCTTAAAATTCTTCTCTGTTTGCCCAGAAACTTCCCTTGAAATTGATTGCTCAAAAAGTCAAAAAACAGAAAAATCCTCAGATTCGCTACAAAATTGTCAGTGAGTTTCATAGCGAAATATGCCTATTCTACATTGTATTCACTAAGAAACTGTGAAAAACTAGACAAGTGGCTCTTTTTAAAAATTTGATGACTATGCAAGTAAACCCAAGGTGGATTATTGTGGATATGACCCTAATGACAAGACTAATGAAGTGTCTATGACCTATAATAAACATGATTAAGTGAATTTATCATCAAATGAATGATATAACTTAATGAGACAAGGTGAAGCTTACGATGACCCTATCAAAAAATAAAATTAAAAATTGAGAGTGATAACAGTGACGTTGGGCCCCGCATCAATAATCTGCTTCCCTTTGTCATTCCCCTTTTTGGTTTATGATTAAGAGTGGGAGCATGCATCTGATTCAGAAGCCCTCATCTCAGCCACTAGCAACTACTTGGCCCGACACTCACTTGTGTTGTGAGTGGAGCTCTTATGGAACTCACAACACTTTCCTGTGTCCTTCTTTCACTTCGCAGTGTTGTTCTTTGCTTGCGGCTTTGGTAGGTTATCTTGGGCTACCATGCCTTGGATTTTTTCATTTTTATGCGGTTTGGGGGCACCTTTCCCTTGGTTTTGATTCACAGATCCAAAGTCTCGCTTCTTCTATTTGAATTTTTGCTCAATATTGGTAGCATGTCGGTATGCTGTACTAAGCGAGGTGATGTCAATGAACTCCATTTCCTCCTAAATGTATTTGTGTAGACAACTGTGGTACTTTAGGGTCAAATTTTTCTTTGAATATTTGATACCCAACTTTGTGCGAAGGATATGGAATAGATTCATTAGCTCATGAACATCTTGATCCCTTTGTTGCCAAAGCATAGTCCATTGTATGTACTTGTCCTCATAGCTCTCCAGGGGATAGCATTGTTCCTGGATGGTGTCTTGGAAAGAATTACAAGTGGTTATGACTTAGAACAAAGAGGGTTTCGTCTTGTCCTTTTTCTAACAGTAGGTTTCCCACCAATCCTTGACATGGGGGGTAGCTTTGAGGAGTGCAAAAATAATATTCTCCTGGTCGGAAAAGTCATGAACCGAGAAATATCCTTCTAGTAGATTCAACCATCTATATACGACATTTGCATCTATTTGGCCCTCAAATATGGGAATGTCAAATTTTACTTGTACCTTAAAGGGAGTCACGCCTTCAGATTGGTTATTGGATGCAGATGCGTTGTCGATGGGCAGTCGTTGAAGGATCTGGGAAAAGTTATCCATCATCGCGTTCCTTTGTTTTTCAAGGGCCTCCTCTAGAAATATTTTTATAGGGTCACCTACTCCCTTGAATTTCTTTTCATCCCCCATGGGCAACTGTTGGGGTTTGCGAGGTTGTTCTTGCAAAGGTTCAACCAGATAAAGCCCTAACGCCTCATACCCCGACCTCGTTTGGGACATGCAAAGAAGGATTGAGAAAGAGCAGACCTCTCTTATACCACTAATATGGATTTATGCAGGAACACCACATAATACACATATAACCATAAATAAAAATATGCAACGATAATAACACTTCATTTCATTAATATCAAAGAACTCAAATTTTCTTATAGACAAAATGGAAATAAACTAGCTAGGGCATTGATAGCTTATCTCTGAGAAGATATGTGGTGGCTATAGGCCTCTGAACTATGTTACAATGAGGCTCAAGGGCCTATTTATTATTGAGAAACATTGGAAAACCATAAACACCCAAATAATTAGCCCTACGAGATGAAGCGCCAAAACTATGGGCCTCGTTTGGGTAAATTGGTACATCAACTTCCTGGAGACATAACTTGGGCATACAAACTTCGTTTGATGCAATCAATAACTTGTTAGAAACATCTCTACGAGGAGTACAACTTTTGAGTGATAAAAATCAATATAAAGACACACTTTGCTCCCATTTGTCCCGAAAAACATCGTTTAGGGCCTCAAAATAGCTCGGGAAGTTCAGGACCCAAAAAACTGGTAAAAATAGTAAATTTTGCTATAATTAAGGAAACAAAAGAACTGAAAGAGACAATGGTGGGTTCCCAAGTGGAATAGGTGGGTGGCCACCAATATCCACCTAGATCATTCCTCCCCCCTTAGGAATCAATGGTCGCCATTGCATCGAGTTCCTCCATGAGATGAGCAAACTTCTGCTGAACTTGGTCCTTGGTGAACCACTTGTCTTGGTGTAGGAGTTGGCCAACTTTGACAACCCAATACAGTTGGATCTTCTTTTTGTGAGAGTTCTTGATTTGAATATCCATGATACAATCTGTGGTGGCATGTTCCATGGAGTCTGTGTTTAACTTTGTTGGTGTGAGTTGTTCTGCAATGTTGGAGGTGTCGAGTAGAGGTGGGAAGTAAGGCCGAAGGAAATCTACATTGAATACTGGGTGAAGACCATGGAATGGTGGAATACTTAGCTCAAAGGTATTTTTCCCTACAGCCTTGATGATTGTATATGGCACATATCGAATCGGGTGGAGCTTGCGGTGGGGTCCACTGAGGTGCTCCTTCTGCAAATGTAGCCACTTTTTCACCCGCCATGAAGTTTTGTGGCATATGATGTTGATCATATCATTGCTTGTACTTAGGATTGGCTCTATCCAATATGTCACGAACCTGTCGGCGGATGTGATGGATTCTCTTGATGAATCTATTCACTTTGTCAGCTTCAGACTAGACATGAGTCGAATCGGCCTGAGTAGCCGCAAATGGCATGGATACATCTATGGGACATAGTGGCTGGAATACCAAGCCCACCTGAAAGGGGATGTGGCTGGTGGAGATGTGGAGAGCCTAGTTATAACCATGTTTTACATAGGGAGGCTCTCATCCCATGTGTGTGGATGCTTTGAATTGTACATGTGGAAAATGTGTACAATCATCTTGTTAATGACCTCTGTCTGGCCATAAATTTGCAGATGGAAAGTTGTGAACTTGGTAAGCCTGGTGTCCAGCATTGACCAAAGGCTGGACCAAAATGTGTTGAGGAACCCGTGTCCTGATCTGAGATGATAGACTATGTTATCCCAAAGTGCACTCACACTCATTCAAAGAAGATTTTAATAGTGGTTTTTTTGGTGATATTATTCTTGCAGGCTTCCATAATGGCCAGCTTCTAGAATATGTCAATGACTGCGAAAACACAGTCATTTCCATGCTTAGTAGAAGTAAGTCTTGACATGTAATCCATGGAGATGGATTCCCAAGTTAGACTAGGGGTAGGTAGTGGAGTATAGAGGCCTTTCTTCTTGATGTTTGGTTTGGAAATGATGCAAGAAGTGCAGGATCTTATGCACTTTCTGACATCCTCTCAAAGGTTTGGCCAATAGAAATAATTATGTAGTACTGCCATTGTTTTCTCAACCCTGAAATTCCTAGCGAATCGACTTTAATGTGCTTCCCAAATAATATTGGCATGCTTGCTTGAAGGAACAAAAAGGTGTCCCAGGTGACATAGCAGTGCATCTTGGAGTTGAAAATTTGGAACTTGCGTACCCTCCAAGATTTTCTTATATGTGTGGCCGAATTTTGGATCTCTCTTGTAGAGAAGCAACCAATCGAAAGTCTCGTGCCCACAAGAGTTGAGAATGGTTGTTAGCACCATGATCAATGGTCAGTTGAGGTAGTCTGAAACATTATTGGTGCTGCCCTTCTTGTACTTGATGTTCAAATGAAACTATTGCATATATGTGGACCACTTCTCATGGCGATTGTTTTGCATAAACTGTAGGGGTCGATGGTTTGTGTGGATGATTATTTCCTTCCCCAAAATGTAATTCTTCCATTCTCAATAAGTCTGCGCAATGGAATAGATTTATTTGTCATAAGTGGGATACTTGCGGAATTTTTTGGACAATGTCTCACTGTGATATGCCACTGGATGCCATTATTGAGTAAGAACTGCTCCAATAGCGTAGTCAGAGGCATCTGTCTCAATCTCGAATGGTTGTTGCAAGTTTGGTAATGTGAGCATTGGGGAAGAACATAGGCGATGTTTCAATTCTATGAATGCCCTCTATTGAGATTCCGACCAAAATAATTTTTCTTTTGCTCCTCCCTTGGTGACTTGACTCAAGGGCCAAGTGATATGAGAGAATCCCAATATGAACCTGCAGTAGAAATTAGCAAGTCCCAAAAAACTCCGAAGCTCTATTAGAGTTGTTGGGGCTGGCCAATCGTGAATGAGTTGGATCTTTGTTAGATCCAGATGCACCCCCCTTTCATCATTAATGTATCTGAGATAATGAACCTGGGTCATGCTAAAAGTGCACTTCTCCAAATTGAAAGAGAGCTTGTGTTGCCGCAGTGTTTTGAGGACCTGTCAGATGTGGTGGAGGTTCTCTTTCCAAGTTTGGCTGAATATCAGACTGTCATCCAAGTACACCACTACAAATGAGTTGGTGAATGGCCACAAGATGGAATCCATCAACCTCATGAAGGTTGCAGGAGAATTCTTCAACCTAAAAGGCATGACTAGCCAATTGAAAAGGCTCTCCTTGGCTTTGAAGGCAGTTTTCCACACATCGGAGGGTTCGATTGGTACCTGGAGATACCTAGACTTCAATTCAATCTTGCTGAAATATTTCACCCCCTTGAGTTGGTCCAGAAGGTCATCAATTCATGGGATTGGGTACCTATTCTAGACAGTGATCATGTTCAGCACCCGATAGTCAATATAGAGTCTCCAAGTCCCATCCTTCTTCTGTACCAACACGATCAGGCTCGCAGAGGGCGATGAGCTTGACCAGATATGACCTTTCTGCAGCAGCTCCTGAATCTGCCTCAAGATTTCATTATTCTCCAGAAGAGAGCGCTAATAGATCGGTCCATTGGGTAGTGGCACACTTGGGGTCAGATCAATGGGTTGCTTGACCTGATAGTGCAGAGGCACCCCTGTGGGTGAGGTGAAGATGTCCCCATACTCCTCCATGACCTTGTCCATTTGTTTTTGTCATGTGGAGCACCCCTATTTGGAGGTTGTGGCCATAGTCATCTTCTTTCCCTAGGGGTGGATCATCAGGAGAACAAATTTCTCGGTTTTGGTAATAAGCTTACTGTATTTTTTTGTAGCAACCAAAGAGATAGTAGTAGGCGGTGGTACCTCTGGTATCATGTACAAATCATTGCCCAAAATAACAATAACAGTGCGAGGCTGAGACTCATAGACAACATGTCGCTTCCACAAGTATGGTTTGCTAAATAATACATTACAAACATCAAGATGAGCAATGTCACATAATACCTCATTCGTCAAGGGCTTGATGCTGTAGGGAATTTGACACTGTTGGTTCATGTAGAGATCTCATCCTTGGTGAAGCCACCTGATGGTGTATGGCTGTGGGTGTGATGTGGTCGCCAAGCCCAACCGCTTCATGACCTCTGTTGAAATGGGGTTATTTTGGCTCCCAGTGCCGAACTTTAGCGGGGAACCCTTTCCCACATCTAGGAGTGGAAGAGACGCACCTTGTCCTCTGGATCTTCCAGTTCCTCCTTCTGGATCTTCGTAGTGGTAATGGTGGCATTGGGCTCTGCATCAATAATATTCTTCCCTTTGTCTTTCCCCTTGTTGGGTTATGATTCAGAGTCATAGCATGCATGTGATTTAGAAGCCCTCATGTCAGTCACCGACGATTGCTTGGCCTGGCACTCACTTGTTTTTGTGGGTGGAGCTCTTATGGAACTCACACCACTATCACGTGTCCTTCTATGGCTTCGTAATGTTTTTCTTTCCTTGTAGCTTTGGCAGGTTGTCTTGGGCCGCCATGCCTTAGCTTTGTCCTTTGTTCTGTAGTTTGGGGGAACCTTTCCCTCACTTTCGATTTGCAGATCCAAAGTCTTGCTTCTTCTGTTTGAATTTTTGCTCAATCTTCACAGCATACCGGTATGCCGTACCAAGCGGGGAGATGTCGAGGAACTCCATTTCCTCCTGAATGTATCTATGCAGAAAATTGCGGTACTTTAGCACCAAATTGTTCTCTGAATCTTTTATACCCAACTTCGTTCGTAGGGAATGGAACAGATTCATCGGCTCATGCACATCTTGATCCCTTTGCTGCCACAGCGTAGTCCATTGTATGTACTTGTGCTCATAGCTCCCCATGAGATATTATTTTTCCTTGATTCCATCTCAAAAATAATTCCAAGTGGGTACGCCCAAGAACAGATAGGGTTTTGTCTCGTCATTTTTCTAACAGTAGGTTTCCCACCAGTCCTTGACATTGGGGGTAGGTTTGAGGAGTGAAAAAATAATCTTCTCGTGGTTAGAAAAGTCATGAACCAAGAAATATCCTTCTAATAGATTAAACCATCTATCTATGGCATCTGCATCTATTTGGCCCTCAAGTATGGGAATGTCAAACTTTACTTGTACCTTAAACGCTGTCGTACCTCCAGAGTGGCTGCTGGATGCAGATGCATTGTCGGTGGGAAAAAGTTGAAGGATATGGACAAAGTTATCCATCATCGTGTTCCTTTTTTTTTTGAGGGCATCCTCAAGAAATATTTTGATAGGATATCCTGCTCCCTCATCTTTATTTTCATCTCCAATGGGCAACCGTCAGGGTTTGCGAGGCTAATCTTGCAAAGGTTCAGCCAGATCGAGCCCTAACTCCTTATTCCCACACCTCATTAAACACATGCAAATAAGGATCGATAAAGAGCATATCACTCTAAAAAACTGATCTAGATTTATGTAGGAATGCAATGGAATCCACATATAAAAATAAATACAAAGATGTAGTGGAAATAACGCTTCATTTCACTAATATCAAAGAATTGAAATTTGCTTATAGACAAAATAGAATTAAACTAGCTAGGGCGCTGGTATCTTATCTCTGAGAAGAGATGTGGTGGCTACAGGCCTATGAAATATGTTACAATGAGGCTCAAGGGCCTATTTATTATTGAGAAACAATGGAAAACACTAAACACCCAAAAACCTAACCCTAGGAGATGAAGCGCCAAAACTATGGGCCCTGTTTGGGTAAATTGGTACATCAACTTCTCGGGGATGTAACTCTGGTGTACAATCTCCATTTGACACGCTCAATGCCTCGTTATAAATATATATCCAAGGAATACAACTATTGAGTGAGAAATATTTGTAAATGGACCCATGTTTCTCCCAGGTTTCCCAAAAAAATTCTTTTAGGGCCTCAAAACGGCTTCGGAAGTTCACGACCTGAAAAAATGCTAAAAATAGTAAACTATGCTATAATTAAGGAAACTGAAAAATGAAAGAGACAATGGTGGGGCCCCAAGTGGAATAGGTGGGTGCCCAACAATATCCACCTGGATCATTCGTCCCCCCTTAGGAATTAATGGTCCCCATTGCGTTGAGTTTTTCCATGAGATGAGGAAAATTCTGTTGAACTTGGTCCTTGGTGAACCACTTTCCTTAGTGCAAGATTTGCCCAGCTTTGACAACCCGATACAGTTGGATATTCTACTGGAGAGTGTTCTCTATTTTCATGTCCATGATACAATCTTTGGTTCCCGGTTCCATGCAGTCTAGGTTTAACTCCGTTGGTGTGAGTTGCTCTGGAATGTCAGAGGTGTCCAGTAGGGCCAAAGGTAGTCCAGATTGAATAATGGGTGCAGACCAAGGAATGGTGGAATACTAAGCTCGAAGGCATTTTTCCTTAGAGCCTTGGTGATGGTGTACGGCCCATATCGAAGCGGGCAAAGCTTGCGGTGGGGTCTAGTGAGGCACTGCTTCTGCAAATATATCCACACTTTGTCGCCCACCTAGAAGTTATGTGGCACTCGATGTTGATCATGTCGTTTCTTGTACTTAACATTGGCTTTGCCAAATATGTCATGAACCTGTTGGCAGATGTGTTGAATGCACTCGATGAAGCTATTGGGTTTGTCAACTTCGGACTGGACATGAGACAAATTGACCTGAGTAGCCACAAATAACATGGCTACGTCAATGGGACATAATGGCTAGAAGTTATGAAACCAACTCCAAAAATATAAGAAAATAGAGATCAACACCTTAGAAATAAGCCACTTCGAGGGGGAAACTACCTTTACATTACATAAATGAACAAATCTTGTATGATACGCATGAGAAAACCTGCTTCTATATATAGGAGACCATGGGGTCATAGTATAATCCTAGCCGACCTAAAAATAATAATGTAAGGGCACAATAATACCAATATTGGGGTTAAAGGGGTACAACAATAACGATAAGGGGTTTACACTAACAACAATAAGGGACTACACTAGTAATATTGGGACCTAACATGCTCCTCTCCTTCAAAAAAGTGTTGTCCTCAACACTTGAGTAGCTCTAGATGCTTCTGTGTAAAATTATCATCCTCCCATGTAGAATCTTCAGCAGGTAAGTTCTTTCACTTGATGAGATACTCTGAAATTGATCGGTTTTGTAGCTATCGAGTTCTTTTTTCCGTGACTGCTTCAGGTTCCAATATGATTTTTCCTTCACCATCAAGTTCTCACAATATTGTTTGAACTAGAAGTTTTTCCCCTATAACCTTCTTTAAGCATGAAACATCGAAAACTGGATGCACTCGTGAAGAAGCGGGAAGCTCCAATTTGTATGCCATAGTACCAATCTTTTGCAACACCTTGTAAGGACCATATTACTTTCGTGATAATTTATTATCATTCTTAGCTTGCTTGAGGGACATTTTTTTGTATGGTTGTAGTCATAAAAATACCCAGTCTCCTACATCAAAATTTCTCTCTTTGTGATGTTGATCTCCCAGTTGTTTCGTTCGATTTTGTGTCAAATTTAGGTTATCCTTTAAGAGTTGGAGAACTTATTCTTGATGCTCGATGTCATCTTCCACTACTTGAACCTTATAATTTTCTCTTAAATAAGATGTGATGGATGGTGAATGATATCCATAAAGTGCCATAAATGGGGTTATTTTTGCTGCAGTATGGAAGGAAGTGTTATACCACCATTCATCGGGAGGTAACCACTTGACCCATTGTGTTTTCTTATAAGATACAAAATAACGAAGATATCCTCAAAAACATTTATTCACTATCTCAGTTTGACCATCGGTTTGCGGATGATAAGATGAGCTATGATCTAGCTGATTACCTAAACAAGAAAATAATTTCGTCCAAAAATTTCGAGTAAAATTGGGATCTCTATCACTTACAATAATCTTTAGGTTTCCATGTAGCTTTTGAATTGTTTCCATAAATGCAGTATCAACTGCACTTGCTTTAAATGGATGAGATAATGCACAAAAGTGTGTATAATTTGTAAGTCTATCAAATACCACAATGATGACAGTCTTTCCTTTAGACTTAGGTAAACCTGTGATAAAATCCATTGAAATCTCCTCCCAACGTTGACTTGGAATGGATAAAGGTGGTAGAAGACTCGGCTCTTAATTTTTTAAACTTTATTTTGCTGGAAAACCAAACATTCTGCCAAAAAATTTTGAATATCAGATTTAATGCCATACCAAAAAATTTCTTTCTTCACCCTGTGGTAAGTTTTTAAAAATCATGTGTGTCCTCCTAAAGGAGAAGTGTGCAATTCCAAAAGAATCTTTTTTTGTTTTAGTTGGGAATTCTTGCAAATATATAAGTGGTATTTGTACCATCAGAATCATTTTTCCAACTACATGTATCAGATGTACTAGGATCTTGCTGCAAATTTGGAATAAGTGTCCACACTTCTTTGTCCTTCTTCCATTCATCCCTTGCTTCAATTATTCAATCTGGTTGGATAATATGAATGGCACAAAGCAACGCTTCCACCTCTTCATCCTTTCTTCTGAGTGCATTTTCAACAACATTTAGCTTCCCTTTTTTGTACATGATTTCAAAGTCATAACCTAACATCTTTGTGACCCATTTTTGCTCCTCTTCTGAAGATAGTATTTGTTCCAAAAAAAATTTAAGACTATCATGATCAGGTTTTACCTTGAAGTGTCTTCCCAGTAGGTAAGGTCACCATTTCTTTAGTGCATGTAGTATTGGAAACATTTCCTTCTCATAGATATCTTTCTGTAAATACTTTCCTTTGATTGGATGACTTTCAAAAGAAATGGGTTTTCCTTCTTGCATTAAAACAACACCAATTCCATTTCCCGAGGCATCACATTCCACAATACATGTTTCTGTGAAGTCTGGCGTAGCTGAGACTAGTGTTAGGCACATTGTCTCTTTAATATGTTCAAAGGCCTCAGTTGCTTCAAGAGTCCATAAAAATGCATCTTTCTTCAATAATGTTGTTAGAGGTGCTGCTATTCTCCCATAATTCTTAACAAACTTGTGATAATAACCTGTTAAGCCGATAAATCCTCATAACTACTTTATGTTTGTGAGGAATTTCTATTCCTTAATGCATTTAATTTTTTTAAGGTCTACTTTAACACCCACGTGAGATACAATATGACCTAGATATTCCACCTCTTGTACTCCAAAGAAACATTTGGATGTTTTTGCATATAATTTTTTCTCCTCTAATAGTTTGAGTAGTCTACAAACATGTTGAACATGATCCTTCCAAGACCTGTTGTAGAATAGTATGTCATCAAACAATTCTAGCACAAATTTTCCAAGGAAGGGATTGAAAATGGAATTCATCAACCCTTGAAATGTAGAAGGTGCATTGGTAAGGCCAAAAGGAATGAACAAAAATTCATAATCACCCTCATGAGTTCAAAATTTTGTTTTTGGAATACCTTCAGTCTTCATTCTAATTTGATGATATCCTGAATGAAGATCCAACTTGGTAAGATAAATTGCTCCATGTAATTCATTAATCACAGGAATGGGAAATTTATCTTTAATAGTGAGCTTATTTAGCTCCCTATAATCTGGGCATGTGTGCCATGATCCATCCTTCTTGTGCATCAATATTACTGGAGCAGAGAAACAAATTTGAGTAGGTTGTATTATACCAGCTTCTAACATTTCTCCAATCATATGTTCAATTTCGCTCTTTTGGACAGATGGATATTTGTAAGGCCTGATTTTTGGAGGAACACAACCTGGAATCAAATGAATAGAATGATCATGATCACAAATAGGTGGGAGTCATTAGGGAGTTTCAAACACCTTGGAATGATTGTCCAAGACTTTTTGGAGATCTCGAGAAATAGATGATTTTGATGTTGGAACTACTAGTGAGCATAATTGTTCAATCACACCTCATTGTTCTTTATTCTAAATATTTTTCATGACATTAGAGCTTATTATCTTTCCTGTATTCCTTGCGATACCCTGTAATTCGATTTCCTCTCCTTCCGAAAAAAATTTCTCGAAAATTTCTCGAAAATTAAAAGCTACCATCCCCAAAGATTGTAATTATTGTACTCCTAGTACAACATCAGTACCTCCCATTAGAATGGAAAGCATTGGACTATTATCCTGTTAGGAATTATGGCACCATGTTTGTTATGGTGGATTTTCCAAATTTGAGTTTAGTTAACTAAATTTCTCCAGATTTAGTGGAGCTAATTTAGGGGTCACTAGACAAAATTTGTTTAGGATGTATCTTAAGCTAGATTCGTCCATTCTGAGAGTGTGAATAGTCAATTTAGACTATCTCAGAAATTCCAGACTCATTGGTGAGGGTTTTAGACCCATTAGAGGACTTTTGAGGAGGTTTTTGCTTCAAACAAGTTCTATGGGAATCCAGGGGCACTAGAGGCCAGCAACAGAATGAGGCTTAGCCAGGGCGGCTAGATGCATTTCTCAAAAATCCAACAATAAATTTTGGATGTTACAGACATTGTAGAACTAATGGTGAGTCTTTTAGAGCTAGTAGATGAATTGTGAAGGCCGAGATGCTTCGGAGAAGTTCCAAGGGCCACTAAGGCCACCAGGTGCCAGCAGGAGAATGAGGCCTATCTAAAGCAGCCAGTATAAATTCGTAGCAAAAAAATAGTCTATTCTAACTATTCTGAGCCTTTTGAATCTAGTGGAGTGATTTTTAGAATATTTTGAAGACTTTTGAAGGCCAATATGCTTCAAATAAATTTTCAGTGACCCTATAGCCATGGGGTTCCACTAGGTGTTAGAGGCGCAACCAGAGCAACCAGAAGAAAATATATGCAATTGAATAGTTTATTATGAATATTTTTGAAATTATAAATCCATTGAAGGGATTTACAGAGTCATTGGGAGACTTCTGAAGGTCAATAAGCCACAGGGAAGTTTCGAGCAGCCCAGGGCCAACAGTGGATGGAGGCCTAAATTGGGAATCTAGAGCTCATTTTGAGCAAATGAGAAGTCTATTTTGGAGGTATGATATGTGTTGGGGACATTAGAAAAGGTTTCAGGGACATAAAAGGGATTTTGAAGGAGTTAGTGTGAAAGAGGAGCTCAGGGAAGCTTAAGGGAACCGACTCAAGGAGTCAAGTCTAAGGGATCCGAGGTTCATCTTCAGAAATATTTTAGCCATTATAGGGGTATGATGGTATTTTATTCCCAATGGTACAATAAAAATAACCATTAGAGTTGAGTAGTTTACATGTAAAATAATTTATACATCATAATCCCAAAGAGCAAGTCAATTGACAAGAGCTCAAGGAAACGTAGCCCATGATATTTGGGTGAGCTCCTTCATTAAATTTGTTGTTATGTGTTGATGCTTATTTGCTGAACTTTATGGTTTTTGTACATGCTTAATATTAGCAAAAAGTTTTTTTCTTAAAGCACTTAAACAATTAAAAAAAAACATACATCTATATCAAGTATTCATTTCTGCACAATCATGTATAAGAAAGATATTTTATTTGTTTAACTGAGTGGGAGGTGTTGTGCATAAGAATTTCAAGTTATCCACCCATTTTAAGATTAGGTTGGTACCAGAGCACTAGGTTGCTTGCTTGATAGGACACTAGCTTGCTTGTTTGACTTGAAAGGTGTTTAACATGGAAAATAATTTGGCTGTTTGCAAATTGATTGATGCTTACAAGTTTGAGTTTGCTACAGGTGAAGGGAAAGCTATTGATAGCTAATTTCATCAAAGGATAAGAAGGTTAAAATTATTCTCCTTACCCAAAGGACCTCAAGGCAACCCTTGAAGCACAAGAGGGTTTGTTTGCAAAAGGTTGCTTGAAGAAGAGCTTGACTCTACAACCATTTTGTTCAGAAGCTTTGTAAATTGTTTTTGAAATCTTTGTGAATTTTTGTTGAATTGATTTAGTTCATTTTCATAATATGACAAATTCATCAAGTGAGGTTTCAAAATCCTCCTCCTTCACAAGATTTTTCGATGAAGAGATGAAGCGAGACTTCTACATCTTGAAGGATAGGGTGCAATTTCTATTTGAAGATAGAAAGGAAAGCACTAGAATTCGTGGTAAATTGGTTGCTATGAAGCAAGAGAAAGAAGGAATTCTTTAAAGAATGCATGATATGGAGATGCAACTCCATCAAGCCCAAGAGGCCTTAACCAAGAACATGCTTGAAGTATAGGTAAAACACTCTAATTTGTTTTCAATTTCATCTTCAGATAGATGTGTAGGTTCATTTGAAAAGCACACTAGAGGTATAGGGTCCAAGTTGATGTTTAAAATGGGCTATGAAGGAAAGGGTCTAGGAAAACATGCACAAGGAATGATTGATTCTATTTTGGTTGAGGAAAGGCCTAAGATGTTTGGTCTAGGCTATGTTCAGTCTTATGGAAAAAACTCTACAGCCATGAAGGCATTTGAGACAACTTCAAAAGGAAATTTAGTTACAAGTTCTAAACCACAAACATGTCAATTTTTTTTTCAAGTTGATTGCCATTGTTTGAAGCATATGTTGTAGCAAGATGTGTGTAAAATTGTAGCTTATGGCGAGAATGAGAGTTTTGACAGCTATGAAGACATGAACATTGATGTTGGTCTGCAAAAGAAAGTTGGAACCTCTACAAGTTCATCTACTCATGAAGGTAAAAGAGATGGACATGCAAAGCAACATTTGAGGTATAATTCTTCCCATAGTCAAGTTGATTATGTTTTTGTTAAGCATGGAAAATCTGCATGCAATAATGGAAGAAAGAGTTGTTGTTCCTATCGTGGTATGTGTAACCATGAAGTTTCAAAATGCTGAAAGAGGATGAAGGCATACAGGAAACAATTGAAGTGAAGGAAACTTACAAAGAATGTGCAAAATACTTGCACACATTTCCATACGAAGGGAGATGTTGTTGCCCAATGTTGGACATTGCATCCAACTAATCATCCCAAGCACATGAGGCAACAGGATAAAAAGACTGGCGAAAGTGGAACCAAAGATTCCATCATTGATGTGAGAATAGATGTTTCACATGAAGAAGATTTTCAGTAGCAAAAATTGCCATGGGAGTGGCTTGGTAAGAAGTGGTTTGACTTCTTAATTTAGTAAGAGATACATTCATTTGTACATATGAAAATTTTAGTCATGTATGCATGTATTTCTATTGGAAACTTACGATTCTTTGAGCCACCTTTGATTGATGATCAAGGACATGATGTTCAGCTACCTTCTATAAATTTCTCACCAATTTTTTTTGGATGAGCAAGGAAGAGAATTCTTTATAGGAGGGCAATAACATTTAATAAAGGGAAGTGTTGACTACCTTCGATTTGGGTTCAAAGGAGCTAAGCCAAGCAAGGAAAAGTGTATGGAGGCTAGAAAAGTGAGGGTTTTGTACTCTCATCTACTGAACAAATCATGTAATCAGTATTTTGGTGTCCAAAAGATTCCCAATGGGGAGGTGTGATCAGATTTGGATCAAGGACCTAAGTTATAGCTCAAAATTAAAAGTATTCGAAAGAGTGTTGAACCTGAGCGACTAGATAAATCTCGTCTTCCTGATTCCATCGCTGCGAACGGTTCAAAAAACTGAGACCGTATCAAGAAGTTATTGTGATTTGAAAAGTCTAGTAAACTATAAAATTTGGCATTTGATTAGGGTTGACTGGTCAATGGTATAGTCAGCAAAAAGAATATTTCGAGGAATATTCCTCAAAATATTCCCCATAATATTCCTTTCGGGCTAGTCATATTTTGACAAGTGGCAGAGTATAATTCGTTGTTTTGTTATACAGTGTTTTGTGGGAAAATGATAAGGCGCCACATGGCCAGCCCTGAGGCTATCACGTGGCCTTGAACCGCGTGTTAAAATTTTGGTGGAGTGTCGGAGGATGGACCCCGCGACCTCCTCGCCATCATGCCCATGTCTTACCATTTGGGCTACACAGTAGTTCTTAACTACACAGGTCCTCGACTTTTATTTAAGGTTTAAAGAAATATACATTGGGGGATTGGAGGGGCTAGCCCCTCCCCATATGGCCTTAGCTCCAGTACCTAGAGCTGATACAACCCCCGATAGTTAAACAAACCATCTTCGCCAATTTCGTTGGTGTCACATGCTACGGTTAGCAACATCCACCGACGGTTTCACTTAGCATTTAATTTAACCGTAGTATTTTGTTATGTGTACCAACACCCCTAACCACCTAAATTAATGCTAAGGGTTATCCTAGCGGGAATTAGGGCAGTGTGTTTGTTATGGAGGATTTTCCAAATTTGACTTTGTAATATCCCAAAATTTGGACTGCTAGCAAGGCATGTCTAATAAACACATTTTTCAGAAATGGATGCTACAGAATTTGAAATCAGCCCTTGGATCCCTTAGATCTGATAATCTAAGACCCAAATCCAAGAGGGGAACAGAATAAAATCTTTCTAGGTGTGTTAAACAAATCTCCCACACCTAGTATAGCTCGAAAATACCCAAGAATGGGACTACAACAATGTATGAATAATACAACAATGAAATTACACAGTTCACTTATAGCAAGGGCAGGAGGCCAATAAAATGCTATTCAATAGTATTTACAACAACAATATAATTTTATAATGAGGCCCATGAGATAAATAGCTAGAAATACAAGACATAAATAGAAGAAATTCCCTCAAAAGTGGTGCTACAACCACACGAATGGACTGAAACTGCCTTGACAATGTTATTTTATTAGGCTGCAAACTGTTGTGGATTACATGTTAGATCTAGAGTAGATCTGTACATAAAAATTAAGATCCATAACAAATACATGCACTAGAAAGGCTCCTCTTTCATAACCCCTAGGGGTTTTGAGCATTACATCAAGGATAAGCAGTAGACCTGAGATCTAAGAAAGCAGGTTTGCAGAAATATTTAGAAATTCTGAAGTATTCAGAATATGCAGATCAGATCTGAAATATAAAATGTGTAGATCTCCTCCAATGGACCTCAAAGTGAAGGGCAGATCCCCAACACTCAGAAACCAGCTCTCCAAATAGTGCACCCAAACTCCCTGCAACAAATCCTACAAGAATAACGCAGATATAGAATAGAAACTGTGATGTAGGGTATAGATAACAATTGGCCACATGCCAAGATGAAGACATGAAGCTTAATCACTTCAATACACTTCCTCCAATAGAGTAGAGGACTCCTCCACTAAAAAAGGGCATTGAAATGTCTTAGATCTGAATAGATCTAATCTCCACTTGCTGTAGCTTGCAAGGACAACCAAATCCTCAACAAGATCTGAGTTGTAATTGAAAGGAGAAGCTTGGCCTTCAAGCCAGATCGTGGACTATGAAATATAAAATCTCCCAAGATCTACTCAATGGGAAGAGGAGGAACTCCTAAACATGAAATTTCAATGCTAAACAACATTTGCAATCTAGGCTAAAAAACCAAAGAAAGCTAAAGGGTCTAAATAGACAATATATCAAAAGATCATATCTTGAACAAACCCCTCATGCTGCCTTCCTCTTCATTTTATAAAATGATAGTGTGCAAAACGCTAAACCACCTTCAATGGACTCATCCCTTTCACACAAGAGATCTTTAACTAGAATCACATTGTGCCTTATTGATGAGCACTCCAATACAGCGCTGTATATTTGGTCAAGGTTGACCCGGTCAAGATGATTGTCCCCTTTTAGACCTAAGGGTGCTTATTTACATAGCCAAGATTCATATTTTTTCATATCTGGCATTGATTTATTCTTTATTAGGAGTTTGATTAACCTCCTTTGCACATTTATTCATCTAACTAGATTTCAAAAGAAAAGTTAATATCCTATTAACTGCATGATAATTTAGGAATATTAAAGTCTTCCCCTCCCAAATGTTGCTTGTCCTCAAGAAAGTGCAAGGGTGTTCCAAAATCTCCCCTCCTCCTCTTATGGCCTCCTCATTCAACAGTCTCCAACATTGCTTCATATTTTCTGCAATAATTCTATCTCCCAATGGTTTCTCCCAAGTATGCAAGTTGGATTTTGGTGGATAAACCAAATGGATCTCATCATGAAAGAAAGGAAGGTCCATATGGAAACCTTCTTGTTGATCAATGGCCTCCTCAAGATAGAAATGATGATAATCATGGGGAATTTCATCATCAATGAAGGACTCCCACCTCCATGTTATCATCCAAATGAAATGAATCACTTCCCAGCTCGGTAATTCATAGTAAAGCTCCTCCCAATTGCTCATGAGAGGCATGCCCCAAGTGCTCCAATCAATCATATGGTCCACCTCATAAAGAAAAATGTGACCTAATATAGTGGCGATATATTTTCCCATGCTCCCCTTAGAACATGTAGTGCAAAAAATGTACGAAATTTCTTTCCCCAAGGAGACATCCAACCAATGTGTCTCTACTCCAACCATGTCCTCAACAAAGATAAGAACATTTTCAGCATATGGAATCATAATTAGAGTCATGATAGCTGCCATATTTAGTAAAGGAGAAGGACAATGGTCCCTCATATGCAACCAACATAATTTTACTCCTAACTGCCATAGAATATGATATGAAAAGTGTTTTCCCCAACACTTGTTTGCTGCCCCATCCTTCTTGCATGCTTGGAGAAGGTGTATGATGGTTGGTGTTAATGAATCAAACCATGAAGAGTACATCATCTCTCCAAGATCTCTCAAGGAATTACTAACATCACCATTGTTCATGGCCCAAGGTGGCTCATGAAGCCCATAAGAACAAGTGCACCCTCTTGGAGCAAAGCCCTGCACATGAGTGTTAAGAAAATGCAAGTATATAATAAATATATCATGATGTCAAGCAATACAATCTTTATAATACACTTGGTTTAAATCAGCTAGATAGCTCATGGATGAGCTCCCTCCCACACCCAATGAATAAGGAGGTGGTAATGATAACTCTTTCCAAGAGCTATGTTCCTCCTCAACCAGAAAATGATCCATGCACTTCTTCATATGAGAGTGCATCTCCTCTTTGAATTTTTCCCACATGAATCCATCTAAGATAGTATGATATGCTCTAATGAAACCAGTGGGTTTTGAAAGTAAGATATCATAGGCTACATTAAGTAGTTTCTCCTTGAGCTTGGAGTCTCTAGCCAAATAAATCTGATCATGGGAATAAATGACTCCCTCGACTACTTTATACCTCCCATTCATCACTTGCCCATCAAGAACCTTACATGTGAAAAGTTCCTTGGAGTATCCCATCAAGAGTTGGGAATCCCAATAGGGATCTAGGCTTCCCAACAATGACAATGTTGTAGAAATATGAAATGCAACCCCTGTCATAGCATGGCTCTCCTCTTTGACATGCTTGATGTCAAAGTCACATGTTGGAGTACTATCAACTTCCTTTTGTTGCCTCCTTTGTAGCTGATATTGCTCAAGACAAGATTGAAGTAGATGGAATTCAACCTCCCCTTGGAAATTCCTTGTCTTCCAAAACTTCCTCAATTTGGCCCATGCATGCAAGAGTGTTGATATCTTCTTGTCGTGTTCAAAAATCTCTTTTGTGAGTGAAAATATCATTGGCTACCCCAAAGATATGGAGTTTCCATATGACATCATGTCCATGCCATCATAGACTTCTGAATTCTCCTTTTTCAGCGCAAATGGGTAAGTGGGAGATAGCAATGTCCAATTCAGAAAATTGCTTATCTCTTCTTTGAATCCATGAAAGATTCTCTGCATTGTGCTAGTTTCTCCCAAATCTCCTTCGTTAGCCAAGTATGCAAATGTTGCCCATAGTTGAGAGAACACTTTAGTTTTCCTCCCATCAGGAGGTCTCCCCGGTCGAATGCCTCCATGTAAAGAGACATCAAGGCATAGAGCAGGATGTGTATGTGTGTGGACAAATTTATCATTGCCTTCATTACATAAATCCTCTTGCCTTATTTGTACATCAAACTTATAATAGAGAGGGGTATATGCTCCTCATCATGTGATGTCTTCCCTCCTCTTTTCCTTCTTCCAACTTCAAGATCTCACCATTTGACAATGATGGCACATGCTACACATGTATTATGCCACAATCTCCATATGTGAGATTATTTGTAACTCCTTGCAAGAGTGCAAGAGTTTCTCTCCTTAGAGAAAGTGATCCATCTTCCTCTTCATGAGGTCGTAGATGTGCTCTTGTCATGACTACGTTATCATCTCCAGCTTTCTCTTCCATAGTTAAAAATTCCTCATCATCAATAAGAGACCTTAGATCTTGGTCTTGTTTTGCAGGAGGAATCTCCATGTCTTCCTGTTGAGAAGAAATTTCTCCATGCAATGGGGACTTTTCCCTTGGCAATATATCATACAAATTTCCACCCCCATCAATGGTTTTCTGAAATGGAGCTGAATTTAGGGACCCTCCCAATCCATGCAAAAGTTTTGTTTGATTTGGTTTCATAGAAAGTGTTTCATAAAACCTTTCATTAAACCTCTCCACTATTTTTCTAATGAACTTTGCATAGGTATATGTATTTTCATTCTTTAAGGAAAAAGATTCAAACAACCACCAAGCATAAGCCTTACCCTCAAGATGCAGCGCTGCTACTTTGATGGCTTCCTTTTCTGAAACTTGATGTTGTTGCACATAGGTGTCTAGCTCCTTCACCCAAGCCCTAGATGGACATTTAGGTGATCCATCAAAAGTAGATAGAAAGAATCTACCCAAACCATGTTGCTTGCTCCTTGTGCTTCTTTCTTCTTTGATCTTGCAAAACCCTTGGAAGTTCAAGTGATCTTTGAACTCCTTAGATTGAGCTTCATACTCTTGCAAATAATCACCAAGAGTCTCCCTCTTTGGCACATCTCCTTTCTTCTTCCTCTTCTTCATGAAAAAGTGGCTGATAGAGCGTTGTAAATCAGATGATGTGGCTGAATGCTCCCACCCATAAGATGAAGAATTAGAGCTTTCCTCATATATAGATATTGCAGATCTTGATGGGGGACTTCTATGTCTTTCCCTCTTCATTCCCCGGATTTCTTCCTTCAGTTCATTCATAGCTTGAGAAAGAGTTTTAAAGAACTCTTCTCTTTGCAAACTTCTAGCTAAAGGGATCTTACCCTTTTATTTTTTGTCTTCAATGTAACCAACTTCTTCATCGGTCTTTTATTTCCATGAAAATACATATTGGATCTTCAATAAGCACAGGATGTGCCAATATAGTTTCTTTGATACCACTGTAATATCCAAAAATTGGGACTGCTATCAAGGCATGTCTTAAAAATGCATTTTTCAGAAATGGATGCTACAGAATTTGAAATCAGCCCTTGGATCC
Source organism: Pinus albicaulis (assembly GCA_034641835.2). Classification (NCBI taxonomy): domain Eukaryota; kingdom Viridiplantae; phylum Streptophyta; class Pinopsida; order Pinales; family Pinaceae; genus Pinus; species Pinus albicaulis. Next base: position 106,850,969 of record CM076583.1, read on the forward strand.
CTTATATCTGATAATCTAAGACCCAATCTTTCTAGGTGAGTTAAACATATCTCCCACACCTAGTACAGCTCGAAAATACCCAAGAATGGGACTGCAACAATGTATGAATAATACAACAATGAAACAATGCAGTTCACTTATAGCAAGGGTAGGAGGCCAATAGAATGTTCTTCAATAGTATTCACAGCAACAAGATAATTGTATAATGAGGCCCATGAAATACATAGCTGGAAATACAAGACATAAATAGAAGAAATTCCCTCAAAAAAGGTGTTGCAACCACATGAATGGAATGAAACTGCCTTGACAACGTTATTTTATTAGGCTGGAAACTGCTATGGATTACATGTCAGATCTAGAGAAGATCTGTGCATAAAAAGTCAGATCCATAATAGATCCATGCACTAGAAAGGCTCCTCCTTCAGATCCCCTAGGGGTTTTGAGCATTACATCAAGGATAAGCAGTAGATATGAGATCTAAGAAAGTAGGTCTGAAAAATATTTAGAAATTTTGAAGTATTCAGAAAATGCAGATCAGATCTCAAATATACAATGTGTAGATCTCCTCCAATGGACCTCAAAGTGAAGGCCAGATCCCCAACACTCAGAAACCATCTCTCCAAATAGTGCACCCAAACTCCCTGCAACAACTCCTACAATAATAACATAGATCTAGAATAGAAACTATGCTGTAGGGTATAGATAACAATTTACCACATGCCAAGATCAAGAAATGAAGTTCAATCATTTCAATACACTTCCTCCAATAGAGCAGAGGACTCCTCAACTGAAAAAGGGCACTGAAATGTCTTAGATCTGAATAGATCTAATCTCCACTTGTTGCAGCTTGTAAGGACAACCAAACCCTCAACAAGATCAGAGTTGTAATTGAAGGAGAAGCTTGGCCTTCAAGCTAGATAGTGGACTATGCAATACAAACTCTCCCAAGAGCTACTCAATGGGAAGAGGAGGAACTCCTAAATAGGAAATTCCAATGCTAAACAAAATTTGCAATCTAGGCTAAACAACCAAAGAAAGCTATATGGTCTAAACATACAATATATCAAAATATCATATCTTGAACAACCCCCTCATGCTGCCTTCCCCTTCCTTTTATAAGATGAGAGTGTGCAAAACCCTAAACCACCTTCAATGGACTCATCCCTTTCACACAAGAGATCTTCAACTAGAATTACGTTGTGCCTTATTGATGAGCACTCCTTTAATACAACACTGTAGATTTGGTCAATGTTGACCCAGTCAAGATGATTATCCCCTTTCACACCTAATTGTGCTTATTTACATAGCCAAGATTCATCCTTTTTCATATTTGGCATTGATTTATTCTTTATTAGGAGTTTGATTAACCTCCTTTGCACATTTATTCATCTAACTAGATTTTAAAAGAAAAATTAATATCCCTATTAGATGCATGCTAATTTAGTAATATTACAAACCTCAGTTAACTGAAGTGCTCCAAATTTAGTGGAGCTAATTTAGGGGTCATTGGACAACATTTGTTTAGGCTCTATCTTGAGCTAGATTCATCCATTATGAGAGTGTGAATAGTCAATTTCAACTATCTCAAAAATTCCAGAGTCATTGGTGAGGGTTATAAAGACATCAAAGTAATTTTGAGTATTTTTTTGCTTTGAAGAAGTTCTAGGGGCCATCAGGGCCACCAGAGGCCATCAACAGAATGAGGCTTAACCAGGGCAGCTAGAGGCCTTTCTCTGTAATCCAATAGCCAATTTTGGATGTTTCAAAAATTTTGGAGCTAATGGTGAGGTTTTTTGAGCCATTATAGGACTTATGAAGGTCAAGATGCTTTAGAGAAGTTCCAAGGGCCACTAGGTGCCAGAAGGAGAATGAGGCCTATCCAAAGTAGCCAATATCCATTCTCAGCAAACCAGTAGTCTATTCTTACTATTTTGAGCCTTATGAATCCAATGGAGGGATTTTCAGAAGCTTTTGAAGACTTTTGAAGGCCGAGATGCTTCAGAGAAGTTTTCAATGACCTTAGAGCCACGGGGTGCCACCAGGTGTTGGAGGCGAAACCATAGCTGCCGAAGGCCAATTTATGCAAGTGAATAGTCTATTCTGACTATTTTTGACATTATAAATACATTGAAGGGATTCTCAGAGTCATTGGGAGAATTATGAAGGTCTAGAAGCCACATGGAAGTTTCAGTAAGCCCAGGGCTAACAGTGGATGGAGGCCTTGATTTGGAAGCCAAAGCTCATTTTGAGCAAACGATCAGTCTATTTTGGAGGTATGATATGTTTTGGAGATAGTAGAAAAGGTTTTAGGGATAGAAAATATATTTTGAGGGAGTTAGTGCCAAAGAGAATCGCAGGGAAGCTTAAGGGCACTGACTCAAGGAGTTAAGTCTAAGGGAGCAGAGGTTCGTCTTCAGAAATATTTCAGCTATTATAGGGGTATGATGGTATTCTGATCCCAATGGTATAGTACAAATAACCATTGGAGTTGAGTATTTTACTTGTAAGAGAATTAATACATCATAATCCCAAAGAGCCAAGTTAATTTACAAGAGCTTAAGGAGACGTAGCCCATGATATTCAGGTGAACTCCTTTATTAAATTTGTTGTTATGTGTTGATGCTTATTTGCTGCACTTTATGGTTGTTGTAAATTTTTAATATCAGCAAAAACAAATGTTATTAAAGCACTTAAATAGTTTAAAAAAAAGTACACCTTTATGAAGTATTCATTTCTACACAGTCATGTATAAGCAAGATCTTTTATTTGTTTAACTGAGTGGGAGGTGCTTACGTATAAGAATTTCAAGTTATCCACCCATTTTCAGATCATAATGTGAGCACTAGGGCAGAACATAGGAAATGTTTCAATTCTATGAATGCCTTTTGTTGAGATTCCGACCAAAATAATTTTTCTTTGGTTCCTCCCTTGGTGACTTCACTCAAGGGCCAAGTGATATGAGAGAATCCAACCACGAACCTATGGTAGAAGTTAGCAAGGCCTAGAAAAATGTGAAGCTCTATTGGAGTGGTTGGGGCTGGCCAATCCCGAATGAATTGGATCTTAGTTGGATCCAAATGCACCCCCCTTTCATCAATAATGTATACCAGATACTAAACCTGGGTCATGCCAAAAGTACACTTCTCCAAATTGGCACAGAACCTATGTTACCGGAGTGTTTGGAGGACCTGTCGGATGTGGTGGAGGTGCTCTTCCCAAGTCTGGCTGAAGATCAGAATGTCATCCAAGTACACCACTAAACATTAGTTGGTGAATGGCTGCAAGATGTCGTCCATCAACCTCATGAAGGTTGCAGGATCATTCCTCAACCCGAAATGTATGAATAGCCAATCGGAAAGGCCCTCCTTGGCCTTGAATACAACCTTCCACAAATCGGAGGGTTCAATTGGTACCTGGTGATACCCAGACTTCAAATCGATCTTGCTAAAATATTTTGCCACCTTGAGTTGGTCCAGAAGGTCATTAACCAATGGGATTGGGTACCTATTCTAGAGAGCGATATTGTTGAGCAACTAATATTCAATCCAGAGTCTCCAAGTCCCATCCTTCTTTTGTACCAACATGATCGGGCTCCCATAGGGCGATGAACTCGTCTGGATGTGAACTTTCTGCAGCAGATCCGAAATCTGCCTCTTGATTTCATCATTCTCCAAAACAGAGTATTAATAGATCGGTGCATTGGTTAACAATGCACCTGGGGTCAGATCAATCGGGTGCTTGAACTGACAGTGCGGAGGCACCCCTGTGGGTGAGGTGAAGATGTCCTCTGTAATATTCAAATTAGGAAAATCAGTAATATTGAACACAAAACTGGAATGTACATAAAATATTAAGATAGACACATGAGAAAATAATAGATGTATTGTATTATCTATCACAGCAGTAAAATATACAATGTTTTGAGGAACAAATCACTCAAACTAGGCAAACAAGCCTCCAATGCCAAAATACACTAAAACCACAAATTTTTCCGCTATACAGAAATGACAGATTACATGACAGTGCAGCTCTAATGAGAGTTACTATCGTTGGGAAATGGAAACAAGTGGATCTACTGATATGATGCTCAAAAGGAGCTGAAAATGGAGAACTAGTCTCTTAAACATAATCCCAAGACAACCCGGAAAGGGTTTCTTTAAATACAAAAAATGCACAAAGTGCAGACTGCAATTCTATGGCTAAATCAAGTTGTATCATTGGAGATCTACTGAAATATGGCTAATATAACAAGAAAATGGTCGTAACTTCTCCTAAATAGGGTTTCTCAACCCTGCACTACAACACCCTACAAAATAACATAGTTACTCAAGGAGACTGTGTTATGGCTGAAGGTAGATGCTTGGCCCAATGTTAGATGGTGTAAATGAAGCTTAGAATAGCTCTCCTAAGTGGGCACTCGAAGTCCCCTGAGGTAGAGTGTGGGATTTGTTCCTAGAAATACCCTTGTACTATACAGCACAACAAACTTTGCTAAACAGCTAAAGCATGCAAGAAGTCATAAGAACCAAACATAAAAAATATTCTCAATGCCTCTCATGGCTTCAATCCCCTTCCTTATATGCTTGGTGAGATTCCTCACCCTTGACCCCACTCATTTATGATGCTACTTCCATGCAAATATTCCTCCTCCAAAACTGCGTTGTCCCCACTAGCACCACTCTCTCCCATGGCAACGTTGTTGATATGGTCAACCTTGACCCAGTCTAGATGCATTGACCCCTTTCACACCAAGGGTTGCTTTATTTCAGCTAGCTAAACTAATCCACATTCATACTAGAGGTGGTTTATTCCTACTAAAGAGATTTAAATGTCTCTTTACCCCACTTATTCATCTAAGATATGAATAGAAGCAACATATAATATTCCAACTAGCTAAAATCTAATTGGGAATATTACAGTCCTCCCCTCCCAAATTTTTCTTGTCCTCAAGTAAAAGAAAATAAGGATGTTGCAAAATCTTCTCTCCTTCCCAAGTGGAATCCTCATTAGGTGGATTCCGCCATCGAATCAGATATTCTCTAATCACCATGTTTCTTAGCTACCACTCCCGGGTATCCAAGATAGCCTCTGGTTGTAAAACCAGATGGCCCTCATTATCAATAGGTAGGAGATCCATGGTGGAAACCACATTTTTTCTAATGGCATTCTTGAGGCATGATACATGAAAAATGTTATGGATATTACTTTCAATGGGAAGCTCCAACTCATATGCTACTTCCCCAACATGACATATCACCCTGTATGGCCCATAGAACCGAGGCTTAAGCTTCTCAGCCCCCTTATCCTTTAGTGTAGACTGTCTATATGGCTGAAGACAGAGATAGAACAAATCATCAACCTTAAACTGCCTCTCTATCTGACCACAGTCAGCATATAAATTCTATTGTTTTTGTGTTGTAGCAATGTTGTCCTTGAGGGCCGAGAGTATATCCTGACTCTCCTGAATCCCCTCCTTTCCTCTACGAGAATTGCTTGCCCAAAAAACCACATCAACAAAGGATAGAGCATCATACCCATAAAGAGCTTGAAATGGGGTCATGCCGATGGACATGTGAAAAGTTGTGTTGTAGCAATACTCCCCCAAATGGAGCCAACAGAGCCATGCCCTTTGCTACCCTAAAACATAGTTTTGCAAGTAGCCTTCTAGCCACTTGTTTACTATCTATGTATTTCCATCGGTCTGTGGGTGATAGTTGGTACTCGGTGTTAACTCAATACCCACTAATCGAAAAAGCTCTTGCCAAAATCCACCCATGAAGCGGCTATCACGATCACTGACTATGGTCTTTGGAAGACCATGAAGTCTAAAGACATCTCTAAAGAAGAGCTCGACTACCTATGAAGTAGTATATAATGTAGAAATAGAAAATAAATGTGAATACTTTGTTAGTCTATCAAAAAATACAAAGATACAATCCTTACCCTGAACTATAGGTAGACCAGTGATGAATTCCATGGAAATACTCTCCCATTTTCGATCTAGAATAGGGAGTGGGTACAACAATATTGCGGGATGGTCATGCTCCCATTTGTTTTGCTAGAAAACTACGCACTCCTTGATATGTTAGAGTACATCCTCCATGAGAACATTCCATGAGAATCTCTCTCGAATAGCTTGGTATGCCTTGGTGAATCCTTGATGTCCAAAAAGTGGTGAATCATGTGTTGCCTGCAAAATATTCTTCTTGAGTCTAGAATCTCTAGCCAAGAAGACCTGGTCTTGGTAATATATGACCTCATCTATCACTCTATACCTTTCATCGGTCACCTGACCATCTAAGATCTCACATGAAAAGCTGTCTTTGGTATAATCTACTAGCAACTGGGCCTTCCAATTTGTATCCATACTCATTAAGGATAGCGTTGCTATCCTCCTAGATAGATAATATGCCACGAAATTTCTCTTCTCCTTGACATATTCAATGTCAAATTCATATTCTTGGATCTTGCTCACCCATTTCTATTACCTCTCCTGCAGCTAATTTTTCTCAAGAAAGAATGGAAGACTATTGTGATCAGTCTCCACTCAGAATTTGTTACCCATCAAATATTGTCAGAACTTGGCTAAGGCATGCATGATAGCCAACATATCCTTATCATATATAGGATACAATCTCTCATGTGGCAGCAAATTCTAACTCTCAAAAGATATGGGGTGTCCCCTTTGCATCAACATTTCTGCAATGCCCTCCCCTGAAGCATCACATTCTAGTGGCTAGGTGAAATCCGGTAAAACCAAAATTGGGAAACTAATCATCACCTCCTTGAGCCTGTCAAAGGCTCTCTGCGCTATGGCTGTCCAACTGAAAGCTCCCTTCTTAGTCAAATTTGTAAGGGGGTCTTCTAGTTGGGAGAACAGTTTAACAAACTTCCGGTAGTAGGTACAGATGTCTATGAACCCCCAAAGTTCTGTGACATTATTTGGCTTGGGCCAATCCCTGATAGCACGGATCCTCTCTTCATGGACTCTCACTCCATCTACTCCAATGATGTGGCCCAAATAGAGCATCTCTGTGAGTCCAAACTCACACTTGGAGAGCTTAAAATAGAATTTTTTCTCATCAAGAATGCATAATACTACCTCAATATGTTGTAGATTCCCCCCCATGTGCGACTTTAAAGAATAATGTCATCAAAGAAGACCAATAAAAAATTCCTAAAGTGACCATGAAAATTATGTTCCATGCAACAATGGAAGGTTTCCAGAGCATTGGTTAGCCTAAAAGGCATCACCAAGAACTCAAAATGGCCAAAGTGGCATCTAAATGTGGTCTTGAGGATATCTTGATCCCTCACTCTTATTTGGTGGTACCCCGATCTAAAATCAATCTTTGAAAAGTTCTTGGATTCGTTTAGCTCATCCATAAAATCATCGATCATGGGTATTGGATACCAGTTCTTTATTTTCTTCTTGTTCAAGGCCCTATATTCAATGCACATCCTCAATATGCCATTCTTTTTCTTCACCAGAACTACTAAAGAAGAAAAAGGACTACTGCTAGGTCGGATATGTACTAAAGCCAAGAGCTCCTGAATTGATTTTTCAATCTCATCCTTGTAAGCTTTGGGATTCCTATAGGGTGTGGTGATCATTGCTTGGATCCCCTGCACCAAATCAATAGTGTGCTCAAACCCTTGGTCAGGTGGCCTCCCTGGTGGAATATCACAAAATACTGTAGAATAGCAGTCCAAAATAGACTATGCATCCAAGTGTATTGGTGCACCCTTTCCCCCTGCTTCTGAAATATGCAGTTCTACTGCCTACTCTATGTCCCCTCTGCAAAATCAGCCTCGATCCTATGTGCTGAGACAATTTGGGGTGGATAGGTGTGTATGCCTTTGATTTTCGGATGCTTAACACTCCCCTTCTCTGTCCATTCCATCTCCAAAGTTTTCCAATATGTGGTAACCTTCCCTAAGGTGACTAACCACTGATATCACATTTGTGTTTGGAATATCAACCATAAACAATTGGTATGTCATTGTATAGTTTCCCACAGTAATAGTTAATTCCAGCACATATTTGGCACACTACGTGGTTCTAGCTCTTGGAACCAAAACTGAGAAGCCCTCAAAGTCTTCCATGTGGATGAACCTCCTCTGTACCAATTGAGTATCAATAAAGTTATGGGTGGACCCACTTTCTATCAATACCGATACTCTCTACCCTTGAATAGTGCCTCTAACTCTCATTGTTAGATACTTGGGAACTCCCCGCAAAGCTGCAAGAGTCCCTCTAGTTCGAGCAAATGCTCCCTCCACACCTCCTACTGGTGGTGCAACCTCTCCTGTTGCTACATCACTGGTATCCTTCTCCAAGCCTCCTACTTCCTCCTTTTCCTCATCAGAGAACACCTCAATGCAATGTGCCTTACTTGCAACACATTGGTGTCCTGGTACCCATGGCTCTCGGTAAGTGAATCAAAGTTTTCTCATTATTAGATCTCCCTGGACATCATCATCAAGAGATCTCTTCTCATGATTCTCCTTTGAGGGGAGAAACTTCACATATTTCCCCTTTGCTTGAGAGGAGAATTTCTACTGAAAAGGGGATTTTTATTTGGGTAAAGCATGTTGTAGATCTCTAGCTCTCTCCATTGCTTATTGGAGCATATTTGGTATAGTGGGTTTTACCAACCCATGCAATGGTTAAACCAACCCATCAATGAGCATGCACACCCTCCTAGCCACAGATAGGTCAGACACCATGACTGAAATCTTTAGAAATTCAGAGATGTAAGTCTCTAGATCTCCTATTTTCTTGATCTTGTTTAGCTCAACAAATGTGCTTCAGGATTCCTGGGGTCAAATCTCTCCACCAATCTCTGAGTGAATTTTGCATAAGAAGTGACACTAGCATGCCCTAGTGTAGATAGGCCATAAACCACCACTCATGTGCTTCAGATTCTAGGTGCAGCACTGCTATCTTGATGGCCTCCATCTCTAAAACTCTGTTCAATTGATAATAAGTATCCAAACTCTCTACCCAAGCCTTGGTTGTGCACTTGGGTGACCCATAATAAGAGGGAAAAAATAACCTACCCATAGTATGCTGTAGATCTGGGTTCTACATGTACCCTCCACTTTTATGGTGATTGTGGGATCTTCTACCATCCTTGATCCGATATAATTCCTAGAAGTTCAAGTGCTCCTTGAACCTCTGAGATTGAGATTCATATTCAAAGAAATAATCAGGAAGGGTTTCTTCTCTTTGTGGCCCTCCCACTTCATTTCAAGCTGATAGGAATGTGGGCATGGTTTAGCATTGTGAGAAAGGTTGTACTGTTGGTTTCTCACACCATAAATGTGAAGTGTCGAAAATTTCTCCATGATGAAACCCTTTAGGGGATTCCTTCTACCTTTCTAATATCATCTCCTTTATATCTTTGGCAATGTTCTACATGGTATGAAGAAGAAGTTTTGGGATCTCTCTTTCCTCCACTGCTATGGATGTATTTCCCCACAAGCTGAGCCAAGATTATGCTATGATACCACTGTAATATCCCAAATTAGGAAAAGAAGTAATATTGGACACAAAACTGGAATGTACATAAAATATTAAGACAAACACATGAGAAAATAATATATTAATTATATAATGTATCATAGCATAAAAATATACAATGTGTTGAGGAAAAAATCACTCAAACGAGGAAAACAAGCCTCCAATGCCCAAATACACTAAAACCACAAATATTGCTGCTACACAAAAATGTCGGTGTACATGACAACACAATCCCAGTGAGAGCTAATATAACTAGGAAAAAAAATAGGTGGATGTGATGATATGATTCTCAAAAGGAGGTGAAAATGGAGAACTAGTCTCTCAAACAAAATCTGAAGAGAACCCGGAAAGGGTTTCTTGAATTATATAAAATGCACAAAGTGCATACTGCAACTCTATGGCTCAATCACGCCGTATCGTTGGAGATCTGCTGAAATATGGCTGATATAACAAGAAAATGGATGTAACTTCTCCTATTTATATTTCCTGGTGAAGGGTTTCTCCCCTCACTAAGAAACTAGCTCATAAACAGGGTTTCTCAACCCTCCACTACAACACCCTGCAAAATAATGCAGTTCCTCAAGGAGACCGTGTTGTGGCTGAAGGTAGTTTCTTGGCCCAATGTTGGATGGTGGAAATGAATCTCAGAATTTCTCTCATGAGTGGGCACTCAGAGTCCCCCAAGGTAGAGTTTGGGATTTCCACTTGGAAATACCCTTGTACTAAACATTACAACAAACTCTGCCAAATAGATGAAGCATGCAAGAAGTCATAGGATCCAAACATTAAAAATATTCTCTATGCCTCTCATGGCTGCCATCCCCTTCATTATATTCTTGGTGATATTCCTCACCCTTGGGCCCACTCATTTATGATGCGACTTCCCTGCAAAGACTCCTCCTCCAAAACTGCATTGTCCCGAGTGGCTCCACTCTCTCCTATGGCAACGCTATTTATTTGGTCAACCTTGACCCAGTCTACATGCATTGACCCCTTTCACACCAAATTTCACTTTATTCCAGGTAGATAAAATAATCCACATTCATACGAGAGGTGGTTTATTCCTACTAAATAGATTTAAGGGTCTCTTTACCCCACTTATTCATCTAAGCTATGATTAGAGGCAACATATAATATTCCAACTAGCTAAAATTTAATTGAGAATATTACTGTTAGTATGAATCCTTTGTCGAAGTGTACGAAAAAGGACCACTTTATCTACGCATAACTAATAGCCCTAAAAACAAAAGTAGCTGCCAATATCTTCATATCTGCGGTTAGTTAGACAAGAAAAGAGTTGCAAAACACCAAATCTATGCATGGAAAGACATTAAGCAGTAAAAACAAGGGTTTGCTCCATATACCAATAGACAAGACAAGAACAATTTTTGAAAGAATTTTTATATTAATCGGGCACCTGGGAGGAAAACAAGAAGGTGTATCCAATTCTCCTCAATGGGATGGGTTCTTGGAAGTCCTCAGCACTTCAGATCTAAGATTTATCTCTCTTGTTGATGTAGAAAACCCAATGCAAAGAAAGGAGCTCAATGGGAGCTCACACAACAAATGATGGAAAAGTGTGACCAAGTGTATAGATCCAGAGTGATCTAATAGGCAACAAAAGGTGAAGAATGGTAGGAAAAACCCTCCTATTTATAACAAAATATTGGGTCATTCTAGATCTTGGTGCATGGGTTAACCATATCTAGATCCACTTTTTATGGAATATTTTATTATATTTGTTGGAGGGAAAAGGTATTTGACTTGGGTCAAATCCCTTAATTTGTCAAAAATAAATAAATAAATGATTTATTTATCTTTTTAAGGAAGTGGTTAGAAGATAATCAAATAAATAGTGATTTATTTAATTATTTGTGGGTGATTTGGTCATATTTAACAAGGAATATTATCTAAATAAGTTTTAGATAATTATTCCTAGAAAATAATAAGATAAATAAAGGTTTATCTAATTAATTTCTTTGATTTTGGGTTAAACATGACTGGGAATAATAATTAAATTATGGTTTAATTAATTATTCCGTGAGAAAAATCAAACAAATATAGGTTTGTTTAATATTTCCTTTTGGGGTTTCCTGTTTTAACATAGTGAAAGCAATTTTACTTGGGGTAAAATTGGTCTTACATGGTGTACTTGGGTCCATCTAATGATAATAGGTTAGATGACCAAAAAATGATGCAACAGATTGCCCTCCAGCGTGCGAGTGTTAGGAGCAAATCGTATGACCGAAGTACGTTGTAAGAACTCAATCACTAGACAACAAAAGGGAAGTTAGAGAGAGAAATGCAAGGTAGATAGTGTGCTGAAGAACTAGACCCTGAGGAGACGAGACTCGCAGGTGCAACAAGTCTCTTTTTATGAGAGGGTACCTATGCTGAAGGCGGCGGGGGAGGCATACCTATGCCCGCCGAGACAAAGTACAAAAGAATAGTGTGTCCAATAAACAAGGGACCGAACCATAAAGTACAGCTGGCATAATCATGAGCCAGATAAAAATACAATGAGGAATCCCACATACATGCTGTGCCTGGGATAATAGCCAGGACTTGTACAATAATATCTAAGTACATGAGATACAAATACAACCCAAATGCCCCCTGTAAATGGGGAAGGGCTCACAAAATCTGACTGATACATGCAAGTCGAAGAGGCGCTGCAAGTGGCTACAGCCAACATCATCAAATATCTGGAGCTGCATCGAAGGCTGCAAAGAAAAGGTCATCCGGGCATGTGGGGGGCTACCTGCAAGGCCACCCCCTCATGAGGGTTGAGACATCTCACACACACCCGAGAATCATCAAGAGCTGCTACTGGATCACTGGACCATCAAGTATACGAATCTCGATCATGCTGAAAGGAGCTAGAGAAACAATCAAGTCAAAGGGAAATGAGAGATCCCTTGGCCTGATCCGAGGCACCGAACAAGAGTGGAAGCTGGAACCAAGGTACACCGCCCTCTAGACCTGGCTTCTGGAATGAATGAGCTGATGTCGACAGAAGGAGGTCCGCCATAGGTGAGGTAATGAGAGGCCCTCAACTAAGGCACGAGAGAAAAGAGTAGAGCGACGGACAGACTGACACTAATGATGATAGTGAAGTGGAAAGGACTGAGTAGCTAATGGACGACTTTCCTTGTTAGAGCATAAAGGGCATGAATGACATGGCAGCGACTGACACAATATCGTAAGGGATAGGGGACAGTGGGACTGAAGGTCATAATATGCGACACAAGAGAGAGACCAAGCAATGAAGGATGGAGGGCTATAGCGGGGTACAAAGGGACTCGGGATAGACTCCATGAATGCGATGATGAATCAACTTGGATGATCTAAACAAGGGCGACTCTATGGTGCTTCCACATAGTAAAAGGCCCAATGGGGGACCATAAAAACATGAGTCCAAGATGGGAGCTCATGACGAAAATTGACACGAACAAAGACAAGTAAGGAGGCAAAGTGGTGCCCCGAGTACAAGTGTCGTAAGTGAGGAAATTCGATTTTAATGAGAGGGGAAGTGACCCTTCTTGGACAAAATGTGTCCTGGTGAAGTATCAGATCAGGAAAAACTAATAGAAACCTATTTGAGGACTCGGTGAGAGCTTTCCAACGGTGCGGACGGTTTATCAAACGGGGCTACAGTGTGGTCGCAGCAGGCGAAAGAAGAAACAGGGGTTCTCTTTTAATAAGGCAGTTTTCCCTCCAAATTCAATCATTTGCTATTGTTGCTGTGGTGAACGTAGAGAGGAGAGAATGCCCTAAATCTTGCGGCGAGCATAGCGGACAAACCGACCGTTGGAATCGAGATTCGTCAGTTGCAGGTAAGAGGCCTAACCTTACTCTTTCATTTTGATGGATTGAAAGTTCAGTTTAGGGCCCAAAATCCCAGAAATAGACCCTCCATCATCTCTATGGCCGGGTCGCACTTTTTGGGCCAAAAAGTGTGACCTGGGACGCAGGTTTCAGGGCAAAAACTGTGACCTAGTCCTGAACTGGGAAGAAAACTGCGACCTGGGAGATGAGGGGGTTTTGGTGCTGTTTTATGGCTGGGAGATGGTTTTTGTGTTTGGTTATGGTATTCCCGATCTGTATGCTGATAAAGATGATGTTTTTGTGCAGGTATGGCAGATTTACGGGTTAACTGGAGAGAGAGAGACCTGGGTACATTACGGGCAGAGATCCAGGTGGATCAGGGTGTCCATCGTGTGTTGGCCAGGTTTGGGGTTCTAAAGTTTTTGGAGAACCCGTTGATGAGAGCAGGAGAGTCCTTGTTGGCCCGGATTATCAGTTATTGGGATCCAGAGCATGAGGTCTTTGTAGTGCAGGGGCAGAGGATCGAACTGACAGTCCAGGATGTATATTTCATGACGGGTCTCCCACCACTGGGGATGGTGGGGAACACGCAGCCAGTATTACCGCGGGGGTGGCATATCATGGAGTTTGTGGAACGACGTTGTCGACCGGGTCTCCAAGTCAAGGGGACTCGGATACCGATCGGGGATCTAGAGAGGCTAGAAACCCGTGCAGTGGCCGCAGATGTGCTGCGTATCCTGGGCAACCAGGCATTCAATCACATCACCGGGGGGCAGATGATGTTGGTAGAGAGTGTGTTGAGTGGGACCTACTATGGGTGGGCCTAAATGATGCTGGTGTCGTTAAAACGATAGTTATTGCTCTGCAAGCGGCAAGTGAACCACGATTGCTCATATGGGACTTTATTGTGCGCCTTCTTCTTTGAGAACATCTCGACCTTGCGGCCTCGTGTACAGCTTCCAGATGGGGGCCCGAGAAAGCCCGGGATGCGCCGGTGGGGGCGGCTACTGTGCAGAGGAGGAGGAGGGGCGGTCGGGCGAGTGTTTCGACCGGAGTTCTTTGCCCATTGGGATCAGATGCCGTTATAGATAGACGACTATCCCTATAGTGGGATGAGTTATTGTGGAGATCTGGACCTGCCACTTCCGCCTGGTCAAGTCTGGGGGCCCGATGGTAAGTGACAGATTGCTATTCTTGTATGGGAATGTTACAGTTTTTTGAATAGTAGTTAGGGTACTGATTCATGTACTGTTGGTATGCAGATATAGCACCGGTAAAACCGGCCAGATATATGGGACGATCGGCAGCAGCTGGAGCTGCAGGTCCGAGTGGGTCGAGAGCAGCGCAAAATGAGGATGCATCCGCCCTTCTGGAGGACATCCTCCGTAGATGTGAAAGGTTGCTGACCGGAGTATCAAAGCGCGGGTGGCAGGACTTAGACGACTAGTACATAGAGCCATGTATTGGTCTACCCTCGGAATGGCGAGGGGTCATGCGGCGCATGGCGATGGCCGGTCAGGGGATACGTGATCTACAGGCTGCAGGGGTAGAGCCGTTGGCTCGGGATCCGCCAGATAGTGATTAGGTGTGGGGCATGTGGTGCCCCCTAGTGTGTATGTAGGGGCAGTTGGTGCCCCCAGTTTTGATTTTTGTTGTAACATGCTATGGGCATGTCATATGTATCAGAGTAAATGGACTCTAAACACATGTTT
Organism: Pinus albicaulis; assembly: GCA_034641835.2. Classification (NCBI taxonomy): domain Eukaryota; kingdom Viridiplantae; phylum Streptophyta; class Pinopsida; order Pinales; family Pinaceae; genus Pinus; species Pinus albicaulis. The sequence continues at coordinate 106,866,035 of CM076583.1, forward strand.
TTTTGCGACACATAATATGGATATGCATCGTTTATAATAATTATGAATGTTATTGTCTTGAATGAAATGCATGTGATAAATGCCAATCTAGAACATGGTTTGCAATACTATCTACATAGTGATTCTGTTCTCGAGGTACATGGTTGAAAGTGATGGTTTCAAATGCACGTATCAAGAGTTTCACTCGTAAATAGCATCTAAATAGCACAGGGTTATGCACACGATAAACACCATTTAGTTGTAAAACAAGAAGCAGGGAACCTAAATGAACATGCAGATGGAGGATGCGATGAGAGAGGGCATCGGCTAAGAGACCACACACTGCATCATATTCGGCCTGATTGTTGGTGGCAGAACCAATGCAGACCCTGTCGGAGAGAACAAGGGCATGCAAGGGGGTGAAGATAGCCCAACTTGCCGAGGCGAGATTCCGGGAGTAACGACTGGCACCATCGGCGTAACCGATAAAGGGCGTGGACGGGGGGTCCTGTGGAATGGTGTTACAAGACAACAAATGAGGGGAGGAGAGGCAATGACGGTAGCGTGAGTGGACAGAAGACATCGGGCGGCAACTGTAGGAGGGAGTGCAAGGAGCGGGATGACTGTGACTCATATACAAACTGGAGGGTGGTATATGAGGGCTATCGGAAGTATGGTGAGGACTCGGGCTGCAGAGGTCAACAGAGACACGGGTGGAGTGATCTCGTGTATGGGTGTGGGTGGGTCAGTGGACACAATGTGGGGAGGATGGGGGGGTTAGGCTGCCTGGGTGTCTTGGCAGAGGAGGATAGGTAAAGAATGGTTACAGTAGACTCCGTCATCTGAACATCAGGGGGGGGAATGTCAATGGGAGCGGGGGGATCCTCAGGCTGACCTAAAGCATATTGCGCGAGGATGGGAGAGGCGGATTGATTTTTTTCAACCACATACTCTCGGACCACTTCTAAAGAGGCGTGGTAATGCATCAAGTGAGGACAATGGTGGGAGTAATGGCCATGAACGCCGCACAAAGCACAGGGTTTGTTGGTGCAGAGAGTCTTGGGGTTCTAGGTTGTGGACGAAGAAGGAATGGAGGCTTCAGGAACCGTAGACTCGGGGAACACGACTTTAACCATGGGTTGAATACGGGGCAACTCGGGGCAAGCATGGGTGGCATGACCGGTGACATCACACAAGGCACAAGGCTTTGCAGGGGGAGGGGGGGCTGGGTCAGTCGTGGTGGTCTTGTCTTTGGGTGCCCCCTTGCGGGCTTTGCCTTTCTCGGGAGTCACGCGACAAAGAGTGGGTTGTCCTATGGGAGGTGTCAGTACAAAGGGCAACAAGAGGGAAGCGGTAGGGGGGACCATTGACCTGGTAATATTTAGGGTTTGGGGTGACTAGGAGGGGTAGCGGCTGGAGGGTCAAGGTACCAGACAGGTATACCCAGGGTCAGGTTAGGGAGAGAGAGGTCACAGACGGACAATATACCGTGAGGGGAGCAAGGAAAGGACCGCCTGGAAGAATGGTAATGACCAGGAGGGACGGCTCCGAGATGGTTAAGGCTTGGGGGAACCGATCCAGGAGGATAAAGGGGTTCAGGGATACCAGCTGTAGGGGGAGGGCCAGAAGGAGGAGGTCCGGCTGGCTGAGATGAATGGCTAGGAGCGGGTTGTGGAGGGCGAGGGGGAGGTTGCTGACTAGCCGAGGCAGGCCGCTTATGGGCAGCCTGAGACGATTGCATCATGCAAACATTCGATAAGCTGGAATCAGTGATGGGAGGAGGAGGGAGGTTAGGAAAAGTTCTAAGCATGGAGGAATCTTTGTAAACGCCGGGGGAGACACTGGTCAAGGAATCGACGGTTTGTTTATTGGCTACAGAAGAGATGGTCGTCTCAGGGGAGGTCTGAGACTTTGGCTCATGATAAGTCAACTGGTCGATGGTGACTATCTTTCCATTGTGAGGAAAAGACATCTTGCGAAAAACCGCGGATGGGACAACAGACATGGCATAGGTGTAGCTTCGCCCCAATAGAATGTTGTAGTCTAGAGGGGCGTCAATGACTTCGACGTCAATGCAAACGGTCTTACCGGCGAGGGTGATAGGGCAATTGCAGAAAAGGCCAATGGGCTGGGAGCCGTGGCCTTCCCACACTCGAAGGGTGATCGTGGAAGGGGCCAGCTCAGAAGATCCGAGTTGCTTCCAAACCGAAGCGGAAATCACGCAAGTGGATGCCCCCTCATCAATTATGCACCGGGAAACATTGGCGTTCCGTATTTTGACTGGGATTTAGAAGGCGACGGAAGGAGGAAGAGGAGCATGGTACGATTGAGTGGCGTCGAAAAAAATCATTTGGTCATCAGCAAGATCTACAGTGCCCACGGTAGATAATAGAGCCTTCTTTTGGGAAGGGCACGACTGGAGGAGTTCCAGTGCGGAAATGGAAGTAGGGGATTGCACCAAATCATCTACTATACTATACGAATGAGCAGCTTGACCAGAAGCAGCGTTTCGACGTAGGGGCCCCTTAGGAATCTTGGTATGAACCTCAAATTTGGGTTGAGGGATATGTAAGGGGCCACTGGATGTCGAAAGAGGCTCTGTAGAACCTGAAGAAGGAGGCTCGGGGGCAGACTGAGCAAGAGGCTTGGGGTACTGGCGAGACCGAGTTTGAAGGTGAAGATCGACGGTCGGGGAAGGATCAGAGTGCATCATAAGGATCTGGTAATTAGAGGAACCAGAAAGGGAAGGGGGAGTGGCGACCTGGCTGTCAGGTGGTTGGGTAGCCACAAATCCTTGCTGAGAGAAAGGGTCGGTAAACACAGCCGGTTGGGTAGTGGCCACATTAGGAGGAGCATGAGGGGAGGCATGTTGTCCATGCAATGTGGCTTGAGACTCCCACATCTGCCGCATCTGGGGTAAGAGGGGACAATCGTGGGTGTAATGACCATAAACACCACAACACGAACAAGGCTTGTTTGTGCGAAGCGGCCTGTCTGGCTTGGGCTGAGTGCCCTGTTGCTGGTTGGCGGTGTTAGGGTCCACACCAGAATTGGGTCCACGGGTACCAGGAGCAGATTGGTTTTGATTTCCTCTTCACCTTCGTTGAGAAGAAGGGAGATTAGTCGCGCCCTGTTGTGCAAATACCTGCCCTGGAGGGGGTTGTAAGTGCTGTTGTGGGTTTGGAGGAGGCAAGGGAGATGGAAGCGCATACGCTGGAGGAGCTGGCACACCAGGCTGCGGATAAAGGTAATGGTTAGGTTGGGCAACATTGAGGTAAGCAGGAGGTTGGGCGAAAGGAGGAGGCATGCCATATCCTAGATACATGCTACCGGGAGGGGGAAGAGTGCTAGAGGTGCTGGCCCCTCCCTGAGGGAGACCATAGTCCACAGGAGGTTGAGCATATGGATGGGAAAGGGCTCCAACGATACCGTCGGCAGAATGAGATGCCCCTGGGGCGTTAGCGCCACCGGGGCTGGGGAGGTCAGGAAGAACGGTATAAACATAACCAGATTGAGCGTAGATCAGGTCATATTTCAAGGCTATTTGGAGGGCGGCTTCTTCGGTTTGAGGAAAATGGGAGGTGACATCCTTGCCGATGGGAGCTGGGAGGGTGTGAAGGAACCAGTCCATATAAACCCGATCTTCGAAGGGAGGGGCTCGACATAAGCTCCGTCTTCTTTGCCATTCCTGAACATGGGCGGAAAGGCGGGTTGAAGAGGATTGCTTGAAGGAAGTCAAGAGCTCCGTGCCAGTATCATATCGGAGAGGGAGCTGGAAATAAGACAAAAAGGCTTGGGCAACGGTCTCAAAGGTGGTATGGGAAGAGGTGGCCTGTTCAACATAGCATTTAGAAGCTTCGCTAGTAAGCGTGCATTGGAACAAACGAAGACGGATGGAGTCATCGGTAATGGAATTGGAAGAACACCACACGTGGAAAGATCGGACATGATTGGTTGGATCTTCTCCAGTTTGGCCTTCGAACTTAGGGATTTCGGAAGGGAGCTTGGTTGGCATAGCAGGCCAATTAGCATTGTGGCAGATAGGGTCATTGATCAACTGATTGAAATCAGGGAGGCTGAGGCCTACAATGTACGGCAGCACAGGGGTGGCCAGGGTAGTTCCTGTGGCGGTTCCGCTAGTAGTAGGGCCGGCATTAGGGCCGGGAGAACCGCTAGCGCTAGGCCCTGGACAAAACATAGTGAAGGTGACAGGGGGAGAACCAGGAGGAGAGGGAGGACCCGATGAATTAGGAGAGGAGTCGGAGTGCGGACTCGAAGGAGGACTGGCTCGACGACGGCGGGGCGGAGCAGGTCGATCAACCGGAAACTGAGGGTGAAGGCCAAGAAGTCTCCGGGAAAGGCACCTTGGGGGCGCAATGATGACAGGAAGAAGGAAACCGACAAGGGCAGAAAGGGACAGAATCAAGTAATGTCAAGGGCAGATGAGGTGCAGTGACAATTGATTTAGAGTCTTTGCCAGGTGGTGTTAACCAGGCGCTTCTTCACTTAGGGTCAGTGTGTGATGTGCGTTAATTTTAATTTTTAAACCCTTTTCGTTTTGAGAGCAAGAAAAAGTGTGCTGCGTAACTGAAAATAAATCTGCATAGAACAGTATATAACGCTGAAAGAACAGAACATTTAACAGCTAACCATGCATCCATCTAACCCAAAAAGGCGGGTCTCTCAAAACTACTCTAAAAGAGGGAAAACATCTAGTTAAAACACACGTAAAAAAGGGCCAATAGATCTAGGGTCAAAAGGGACAGGGATCGAAAGGATAAAGCTGCTGAAAAGAGGTGCAGATCACAGCCAAGAGACAGAGGCAAGGTGGCTGGAAAAAAGGAGGAAATCAGCAAAAAGCGGAGGGGCAAGGAGGAGGCCCTAAAAGTAGATCCAAACAAATCTTCAAGAGGTGATTTGAGAGGTAGAAGAGCTGATTTCAATGGATCTGAAAGGGAGGTAATAGATCTAGAAAAAGGAGGTTGAAGCTCTGAAAAACAGACGGATGAAACAACTAAAACTCTTCCACAAAAAGTGGAGGGTACTAAAGCCCTAGGGGGCTAGGTTCCCACTTAGATGAGTAAAAATAGATCATAACTTGGTCAAAGCGGGCTGAGACAGAGGCTGGAAGACCCTGACAGAAGCTGCAGCAAAACCCAGAAAAATTGCAGAAAAATCACTGAAAAAGTGGCAAGTCGCAGGTTCTGACCTGATTTCAGTGCAGGTCGCAGAAAACAGGCTGAAAAGTGCGACTTGGGGGTCCAGGTCCCAGGTTATGGGCCAAAAAGTGCGACCCCCCATTCCGGTTGTCTCGGCGGCAGATTTTCAGAAAAGTTGCCGTCTCAATTGCGGCTGGTGTCGCTTACCTGCACAATAGGGCCAAAAACACACGGAAGTTAAAAAATTTAATGTTTTAGGGTTTTATGTGAGAAAAACAACATGAAAATAGAAAAAATAAATAGCTGAAGAGAAACCCTAGGGTCTGAAGTAGCTGGATATGCAGGAATAGGAAAAACGACAGCGGTCGTAATTTAAAACCCGTGTGGAGTCGCCATTTGTTAGTATGAATCCTTTGTCGAAGTGTATGAAAAAGGACCACTTTAGCTACGCATAACTAATAGCCCTAACAACAAAAGTGGTTGCCAATATCTTCATATCTGCGGTTAGTTGAACATAAAAGAGCTGCAAAAACCAGATCTATGCATGGAAAGACATTAAGCAGAAAAAATAAGGGTTTGCTCCATATACCAATAGACAAGACAAGAACAATTTTTTGAAAGAATTTTTATATTAATCGGGCACCTAGGAGGAAAACAAGAAGGCGTATCCAATTCTCCTCAGTGGGATGGGTTCTTGGAAGTCCTCAGCACTTCAGATCTAAGATTTATCTCTCTTATTGATGTAGAAAACCCAATGCAAAGAAAGGAGCTCAATGGGAGCTCACACAACAAATGATGGAAAAGTGTGACCAAGTGTATAGACCCAGAGTGATCTAATAGGCAACAAAAGGTGAAGAATGGTAGGAAAAACCCTCCTATTTATAACAAAATATTGGGTCATTCTAGATCTTGGTGCATGGGTTAACCAGATCTAGATCCACTTTTTATGGAATATTTTATTATTATTTGTTGGAGGGAAAAGGTATTTGACTTGGGTCAAATCCCTTAATTTGTCAAAAATAAATAAATAAATGATTTATTTATCTTTTTAAGGAAGTGGTTAGAAGATAATCAAATAAATAGTGATTTATTTAATTATTTGTGGGTGATTTGGTCATATTTAACAAGGAATATTATCCAAATAAGGTTTAGATAATTATTCCTAGAAAATAATAAGATAAATAAAGGTTTATCTAATTAATTTCTTTGATTTTGGGTTAAACATGACTGGGAATAATAATTAAATTATGGTTTAATTAATTATTCCGTGAGGAAAATCAAACAAATATAGGTTTGTTTAATATTTCCTTTTGGGGTTTCCTGTTTTAACATAGTGAAAGCAATTTTACTTGGGGTAAAATTGGTCTTACATGGTGTACTTGGGTCCATCTAATGATAATAGGTTAGATGACCAAAAAATGGTGTAACAATTACATCCCCATACTCCTCCATGACCTTTCCCATTTGTTGTTGTCCTACGGAGGAGCCTTATATGGAGGTTGTGGCCACAACATTCTTCTTGTCGTGGGGGCGGATCATCAGGAAAACAAATTTCTCGGTTTTGGAAATAAGCTTACTGCATTGTTTTGTAGTAACCAAAGAGATAGCGGTAGGTGGTGGTACCGTTTGTATCTTGTACAAATTATTGACCAAAGTAATAGTAACAATGTGAGGCTGTGACTCATATAGAACATATCGCTTCCACAAGTATGGTTGGAATAATAATACATTACAAACATCAAGAGGAGAAATGTCACATAATACCTCATCCATCAGGGGCTTGATGTTGTAGGGAAGGCGACATTGCTAGCTGATGTGAAGATCCCGTCCATGGTGAAGCCACCCAATGGTGTATGGTTGTGGGTGTGCTATGATTTCCAAGCCTAATCACTTCATGACCTCTACTGAAATGGGGTTATTTTGGCTACCACTGTCGACAATGAACTATTGCGAAGAACCCTTTACCCACATTTGAGAGTAGAAGAGATGCTCTTCCTCCTCTCGATCTTTTGGTTCCTCCTTCTAGATCTTTGCAATGGCACCGGTGGCTTTGGGCTCCGCATCAATAATCTTCTTCCCTTTGACATTCCCCTTGTTAGGTTATGATTCAGAGTCAAAGCATACATCTACTTCAAAAGCCCTCATCTTGGCCACCAATGACTCCTTGGCCTGACACTCACTTGTGTTGTGGGTGGAGCTCTTATGGAACTCACGCCACTTTCCCATGTTTTTATTTCTCTTCACGGTATTTTTCTTTTCTTGTGCCTTTGGTAGGTTTTCTTGGGCCTCCATGCCTTGCCTTTGTCCTTTTTTCTGTAGTTTGGGGGCACCTTTGCCTTGATTTTGATTCGCAGATACAAGGTCTTGCTTCTTCTGTTTGAGTTTCTGCTCAATCTTGGTAGCATACCAGTATTCCATACCAAGCGAGGAGATGTTGAGGAACTCCATTTCCTCCTGAATGTATCTATGGATACAAATGCGGTACTTTAGCACCAAATGTTTCACTGAATATTTGATACCCAACTTTGTGCGCAGGGTATGGAACATATTCGTCAACTCATGCACATCTTGATCCTTTTGTTGCCGCAGCGTAGTCCATTGTATGTACTTGTCATCATAGCTCCCCATGGGATATTATTGTTCCATGATGGCATCTCAGAAATAATTCCAAGTGGGTATGCCCGAGAGCATAGAGGGTTTTGTCTTGTCCTTTTTCTCACAGTAGGTTTCCTACTAGTCCTTGACATGGGGGGTAGCTTTGAGGAGTGAAAAAATAATCTTCTCCCGGTCGGAAAAGTCATGAACCAAAAAATATCCTTCTAAAAGATTCAACCATATATCTATGACATTTGCATCTATTTGGCCCGCAAATATGAGAATGCCAAAGTTTACTTGTACCTTAAACATTGTCGCGCCTCCAGAGTGGCTGCTGGATGCAGATGTGCCATGAGTGGGCCGCGGTTGAAAAATCTGGGAAAATTTAACCATCATCGCATTCCTTTGTTTTTAGATGGCCTCCTCGAGCAATATTTTGATAGGCTCTCCTGCTCCCTCATCTTTTTTTTCAACCCCATGGGCGGTCGTTGGGGTTTGAAAGGTTGATCTTGTAAAGGTTCAACTAGATCGAGCCCTAACTCCTTATACCCTAACCTCATTGGGGACATGCAATGAAGGATCAAGAAAGAGCAGATCGATCTGACACGAATGATCCATATTTATGTAGGAACACAACAGAATACACATATAATGATAAATACAAATATGCAGTGGAAATAGCACTTCATTTCCTTAATATCAAAGAACTGAAATTTACTTATAGACAAAATGGAAATAAATTAGCTAGGGCGCTGGTAGCTTAACTCTGAGAAGAGATGTGGTGGTTATAGGGCTCTGAAATATGTTACAATGAGGCTCAAGGGCCTATTTATTATTGAGAAACAATGGAAAACCCTAAACACCCAAAAACCTAACCCTAGGAGATGAAGCACCAAAACTATGGGCCCCGTTTGGGTAAATTGGTACATCAACTTCCCAGGGACGTAACTTTGGCATATGATCTCCGTTTGACACGCTCAATACCTCGTTAAAAAATCTATCCAACGAATATAACTTTTGAGCTTGAATAATTTGGATATGGACCCATGTTTCTCCTACCTTTCCCAAAAAACGTCGTTTATGGCCTCAAAATGGCACTAGAAGTTCAAGACACGAAAAACTGCTAAAAATAGTAAACTCTGCTATAATTAAGGAAACTAAAAAAATGAAAGAGACAATGATGGGGCCCCAAGTGCAATAGGTGGGTGGACACCAATATCCACCTAGATCATTTCTCTCACCTTAGGAATCAATGGTCCCCATTGCATTGAGCTTCTCCATGAGATGAGGAAACTTCTATTGAAATTAGTCCCTGGTGAACCACTTGCCTTGGTGTAGGAGTTGGATAGATTTTACAACCCGATATAGTTGGATATTATCATGACAAGTGTTATCTATTTTCATGTCCATGATACAATATATGGTGGCCTATTCCATGTAGTCTGGGTTTAACTCTCTTGGTGTGAGTGGTTCTGCAAGGTTAGAGGTGTCCGATAGAGGTGGGAAGTAGGGTTGAAGGCAGTCCACATTGAATATTGGGTGCATACCAAGGAATTGTGGAATAATGAGCTCAAAGGAATTGTTCCTTGTAGCCTTGGTGAAGGTATAAAACCCATATCAGAGCGGGCGAAGCTTGCAGTGAGGTCCAGTGAGGAAATCCTACAAATGTAGCCACACTTTGTCGCCCACGTTGAAGTTGTGTGGCAACTGATATTAATCATGTCATTACTTGTACTTTGCATTGTCTCAATCAAAAATTTCATGAACCTATTTGCGGATGTGCTAAATGTGCTCGATGAAGTTGTTCAATTTGTCAACTTCAGACTAGAAATGAGATGAATTGGCCTTAGCAGCCGCAAATAGCATGGCTACGTCAATGGGACATAGTGGTTGGAATCCAAAGGCCACCTAAAAGGGGTTGTGGCTAGTGGAGGTATGGAGAGCCCAATTATAACTCTGTTGTACATAGGGGAGGCCCTCATCCGTTATGCCTGGATGATTTGAATTGTACATGCGCAGAATGTGTACAATGACGACCTCTGTCTGGCCATCAGTTTGGGGATTGAAAGCTATGGACTTGGTGAGCTTTGTGTCCTGCATTGAGCAGAGGCTGGAACAAAATATGTTGAGGAACCTGTTGTCATAATCTGAGATGATAGACTGTGAGATCCGAAAGTGCACCCACACTCATTTAAAGAAAATTTTAGTAGTGGCTTCTGCTGTGATATTCTTCTTGTAGGCCACCATAATGGCCATCTTCGAGAATCTTTCGAAGACCATGAAAACACAATTGTTTCCATGCTTAGTAGAAGTAAGGTTTGACATGTAATCCATGGACATGGATTTCCAAGGTTAACTAGGGGTAGGTAGCGGAGTATAGAGGCCTTGCTTCTCGATGGCTGGTTTGGAAATGATGCAAGCAGTGCAGGTTCTGATGTACTTTCCGACATCTTGTCGAAGTTTTAGCCAATAGAAATACTTTTTCAGTACTGCCACTATTTTTGAAACCTTGAAATTCCCAACGACTCGTTTGTAGTGTGCTTCCCAAATCATCATGGCATGCTCGCTTGAAAGAACACAAAGGTGTCCTAGGTGACATAGTAGTGCATACTGGAGGCGAAAATCTGGAACTTGCTTACCCTCCAAGAGTGTCTTGTATGTGTGGCCGAATTCTAGATTGCTCTTGTAGAGAAGCATTTAATTAGAAGTATAGTGCTCACAAGAATTGAGAACGGTGGTTAGTGCCATGATCGGTGGTCGGCTAAGATAGTATGAAACATTATTGGTATTACAAATCTTGTACTTGATGTTCAAATGAAATTGTTGCAGATATGTGGATCACTTCTGATGGAGATCATTTTGCAACATACCTTGTTTCTGTATGAACTACATGGGTCAGTGTTCTGTGTGGATGATTATTTCCTTCCCCAAAATTTAATGCTTCCATTGTCAACAAGCCTTCACAATGGAATACATTTATTTTTCATAAGTGGGATACTTGTGGACTGTGTCAGACAATGCCTCACTGTGATATGCCACTGGATGCCCCTGTTGAGTAAGAAATACCCCAATATCATAGTTAGAGGCATCTGTCTTGATCTCAAATGGTTGTTGGAAGTCTGGTAACGGGAGAACTAGGTTAGAACATAGATGATGTTTCAATTCTACGAACACCTTCTGTTAAGATTCTGACCAAAATAATTTTTCTTTCGCTCCTCCCTTGGTGACTTGACTCAAGGACCAAGTGATATGAGATAATCCCAACACGAACCTGTGGCATAAATTAGCAAGACCCAGAATATTGTGACGATCTCTTAGAGTGGTTGTGGCTAGCTAATCCCAAGTTACTTGGATCTTGGTTGGATCCACATGCACGACCCTTTTATCAATAATGTATCCTAGATAATGAACCTGGGTCATGCCAAGAGTGCACTTCTCCAAATTGGCACACAACTTGTGTTGCCACAGTGTTTGGAGAATCCATCAGATGTTTTGGAGGTGCTCTTCCCAAGTCTGGTTGAGGATCAGAATGTAATGCAAGAACACCACTACAAATGAGTTGGTGAATGGCCATAAGATGTCGTCCATCAACCTCATGAAGGTTGTGGGAGCATTCTTCAATCCGAAAGGCATGACCAACCATTTGAAAAGTCCCTCCTTGGATTTTAGGGTAGTCTTCCACACATCGGAGGGTTTGATTGATACCTAGTGATACTTAGACTTCAAGTCAATCTTGCTGAAATATTCTGCCCCCTTGAGTCGGTCCAGAAGGTCATCAATCCGTGGGATCAGGTACCTGTTCCAGATAGTGATCTTGTTCAGCACCCGATAGTCAATACAGAGTCTCCAAGTCCTATCCTTCTTATGTACCAACATGGTCGGCCTCCCATAGGGCGATGAACTACGCCGAATGTGAAATTCCTGCAGCAGCTCCTAAATCTCCCTCTTGATTTCATCATTCTCTAGAATAGAGCGCTGATAGACCGATCCATTGGGTAGCAACATAGCTGGGGTCAGATCAATGGGGTGCTTGACCTGACAGTGCAAAGCCACCCCTTTGGGTGAGGTGAATATGTCCCCATACTCCTCCACGACCTTGTACATTTGTTGTTGTCATGGGGAGGAGCCCTATCTGGAGGTCATGGCCAAAATCTTCTTCTTGCGCTGGGGTTTTATCATTAGGAAAACAAATTTCCCGGTTTTGGAAATAATCTTACTACATTGTTTTGCAGTAACCAAAGAGATAAAAATAGGCGATGGTACCTCTAGTATCCTATACAACTTATTTCCCACAATAACAATAACATCGCGAGGCCGTGACCTATACACAACATGTAACTTCCACAAGTATGGTTGGCCTAATAATACATCAGAAACATCAAGAGGATCAATGTCACATAATACCTCATCCATGAAGGGCCTGATGTTGTAGGGAAGGTGACACTACTGGTTGAAGGGGAGATCCCGTCCTTGGTGAAGTCACCCGATGGTGTATGGCTATGGCTGTGCTCTAGTGGGAAAGCCCAACTGCTTCATGACCTCTATTGAAAAGAGGTTATTTTGGTTCCCACTATTGACAAAGAACTATACCAGGGAACCCTTTACCGACATATAGGAGTGTAAGAGACACTCCTTCTCCTTTGGATATTCTGGTTCCTCCTTATGGATCTTCTTGTTCCTCCTTCTGGATATTCACAGTGGCAATAGTGGTTGTTATCACCAAATTGAGTTCCTGTTGGGCTACTTTAATGGTCAACTTGGAGTAACTATTTCAAATTAACTTGTAACTAGAAATTAGCCTTTCCCATCTGAGAGGGCTCTCTTAGAAGGATAAAGGATATTCAATGAATAACTTGAAAGAAGATGGTTAACTCTAAATTGGATTTAATGTAATGTCTTTGTATAGGTGAAAATGTAAACAAGTAACTACCATTGGGAATGGATTCATTATGAAGATTAAGTCACACGTCAACTTATCTCATGGAAGTTGAGGCAATTGTATTCTTATTAAACCATAAATTAAGGATATAACAACAAGCTATATGCATACAGGAATTTGGCACCATGAATTCCCGGTGATTATAGATAAGCAAACTAATAAAACATGATAAAATAGCAGAGTAGGTGTATAAAGGAAGTTGGAGCATGTAATCATGAATTCAAAGTGATTATACAACTATAACATTGGAGAGAAAATAAAGTACTGATAGAAGAAGCATACATCATAATACAAATAATAATCTTAGGTTTGAAATAGGTTTCTGCAACTATATATTACTGATAGACAGAGATTACAATGGTGGTAGTGTCAAGTAACCATATCCCAACCCTTTCTAACTCTAAAAACTCATTTATAGAGTGATAACTCATACAAATGATTTTCCACCTTTCTCACCTCTAATTCCTAACTCAGAGACTTATTTCAAATATGATTCCATCACTTGGAGACTTCCTAGGGATATTTCTATTTTGTAGAGTTTGAATACAAAAAGGACTCTTCTTTCATTAATAGTTCAAAAAATCAATTTAATAACCCTTATAAACTGTAACCAACTAATTTTCGGAATGTACTAGAGTGATGATGTGTCATTATGCCATGTGGACGCTGAGTTGGACCTCCTCCAAGTCGAATTTTACAATTTTTTCACAAATTTGGTTAGTGAAAATTCTGAAAAATAGGCTTCAAATATGAGTGTATAATTTCCAAACCTAGATGTATTTGCTGAAAATGAGAGAGGTTTTTGTATATAGGCTTGTGATGAAGAAAAAATATTTCATATTTCCAAAATCATTTTTCATTTGGTCAGAAATAAAACTTGAAGTTGACTACTAAAATAGTCATGTACAGAAAATTTCGTAGTGCTTATTTCGTAGAAAACTCCAAAATCCACCTTTTGCATAACCTTTTCCCTTTATGACTATTGGAGAATCTTCCTTGGGGCTAATGATCTAAACAAAAAAAAATTCCCTCCTTATTTCTCCATAAAATGGAATTTAAGGACAAAAAGCATTCTTCAGAAATTTCGTAGCGTTTTTTGGCCTTTAAGCCTGGAACTCGCTATGAAACTATTTGATTATGGAGAAAATTAAAAATTATCCCTTTTTCATCAAAATTTCACATGTAGGTATAAAAATTGATATGATGAAATATGATAAGGAAAACTTGGTTCAAAATGCCTCTTACCCTCGTCAAAAAGCATAATTTTCACCTTTAGCAAGTTAAGTTACCAGAAAAATGACTCTTTTTTTTTGAAAAAAATAGGGTTCAGAGATGAGCCCCTATATCCCTATCCTTGATAGTTGTTGAAAAATGGGAGAATTTTTTTCTAAATCCGAATGTTTTTAATAAAAATCTCTCTTGGTTTTTGAAAACCATCTCCAGCTCTCCAGAATCTGCATTCGAAAAACATGTATAAAATAGGAAAATTATGCATTCTGAAAATAGAGTCGCAATACACCTTTGAATCTCCCAATTCGTAGCACCTTTGAGAAAAGAGAAAGGGATTAATATTATTTGATATGTGCTTGACAATAAGCTCTCTCAGTTTCTTAGAATTCTTCTCTGTTTTCCCTGAAAATTCCCTTGAAATTGACTGCTCAAAAAGTCAAAAAGGAAAGAAATCCTCAAATTTGCTATGAAATTGTCAGTGAGTTTCATAGCGAAATCTTCCTATTTTGTAATGTATTCGCTACAAAACTGTGAAAAACTAGACAAGTGGCTCTTTTTTAAAATTTGATGACTATGCAAGTGAATCCAAGGTGGATTAGTGTGGATATGAGCCTAATGACAAGACTAATGAAGTGTCTATGACCTATAATAAACATGATTAAGTGAATTTCTCATCAAATGAATGATCTAACTTAATGAGACAAGGTGAAGCTTATGATGACCCTATCAAAAAAAAAAAAAAATTAAAAATTGAGAGTGATAATAGTGGCATTGGGCCTCGCATCAATAATATGCTTCCCTTTGTCATTCGCCTTTTTGGGTTATGATTAAGAGTTGGAGCATGCATCTAATTCAGAAGCCCTCATCTTGGCCACCGGCGACTGCTTGGCCTGACACTCACTTGTGTTGTGAGTGGAGCTCTGATGGAACTCACGGCACTTTCCCGTGTCCTTCATTGGCTTCGCAGTGTTTTTCTTTGCTTTCGGCTTTGGTAGGTTATCTTGGGCCGCCATGCCTTGGATTTTTTATTTTTTATGTGTTTTGGGGGCACCTTTCCATTGGTTTTGATTCATATATCCCAAGTCTCACTTCTTCTATTTGAATTTCTGCTCAATATTGGCAGCATGCCTGTATGCTGTACCAAGCGAGGAGATGTCAAGGAACTCCATTTCCTCTTAAATGTATATGTGCAGACATCTGCGGTACTTTAGGGCCAAATGTTTCTCTGAATATTTGATACCCAACTTTGTGTGAAGGGTATGGAAAAAATTCATCAACTCATGAGCATCTTGATCCTTTGTTTCCAAAGCGTAGTCCATTGTATGTACTTGTCCTCATTGCTCCCAAGGGGATAGTATTGTTCCTTGATGGTGTCTTAGAAATAATTACAAGTGGTTATGACTTAGAACAGAGAGGGTTCCATGCTGTCCTTTTTCTCACATTAGGTTTCCCACCAATCCTTAACATGGGGGGTAGCTTTGAGGAGTGCAAAAATAATCTTCTCCTGGTCAGAAAAGTCATGAACCGAGAAATATCCTTCTAATAGATTCAACCATCTATATACAACATTTTCATCTATTTGGCCCTCAAATATGGGAATGTAAAATTTTACTTGTACCTTAAAGGGAGTTGCGCCTCCAGAGTGGTTATTGGATGCAGATACGCCACTAGAAAATTTGGCGGAAATTTCGACGGTCAATTCGTCGCTATTCCGACACATACTCGTCGCAAGAGCGACAGTTCGAGCGAGGGAAAAACGTGGTTTATCATACTGCCGCAGTTCCGACGCAATTAGAGAGTGTCGCACTATCGACACCTTTCCCGTCGCTTCCAAACAAGCATCACTCTTCTGATGTTTCCCAATCCGTCACACTTTTGACCTTTGTAAACTGTCCCACTTCCGACGAAATGTGGTCCAACGTTTTGAACGTCGCTCTTCTGGCGTCTGTAAACTGTCCCAAGTCCGACGCAATGTGGTCTGACGTTTTGGATGTCGCTCTTCCGACGGTTGTAAACTGTCGCAATTCCGACGAAATGTGGTCTGACGTTTTGGACGTCGCTCTTTCGATGTTTGTAAGCTGTTGCAATTCCGAAGAAACGTGGTCCGACGTTTTTCTACTGTCGCTCTTCCGACGTTTCTAATCTGTCGCAAGTCCGACGCTTACAAGGCGTCGGTACAGTGACGGAAGGTTCAATTTAAAAAAAAAATGAAACTTTAAAAGAGGAAAAACACTATTTTGAATATATTATATGAAGTAAAACAGTCCATGAAGTCATTACATTTTCACATCTGAAGATGGGAACCCAAATATCCATCAAGAAAAGTGGAAGTCCTACCCCAGACAATGATAGAAAAATACCCCATGTCACATACAGGGACATGATATAAAACCCAGTAATGGTCCACATGGAGATTATCGACAATCTGAGAAAGCATCCAAATATGCTCGAGGCATCTATAAGAAAGTGAAATAGCAGTATGTAGAATAGTAAAACAACAGATAGAGTACCGACGTCCATTTTTCCAAATACAAATTAAAGTACCCAAAATCCTTGAACAGATAAAAACGCTAATCATGTGAGGAGTGTGATATGTCCCAAATATAAAAATACCATGAGACCATATCAATAAACCAGCAACATAGACCAGCATCGCTAGTTTTGAAGGCAGAGTGATAAACATTAATCATTTTTTTTTCACAAGAGAAAAAACACTGCTTTGAATATATTATATGAAGTAAAACATTCCATGAAGTCATTACATTTTCACATCTGAAGATTGGAACCCAAATATCCATCCAGAAAAGTGGAAGTCCCACCCCAGACAGTGATAGAAAAATACCCCATGTCACATACAGGGACTTGATATAAAACCCAGTAACGGTCCACATGGAAATTATCGACAATCTGAGAAAGCATCCAAATATGCCCGAGGCATCTATAAGAAAGTGAAATAGCAGTATGTAGAATAGTAAAGCAACAGATAGAGTACCGACGTCCATTGTTCCAAATACAAATTATAGTACCCAAAATCCTTGAACAGAGAAAAACGCTAATCATGTGAGGAGTGTGATATGTCCAAAATATAAAAAGACCATGAGACCATATCAATAAACCAACAACATAGACCAGCATCTCTAGTTTTGAAGGCATAATGATAAACATTAATCATTTTTTTTTCACAAGAGAAAAAATGTTGTTTTGAATATATTATATGAAGTAAAACAGTCCATGAAGTCATTACATTTTCACATCTGAAGATTGGAACCCAAATATCCATCAAAAAAAGTGGAAGTCCCACCGCAGACAATGATAGAAAAATACCCCATGTCACATACAGGGACATGATATTATCTATGTTGATTATTTCGTTTCACTGATACTCTTTAACTGCTCTGATACTCTTTGACCTTTTTTCATCCTTTTATCCTTTTTATCATGATATACTGTGGTAAATAGGAAAAATTTTATGTAAGGATAATTTTTTACAAAATTTCCATCATTTCTTCCCACCATTGAACTTCTGGCACTCTGGTCCTTCGCAACTTTCTTAGTGTTTCATCAGCCTCAGTATATCTGAAGAAATTAGGCTGATTTGGGAACAAATGATTTACTTCATGCTCAAGATAAAATACATTCTCCAATCTGTCATGAAGGTTTTTCCCTGTAGGCAATGCTATTGTTGATGAACTGGTTGAAGAACTAGCTTGATTATCGGCATATTTGTCCTATTTTTCAACATAACTATCAAGGGCCATTAGCTTATCTTCTGCAACTATAGGACTGGGCAATCCTCTATTTAACAAAATATTCAATCTTTCTCTGAAGGCAATGATTTCTTCTTGCATATCTGAGCACCTTCGTTCTAACTTCTGTACTAGAGTTCTTTTAGTAAAAACTCTCTTTATTTCCAGAATTGTTTCGGTCCTGTCCTGAATGCCAATTTCTGCAAGTTGATTCTTAGTCTGAGTATTCAAAAAATTTATAAGACTATTGGCCTCTTCTAGCATATTTCCCAACTCTTGTCCTGATCTCTCAATCTCATCCAGAGCCAATTTAACTAAGTTATTATGTTCATCCATTATTTGAATTGAGGACCAAACATCCTTTATTGATTGAATGATATTATCCCAAAGAATTTCATTTATTTCTTTTAAAGGTTTCTCCAATGTGAGATCCTTTTCCAATGCTTTGACTGTTTTTTCTAATTTGTTCACTTCTCTTGTTTTATCAGCAACACTCATTTTTGAAAGATCATATTTATGTTCTAGAGTGCCCAATTGTTCCTTTTTTTTGTGAAGCTCTATGGCCTGAAGTTTCATATCTTTCATTGACTTTGTTAATTCATCAGTGTTCAAATTTGCAGTGTTGCTCTGTGACAATTCTGCTGGCTGACCTGTTGTTGCTGTACCTGTCACTACTCCTGCTGTAGATACTTGAATATTTGCCTGCTTATCTTTTAATGCATTCTCAAGCTCTTTTTTAGTTGCAGTAAGTCGCTCATTCAATTTTAAGAGAAAATCCATTAGTTCTTCCTCAGAATTTTGTTTGATGATTTCTGCAGTCTGTGGATGTCTTGAGGCCGGTAACTTTAATTGTTTTTTCAGAGCTGCAATATCATCATCTTTTCTCTTGATCAAAGCTTCAATACCCTTCACATCTTTAGGATTATGACCCAAACCAATGATTATTTCCTCTAAAGTTTTGATTCCATTATCCTTAGCCTGGGAGGAGGCTTTTTCAAGCTGCAACTATGTATTAGTATTATCCAAAGAATCCTGCAACTTATGGGTCATCATTGATTTATCCATCAGAGTAGAATAAATCATCTCACCTGTTTGCTTGTGTAGCTCAATTTGATCTAAAGGATGGATATCCTTTGCTAAGACTTCAAAATTAGTCCTAACGTAATCTGCAGATGTCTGAGGCTGCTGCACCTTGGGCTTGAAATGGCTCATTAACATCTTACCCTGTTGGATGTCATAAGCTGACATCAATCTTTATTGATTTTTCGGAGCCATCTTCAAATATTTGCTGTACACTTGAAGTCTAAGTGGATCGTTCCTGGCCTTTATATTGATGAATGTTCTTTTGATGTCCCAGGCAGTTTTTATTGGAGGTTTGAAAGAAGATATTTATGCACTTTGTTGCCTCTGTATTTCCTGTTTTTGAAAATTAGTGGATGTCCCACTACCTATACCTGTTTGCTGACTGTCTTCTCTTCCCTGGCTGTCAGGGATTTCCTGAAATGATTCATCTTCTAGAAGGGGAGTTAATTTCTGCCTTTTAACATCTTGATGTTCAGAAGAGCCACCAATAGGAGTAGTTGTTTCAGCCTCTATCTTTTTTCCCTTTTCTATATTCAGAGGAGTTTGTAAAATAGAAATTTCTGGCTCACTAATCTGAGTAGGAGGAATTTTTCCTTGACCTTGTTCTTCAGAAGTCTCTGGTTGCTCTGTCATTATGAATTTTTCAATTATTTGTATATTAGGCTCCTTTTCTTTTCCTTTAGATTCTACTGCTACTGTACTAATCTCCTGCAAATTTTGTTGTAAAGTCCTGGCTGAAGAAGATCCCTGCACCTGTCCAAAAGATTCTAGGTCAAGTATCTTTTCAAGATCTTTCATTACATTTTCAACATTGACCTCCTCACTATCTTTTTCAACCAATGTCCCTTCTGTCCATTCATCCATATTAGCATATTGTT
Organism: Pinus albicaulis; assembly: GCA_034641835.2. Taxonomy (NCBI): domain Eukaryota; kingdom Viridiplantae; phylum Streptophyta; class Pinopsida; order Pinales; family Pinaceae; genus Pinus; species Pinus albicaulis. Next base: position 106,885,644 of record CM076583.1, read on the forward strand.
CTATTTCTGGGATTCTTTGATGGATGTATGGTGACAGTTTATTTTTCATTCTTCTATCACAGATAAAGTTGTTTGGATCATAAGGCACCTAGTAGAAACTCTTTTGTAGTCTGAGATGGTATTCTAAAATCATTTCGGCTTCCTTTGCAGCTTCCCTAGATTTAAAAAAGAAGGGACCTAATTGGCTCTTGATCCTGAGTTGAGCCTTTTTCTTTGCATTGCAAAAATGAATTATATCTGAATTATTCATCTGCATGAAATATTCTAATGCAAAGAGTCTCATTGGGACATACTTGGGCAGTTTGAATGGGTATAATTCACATCCATATATCCTGATCTCTGTGTACTTTTTATATAGGTACCAGTCACCTATCTTGTACTGCTTTGAGAGCTGAAGGATTTTCTTGATTTTATTGTTAATTCTAGGAGGAGAGACTCTTGTCAACAAGGTAGTTGTAGGATGAACAAAAAGGTCGACAAACTCATTATAGGAATAAGGAGAATCAGAGGATTTGTGAGTAATGGTAGACCAAAAGATGACTGACCTAGGATTCCCTTTGGCATCAAGTTTCTTAACATAAAAAGGGAAATTTTGTGACTGAAAGTAAATCATGAGATGATATATGACAGAAGAATACTTGAATACTCTCTCATTCTCAAATCTCATGAACTGATCATGGATTTTGTCAGCAATATAAGATGCAAAATTGTACTTGACAGCAGGAGGCTGTCCAGGGATAAAAATGGATAACAATACTAGGGTTAAATCATCAACATACTCACTAGTATTGAAGCCCATTATGGAAGATATTATGTTTAAAATAACTCTACCCTCATCAATAAAGAAAGTATAACCATAAGGGGGAGGGTTTTTAGGCTGATGCTCTGGTAACATGAAGGTTTGGCATAGGTGGTTTACCTCTTCATGGGATAACTTAGTAGATTTCTCAAGTAATTCAACCATGGATAGGGGAGTGAGAGCTTGACCAGGTTGGAATTGTAGCATCTAATTTATGGACTAAGAAGTTATTGGGAAAAGGACATTTTGACTTGGGGATAAAACTGCTCATTGGTTGGGATCATAATTTGCGTAGCAATAATGGATTAACTGAGGAAAAATATGGACTGAGGGGAGAAAGTACATAGGAATATTTGATTCCCAAAGTCTAAAGATGTCAGAACCATTCAAATAATTGTCTCTGCAGCGACAAAATACTCGAAGAGCATTCTCACTAAGAAGCAAGTCCTTAATATGAAAATCCATATCGGCTAAAGGCAAATAATCCAAGTCCTTATGAGGGGCATTCATGGGCACGACATTCAGAGCTACAAGAACTTCCATTTCTGGTTCTTGTGGATTCATAAATGGAATTTCGGGGTTTTTGTGGAAAAGGGGCACAATTACCAGTTTTGCAAATATAATTGCAGTTCTGGGAACGAAAAAGACCAAACTGAACTTCTTTTCAGACCTTAGTGCATAATTAAAACTAAAACCAGGATTTTTTACAGAGTTTAGTGGGGAATTGGAATAAATACCTGTTTACGGGAAATGAAACGTATTTAAACAGGCGCTGGTTATGACAGAAGAACCCTGAAATACTTGGCTTCAATTCTCTTCAGCAAGGTAACGGTCAGCAAGCGTTAACAGTTGGTTTTTGAATATTGTTGCATGGAAGACTGGCTAGCGCACGGACCAGTGAAAATGACGTAGACGCAATTTTTTTTATTTACAAAGTCAAAAGGGTGGCGGGTTTTGATTGATGATTGGGCCACTCGCGTAGTGGAAATCCGGACCCGAAAAAGATTAGGGTGAATTTGATAAGAAATTTGCGTCACAGCTCTCCCTCTGTACGCCAGCCCAATTTCAGACCCGAAAAAGATTAGGGCGGAATTCATTTGGTTTTCGCGTCACAAAATTGGCTGACGTCAGCAGGCTATTTTGGAATGTGAATTTGGTTTGAATTATGGTTTATCGCCGTTTGAAGTCCAGCAGGCTCGACTTAAGAACAATTTTGTTTGATCCCATCTTATAAAATTTGTGTTGGTTTTCTTTGATAATACACATATTTATAATAAATCATGGGAATACCACACTAAACATGTAGAAAAGTTATATAAATTATTGAGAACAATCATTTTTAACTAAAAATATCCAAATGTGCTTTTGGGAAATAAGAATTTGAGTATTTGGTTCATATTGTTTTAAAGGAAGGAGTGAATTTGGAGCCTCAAAAGATGCAAGCTATTACAAAATGACCTATTCCTAAGAAAATCAAGGTTCTTAGAAGATTTTTTAGACTTACATGATATTATTGATCATTTGTTAAGAATTATGCATGCATTTCAAGTCCACTCACATATCTCTTCAAGAAAATATCATTTATATGGAATGATGAGGCTACTTTGGCATTCTCTCTTTTAATGGATGCCATGTCTTCTACACCAACATCGGTTGCACCTACTTTTGGTAAAACATTCATAGTAGAGTGTGAGGCACTAAGACAAGGAATTTACGTAACATTAACACAATAAGGGATATCATTGGCTTTTAAAAGCAAGGAATTCAAAGAAAATATTTGGTGAAATCTACGTATGAAAAACAAATGGAAGCAATATTACATGCAATAAAAAATGGGGATAGTATATCACTCGGAGGTACTTTAAAGTCAAGATATACCATGATAGCATAAAGTAATTTTTGAAGCTATGGATTTCATTGGAAGATTAACAAAAATGAGGAGAAAAAATGCAAAGTTTTAATTTTGAGATAATCTGCAAAAAGGGTAAGGAAAATTTAGTACATGATGCTCTTTCTAAAATATAAGAGGCCTCAAATTTATATCCAATTACATTTTCTATTCCTAGGTGGCTAGAAGAAGCTTGCCATAATGGAAAAATGACAATAGTACTAAACAAAAACTAAAATTTATGAAGGATGGGATGAACTCTATGGAGCATTGGGAGTGAAAGAGAGATATACTTTGGTGCAAATGTAAAATATTTTTATGCACACAAGCATATTTGAATAAGCAAATATTAAGGGAGTCCCATGTCTCTCTGATGGTAGGACGCAGGGTTCCTTAAAACATCTCAAAGGATCAAAAAATATATTTTTGGAAGGAATGAAGAAATATATTCAAAATTTTGTAAAAGAAGGTCAGGTTTGCATAATAAATAAAAGAGAGATAGTAAAATATCTAGGGTTACTTCAACCATTCCACATACATATTCAAAGACTAGAAGATATATCAATATACTTTATTACATGGTTACTGAAATATAAAGGTAAGTATTACATTTTTGTGGTCATTTATATAGACAAATTTTGTAGATTTTTTTTGTAGAGCTCAAAGTACATAAACAACAAGCCAAGTGGCGGAAGTGTCCGTGAAAGAAATTCATAGTCTTCATGGTTTTCCTAAAGTAATAGTAACAAGAAACTTTTGGAAATAATTATTTAATATGAGTGGAGAAACACTAGCTGCTATGAGTTCTACATATCAAACACAATCAAATGGTCAAACAAAAATAGTTAACAAATGTTTTTAAGGTTATCTACAATGTTACTCTTTAGAAAAGAAATCTTAATGGATGAAGTGGGTTCCTCAAGGACGAATGGTAATATGATACTATCATACTACCTATCACACATCTACTAAAATTTCCCCATTTAAGGCCCTTTATGGATATCCAACTCCTAGTATCTCATACCTTTTGCAAGATAAGTCCAAAGTATAGGAAACAGAGTCACATATGGAAAACACTAAAGAAAATTTGAAAATTATTATGGAAAACCTTGAAATTACATGAAACATGATAAAACAACAAGGGGAACAACATTGAAGTGAAAGATAATTTGAGGGTACTTGGGTATTTTTTAGATTATAGCATTATAAGAAATCTTCATTCAAGAAAAAGAAGAATAAAGAATTAGCTCAAAAATGCAATGTGGAAAAAGTCGAAGTCGGGATTAAATTGGCAAGGGTCCAAAAGTTGAAATACTCGATAAAGTCGGGAGTTTTTTGAAAAAGTCGGCAAAACTAAAAAAATACAAAAATATTCATTTTTGGAAAAAATCCTGATTTTTTCAAATCTCTGAATCCTGGTAGCCATAAGCTTCAGTGTAAAATTGGTAGCCAATGATGCCTTGGTAGTGATTATCCTACGAGTTTTGGGGTTAACTGTTTGATAGAACCCTTGTACATAATATAGGCAACGAACCGAGAAAAGGAGTGGAACTCTGCATCAGAGTATGGCGGAACCATAGTAAAAGGCGGAACCATAATCGTAGAAAATATATATATATATATATATATATATATATATATATATATATATATATAAAATTGAAATTGTGGAGAACAGAACCATAGTCATAGTAACAAATATATATATATATATAATTGAAATCGTTGGAGAATGGAAACCGGAGTAAAAGTGTTGGATTGAAACCTAGAGTGGAGAACGGAACCTTGCGAGAGGAACAGTGAAGTGGTTTAGCGTGAACAGTAAAGGCCGTAAGTAGATTTCATCGCACCGCCTATCGACCATAAGTGGTATTGCCCGGAGGAGCAGCAATTCCATTGATTGATCAACACGTGCCCTCAACCGACATTCCAAAACCGTCGTTTAACGTGCGCCATCGTGCATTAACTATCGTACCAGGACACGGAGCGAAATGGATAGGAGCCGTCGATCCGGTGGGCCAACATCTGACGGTGATCACTCGCAGGACCCGCGCGAAGTTTAATGGAAGAGCTCGGGGGTTAACAAAGGTACAGTGCGCACGTTTGATTGGTCTTTGATTCTACTGTGGGCCCGGGGCGGAGTCATATACAATGAATTTGGTTTATATTGTTTATTAAAGTTTGACGGGTTATTAATATACGGTGGAAGACTAAGGTTTCTAATTAATAAAAGATTGTCGATTATCTAATAATATATGAGTGGATATATTATATATAATGACTGTATATGTGAAGGGTATCGTAATATGTATATGGAATATGCATATATGGTTAAATGTGCTGAGGCTCAATTTGCATGGTTTTAATAACCAAAGTATTATGTTGATTATAATAGTTGTATATGGTTAATTGACGCGATATGAAATATGAAATATGTGAACGGGGCCTAATACATGTACATGTAATGGATTGTCGGATTATAACTGAAGAATTGAGATATTAAAAATGACCAGACTTGTTTTTATTAAGTTTGCCAGTGTGGAATAAAGAGAACATGCGAGAGTGCCTGGATTGGGAAAATGATTGGACAATGAAATTTTGGGATGCATTTACACACAGTTAAGTGAAATATTGAAAAGTACTGGGAGTATGGTTGATTTATTAACACTCCAGATTTAAGCATTGAAACTGCCAGCATAGAACAAAGCAGAGATTGTGAGATTGCCCGGACTTGGGAAATGATTGGGCATGAAACTTGAATGCAATTATGAAAAAGAAAAAGAAGAGGAGAGCATGCAGAGATCCACAGAGATTACAGGTTTGACAGGGATATGTATAGGAATGAGTTGGACAGGCGAATAAGCACAGAAAATAGGGAATATGCAGATGACAGTGAACAAAGTGTATGCAGAACAGGTTCTTAACAGCAGCAGGAAAAGACAAATCCAGTAAAGCCAAAATCCAGAAAAGGAGCTGAGTGAAATTGAAATATGCAATTAAAAATGTGAATGTAAATGTTGTAATTAATTTTTTTATTGTTTGTGATGCAAAGGCAAGTATCCTAAGGAAAAGACAAAATCCCACTGTAGCATGGAAATTTGTACATATTTCTATAATTTTAAAATGAGTTGGTTAAAAGAAATGAGAAGGTAGAAGGCAAAAAGTCAGGACTACTCACTTCAAATTCCCTGAGGAATGTAAAGAGTCATGTGATGAAATCTATATATAATATCACATTGATATGCACAAGAGAGGTCAGAGAAGGAGAGAGAGAAAATATTGAGAATGCAGAATATAGAAGAATAAGGCAGAGAAGATTAAGAGAAGAAGAGCAGAAAGAGAAGCTACAGAATAGAGTTGATATCTGAAGTAAATTAGCAAACATTCAGTTTGATAAATTGAGGAATTTGGAGCTTCCCTATCAAGTTGCAGCTTGATAGCTGTCAGTTGTAGCTGACCGAGGTTGAAGCCTCCTGTAGGTTGGTGCTTGCAGAAAACTGAAGGGAGTTGGTGTTTCCTTGCAAGTTCTAGCTTGCAGAACTGAGGTTGGAGCCTCCTGTAGGTTGGTGCCTGCAGAAAAACAGTGGTGAGAGGGAGTTGGAGCTTGCCTTTGCATCACAACAACAATAAGATGTGGTTTTCTCCCTTTATGGGTTTCCAGTTATATCTGGTGTCTCTGTGCATGATATTTATGTATTGATCTGATATGTATCATCTGCTTAATACCTGCTACTCTCATATTAAGTCTACTACTATATTATACTAATACTTGCTGCTTACATTCTAAGACTACTCACACATTAAATTAAATTAAAAGATCAGGAATGTGTTAAACTGATTCACCCCCCCCTCTCAGTTTAACTAAAGGTTCAACAGAATAGAGAATTACAAGATCTTCATATTAGTATGAACCTTAAAAAACATGACTCCCATTGCTAAAAACCACTTTTAAGTTGTAACAGGCAAACTAAACAACTATCACAACTTTTGGCAACTTCTGGAGCATTAAGAGAGAAACAACCAAAGAGAAATACAACCACAATCCTCATTTTAATGAGACCGGACTATATATTTTCATTAAGATAATAGAAATAAATCACGACTATATTAAGGCCAGCACAAAACAATCTTTAACCAGTGTCTCTCGCGGCCTTCAGGTTGCCATGCTAGAGGCTGCATATTTTTAATTTAAATTCTTGACCTCTCGTGCCCATCTATGAATGCATCCAATGGGATATCTACATCAAATGCTCCTTTATATCCCCAAAAACAAATTCTCTACTACAAGAGCACCAGTATTGATGGATCACCCCACACCATCCCACCCACTAGAAACGGTGAAAAAGGAAACCCGAGAAAACTTCTGAAATATCTCAAGATGACTATATGGGTGGTTCTTATGAATCAACCAACCATTCGGAACATGCTCATCAATCCAAACCATGAGTATTATGTGACAATATTCAAGCAGGCACTGAATCGGATTTCTGAAGCTATGTTAGAGAAACCCTAAACTCTCACCGAAAATAGGTGAAATGTGGCACCACTCAGAGATTGACATGTGCCAATTGGTACAAGTGGTAGAAAATTGGCATGCTCAAACAACGAGGTGATGCAAGAATGACATGAGGGAGAAAATATCAGAAAAGCCCCAAATCTGGAGAACTAAAGCTCATCACCAACTCGAGATTGACAACTTTACATGATGTAACCTATGAAATCGTAAATGGAGAAATCATAGTAACAATAAAGTAACCTATGTAACAATAAATTCGGATTCATCCGGGGAGTGGTAATGGGAGAAATCATAGTGAACAACAGGAAACATGCATAGTTGCTTACAATCAAATAGATGAAAAAACACATACAAAAAACCTAGATAATAATTATGAACAAGCTTAATATTGAATTATGAACTGTAAAGGAACTTACAAAATGTGACATTACGAACCTGGTCAAGCGCACAAGCAAAAATATCCTGGACATGACCCTGGTTGACAAGTTGTATTGCTCATGATGCAAGAGGATTTGTACCTACACTGCCAAGTCAATCAAAATCCATCATTATCTATACAATAAATACAAGTAATCGATGTAGTATTTTTTACTCTAAGATGCATTCTTATGATAATGTTAGAACATATGTTGAAAATGTCAAAACATACCTGAATAAGCTCCTCTTCATTTCAAGAACAATTTATTGGAGTCGCATGAACTTGGAACAAGCCTCCCACGATCCGAAAGAGTAGCAACTAAGTCAACAGTGACTTTTTTGTTGCTACACTGGATCGAGGGAGGTTTGCTCCAAGATTAAATCGCTCCAATAAATTATTCTCTACTAAATAGGGCCAACCACGTGAAGGTGGAAGCTCTTATGGCCCCTCCCCCCCCTCACATCACTCTCAATTCCCCAATACCCAATCTATATTTCATTTTTTACTTTCATGAGCATAAAAAAAAATATTCAATAACTAATAAAAAAACAATTCAACAAAAGTACGCAAGGAAACATTGAAATTAATGCTTGACATAAAAATAGTATGATAAATGAGTTTTTTATATAACGCAAAAAACGTTCCAAGTATGGTAATGTTTGTCTTATAATAATACAATATTTTACATTATCAAATTTTCTTTTTCTTCTTCCTATTTTTAAAGCTCCTAATTACATCATCAATATCATCATGCTCTTCTCCTATTTCGTGCCTTAAGACCCGCACTGCTGACCTAGTTGCGTAGTCCCGATGTCTGGTCTCATCCAGTGACGGGGCATCGCCTACAAAAACAGATAATATTAAATTTTAATTGTCAGTTTTTAAATATCATTGAACTAGTTCGGTAATATTAATAAAAAAAATTGCAATGAGATTATTTACCTGGTGCACCAGTTGTCGTCGCTGGGACTGTTGCCCTGTCTTCCTCTCTGGTGGTAAGATCCTCAAGGGAAACATTCTCTGTCATTTAAACAAAAAAATTATAAGGACAACCATCAAGGTATAATTAGAAAAAATTATAAGTGGAAATTAATTACCGTCACGACCCTCACTGATAGTAGCATTGTCGGCCTGGTCCCCACTACAATGATCAGGTTGCACGTGAGGATCATCTACATCTGGCTCTAAAAATGGGTTATTTGCCTCGTCGGTAGTGCTACTCCCCTGATTTAAACAAAGTTGTTAGACATTAAATTTATGGACGAAAACAAACATATTGAAAGGTTAATGTTTTACCTTATCAGGCATTCTGGATATTGGGACCTGCCCCAAACTTCTGCGACGTTCAACTACAGCTTGATAGCTGAAATGGAAAGCGATATTTTTATCTTCCTCTGTAGTTTCTGTTCAGAAGTCATCACCCTACATTACATATGATTGTGTATTTTTAATCATATTTGATAGGATTACAAAAATCTTGGAAGGCGATACAATTAATTATAAGATGTTTAGCTACTTAATTACAATTCTTGTAGCTAATTTCAAGTAGCCGCCCTGGCCTAGCTTATGATGGCCCTTTTTCTCAATCCTAGCTTTGGTTGCCTTTAAGGTGTCAGGAAACCTAGCATCAACAAAATTGAAGTCAGATATGATGTAGCACACTTTTATTTTAGACATATAGAAAATTAAAGCTATTGAATTAAAGTTGTAATTTACCTTGCGGGTGCAGTTGGCATTTTTCCTTCTTTCTTTTCCCTTTTCTCTTTTCCGTCATGGATGAGTGCTCTCCACTCACTCTCTGGAACTGCGAGAGGATGCTCATATCTAGGGTTAAATTGCAATTGCGTCCTATAGGTGTCCCTGGTATATTTCAAATATTTTCCGGCTACCCGAGTCACCGCTGTTCTGTCAAATGTGCCGACCCCAAAAAGGGCTTCTAGATAATCTAGAAGTTCTTTTTTTAGGTTGGAATTATGGGAATTCCACCCTGTGCATATGGTTGGGCCAAAAATTACCAATGCATGGCTCTCCAGAATCCTGTAGAACTCATTGTTTCCTACACACAAAAAAAAACAAAACATAAAAAAAGAAGAAGATATTATCATTAATTTAAAAATAAAAATAATGATAAATATGTTTTAGATAAAGTACATGAAATAGTTAAAATATTAAAATTTACTTGGGAGTTGTACATGCTTTATAGGGACACCTTCATCGTTCACCAACAACGTGCCATTAATGGTCCCTGTGGAGCTGACACGTGTAGCTCCAGGAAACGCAATAATGTAGTTGGCCATATTAGCCTCATCATTGCCAACACGTTCAACGGTTGGCTGGGTGTCTGCTTGGGCAGGGTGTGTTTCTTGGCTAGCACCTAAAGGAGTAGAAGGTGTACGAGAGGGTTGTTGAGCAATCTCTTGCCCTTGTGTCCCACTACCACCAACACCGGGTTCAGCAAATGCCAGAAAACGCTACATACAAAAGAACTTTTTGTTAGTTTAGTCAATGTAAAAATTAAAAATCAAACTATCACAATTCATCTCATGCAAAACAAAAAAAATATCCTTTTGACTTTTTATTATTACCTGATATCTTTCTAGTTGGTTCATAAGATGTTTTATCCTCTCTTCTGTTTCAGGTGTTTGAGGCGCGTCTATCAAAGTATTAAATTCCGACCTTGCATGTTGTGCCCTTTTTTGCAACAAGAACACTGGAGATAGGGATGAAGAAAGCTCTTCCTCAAAGAGGGAATCATCAAGCGTACCATGGCTAGGTGTCTGCATATTTGAACAAAATTAATATTATTTAAATTATGTAAATAACTAAAATACCTGAAGATAGAGCAATGCTGGCACTTTACATGTTCTTCCACTGGCCTCTTTCCGCGATCATCCCGTCTCGAGGTTGTTCCTGCACTGCTCTGATCAGTCTGCCACATTGCAATAAAATTATAAATGTAAAAACTTGAAAACAATATCTAACTTGAAAACACAAAATGAAACTGAAATAATTTCTAATAAGACACCGGAAGACAGAGTTAGAGTTTCAAATATGCCTTGCATTGAATTCAGTCCTGGAAACATGTCATTGCACATTAAGGCACCCAAACAAGAGACGAGTTGACAATGAAGACCTTATTGAATATATTGTTGGAGCAACTTCTAGTAAACTTGTTGTAAAGACCTTGAGGATATTTTTGGAGCAACATTGTTGAAGCTGATAGTATAGCATTGTTGGAGACGATCTTGAAGGGCCTTGAAGTGAAGCTTTTGGAGCAACTATTGAAAAATCCTTAGAGCATTTAAGTAAGGCACTTTCTATCTTCCATCACCTTTTTCCTTTCAATATCCTTTAAACGATTTTGTTGATATTTAATGTTTGCAATCACGTTATAATTCCTTGATTATATGTGTTTGGGGACTTTCCCTTTGAAATTACCCAAATTTGTGATTCTTTTATATTATTATTATTATCTATTAGCTACGAGTATTGACACCTAATGCTTGGAATTTTGACATCTTGATAGCATGGATAATTTTGAAAATGTTTCTAGTAATGTTAACATAATAACTATCATTACGTGTCTTCACTTTTGTAACCATAATAGACCTGTGATATGGACTCATCACACAATTTCATATGTTATGTCCCAACAAGTTCAAACTGGTTGAACCTACCTCATAGTGTGGTTATTAAGGACAAGTTGCTTGGTATATAACTCGATAGCATAGACCGTGTTGCAGTTCTAAAAAGAATCCTCAAGTGTCAAAAAAACTTCACAATATGTTCTACTATAAAGCCTTTTGGGATACCTGAAATAATATATGTATCATTGATGACTTTAAAGTATGACAAGATCCAGAGGGAAAGGAAATCAATGGAAGAGTGATCCACCAATGAGAACCTAGAATTTAGCATCAGATGAGTTAGAGTCTAGGAAATTGAAACCCTATAATTTTAATTAGTGATGAAGGACATCATATAGGTAATTATATTTTCATGTAGAATAATCTGTTAATTCAAATTTAAACTACATAATATGAAAGGCATACCATAAATTTTTCCACGTAAGTCCAAACAACCTATAAAAAGGGAAAACCTTCTTTTTCCATGGGAAATAATTTACCTTTCCTTTTTTCAAGATAATCTAAATCACAAAAAATATGAACGATACTGCACACATTCTTGGATAATGTGAAAGTGGAAAAGGAATACCCTACACAAGTGATGCACACATGTACATTTGAACACTAAAAGATTTTTGTAGTTGAAATGCAATGCTTGTTTTCATTTAAATGTAGGGTTTTTAAATTAGGGAGAAATAATGGCTGCCAAATTAATAAGCATTTCTTTGGGAAAAATTTAAATGTTGTATTGGGTGATGAAGATAATAGAGGGTATTTAATCTTGATTCTTGACATCTAGAGAGAACCCTATAGCCTAACACAATCCAATGGAATTGACCAAAAAAACCCAAATAGAGTCAACCCTACTATAGGAGGAAGGGCCTGCAGTAAGAGCTTACCATTTTGCAAGCGCTGAGGGCGAATGCTATTCTGCAAGAGCTGAGGGCGAATGCAGGGTGAATGCTGTTCTGCAAGAGCTCAGGGTGAATGCTATTCTGCAAGAGCTCAAGGCGAATGCTGAGGGCGAATGTTGTTATGCAAGAGCTGAGGGCGAATGCTGAGGGCGAATGTTGTTCTGCAAGAGCGGAGGGCGAATGCGCGTGTGATATCAGATGTTAATGTAGCACACATGTACATTTGAACACTAATAGATTTTTGTAGTTGAAATGCAATGCTTGTTTTCATTTAAATGTAGGGTTTTTAAAGTAGGGAGAAATAATGGCTGCCAAATTAATAAGCGTTTCTTTGGGAAAAAATTAAATCTTGTATTGGGTGATGAAGATAATAGAGGGTATTGAATCTTGATTCTTGACATCTAGAGAGAACCCTACAGCCTAACACAATCCAATGGAATTGACCAAAAAAACCCAAATAGAGTCAACCCTACTATAGGGGGAAGGGCCTGCAGTAAGAACTTACCATTTTGCAAGAGCTGAGGGCAAATGTTGTTCTACAAGAGCTGAGGGCGAATGCTATTCTGCAAGAGCGGAGGGTGAATGTGTGCGTGATATCAGACGTTAATGTAGCTATTGCGACAGATATGAAACAATAAAATCATTTTTATGTAGCGCGTATATAAGTTTTGTATTTTTATTTAGCGCGCATATAAGTGTCGTTATACCGACGGTGGAAAAGGTGTCGCTATTGTGATGAAGGCCTCCATATGTCGCAGTTGCGACACCTATGCATTGTGTCGCACTTACGACGTTTGGAGGATCGTCGCAATAGCGACGCTTTCGGCCATAGTGTCGCAATTGCGACGTCTTCCTCCAAACGTCACAGTTGCAACACTTTTCTAAGTGTCAGTATTGCGACACTTTTCTATAAATGTCGGTATAGCGATGGTTTCGGCCGGGATGGAAAAAATATAGGGAAATTTCCGACATTTGGTCAAAAGCGTCGGAACCAAGTGTCGGAATTTCTGCCAAATGTAGTAGTGCGCCATCGGTGGGCCATCGTTAAAGGATCTGGGAAAATTTATCCATCATCGCGTTCCTTTGTTTTTCAAGGGCCTCCTCGAGAAATATTTTTATGTGATATCCTACTCCCTCGACTTTATTTTCATCCCCCATGGGCAGCTATTGGGGTTTGCGAGGTTGTTTTTGCAAAGGTTCCACCAGATCGAGCCCTAAGTCCTCATACCCTGACCTCGTTGGGGACATGCAAAGAAGGATTTAGAAAGAGCAGACCTCTCTGATACCATTAATTGAGAGTTATGTAGGAATGCCACATAATACACATATAACCATAAATAAAAATATGCAATGGAAATAACACTTCATTTCATTAATATCAAAGAACTCAAATTTTCTTACAGACAAAATGGAAATAAACTAGCTAGGGCATTGGTAGCTTATCTCTGAGAAGAGATGTGGTGGGTATAGGTCTCTGAACTATGTCACAATGAGGGTCAAGGGCCTATTTATTATTGAGAAACATTGGAAAACCATAAACACCCAAAAAAATAGCCCTACGAGATGAAGTGCCAAAACTATGGGCCCCGTTTGGGTAAATTGGTACATCAACTTCCCAGGGACGTAACTTGGGCATAAAAACTCCGCTTGATGCGATTAATACCTTGTTAGAAAAATATCTCCAAGGAATAAAAATTTTGAGTGAGAAACATCAATATATAGACCCATTTTGCTCCCATTTTTCCCGAAAAACATTGTTTAGGGCCTCCAAATAGCTCCGAAAGTTCAGGACCCGAAAAACTGCTAAAAATAGTAAATTGTGCTATAATTAAGGAAATAGAAAAACTTAAAGTGACAATGGTGGGTCCCCAAGTGGAATAGGTGGGTGGCCACCAATATCCACCTGGATCATGCCTCCCCACTTAGGAACCACTGGTCCCCATTGCGCCGAGTTCCTCCATGAGATGAGGAAACTTGTGCTAAACTTGGTACCTGGTGAACCACTTGCCTTTGTGCAGGAGTTAGCCAGATTTGACAACCTGATACAGTTGGATATTATTTTTGCGATCGTTCTTGATTTGAATGTCCATGATACAATCTATGGTGGCATGTTCCATGGATTCTTGGTTTAACTTTTTTGGTGTGAGTTTATATGAAATGTCGAAGGTGTCGAGTAGAGGTGGGAATTAGGGCCGAAGGCAGTGCACATTGAATATTGGGTGAAGACCATGGAATGGTGGAATACTGAGCTCAAAGGAATTTTTCCCTACAACCTTGGTGATTGTGTATGGCCCATATCAGATCGGGTGAAGCTTGCGGTGGGGTCCAGTGAGGCGCTCCTTCTGCAAATGTAGCCACACTTTGTCACCCACCAGGAAGTTTTGTGGCATTTGATTTTGATCATATCATTGCTTGTACTTAGCATTGGCTCTATCCAATATGTCATGAACCTATTGGTGGATGTGATGAATGCACTCGATGAATCTATTCACTTTGTGAGCTTCAGATTAGACATGAGTCGAATCGGCCTCAATAGCCATAAATGGCATGGCTATGTCCATGGGACATAGTGGCTAGAATCCCAAGCCCACCTGAAAGGGGATGTGGCCAGTGGAGCTGTGGAGAGCTTAGTTATAACTGTGTTTTACATAGGGAGGCTCTCATTCCATGTGTGTGGATGCTTTGAATTGTACATGTGCAAACTGTGTACAATCATCTTGTTGACGACCTCTTTTTGGCCATCAGTTTGGGGATGGAAATTTGTGAACTTAGTGATCTTGGTGTCTAGCATTGACCAAAGGATGGACCAAAATGTTTTGAGCAACTCGTGTCTCGATCTAAGATGATAGAATACGGGATTCCAAAGTGAACCCACACTCGTTCAAATAATATTTTAGCAGTGGCTTCTGTTGTGATGTTATTCTTGCAGGCTTCCATAATTGCCATCTTCTAGAATATGTCGACGACCGCGAAAACACAGTCATTTCCATGCTTAGTAGAAGGAAGGCCCGACATGTAATCTATGGAGATGGATTCTCAAGTTCGACTAGGGGTAGGTAGCGGAGTATATAGGCCTTTCTTCTTTATGGTCAGTTTGGCAATGGCGCAAGCAGTGTAGGATCTGATGTACTTTCTGACATCTTGTCGAAGGTTCGGCTAATAGAAATAATTATGTAGTACTGCCATCATTTTCTCGACCCCGAAATGCCTAGCGAATCAACTGTAGTGTGCTTCCAAAATCATCTTGGCACGCTTGCCTGTAGGAACACAAAGGTGTCTCAGGTGACATAGAAATGCATCTTGGAGTTGAAAATTTGCAACTTGCATGCCCTCCAAGAGTTTCTTGTATGTGTAGCCGAATTTTGGATCGCTCTTGTAGAGAAGCAGCCAATAAAAATTCTTGTGCCCACAAGAGTTGAGAACGGTTATGGTTAGTTGAGGCAGTCTGAAACATTATTGGTGTTGCCCTCTTGTACTTTATGTTCAAATGAAACTATTGCATATATGTGGACCGCTTATCATGGAGATTGTTCTACAACTTCCCTTGTGTCTGTATGAACTGCAGGGGTCGGTGGTTTGTGTGGATGATTATTTCCTTCCCCAAAATGTAATGCTTCCATTCTCGACAAGCCTGCGCATTGGAATAGATTTATTTTTCATAAGTGGGATACTTGCGGACTGTGTTGGAAAATTTCTCACTGTGATATGACACTGGATGCCCTTCTTGAGTAAGAACTGCCCCAATAGCATAGTCAGAGGCATCCAGTGTCAAAGCAGTAAAGTGACACAGTTTGATTCCAACAGGGCATTTTACACACAGTGAGGCAGTTTACCTCTTCCAAAGCATTTTCAGGTCAAAATGGCTCCGAGGCAAGACAGCAGGAGTGGTCCACATAAAAGATATGAGCCCATCTCTACAGAAGAGATTAATGCTCATCCATCTGTACTTTTCAACTTCCATGAAGTAGGCTGCCTCGATTTTTTCCAGAAGATAGAAGAAGTCAAGAGTTTTTCGCCATTAACACACTTGTGCACCCTGAGATTCAAAGAAAAACACTTCCAAGTGGCGGGTCTTGATTTCAAAATTTCTCTAAGGTATGTGTCCAAGGCCACCAAGATTCCGTACCATGGCGAAAAATGGTTCAAACAAGCTCATCTTGACTTAGAGGATTACAAACCTTTCATCAAGCCTGAACATAGAGAGGCTGTCACTGCTATTTTCCCTTTTTCATATCTCCTTGACAGCTATGCTCCGCTTATGAAAGTCATAATGAAAATTTTCACTTGTGAAGGGAGGTTTAATCGAATTTATGCCTACCATGTCCGATTATTGATGCATTTTACCAGAAGAAGGAAACTAAACCTCCCTTACTTTTTGCTCAAGAGCATAGAGAAAATGGCATCTACTGTCCAAAAGAAAGCCCCACCTCAGCAAATCCCTTCTCTTTTTCATCATTCTTTGATCAAGATTATCTTCCTATACCAGCTAGAGAAGAAAGAGGTTCCATGGGATTTATTCATCAGCCATCCAGATTTCTCTATTGTTCCTCCTGTTCATGTGTCTCCCACTCAGCCTATCCATCACCCAGTACCTTTTTCCAGTAGGCCTACTCCTAGAAGGCTCAGAATGACTACTGGACAGCCAAGTCAATAGGAGGAAGGAGAGGGCAGTGGACAACAGTAGATAGATGATGAAGGAAAGCAGGTCCATGATGAGGGACAGTAGCAGATAAATGATGAAAGACAACAGGTCCATGATGAGGGACAGCAGCGGATAGATGATGAAGGACAGTAGGTCCATGATGAGGAACAACAGCAAACAGAAAGTGAAGGTCAGCAGGTACAAATTGAGGGACAGCAACAGGTGCAAGATGAAGAACAGCAGGTTGGGCAGGAAATTGAGACACCTCTTGAGCTACAAATTGGACAAAAAATTGATGAGGAACAGCAAGCTAATGTTGGCAAACAGGGGCAGCCAAGTGAACAGCAAGAGGAAAACATCCAGCAGCCTCAAGAAGAGTAGCCAATTCAGAAAGATGTCAAAGGTAAATCAGTTGTGCATCCTCCTCTCAAAATAACAAAGCTCAGCACAGCAAGGAAAAGAGGGTCCAAAGCTGCCACTCTAACAGTGACAAAGATTGTTCCTAGCAAGAGGAAATCGCCCAAAAGGAAACCTTCTAGCATGCCAAGGAGGAAAAGCGCAAGATTGGATTTCAAAGGTAAAAGCAAAGTTGGAGAAAGTACAAAGCATGGAGGTGAATTAGCTGTCATCCCCATCCAAAGCGATGACAGTGATAATGAGGCCCGCCTTCTCGAAAACCTCCTAATTCATAAAGAGGGACAAATTGAGGCTTTAGAGGAGGATCTTCAAAGGGCAAGGAATTTCAACCACTTCTTGGAGATTGAAAACAAACAGATGAATGTTCATGCAGCTGTCCATGAAGCACGGGCAATCAAATATAAAAAGGAAGCAGCTAAGGTGCAAGCAAGGATAGAAGAACTCATTGGGGAGTTTGACGAGGAGGAAGAGGAAGACCAGCCTAGGCGGAAGAGGCCTAGGACCATCAGGCTTAAAAGAGCCTTGGAAAAGCAGAGAGCAGAAGAGCAAACTCATCTCCAAGCCTTTCCTCTCACTGCACTCCTTGAGCAGGAAATTGAAGAAAACAAAGAGGCATGGCTTGAAAGAGCTAACAAACATTTGGAAATGAAGCTTGAGAGGGCGAACAGAGATTTAGAGCTGCAGAGGAAGAGGACACATCACTTCCAAAAGCTAAATCAGTTTGCCCGGTGCAAACTGTTAGGGTCCCGTGATTTGGCCGATTGGCTAGCCAAATGACGATGTAACATCAAACCAAGCTTTGGAGCCCAAGGACCTAGCCTTCCTGGACTCATAGAGGGCTCTCTCTATATGTGTAAAAGATGTCGGTGTGTTTACTTGCGGTGTTCTGATATTAGGCTAGTTATGAAGTGTGTTTTTGGTTTTTTAGTTTTTAAGTTTGTGAGGGATGAAACTGATCAAATACATAAACTGGATAACAAGATGTAGATAAATTGGGCTATGGGGTCAATCAGGTCAAGGAAGCTAATGAGGCGATGATGTAAAGCTGCTGTAGGGCCGATTTGATTGACAATAGAAGGGATCTCTGGGCAAAATGGATTAAATGAACAATAAGTTGGTGAAAGACAAGGGATTTCAAGTGCAAACTAGTTAATAGCAGACATAAACATGTAATATCGAGCCATTAATCATGCTAGGAATAACTATAAGCTAATCAGTACATAGAAATCAAACATTCAAGCCATACATAGAGGCATATGACCCTCTAACTTCGGGAAAAGGCTATCAGACTTTGGGGAAAACACATGAGACAAACTAACAACTCATAAACTATGCCGGAACGCCTAAACATAGTCTCTAAGTCATTGAGCACTTGGACAAATAAGTTTTCATAGTTTTAGGCAAAGGGCTAGATCGGGACTAGGCCTCCTTGGTTCAACAAAATGATCAACAAATCAGTCAAAGAGAAAGTTTTATGGACAGAACTATGGGCAGCCGATAGGTAGGTAGGGCAAACCATACATCCTACTCAACATACATGGAACTGATGAATAAAACTTAGCAACAACACCTTAGGTTACTAAAGAGCAGCTAAGAATTCTTTAGCATAACTAAGGGAGAAGAGAACATCAAGCTATGAAGATTCAGGGATTTTGAGGTGCCTCCATGGGCATGTCTCAAAATCAATCTTTACTGATCTATAGCAGCAAGAAAAATGAAATATGAGTGAAAACTAGAAGACAAAACAATATTAAGAAGCACTATACCATTCTACCATGTCAAGGAATCCATCAACAAGCCTTCAACATTCCTCAAAAGCATCCAAGAGGCAATCCAAACATCATAACTCAAGTGTATTCTTCAAAGCTCATATGACCAATGCATTAATTCTTCTCTCAAGTTCAGCCTCCTGATTTACAAAGAGAACCATGGAATAAATAGGCTTGAGGGAGGAAAACCTCATGGAGCAACTAGCTATCCCATTGGCCAAGTCAAAATATCTAAACTTGTCCTTGAGGCTTTGCAAAGCCCAAGGCACAAAATATCTCATAAAATATCTTAAAAACTGCTAAAAACGGAAATTATATTGACTTTACATTATTTTCCCATGATAAAAATAGCCTAACGCACATTTGGGAAAAGCAGATTTTTGGAGTTCAAAAATTACAAAAATACTTCATATTTAGGCCTGAAAAAGGTCCCCTGACTTTCTGAATGTGAATGGCAGCCTTCCTGATGTCGAAATGAGGCTCATGATGGCTCGTTGGAAAGCTCTCTGTGTCTGCTTTCCAACGCAAGTCGAATCACCTCAATCTGATCTCTGAAAGTCCCTCAAAACTGTACCTGTGCGCAAAAACCCAGAAAATAGCAGGCTGCTGATATGGCGGGCAGAATGTGCAAAATGAGGCTGTTTTTCGCCAATTTGGAGGGGCGAATGATCTTCAAATGCCCTGAAAATCGCTGGAGACCTGCTCATGGTATTATGGCATCCATCGGTATCATCCTCCTCCCTTGAAAAAACCTCGAACTGAAACGGCGCAATTATGAGTTTTTGACTAAAAACCCAAAAAATGCCGAAAAACCAAAAGTTGCTGAAATAGGCCCAAAATTGGCATGCATGACACTCAAGGGTCCATAGCAACATGCTCCGAATCTGATGCCAAAATATCAAGGGCTGATATGTCTTTCTTCTCTTTCCGTGTCGGGCGCTCCTTAAAACTGTGTTCTTGATCATCATCCTTATGCTGTTGCTCAAACTGCTGAGCTGCTGCTGTTCAGCACTATCCTCCTCTGGTTCCTGCTTCTGCTGATCTTCACCACTGTCATGTTGCTCCTGTTGTCTTGCTTTGGAGGCATTTTGACCTAACTATGCTTTGGAAGAAACCAACTGCCTTTTATGAACAATGCCCTGCTGGATTGAAAATGGCCACTATAATGTTTGGACAGATATGGACACTGTGGATTTGAATAAGATGCAACAATGTTTCTTTGAATAAGTCACCTCTGTACTTCTTAAAAACAGTCCTTCAACTCTGTATGCACTTCAGCCATGCAAACTTTTAACAATGGTACCATGTGTAAGAACTGCTTTGTAGATTCTTTGTGCACAGTCTTGAACAAATCCCCTCTTGTGACTTTGCTTAGAGGCCTGCTTGCACTTGTATTTTTGTCTTTGAAACCAACCTTCAAAAATTATAACCCTACTCTTTTAGGTTATTTACCTTGAAACATGCCCCTGTCAGCAGACTTCTGTGGAGACCACACAGTGGGACAAGAAAGAGACCCTGTGATTAGGTGAAAAAATAGCCCACTGTGTTAAGAGAAAAACCTTTCACTTGTGACTTTTTGAGAAGTCAATCACTGCCTTTATAACTCTGCCCTTGATGTTTACTTGACCATCAATAAATGCCCAATAATCAACACAATACCCTGTTTCACCTTCAGAAAACTCTGTCCAACAATCTTCAGAATGACAATGTAGTGTAATGAACAAGCAGACTTAGTTTAGGTGAAAAAAGTAAGTGCAACAGTGGTTTTAGGAAACAAACTCTCTGCTCTGTGAGTTTAAAAAGTCCATCCATACATCTATACCCTGCCTTTGATGTCAAAAACTACCATCAACCACCTCTGTCTCTTACTATGCTGTCATCTTTGAAAGCTCTCTGTCAATAAGTCTTCAACCTGTACCTCTGTCTCAATCTTAACTTTACACACCAATAACTCTGCTTTTTAATGTGTTATTACCTTTGGAAGTTCTCTGTCAACCAACCTTCAGTAGTAAAGAAACAGTAACAATAGGGGCAGATCTCTAGAAGAGGTTTGCTGTGATAAGTGTTTTGGTACCTTGTTCTTGAGAAATGACCTTCCCTTGAAACAATCACAACCACAGTTCTTCAAAATGACACCATTTAGTGGAAGGAAAACAGAGCTATGCTAGGTGATATATCAATGCACTATGGTTTTTTAGAAAACACCTTATTTTGCTTGTGATTTTAAGGGAGCCACCCAAATACCTGTACCCCTGCTTTAATATCAAATTTCAAATACTAACAAACTGTTCCTTAGAAAAAGGCTCCTTTCTTTGTGAAGTTTTAAGAGAACAAAAACTGCTTTTATACTTCTGCCTCCAGACCTAGAAAAACATCAATTAAATCTGCCCTTCAATGTAACATTTACCCTTAGAGCCTCTTTGTCAATCAGCTTTTCAACATGATAATGAGGTGAAGAAAGAGGGCAAACCTAGTTTAACCATATATAGTGCTTTATGAGGGACACTTTTCTTGTGAAGTTTTTTAAGAAATCACTGGTATACCTTTGCCTTCAAAGTTCATATTTGACCACCAACAAACCTTGCCCTATAGAAAAATGGCCCTATCCACCATTAGGATCTCTGTCAATAAACTTACAGCAGTGAAATGTAGTGAAATAGGAGGGGCAGTTTGTTACAAAGGAGTGCTTGTAAGATAGGCAACAGTCATTCTGCTCTTGAAAACTCTGCTGTCAATAGATACAATGATTTTTGAAAACGATACAAAGGGTTCTCAGCCACAAAACCTCGTATTTCAATCACTTCATCTTGCTGTGTAGGAAACTGCTTTTTTTTTTTTAGCAAAATAGCAAGGTACGGGATTTTCAAACAGTTTTATCACTTATCAACACCTTGCACATGATGAGAGCTCATAAAAATACCTCGAAATTAGTGGATGCTCGCTTGAGAGGGTGCAAGAAACCCTGGACAGCTTGAAAAAGGGGCGCGGCAACCTCTGGAGAAAACCCGTCGCGCCGGAAGAAGGTGTCGGGTGGATTTGTCGTGTGGTCGGGCGGGCACCTACAGGCACGTCGCGCCCACCTACAGGCCCGTCGCGCCGAAGAAGGAAACCTTTATAAAAATCTGCCCAGGCACGTCGCGCCAAATCCCAGGCACGTCGCGCAAGTTTGCAGTTCATTTTGAAGGCCTTCCCGGTGTTGGAATTGGGCGCGATATGGCTCGTTGGAAAGCTGTGGAAGTCTACTTTCCAGAACAACTTGAATTTTGTCATTTGGTGTCCATTTGATCCTTCAAAAATTAATTTTCCCAACACTGATAAAAACTGGTAAATCCTGGTGCAGAAATGCATCGAGCTGTTTGTAGACCATTTTTGAATGCCTTCCCGGTGTCGGAATTGGACGCGAGATGGCTCGTTGGAAAGATGTGGAAGTATTATTTCCAGAAAAACTTGAATTTTTTCATTTGGTGTCCATTTGAGCCTTCAAAAACTGACTGTCCCATCACTGGTCAAAAATGGTGTATGCTGGTGCAGAAAAACATAGCGTTGATTGCAGGCTACTTTTGGATGCCTTCCTTTTGTCGGAATTTGGCCCGAGATGGCTCATCGGAAAGATATGGAAGTCTATTTTCCATAGAAACTTTAATTTTTTCATTTGGAGTCCAATTGAGCCTTCAAAAACTGACTGTCCCATCACTGGTCAAAATGATGAATCCTAGTGCAGAAATTCTCCCGTGACATCTGTATTTTTCACATTTCTCATAAACCATGATACCTGTGTAGAAACGGAAGAAGGTTTTTCTTCTTGAACCTATGAGGGACAAAAACCTCTCTCAATTTTGTAAATTTCATCTCTGTTTGATCAGAAAATCATTTTGAAAAAAACTGCCCGGGTGCTCCTTAACCCTAATTTCACTGTGGCAGAGGTATGATGATTCAACAGCCAAGCAATTTTACTATCCCTTTGTATTTTCTGTGATGAGATATTTGAGCTTTTTTTTGAATGTGGGGGATGGCCTTTTGACAAATTCTTGGCTTCCTTTTGACCATGATGGCAGAGTTTGTTTTGAGATCAAGACCCCTTTTGTCAATAGAACAATTTCATGACTGAACATATGTTCACTGTTTTTCTCTCTTGGCGATTTTTAGCAAGGAAGGGCTATTCATAATGTGCCAAAAATTTGAAAGCTTTGATTTGGTATTTAAATATCAAGTGGTACGAGATCTTTCTCAAGGAGACAAGCTTTTCTTCTTTTTGGTATCAATGGCACACATATATTCAATATTTTCTCTTTTCTACTGCAGGTACAATCTGACAGATAGTTCTTAAAATAGGAGTATCAATACCTTTACATTATCAGCACTATCATTCATCTGTGAAATGACCTTTCTTCCTTTTTGGCATCCTTCCACTGCTTTCTTGTATCAATCAGTTTCAGCACCCTGCAGTAGTTTTGGCCCTCTACTCATGCATGGAGGAGGCTCTTCATTAGATAAGGTGTCTGGAGACTTTTTGACCACTAGGTTCGACATAGCCTTTTTCTGAATGTAGTGGTAAGAAACCTCTTGAAAAACATCAGTCTTAGCATCTTCAATTGCAAGCATCATTGTGTGTCAGCAGAAACCCTAGCCAGAGTAATACTATTTCCCTGTACTGTCCTAAGGCTGATTTTAGATATTTGGCTTGTTCATCTCATGATTGATTACTTTGAAAAATAGCCTTTGTGACTATGAAGGTCAGTGCTTTCTTGAAAAACCAAGACCTTTCTCCTGCTTGTGTAATGGCATTGGTTAACATCTGTCTTATTTGATTTTGAACCAAAACAGGCCTCTTATGATTTGGATGTTTACTGATGACATGTCCTTCTAGAGTTCAACAATCCATATGGTTTGCAAGTTTGAAATGAGCTCCTTTATCAGGCCAAACTCTCCTTTCCTTTGAGCTTATCATATTTCCACTATATTCTTGTTATGGTCAGCAATTACATTCATGAAACCTGAAGATATTGTTTCATTGTTTCAGTAAAGGCAAACCTGGACTTCTGCAACCTTCTGAGTCAACACTGGCCTGCGCCCTCTGCTTATGTATGAAGGAGGCACCCTAACCCTCTGCTTGTAATTGAAGGAGGTTGTGGGCCTTGACAATTTACCATTTTGCTGAGACAGTGGCGACCCTTTCTTACTGTGATTTTCATGCTGGAAAGAGCTGTAAGGTCCTGATGAGTGACCTTTGTTTTGCAGCTTCATCTCAGGCTCATAATACACTTAGAAGCAGCTGTTCCTCTAACTGTAAACTCAAACATTTACTCCATGATATGAAATATATTTCCCGTCTTTGTAGAACCATAGAACACAGTGAAAAACCTACTAGTCAGCTTGAGAATGGGCTTCATGCAGTGCTGAGACCTAGGGAATATGAGTGGCGTGACTTAAGGCTGTTTGTCAACTTCATTTGCAAATTAAGGGATCAGTCATGGTAGGTCTGCTGCAGATGGGGGCTTTTTGGCTTTTTGATGATTGCCAAAGGTGAAATGTCCTAAACGCCACTTCCTAACATAGGGTAGACTTCTGAAACAGATGTGGATTTGCCTTTCAAGGCTGATGGGAAGGTAAATAAGGCTGAGGTTAGATAGGATTGTTGACAAGGAGGTAGTGGTTTTGCTAGGGGTGGACTGAATAGGTAGAAAGGCAAAAAAAGTTTTGGGAGGGTTTTCTGGATGACATATTGACATAAGGAAATCAGTTTCTAGAAAACTTAGCTGAAGATATAGTCATCACTAACATGTAAAAAATACTGATGGCTAACAGTGGCTCCATTTGGGGAGGGCGGCTCCTCGTCAGGAGGTGTCCAGAATTCAGATCTTTGGCTTATGAAGACCAGTGCCTTATCCATTGGCGCAAAATTTACCCTTCTCTTGATGTTATTTCTGAAAAGTGACAGCATGGTTAACATCAATGATACTTCTACCTACCCCACTATCTTTCCTAACATTTTTTCTTCTGTTTGGCGCATTTGAACTAGCAGCCTTTTGACAATGCATATTTTTTCTTTTTGCAAAAATGAAACTATCTATTTCTACTCTTATATCTGCCGGGAGTTCAGATTAAGCTGATGAACTCCTTCATTTCTCTACCTAAAACTAGATCGACTGTCAAGATTAAGCAGTTTGACAGGATTTCATTCTCTAATCTACAACATGAAATTGAAAAAATGATCAAATCAGGATTAGGCAGTCTGATTTGTCATGCATTTGCGGCATAAAAGACAAGCTGCACACAAATGTTATTCTGCAATAAAAGGAAACTAGACAAGCGGGCTTAAGATGTACAATATATTTTTCATCCCTCGCTTCTCTCTTTGGTTCTGTTTTAGGTATGTGGAACCAGAATCTCTCCCTAATCTAAGCTCTGTGATAAGTCAATCTTACACAATGTTGACTATCTTGACACTCACTAACTTATCAGCAAATAAATTTAAACATGCTCAGCTATGATTAGGCTAGATAGCTGAACAAGACATTGAAGTACCAGCAGCGGCATTTAGACTTGCTCACTTTCCGAAAGACTATTTTTTGGAACATGGGGCCTTTGTTCTATCTTCACTTGCCCTCTTTTCTGCTTTTACTGTTTCTTCAAACAAACTACAAATGAAAAGGTGCTCACAGGCTAAGCTTATTTTCTATTGTTGTCTTTCTATCCTGATCTAATCTGTGCACAATAGACATTTGTTTGGTGAACTCTGTTTTCCAATGCAACCAGTCAAGTAGATGCTCACATGGGTGATTCTGGTTTAGTTCTTTCATGATGTGGAAATAATGAAAAGGCCACTCCCGTTTGGTTTGTTTATGGATAGTAGAGCTTAAGTTTTTTCTCATTCTTGGTAGCAACTTGTTTATGATAGAACCCACTACCCCTACAGATTTCTCAAGGAAAACAACAAATGGATCTTGGAATAATACTTGATCTAGAGGTTTTGAGATATAGGCTTCATTCAGGACTACTCTTTCTTCCACTTGGCTATATTTGGGACCCCCCTGGTAAAACAACTCTTCCTCATGATCACTCGAACTGTCAGACTCATCATGTATTGCAGTGTATTTTTCAATCCAAGCTGATGTGTTTTGATTAAGTGGACTGAAAACTGTGTGGAGGTTATTAGTTTTGTGAGCAAGGATACATTGTGATAGTAAATTATCTTGAAAGGGTAGTGAGACAACTCTCATGTGTTTATCAGCCTCTTTTTCTTCATCTGCAATTTGTGACTCAATGGAACTTTGTGGTTGCAAATCTATAGTTAAGGAAGATTCCGTGTCCAAAATGACTTCCTCAACTATTTCAGGAAAAGGCCTCTCATTTACAACATGCTCAAGAAATTCATCATCTTCCTCAAGCTCATCATCAAAGCTGAAACACTGTTGATCTCCAATTATGTGAATGTTATCTCTGATGGATTGAAGTGAAGTAGAGAAAAGAGTCTGAGACTCTTCACTTACTTCCAAACTTTCAAGGCTATCCTCATCAGTGTCATATATGACCTGTAATGCTTGCTCACTTTTTTCAAGTTTATGAAACCGAGCTTCCTCCCAAAAATCAAAAGCTGAGTGTTCTGCACAGTTAGTGTCTGTTTGGAAATCACAATCATCAACATATTGATCAAACCTTGGAGAATCATTAACATAAGAAATGTCATCAACCATGCACATTGGACTATCGGATTGCTTTTCTTCAAATTGATCTACACATCTATTTTCTGATTTATGACATGCAAGATTAACAGGAGAAAGATCAGAAAACTTTTGGTTATATGAAGTTTCAGAGGTCATTTGTATGTTTATAAGTTGATCTATTTCCTCTTCAGTTAGAAAGGGAGGCATTTTCATTTCTCTAAAACAATCTTCTTTCTCTTGGGAAATCTGATTTGAAGGATGAATGTCTTTTTGGGCTTCACCTATGAGAGATGATGAATCATCACTTATGCCCTTAGAGAGATCCTGTGGGTTTTCTTTCATTTCTGGCTTATTTTCATCTTCAACCAATTCTTTGTGATATTGAGGATAGTTATCATGTAGTTCATGAGTTTTTTCTGATAGATTATTAGGGGGCTAGTTTTCTTTTATGAACTCAAATGACTCCCAGCATAAAGGTAGAGATCCTACAGGTTTTGATTCTTCTTCCATTTCAGAATCTGTGATTTCGAAATGGCTGATAGTGTCTTTGGAGCATTCCTCTAGGTTCTTTATTAGGTCTAAGCATTTGACCTGACTTGAGTCAAAGGAATACAGGTTTTTGTAGGGTTGAGTTACTTCTAGTCTTAGGTTTTCCATGACTCCTTTAGGCATGAGGTTATGGGAGGTACCAGAATCTAACATGGCATTATGTAATATCTTGTCCCGTATGTTCAAGCTTACATAGGAAGGAGAAACAAATCCTTCTTGGTATTGACCTTCTATTTCCGGGCCCAATAAGAGCTCGGGTTTGTTTTCAATTAGATTTAAAGTATCTTCCTCGCTCCCTATGTCAAAAACTTTGAAAATTTGAGATCTATACCTATCTACAGTTATTAGCTCAGTAAGGGGTATGGTAATTTTTATTTCGGAAACTTCCCCTTCAAAACTAAAAGGAGTTTGTAGTTTGGGCAAATTTGTTTCATCTTTTTCGGACATGACCTTTTCTATGCTCTTAATTTGCTGACTCTGATTCGGGACTTTGTTTGACACCGTTACTTCGGGGGTTTTTGTAGAGGTGCTAAGAGTATCTCAACTAAGACTTGTTTGAATAGCTTTATCCTTGTTTTGGTCAATTTTCTTGGCCACAATTTTGTTGCTATCCATGGCTTTTTTAGGGATGGTGTCAGAGCTTTTAGCGGTGTCAGGGCTACCCTTCTTGGAGTGGTCTTGGTTTTTTCTGCTTCTAAGGTTATACTGCCTATGAGCTTCTATAATGGCATTCTGAAAATCTATGGCAGGATCTTCGAGATCTTCATAGTTGGTTTCGTTCTGACTTGGGGAGCACAACTCTTGCTCTTCTGCTGTGAGGTAAACCTTACTCTCGTTATCAGAACCTATGAGGTTCCAATGATTTTCATCAATGGGTTCAGTATCCTTATCCTCTTTATCAACATAATTCTCACTGAAGGATGGTCTGATTTGCTGATCATTTCCTCTTGGTTTATTTTGAGACTGACCTTTTCTAAAGCCTTGGTTCTGGTTTTGAGGGCTTGGTTGGTTGTCCCTAGGAGGCATTCTTTCACTCATTTTTTCCCACATCTTTGTCATGGATTTGACCAAGCCATCTATTCTAGGATCTAGGGAAGGAGATGAACTGGATACCTCATCTCTATATGGGACTTTTCTTTCTAATCTAGTCCTAGCTCTTTTTTTCTGCTAAATTGGCTTCTTGTTTTATGGCTACTTGTTGCATTTCCTCTAGGGTAGGGGGATCCTTGTCTCTCAGATGATATGTCATGTCTGGATCAAAACCCTCGGGGAATTTTGCCAAGGCTAAACCAAGTGGGGGTTTGAAGTGAGGTGGGAGGGCGTTATACACATTGTTGAACCTAGTGCAGTATGCCTGGACACTTTCCCCATTTTCCCGTTTTAGGTTGTTATATTCTGACAGAATTTGAAAAGGGTTCCTTCGGACTTCCCACTTGTTCGTGAAGACTTGGCAGAGTTCTAGGATGTTGTGGATGCTGTTTGGAGGTAAGATTTTAAACCATGTTTTGGGTTCTCCACCCAGGCTTTGGGCGAATATTCTCATTCTGACGGTTTCGTCGTGTACTTCCATGTATTCAAAAGCATCACTAATCCTACTTACATGCTGTTGAGCTGTGGTGGTGTCTTCTCCGGTAAAGTGTGGGATTTTGTCTTGATATTTGTTTGGGAGAGGAGCTAAAGGTGGTGGTAACACCAAAGGTGCGTACCAGGCCGCCATGATTGGAGGTAATGGATGATGCGCAAGATGAGGACTAGTAGGCTGAAATGAAGTGGTTTGAACAGTGGTGGTTTGACCAGGTGTAGCGGATGAACTTGGACTAGTGATCTGGTTTTGAGCAGATCTGGGGTGATAAGAGCCAAACTGATAGAGAAGCTGGAAATCAGGAGGAGT
Organism: Pinus albicaulis; assembly: GCA_034641835.2. Taxonomy (NCBI): domain Eukaryota; kingdom Viridiplantae; phylum Streptophyta; class Pinopsida; order Pinales; family Pinaceae; genus Pinus; species Pinus albicaulis. The sequence goes on from CM076583.1 coordinate 106,914,737, forward strand.
GGTGGGTGAAGCTTCTCTACTAAGACTCTGTGGTGGGCTTAGGGGTTCAAGATCGTCAAAGTCTATCCTACTATATGATTTGCTTCTGGGAAGAGTTTGTGATGGCTCTGGTTCCAAAGGTGAATCTAGTAGGGTAATGCGATGTTTAGGTACAGATATTGTTCTACGGATGAATCTACCAGAAGCTAGATGATCAGTTTCAGAAGCTTGCCACAGAATCTTCTCTGGGTCATCTACTATGATAGGGGGATTTGGGTCTGGATGGGATCTGGTATTGATTCTTCGTGAAGCCAGATTTTAGATCCAGGGTTCAGAGAGAATGGTATTGGTGAATGTTTTGGATGAGTGATTTTTCTACAGTTATACTAAGGCGAAGGATGGTCAAAAAATAGAAGGGATGGATTAGTGGAGTCGCCAGGTGGAAATGGATTGTTTTTGTGAAGATAGATATGGTCCACCACCAGTAACTAATCTGAGAATGTTTTTGGATTTTCTGAGTTTTCTGTGCAGCCTATGGTTATTCAAAGTATTCTAGGTTTGTTTCAACACTTTGCTAGGGTGATGGGAACAAAAAGAGTTTACTCTAAACAATGAATCTATGGACTGCTTGCTTGTTTATGGTACCTAAAGGACCAAAGAGTCTATAAGAGTTTGCTGGACTATTATGTACTCAATGTCTTACCATCTCCCGCTATGTTAGTGAGTGATGGGAAAGGTCTATCGGATGGAATTCTAAATTTAGCAAGGTGGTAAGGCTTACTAGAAGTTAGTGGAGTCGCCAGGTGGATTTTTAGTTGTTTTGAGGTATATTTGTATGGTCCACCACCAATACTATCAAAAACCAATCTAAGGGAGTTTTTTGGGGTTTTTCTGAGTTTTATGTAGTCCTGAGGTTTGGAAGAGTTTCCTATAACTGACTCATCATTTTGCTAGGATGGTGAGACAACCAGATTCTATTCTTCTAAGTTTGACTGGGATTTTGAGAGTTCCTAAGGGATACCTAGGATGTTTTGACTCAAGGTCCCACCGTGATCGCCATTATGTTAGGGTCCCGTGATTTGGCCGATTGGCTAGCCAAATGACGATGTAACATCAAACCAAGCTTTGGAGCCCGAGGACCTAGCCTTCCTGGACTCACAGAGGGCTCTCTCTATATATGTAAAAGATGTCGGCGTGTTTACTTGCGATGTTTTGATATTAGGCTAGTTATGAAGTATGTTTTTGGTTTTTTGGTTTTTTAAGTTTGTGAGGGATGAAACTGATCAAATACATAAAATGGATAACAAGATGTAGATAAATTGGGCTATGGGGTCAAACAGGTCAAGGAAGCTAATGAGGCGATGATGTAAAGCTGTTGTAGGGCCGATTTGATTCACAATAGAAGGGATCTCCGGGCAAAATGGATTAAATGAACAATAAGTTGGTGAAAAACAAGGGATTTCAAGTGAAAACTAGTTAATAGCAGACATAAACATGTAATAGCAAGCCATTAATCATGCTAGGAATAACTATAAGCTAATCAATACATAGAAATCAAACATTCAAGCCATACATAGAGGTATATGACCCTCTAACTTCGGGAAAAGGCTATCATACTTTGGGGAAAACACATGAGACAAACTAACAACTCATAAACTATGCCGGAACGCCTAAACATAGTCTCTAAGTTATTGGGCACTTGGACAAATAAGTTTTCATAGTTTTAGGCAAAGGGCTAGATCGGGACTAGGCCTCCTTGGTTCAACAAAATGATCAACAAATCAGTCAAAGAGAAAGTTTTATGGGCAGAACTATGGGCAGCTGATAGGTAGGTAGGGCAAACCATACATCCTACTCAACATACATGGAACTGATGAATAAAACTAAGCAACAACACCTTAGGTTACTAAAGAGCAGCTAAGAATTCTTTAGCATAACTAAGGGAGAAGAAAACATCAAGCTATGAAGATTCAGGGATTTTGAGGTGCTTCCATGGGCATGTCTCAAAATCAATCTTTACTGATCTATAGCAGCAAGAAAAATGAAATATGAGTGAAAACTAGAAGACAAAACACATTAAGAAGCACTATACCATTCTACCATGTCAAGGAATCCATCAACAAGCCTTCAACATTCCTCAAAAGCATCCAAGAGGCAATCCAAACATCATAACTCAAGTGTATTCTTCAAAGCTCATATGACCAATGCATTAATTCTTCTCTCAAGTTCAACCTCTGATTTACAATGAGAATCATGGGATAAATAGGCTAGAAGGAGGAAAACCTCATGGAGCAACTAGCTATCCCATTGGCCAAGTCAAAATATCTAAACTTGTCCTTGAGGCTTTGCAAAGCCCAAGGCACAAAATATCTCATAAAATATCTTAAAACTGCTAAAAACGGAAATTATATTGACTTTACATGATTTTCCCATGATAAAAATAGCCTAACGCACATTTGGGAAAAGCATATTTTTGGAGTTCAAAAATTACAAAAATACTTCATATTTAGGCCTGAAAAAGGTCCCCTGACTTGCTGAATGCGAATGGCAGCCTTCCTGATGTCGAAATGAGGCTCATGATGGCTCGTTGGAAAGCTCTCTGTGTCTGCTTTCCAACGCAAGTGGAATCACCTCAATCTGATCTCTGAAAGTCCCTCAAAACTGTACCTGTGCGCAAAAACCCAGAAAATAGCAGGCTGCTGATATGGCGGGCAGAATGTGCAAAATGAGGCTTTTTTTCGCCAATTTGGAGGGGCGAATGATCTTCAAATGCCCTGAAAATCGCTGGAGACCTGCTCATGGAATTATGGCATCCATCGGTATCATCCTCCTCCCTTGAAAAATCCTCGAACTGAAACGGCGCAATTATGAGTTTTTGACTAAAAACCCAAAAAATGCCGAAAAACCAAAAGTTGCTGAAATAGGCCCAAAATTGGCATGCATGACCCTCAAGGGTCCATAGCAACATGCTCAGAATCTGATGCCAAAATATCAAGGGCTGATATGTCTTTCTTCTCTTTCCGTGTCGGGCGCTCCTTAAAACTGCTGTTCTTGATCATCATCCTTATGTTGTTGCTCAAACTGCTGAGCTGCTGCTGTTCAGCACTATCCTCCTCTGGTTCCTGCTTCTGCTGATCTTCACCACTGTCATGTTGCTCCTTTTGTCTTGCTTTGGAGGCATTTTGACCTAACTATGCTTTGGAAGAAACCAACTGCCTTTTATGAACAATGCCTTGCTGGATTGAAAATGGCCACTATACTGTTTGGACAGATATGGACACTGTGGATTTGAATAAGATGCAACAATGTTTCTTTGAATAAGTCACCTCTGTACTTCTTAAAAACAGTCCTTCAACTCTGTATGCACTTCAGCCATGCAAACTTTTAACAATGGTACCATGTGTAAGAACTGCTTTGTAGATTCTTTGTGCATAGTCTTGAACAAATCCCCTCTTGTGACTTTGCTTAGAGGCCTGCTTGCACTTGTATTTTTGTCTTTGAAACCAACCTTCAAAAATTATAACCCTGCTCTTTTAGGTTATTTACCTTGAAACATGCCCCTGTCAACAGACTTCTGTGGAGACCACACAGTGGGACAAGAAAGAGACCCTGTGATTAGGTGAAAAAATAGCCCACTGTGTTAAGAGAAAAACCTTTCACTTGTGACTTTTTGAGAAGTCAATCACTGCCTTTATAACTCTGCCCTTGATGTTTACTTGACCATCAATAAATGCCCAATAATCAACACAATACCCTGTTTCACCTTCAGAAAACTCTGTCCAACAATCTTCAGAATGACAATGTAGTGTAATGAACAAGCAGACTTAGTTTAGGTGAAAAAAAGTAAGTGCAACAGTGGTTTTAGGAAACAAACTCTCTGCTCTGTGAGTTTAAAAAGTCCATCCATACATCTATACCACACTTTGATGTCCGCTTCTACATCGACCACCTCTGTCTCTTACTATCTTGTCATCTTTGAAAGCTCTCATCGATAAGTCTTGAGCACGTACCTGCATCTCGATCTTAACTTTACACACCAATAACTACCTTTCTAATGTGCTGTTACCTTTGGAAGTTCTCTGTCAACCAACCTTCAGTAGTAAGAAACAGTAACAATAGGGGCAGATCTCTAGAAGAGGTTTGCTGTGATAAGTGTTTTGGTACCTTGTTTTTGAGCAATGACCTTCCCTTGAAACAATCACAACCACAGTTCTTCAAAATGACACCATTTAGTGGAAGGAAAGCAGAGCTATGCTAGGTGATATATCAATGCACTATGGTTTTTTAGAAAACACCTTATTTTTCTTGTGATTTTAAGGGAGCCACCCAAATACCTATACCCCTGCTTTAATATCAAATTTCAAACACTAACAAACTGTTCTTCAGAAAAAGGCTCCTTTCTTTGTGAAGTTTTAAGAGAACAAAAACTGCTTTTGTACTTCTGCCTCCAGAGCTAGAAAAACATCAATTAAATTTGCCCTTCAATGTAACATTTACCCTTAGAGCCTCCTTGTCAATCAGCTTTTCAACATGATAATGAGGTGAAGAAAGAGGGCAAACCTAGTTTAACCATATATAGTGCTTTATGAGGGACACTTTTCTTGTGAAGTTTTTTAAGAAATCACTGGTATACCTTTGCCTTCAAAGTTCAGATTTGATCACCAACAAACCTTGCCCTCTAGAAAAATGGCCCTATCCACCCTTAGGATCTCTGTCAATAAACTTACAGCAGTGAAATGTAGTGAAATAGGAGGGGCAGTTTGTTACAAAGGAGTGCTTGTAAGATAGGCAACATTCATTCTGCTCTTGAAAACTCTGTTGTCAATAGATACAATGATTTTGAAAACGATACAAAGGGTTCTCAGCCACAAAACCTCGTATTTCAATCACTTCATCTTGCTGTGTAGGAAACTGCTTTTGTTTTTTTAGCAAAATAGAAAGGTACGGGATTTTCAAACAATTTTATCACTTATCAACACCTTGCACATGATGAGAGCTCATAAAAATACCTCGAAATTAGTGGATGCTCGCTTGAGAGGGTGCAAGAAACCCTGGACATCTTGAAAAAGGGGCGCGGCAACCTCTGGAGAAAACCCGTCGCGCCGGAAGAAGGTGTCGGGTGGATTTGTCGTGCAGTCGGGCGGGCACCTATAGGCACGTCGCGCCCACCTACAGGCCCGTCGCGCCGAAGAAGGAAACCTTTATAAAAATCTGCCCAGGCACGTCGCGCCAAATCCCAGGCACGTCGCGCAAGTTTGCAGTTCATTTTGAAGGCCTTCCCGGTGTCGGAATTGGGCGCGAGATGGCTCGTTGGAAAGCTGTGGAAGTCTACTTTCCAGAAAAACTTGAATTTTGTCATTTGGTGTCCATTTGATTCTTCAAAAATTGATTTTCTTTTGAATGTGACAGTAAATCTGAGTCACCGAAATGCATTAATTTGTTTATAGACCATTTTAGATACAGCTAAAATTGTCCAAAGGAATTGGAACTTGAGATGAAAAGCATAGGTTAGAAATAATATTAAAGTATTATTTCCAAAAAAACTTCAGTTGTTATTTTGAATAAATTTAGGCCTTCCTTGTGTCCACATCTTTTGGTCAAAAATGTCTAGTATCTTTGGTGCGAGAAAAAACATAGCGTTGATTGCGAGCTACTTTTGGATGCCTTCCTTTTGTCGGAATTTGGCTTAATGGCTGCAGAAAAGCTATGCTGTCTATTTTCCATAGAAACTTTAATTTTCATTTGGTCTACCCTTACCCCTTTCGTGGCCATTATCCTTTGGTCAAAATGATGAATCCTAGTGCAGAAATTTTCCCGTGACATCTGTATTTTTCACATTTCTCATAAACCATGATACCTGTGTAGATACTGAAGAAGGTTTTTCTTCTTGAACCTATGAGGGACAAAAACCTCTCTCACTTTTGTAAATTTCATCTCCATTTTGTTAGAAATACATTCTTAACCGAACTGCCCGGGCGCTCCTTAACCCTAATTTCACTGTGGCAGAGGTATTATGATTCAACAACCATGCAATTTTACTATCCCTTTGTATTTTCTGTGATGAGATATTTGAGCTTCTTTTTGAATGTGGGGGATGGCATTTTGACAAATTCTTGGCTTCCTTTTCACCATGATGGCAGAGTTTGTTTTGAGATCAAGACCCCTTTGTCAGTAGAACAGCTATGCATTGTTCTGCTAATAATTCCTTCCTTTCCTCTCTTCGCAGAAAATTTTTAACAGGTTGGGCTATTCGCCAATATACTGCTAAGGTTGAAAAATTTGTAGTTGGTATTTGACATTGTCTTGTTGCTTGATCTTTCCTCAAGGAGACAGTTTTCTTTTTTGGTAGCAGTGGCACACATATGTTCAATATTGCCCCTATCCTACTGTAGGTATAGTCAGATAGAGAGTTCTTTGAAATAGGAGTACCAAAATCTTTGCATCACCAGCACTAGCATTCATCTGTGAAATGACCTTTCTTCCTTTTTGGCATCCTTCCACTGTTTTCTTGTATCAATCAGTTTCAGCACCCTGCAGTAGTTTTGGCCCTCTACTCATGCATGGAGGAGGCTCTTCATCAGATAAGGTGTCCGGAGACTTTCTGACCACTAGGCTCAACACAGCCTTTTTCTGAATGTAGTGGTAAGAAACCTTTTGAAAAACATCAGTCTTAGCATCTTCACTTGTAAGCATCATTGTGTGTTAGCAGAAAACCCTAGCCAGGGTAATACTATTTCACTGTACTGTCCTAAGGCTGATTTTAGATATTTGGCTTGTTCATCTCATGATTGATTACTTCGACAAATAGCCTTTGTGACTATGGAGGTCAGTGCTTTCTTGAAAAACCAAGACCTTTCTCCTGCTTGTGTAATGGCATTGGTTAACATCTGTTCTATTTGATTTTGAACCAACACAGGCCTCTTATGATTTGGATGTTTACTGATGACAGGTCCTTCTAGAGTTCAACAATCCATATGGTTTGCAAGTTTGAAATGAGCTCTCTTATCAGGCCAAACTCCCCTTTCCTTTGAGCTTATCATATTTCCACTATATTCCTGTTATGGTCAGCAATTACATTCCTGAAACCTGAAGATATTGTTTCATTGTTTCAGTAAAGGCAAACCTGGACTTCTGCAACCTTCTGAGTCAACACTGGCCTGCGCCCTCTGCTTATGTATGAAGGAGGCGCCCTAACCCTCTGCTTGTAATTGAAGGAGGTTGTGGGCCTTGACAATTTACCATTTTGCTGAGACAGTGGCGACCCTTTCTTACTGTGATTTTCATGTTGGAAAGAGCTGTAAGGTCCTGATGAGTGACTTTTGTTTTGCAGCTTCATCTCAGGCTCATAATACACTTAGAAGTAGCTGTTCCTCTAACTGTAAACTCAAACATTTACTCCATGAGATGAAATATATTTCCTGTCTTTGTAGAACCATAGAAAACTGTGAAAAACCTAATAGTCAGCTTGAGATTGGATTTTATGCAGTGCTGAGATCTAGGGGGGTATGAGTGGCACGACTTAAGGCTGTTTGTCAACTTCATTTGCAAATTAAGGGATCAGTCATGGTAGGTCTGCTGCAGATGGGGGCTTTTTTGGCTTTTTGATGATTGCCAAAGGTGAAATGTCCTAAACGCCACTTCCTAACATAGGGTAGACTTCTGAAACAGATGTGGATTTGCCTTTCAAGGCTGATGGGCAGGTAAATAAGGCTGAGGTTAGATAGGATTGTTGACAAGGAGGTTGTGGTTTTGCTAGGGGTGGACTGAATAGGTAGAAAGGCGAAAAAAGTTTTGGGAGGGTTTTCTGGATGACATATTGACATAAGGAAATCAGTTTCTAGAAAACTCAGCTGAAGATATAGTCATCACTAACATGTAAAAAATACTGATGGCTAACACAAACTAAAGGCATCCCAAGAGAAATTGAAGAAGGCAAAGGGGAAGCGCCCGGCACGAAAAGAGGGGAAAAGCATATCAGCCCTTGATATTTTGGCATCAGCTTCAGAGCATGTTGCTATGGACCCCTGAGGGTCATATATGCCAAATTTGAGCCCTTTTCGACAACTTTTTGTTTTTTGACATTTTTTGGGTTTTTAGTCGAAAACTCATAATTGCGCCATTTCAGTTTGAGGATTTTTTAAGGGAGAAGGATGATGCCAGTGGATGCCATAATTATATGATCATGTCCCCAGCGATTTTCAGGGCATTCGGAGATCATTCGCCCCCTCAAATTGGCGAAAAATTCCCTCTTTTTGCACATTCTGCCCGCCATATCAGCAGTCTGCTATTTCCTGGTTTTTTGCACACAGGTACAATTTTGGGGAACTTCTGGACATCATATTGAGGTGATTTCAGTGGCACCAGAAAGTAGACATAGAGAGCTTTCCAACAGGCCATCATGAGCCTCATTGCAACACCGGGAAGGTTGCCAATTGCCTCCAGCAAGTCAGGGGACCTTTTTCAGACATAAATATGAAGTATTTTTGTAATTTTTGAACCTCAAAAATCTGCTTTTCCCAAATGTGCGTTTAGCTATTTTTATACTTGGGAAATGATGTAAAGTCAATATAATTTCTGTTTTTAGCAGTTTTTTAGATATTTTATGGGATATTTTGTGCCTTGGGCTTTGCAAAGCCCCAAGGACAAATTTAGATATTTTGACTTGGCCAATGAGATAGCTAGTTGGTCCATGAGGTTTTCCTTCCTCAAGCCTATTTATTCCATGGGTTTCATTGTAAAACAGAGGCTGAACTTGAGAGAAGAAATCAATATATTGGTCATATGAGCTTTGAAGAACATACTTGTGTTATGATTTTTGGACTGCCTCTTGGATGCTTTTGATGAATGATGAAGGATTGGTGATGGATTCCATGACATGGTAGAATGGTATAGTGTTTATTGCTTTGTTTTTGTCTTCTAGTTTTCATTCATGATACATGCTTCTTGCTACTATAGATCAGTAGAGATTGATTTTGAGATATGCCTATGGAGGCACCTCAAAATTCCTGAATCTTCATAGCTCTATGTTTTCTTCTTCCTTAGTTATACTAAAGAATTCTTAACTACTCTTTAGTAACTTAAGGTATTGTTGCTAGTTTTATTCATAAGTTCTATGTATGTTGAGTAGGATGTATGGTGTGCTCTGCTTACCTATAAGCTGTCCATAGTTCTGTCCATAAAACTATCTCTTTGACTGATTAGTTTATCATCTCGTTGAACCAAGGAGGCCTAGTCCCGATCTAGCCCTTTGCCTAAAACTATGAAAGCTTGTTTGTCCAAGTGCCCAATAACTTAAAGATTGTGTTTAGGCGTTCCGGCATAGTTTTATGAGTTGTTAGTCCTTCTTATGTGTTTTCCCCAAAGTCTGATAGCCATTTCCCAAAGTTAGAAGGTCTTATACTTCTATGTATGGCTGGAATGTTTGATTTCTATGTATTAATTAGCTCATAGTTACATTTAGCATGATTAATGGCTTGCTATAACATGTTTATGTCTGCTATCAATTAGTTATACTTGAAATCCCTCGTCTTTCACAAACTTGATGTCCATTTACTCCATTTTGCCCAAAGATCCTTTCTACCTTGAATCAAATCGGCCCTACAGCAGCCTTGCATCATCATCTCATAGCTTCCTTGACCTGTTTGACCCCATAGCCCAGTTGATCTAACTTCTTGTTATACATTTTTATATCTTTGATCAGTTTTATCCCTCACAAACTTAAAAAACCAAAAAATCAAAAAATCACTTCATAACTAGCCTAATATCAGAACACCATAAGCAAACACACCGACATCTTTTACACATATAGAGAGAGCCCTCTCTGAGTCCAGGAAGGCTAGGTCCTTGGGCTCCAAAGCTTGGTTTGATGTTACATCGTCATTTGGCTCGCCAATCGGCCAAATCACGGGACCCTAACATAATGGCGATCACGGTGGGACATATTGAGTTCATGATAGTCTAGCAAAATTTTATAGACTCCTTAGTCCTTCAAATTTTAACTTAAACCATCAGCCTTTAGAATCATTTAGTGTAAAATCTCTGCTTCACCATCTTAGCAAAGTGATGAATCAAGTTTATAACACCCTTACATCCTAGGCTGCACATAAAACTCAGAAAAAACCACAAAAAATACTCCCTTAGATTGGCTTTTGACAGTATTGGTGGTAGACCATACAAGTACATCTCAAAACAACTGATATCCCACCTGGCGACTCCACTAACCTCTAGTAGCCCTTACTATTTTACCGAACTCTAGGTTACTATCCGACAGACCTATCCCATCGCTCACTAACATAGCGGGAGATGTTGGGACACTGAGTACATGATAGTCTAGCAAACTCTTATAGACTCTTTGGTCCTTTAGATACCATAAACAAGCAAGCAGTCCATAGACCTATTTAGAGTAAGCTCTTTTTGTTCTCATCACCCTAGCAAAGTGTTAAAACAAGTCTAGAATACTTTAACAAACCATAGGCTGCACATAAAACTCAGAAAATCCAAAAACATTCTCAGATTAGTTACTGGTGGTATACCATAGCTATCTTCACAAAAACAACCCATTTCCACCTGGAAACTCCACTAATCCATCCCTTTTACTTTTGACCATCCTTCACCTTAGTATAAATTTAGAGAAACCACTCATCCAGAACATTAACCAATACCATCCTTTCGAAACTCTGGATCTAAAATCTGGCTTCAAGAAGAATCAATACCAGAGCTCATCCAGACCCAAATCCCCCTATCATAGTAGATGACCCAGAAAATATTCTGTGGCAAGCTTCCGAAACTGATCATCTAGCTACTGGTAGATCCATCCGTAGAACAAGATCTGTACCTAAAAATCGCACTATCTTACTAGATTTACCTTTGGAACTAGAGTCATCACAAACTCTTCCCCGAAGCAAATCATATAGTAAGATAAACTTTGACGATCTTGAACCCCTAAACCCACCACAGAGTTCTAGTAGAGAAGATTCACCTACCACTCCTCCTGATTTCCAGCTTCTTTATCAGTTTGGCTCCTATCATCCTAGATCTGCTCAAAACCAGATCACTAGTCCAAGTTCATCTGCCACACCTAGTCAAACCGCCACTGTTCAAACCACTTCATTTCAGCCTACTAGTCCTCATCTTGTACATCATCCATTAGCTCCAGTCATGGCAGCCTGGTATGCACCTTTGGTGTTGCCACCACCTTTGGCTCCTCTCCCAAACAAATATCAAGACAAAATCCCACACTTTACTGGAGAAGACACCACCACACCTCAACAACATATAAGTAGGATGAATGATGCTTATGAATACCTAGAGGTATAAGACGAGACTGTCAGAATGAGAATATTTGCCCAAAGTCTTGGTGGTGAACCTAAAGCATGGTTCAAAAGCTTGACTCCAAACAACATCCATGATATCCCAGAACTACATCAAGTCTTTAGAAATAGGTGGGAAATCCAAAGAAACCCCATTCAAATCCTGTCAGAATATAACAACCTAAAACGGGAAAATGGGGAAAGTGTCCAAGCTTACTGCACTAGGTTCAACAGTGTATATAACTCCCTACCACCTCATTTCAAACCCCCACTTGGTCTAGCCTTGGCAAAATTCCTCGAGGGGTTTGATCCTGACATGACATATCATCTGAGAGATAAGGATCCCCCTACCTTAGAGGAAATGCAACATATAGCCATAAAAGCAGATGCCAACTTAGCAGAAAAAAGGGCCAGGACTAGATCAGAAAGAAAGGTTACATACAAAGATGAGGTCTCCACTTCATCACCTTCCCTAGATCCCAGAATAGATGACTTAGTCAAATCCATGGCCAAAATGTGGGAAAATATCAATGAAAGGGCTCCTATTAGGGACAACCAGCCAAACCCTCCAAACAGAAACCAGAACCAAAACTTTAGGAGGGAACAACCCCAAAACAGACCTAGGGAGAGTGACCAACAGATTAGGCCACCATTCAATGAAAACTATGTGGAAGAGGATGATAGGGATACAGAACCTCTTGATGAAAGTCATCTAAATCTCGTAGGGTTTGATAATGAAAGCGAGGTATACCTCACTGCAGAAGAACAAGAGTTATGTTCTCCTAATCAGGATGAGACCAACTATGAAGATCTCGATGATCCTGCCTTAGACTTTCAAAATGCCATAATAGAAGCTCACCGGCAGTATAATCTTAGAAGCAGAAAAAACCAAAACCATTCCAAAAAGAATAGCCCTGACAATACCAAAATCTCTGATATCATCCTAAATGAGACCATGGATAGTAGCAAAATTAGGGCCAAAAAGACTGACCAAAATAAAGGTAAGGCCATTCAGACAAGTACTAGCTCAGATACTCCTAATACCTCTACAGAAACCCCAAAGTTGACTGTATCAAAAGAAGTCCCAAGCCAAAGTCAGCAAATTAAGAACATAGAAAAGGTTATGTCTGAGAAAGTTAAAACAAATCTGCCCAAGCTACCTACTCCTTTTAGCTTCGAAGGGGAAATTTCCAAAATAAAAATTACCATACCCCTTACAGAGCTAATAACTATAGATAGGTATAGATCTCAAATCTTCAAAGCCTTTGACCTAGAGAGCAAGGCAGATACCTTGAATCTAACTGACGACAAACCCGAGCTTTTATTTGGCCCTAAAGTAGAAGGTGAATACCAAGAAGGATCTATTTCTCCTTTCTACATAAGCTTAAACATACGGGACAAAATATTACATAATGCCATGTTAGATTCTGGTGCTTCCCATAACCTCATGCCTAAAGCAGTCATGGAAAACCTAGGACTGGAAGTGACCCAACCTTACAAAAACCTGTATTCTTTCGACTCAAGTCAAGTAAAATGTTTAGGTCTGATAAAAAATCTAGATTTTTCCCTAACACAACTACCAGCCAAAAACTTAGTCATGGATGTAGTAGTGGCCGATATCACACCCAAGTATGGAATGCTACTATCAAGAGCATGGGCTGCCAAAATACAAGGTAGCCTTCAAATGGATATGTCATTCGCTACTATCCCAGTTTTCAACCAAACTAAGAGGTTATACCAAGAGACTCGCATGAAATACATGGTTAGCAACAGAGATAAGCCAAACAATACCCCCATCTATTCCATTCATTCCAATTTAGATTATTTTATCTTATACAATGAAGGTAATATAAACAAGCAGATAAAAGAAAATGAAGACATGTCCAAACCATTACTGAATGAAGAAATTGATGACCAAAGTCCCCAGAAACCTGAGAAACAGCTTAGTATCATGTATGAAAAGGAAACTCTTTGGAGTATAAGCTTTGATGGTTCTTGTGGCAAGACAGGTTCAGGAGCAGGCATCTGGATACACAATACTAAAGAAGGTCATTCTTTTAGATTAGAATTCCAATGTACAAATAACATTGCGGAATATGAAGCCCTTCTCATCGGTCTACACATGCTTAGAGACTTAGGCGCCAATAGAATATCAGCTCAAGGAGACTCAGAGCTTGTAATCAGGCAAATCAAAGGTGAATATTCGGAAAAAAACCCAAGACTGAGAGAATATAGGAATGCAGCTTTGGATATCCTTAAAACTTTTGAAAAATATGAGCTCACCTATATCCCTAGGATTCAAAACAGTCTGGCAAATGAGCTCGCTTTTGCTGCAAGCAATAGCCAAATACCATGTATGAGTGAGCAATATGACATTCAAGTGAAACACCGCCCTACTGTACCAGATAATCTTGACCATTGACAAATATTCCAAGATGATGATCAAATTGATGATTTCCTACAATCTAGGAATGAGTTTGAAATAACCAAAACAGACTCAGGAGATGAAGAAAGGAAACCCAGCCTAAGTCAAGACCAAGAGCTAAATCCACCTTTGTGGACCAATCTAAACCTGGTAGACCATCCATGTGACAGGGAGATAGAAGAAGACATTGACCAAAGGGAACTCGAAGTCTTACACTGCGAGAATGACACCATACCCAGAGGGCTCGCACCTTTAGAAGAATTGTTTGACTTTAATGATGTGGCCAAAAATCCTAAAATGGAATCTACAGAGGATGACATAGAGGAATACAACATAGGAAGCCCAGAAGAGCCAAAAAACATTAAACTATCCAAAACCCTCCCACCTAACATAAAACATAGGTACATAAATCTATTCAAAGAATTTAAAGATGTGTTTTCATGGGGGTACCAAGATTTGAAATCATATGATACCAGCATCATCCAACATAAAATTCCCATCAAAGAAAACCAGAAACCTTTTAAACAGAATTTAAGAAGGATAAACCCAGTATTAATACCGTTGGTTGAAAAGGAAATTAAAAAGATGTATGATGCCGGAATAATAGTATCTCTTCGATACTCCGAGTGGGTCTCAAATCTAGTATCAGTTAGGAAAAAGACTGGTGAAATCAGACTCTGCATAGATTTCCGAAACCTGAATAGGGCATGTCTGAAAGATAACTACCCTTTGCCCAAAATGGACCACATACTTCAGAAGGTAGTAGGTGCTAAAAGAATCTCATTGCTTGATGGTTTTTCTGGTTATAACCAAGTATTGGTTTATCCTACCGATCAACATAAGACAGCTTTCACCACCCCTTGGGGCACTTTTATGTACGTTAAAATTCCTTTCGGACTGATGAATGCTAGCGCCACATTTCAAAGAGCCATGGACATAGCCTTCTAATAAGACATAGGTGTTTTTATAGTCATATATCTTGACGATATAACAGTATATTCTAAATCAGATGAAGAACACCTAGTACACTTAAGAAAAGTTTTCAACAAATGCAGAAAATATGGGTTATCCCTAAACCCCAAGAAAACTCTTTTCGGTCTAGAAGAAGGGAAACTCCTAGGTCACATTATTTCGGAAGAAGGAATTAAAATAGACCCCCAGAGAATCGAAGGAATCCTACAGATAAGTCACCCCAGAAACATAAAGTAGTTACAGTCCTTTATAGGCAAGATAAATTTCTTGAGAAGATTCATCCCAAACCTTGCTGAGCTCCTGAAAGAGATCACAAATATGTTAAGAAAGGAGGTCGGGGTTAAATGGACTATAGAAGCCAAAAAATCTTTTGAACTAATTAAAAGGGCCTTAACTGAAACACCAGTATTAATAAGCCCTGATTTCACCAAATATTTTTACATTTTTTCATTTGCCTCAGAACATACAATAGCTGCGGTGTTGTTACAAAAAAATGCAGCTGGGCAGGAGCAACCCATTGCCTTTTTTAGCAAATCACTAAGAGATGCTCCCTTGAAATACAACATCATGGAAAAACAGGCATTCGCATTGGTAAAAGCGCTGAAAGATTTCCGAGTTTACATCTTGCATTCTCATGTCATAGCTTTTTTCCCTAATACTGTCGTCAAGGACATTTTGAACCAAGATCCCGATGGTAAAAGGGGAAAGTGGATTGCTATCATGCTAGAGTATGAATTAGAGATCCGGCCTACCAAACTAGTTAAAGGACAAGGACTTGCAAGACTAATGGCTGAAACCAACCTCCAAGCTTTAGATATAAATTTTGTCGATGCCTTAGAAGAACAGGAAGAGTGCACACTTCCCCCTATCGATCAAACATTTTTGGATTCACCTTGGTATGCAGACATTCTTTATGTATTAACTTATATGAATGCTCCTCTGATTTTATCAAAAACAAAAGAAAGATTCCTTAAACAAAAATCTCTAAAGTTTTTCATTACAGATAGTTTTCAATATTGGAAAAATCTCACTGGTATGCTGCTTAAATGTTTGCTTGAGTCTGATGCAGAGAAAATTATGCACGAAATGCACGAAGGGGAATGTGGGGGCCATCTCTACTGGAAAACCACTGCAAACAAAATCTTTAGAGCCGATTATTATTGGCCTACCTTATTCCCTGATACTCACAAACTAGTTATGGCATGCCATAAATGTCAAATTTTTGATGGCAAGAAAAAGCTTTTACCTTGCCCTTACATCCCATTATAGTTGAAGGACCCTTCCAGCAATGGGGTTTATATTTCATTGGAGAAATTCACCCCTCCTCATCCGCTCAACATAAGTGGATACTCACAGCCACTGATTACTTTACCAAATGGATAGAAGCCATACCTTCCCGGAACGCTACTGATTCTGTCATCATTTCGTTCCTAGAAACCAATATCCTGTCCAGATTTGGCTGTCCCAGGAAGATCATTACAGATAACGTCGCTGCCTTCTCCTCCAAGAAAATGATAGACTTCTGTCACAAATATCATATTTCATTAGGACATTCCACAGCCTATTACCCTCAAGGTAATGGTTTAGCTGAGTCTTCTAACAAAAGCCTAGTCAACATTATCAAAAAATTCTTGAACAAAATCAAAAAGCATGGCACGGGAAACTAGTACACGCCTTATGGGCTGATAGATTAACCACCAAGAAATCCATAGGTATGTCTCCTTACCAGCTATTTTATGGTCTAGATGCCATTTTCCCAACATATCTAGGGGTTCCAGTAATGAAACTATTACAAGAAGTCCAAATAGAAGAAAATGACATGCAAAGGACAATAAATCAGACTATCCATTTACAACAAACCAGAGAAGAAGTTTACCAAAGGGCTCAGTCAGCACAAGACAAAATAAAATAGATTTTTGACAGAAGAACTAAGGAAAATGATTTTCAGATTGGAGATAAAGTTTTAAAATGGGATTCTAGAAGGGAAGATAAGGGTAAACATGGCAAGTTCGAAAATTTATGGAAAGGGCCTTAAATCATCAGCTCATTCAGTGGAAATAATGCTTTCTTCTTGCAAGAACCTGATGGGACTAAAATTTTTGGGGGTCTTGTGAATGGCAGGACA
The DNA here is from genome assembly GCA_034641835.2 of Pinus albicaulis. NCBI lineage: Eukaryota > Viridiplantae > Streptophyta > Pinopsida > Pinales > Pinaceae > Pinus > Pinus albicaulis. The sequence continues at coordinate 106,931,547 of CM076583.1, forward strand.
TTGAAACATTATTTTTGATAGGAGCTCCATTTTTGAGTTTGAAACACTTTCAGTCATTGTACATACCATTGTTTGAAATATTGAAAAAATAGAAAAGTCAAAAAAAGTAAAAGATAGAAAAGTCAAAAATAGTCAAAAAAAAAAAAACAAAAAAGAGGGCGAGTGAAGATAGAACAAAGGCCCCATGTTCCAAAAAATAGTCTTTCAGAAAGCGAGCAAGCCTAAATGCCGCTACTAGTACATCAATGTCTTGTTCAGCTATCTAGCCTAATCATAGCTGAGCATGTTTAAATTTATTTGCTGATAAGTTAGTGAGTGCAAAGATAGTCAACATTGTGTAAGATTGAATTATCACAGAGCTTAGATTAGGGAGAGATTCTGGTTCCACATGCCTAAAATAGAACCAAAGAGAGAAGTGAGGGATGAAAAACACATTGTACATCTTAGCCCCGCTTCTCTAGTTTCCTTTTGTTGCAAAATAACATTTGTGTGCAGCTTGTCTTTTATGCCGCAAATGCATGACAAATCAGACTGCCTAATCCTGATTTGATCATTTTTAAATTTCATGTTGTAGATTAGAGAATGAAATCCTGTCAAACTGCTTAATCTTGACAGTTGATCTAGCATAGGTAGAGCAATGAAGGAGTTCATCAGTTTAATCTGAACTCCTGGCAGATATAAGAGTAGAAATAGATGGGTTCATTTTGCAAAAAGAAAAAATATGCATTGTCAAAGGGCTGCTAGTTCAAATGCGCCAAAGAGAAGAAAAAATGTTAGGAAAGATAGTGGGGTAGGTAGAAGTATCATTGATGTTAACCATGCTGTCACTTTTTAGAAATAACATCAAGAGAAGGGTAAATTTTGCGCCAATGGATAAGGCACTGGTCTTCATAAGCCAAAAATCTGAATTCTGGACACCTCCTGACGAGGAGCCGCCCTCCCCAAATGGAGCCACTGTTAGCCATCAGTATTTTTTACATGTTAGTGATGACTATATCTACAGCTGAGTTTTCTAGAAACTGTTTTCCTTATGTCAATATGTCATCTAGAAAACCCTCCTAAAACTTTTTTCGCCCTTCTACTTTTCAGTCCACCCATGTCAAAATCAACACCTCATTATCACTATCCTACCTAGCTTCAGCCCTACTGGTTTGCACATCAGCTTTAAAAGGAAAATCCACATCTGTTTCAAAAGTCTCCCCTATGTTAGGAAGTGGCGCTTTAAGGCATTTTACCCTTGGCAATCGTCAAGAAGCCAAAAAGCCTCCATCTGCTACAGACCTACCATGAATGACCTCCCACTTTGCAAATGAAATTGACAAACAGCTCTAAGTCGCGCCACTCACACCCCCTAGATCTCAGCACTGCATAAACCCCAATCTCAAGCTGACTATTAGGTGTTTCACAGTGTTTTATGGTTTCTACAAAGGCAGGAAATATAACTTCATCTCAGGAGGGAATGCTTGAATCTACAGTTAGAAGAACAACTACTTCTAAATGTAACATGAGCCTGAGATATGTCTGCAAAACATAGAGCCACTCATCAAGACCTTACAGCTCTTTCCAACATGAAAATAACAGTAAGAGAAGGACACCACTGTCACTGCAAACTGGTAATTTATCATGGCCCAGAACCTCCTTCATTTACAAGCAGAGGGTTAGGGCGCCTCCTTCATCTACAAGCAGAGGGCGCTGGCCAGTATTGACTTAAAGGATTGCAAAAGCCCAGGTTTGCCTTTTACTGAACAATGAAACAATATCTCTAGGTTTTATGAATGTGAGTGATGATCATAACAGGGATAGAGTCTGAAATATGCAAGTTCAAAGGAAAACAGAGCTTGGTCTGATAAAGGAGGTCATTTGAAGTTTCAAATCATGTGAATTGTTAAACTTTAGAAAGGCATATCATGAGTTAAAACAATTCTAATCATAGGCAGTTTGCTTTCCCCACAAGACCAAATTGAAGAGATGCTGACAGATCATGTCATCACCTAGGCAGAGGAAAAGTTGTTTGTTTTCAAAGGGTGCTGACCTCCATAGTCACAGAGACTATCTTTCAAACAATTTTTCATAAGATGACCAAGCAAATAATGACATCTCAGTTCCCCTCAAAGCAGTACAGTGAGACAGTGACACTTTGACTAGGGTTTTTCTGAAGCACAGTGATGATTGCAAGCAGAGGTGCCAGTATTGATGTTTTTCAAGTTTTTTGCTTACCATCACATCCAAGGAAAATCTTTGTCAAACAGGTTCATCAAACAATCTTCAAATACTTTGCCAAGTGAAGGGCCTCCTCCATTTATGAGCAGATGGCCAAGGCATTGAATGTTGTTAAATACTGATTAGTAAAAGATGCAGTGAAAAGATACGATGAAAGAAATCAAAAGTCTGTACACAGGTAAAAGATAGTGTTTATGATTCAAATATATTATTTTTCCTATCCATAGGAAAATTTCTGTCAAACTATACCTATAGTGGACAGGAGACAATATTGACTATGCAGGCCATTGATACAAAAAGGGCATTTTCCTTAGGGGAAGAGGCCACACAGTCACCTCACTGTCACATGCCAAGAAGTTTAAAGGGAACTCCTCTTAAGTAAACAGAGAAATATAGTTTGAATGGATGCAACCAAAAAATGGCACTTACAATCCAAAGAGAAGCCTATAAATCACCAAGAAGGTAAAACAGTGAACAGAGCTGAGCTATGGAATGGTTCTATTACAAAAAGGTCAATGCACTGGTCAAAGCAAAATAATAACTGTTTCCAAGAGACCTGTTCTTCTTGCTTCATGATTTCCTCCTTTATATACATCACAAGTAATGTGAGGCATTTTAGGTTTAGTTCCCAAGATGGACATTATGAATAGGCAAAAGGAGTTTGTTTTGATAAACTGTCACTGTTTAAATGATTTGAAACAAACACAATTTTGCATCATTTCGAAGGACAGATATAGCATAGATGATACACCTACAAGCAAGAAATTATGTTGAAAAGAGGCGCCTTTCTCAAAACAGAGGACCATGATCAAGTCCAAGAAGACTAGCAAGTTTAACACCATTCATAAGAGAAAGCTTTTGTCAAAACCTGCTCATCAAACAACCATCGGCAGATTAAGACAGAGGTTCTGGAAATAAGTCTTATTAGCTCTGGGCAGCACTCAAAACCCATGAAAGCGCTTCACTATTACAAATCCAAGTGAAAGAATTGTAAAGGGAATTCCTTCTTTTTCTGTAGACATAGGATGATTGAATTGAAAAGTCAATACAATTATGTTTTTGCATTTACTATCAAAATACACCTACAGGAGTCTGTTAAACCAAGCTTAATAGGAGGAGGCATTCCTTCAAAGCAAGGAACAATCAGGACATTTTGTCACAAGTCATCATCCAGGTTTTGAAGACTTTAGAAAGCATGAAAAGAAATCAGCTGCAATGTGGGCACCTGCAAAAAGAAAAGGTTTGAAGAAGCAAGTAAACTCCGGGGCTATCAAAACAGGTTTACAATGCAAAAACCTACCCTTTCGGAAACAAAGCAGTTTGCAGGTATATTTTCTTAACAGTGTCAAAGTAGGTTATATAAGAAATAGCACCAGCATTATTGACACAGTTGCAAAGATGGTCGAAAGGTTATTGAAATGATAGTTCAATATTACTAAAGAAGTAAACGATGAAAGTGACCGTTGGAGATTTTTGAAATGACATAAGAGTGAAGTAGGAGAGTGAATGTTTCATTTTCAAAGTTCAAACAAAGCTCCATGCCTCCCTAGCATCGAAACAAGGCAGTTCGGGTTGGAATTGCAGAAGATTGCACTGTTTACGACCGCGCGCCGCGCCTGGAAACCCGCGCGATGCGCTTGGCGGAAGGATTGCGCAGGCGGCCAGTGTATGCGCGACGTGCCTGTACAGTTGCGCGACGCGCCTGTACACGGCGCCCGACCGCCCGACTGCCCAACCCGACAGGCCACCCGGGTGGTGTTTTTGCGCGCTGTCCTGTCCTTAAAGAGTGTCACGCAGGCCTAAGGAACTCCAGTGCTACCTCCAGCGCCCCACAAGAGTTGTGCTTCGTGTCTTGAGGTATTTACACACTTTTCCCATAAAAATTTGTGACTGTTTGATGGTATTTGGAGCCAAAATAAGGTTTGAAACAAGCTTATTCACTGTTAAACTGCTACAAATTCTCACAACTCTGCATTCAAAATTTTCAAAACCTCGTCACCATAGCTGAAGAAATAGTGTTTGCTGCGTGAGGTTTTGAGGTGTGAAGCTGTAATGAAATGCTGGCTGTGTCATTCGAAAGCACCTACAGGAGATAACTGGTTTTGAAACTAAGAGCAGGATGATTTCAATTTAAAGGATCAGGGATCCCATACTTTCACAAGCATCAAAGGACAAAGGGTAAATCCATAAACTACAAAAAGGGCAGTTTACTCCTGAGTTTTTCAACTTGACTGTTTTTGTTCATTCAAACTTATTTCAACACAAGTTGGTATTTAAGATAGGGCAGAGGTTTTTCCTACAAAGAACTGTGTTTTGGCTTAAAGGGAGTTTGTTGGTGCAAGATCTTTGACTTCCACCTCACAAGAAACCTCTAAAGAGGTAAAAGAAGAGTTTGTTATAAAGAGACAGGGTTAAGGCCTAAAGAGAAACATTTCACACTGTCCTCGAGACATCGCCACATTATTAAAACAGTGAAGTGCACTAAGAAAAAGGGGTTTTTGACAAATAGCTATTTATAAGTTGAAAGACCACAGGGTAAGGTTGCTCCTGCTCCTCATACAAAGACAGTTTTCACTGTGCAGCTTCTTGATTGAATTTGGGTGTTCATGCTTGTTTGATAAGCGGATGTCAGGTGGAACAAAGGATTTTTTCTACAAAGGCTAGGTTTACATGTATAAAGAGCCATTGATTGTTTTGAAAGGAGAAAATTCACATAGCTTCTGCCTAAAAAACTTTGTAATCTTTTAAAGATCTGTCATCTTGGCCCAGGATTATATCAGTGACTGTTTAACTGCATTAGGGGTTGTTTTCACATATGCAAGTGGGTTGACTGCCTTGTATTTTTCAAGCTTATTGACAAGCTGTTATCCATACAAAGTAAAGATTTTTGTAGACCTTGTTGAAACTCTTTGAGGCATTTTTCAAACTCTGTCACCTTGTTCAAAGCAGTAAATTTGACTGTATACCTACACTTTTCAAGGTGGGAGGCCACTTTCTGAAGAGCAGGTTTTTGATGATTGAATTTTACCTTGGAGACAGAGATACATGTGTGTTGATTTGCCTCTAACAAATTCACAAGAAGAGTGATTTCTTAACACTGTATACAGGAAAATTACCCAGCAGTCTGTCTCCTCTTTACTATATGGTACCCTATTGAGAAATCTGCCTGGCTGAGGTACATTCAAAGGTAGAAGGCTAGTTTTAAGAGAACAGAGGTTGTATATTACAAGAAACTTGTTGCAAAACATCCAAATCACTTTGTCTATCTGTCAAAGCAGTAAAGTGACACAGTTTGATTCCAACAGGGCATTTTACACACAGTGAGGCAGTTTACCTCTTCCAAAGCATTTTCAGGTCAAAATGCCTCTAAGGCAAGATAGCAGGAGTGGTCCACATAAAAGATATGAGCCCATCTCTACAGAAGAGATTAATTCTCATCCATCTGTACTTTTCAACTTTCATGAAGTAGGCTGCCTCGATTTTTTCCAGAAGATAGAAGAAGTCAAGAGTTTTTCGCCATTAACACACTTGTGCGCCCTGAGATTCAAAGAAAAACACTTCCAAGTGGTCAGTCTTGATTTCAAAATTTCTCCAAGGTATGTGTCCAAGGCCACCAAGATTCCATACCATGGCGAAAAATGGTTCAAACAAGCTCATCTTGACTTAGAGGATTACAAACCTTTCATCAAGCCTAAACATAGAGAGGATGTCACTGCTATTTTCCCTTTTTCATATCTCCTTGACAGCTATGCTCCGCTTATGGAAGTCATAATGAAAATTTTCACTTGTGAAGGGAGGTTTAATCGAATTTATGCCTACCATGTCCGATTATTGATGCATTTTACCAGAAGCAGGAAACTAAACCTCCCTTACTTTTTTCTCAAGAGCATAGAGAAAATGGCATCTACTGTCCAAAATAAAGCCCCACCTCAGCAAATCCCTTCTCTTTTTCATCATTCTTTGATCAAGATTATCTTCCTATACCAGCTAGAGAAGAAAGAGGTTCCATGGGATTTATTCATCAGCCATCCAGATTTCTCTACTGTTCCTCCTGTTCATGTGTCTCCCACTCAGCCTATCCATCGCCCAGTACCTTTGTCCAGTAGGCCTACTCCTAGAAGGCTCAGAATGACTACTGGACAGCCAAGTCAACAGGAGGAAGGAGAGGGCAGTGGACAGCAGCAGATAGATGATGAAGGACAGGAGGTCCATGATGAGGGACAGCAACAGATAAATGATGAAAGACAGCAGGTCCATGATGAGGGACAGCAGCAGATAGATGATGAAGGACAACAGGTCCATGATGAGGAACAGCAGCAAACAGAAAGTGAAGGTCAGCAGGTACAAATTGAGGGACAGCAGCAGGTGCAAGATGAAGAACAGCAGGTTGGGCAGGAAATTGAGACACCTCTTGAGCTACAAATTGGACAAAAAATTGATGAGGAACAGCAAGCTAATGTTGGTAAACAGGGGCAGCCAAGTGAACAGCAAGAGGAAAAAATCCAGCAGCCTCAAGAAGAGCAGCCAATTCAGAAACATGTCAAAGGTAAATCAGTTGTGCATCCTCCTCTCAAAATAACAAAGCTCAGCATAGCAAGGAAAAGAGGGTCCAAAGCTGCCACTCTAACAGTGACAAAGATTGTTCCTAGCAAGAGGAAATCGCCCAAAAGGACACCTTCTAGCATGCCAAGGAGGAAAAGCGCAAGATTGGCTTTCAAAGGTAAAAGCAAAGTTGGAGAAAGTACAAAGCATGGAGGTGAATTAGCTGTCATCCCTATCCAAAGCGATGACAGTGATAATGAGGCCCGCCTTCTTGAAATCTCCTAATCCATAAGGAAGGACAAATTGAGGCATTAGAGGAGGATCTTCAAAGGGCAAGGAATTTCAACCACTTCTTGGAGATTGAAAACAAACAGATGAATGTTCATGCAGCTGTCCATGAAGCACGGGCAATCAAATATAAAAAGGAGGCAGCTAAGGCGCAAGCAAGGATAGAAGAACTCATTGGTGAGTTTGATGAGGAGGAGGAGGAAGACCAGCCTAGGCGGAAGAGGCCTAGGACCATCGGGCTTAAAAGAGCCTTGGAAAAGTAGAGAGCAGAAGAACAAGCCCATTTCCAAGCCTTTCCTCTCACTACACTCCTTGAGAAGGAAATTGAAGAAAACAAAGAGGCATGGCTTGAAAGAGCTAACAAACACTTGGAAATGAAGCTTGAGAGGGCGAATAGAGATCTTGAGCTGCAAAGAAAAAGGACTCATCACTTTCAGAAGCTAAATCAATTTTCCAGGCGAAAATTAAAGGCAGCCCAAGAGAAATTGAAGAAGGCAAAGGGGAAGCGCCCGGCACGAAAAGAGGGTAAAAGCATATCAGCCCTTGATATTTTGGCATCAGCTTCGAAGCATGTTGCTATGGACCCCTGAGGGTCATATATGCCAAATTTGAGCCCTTTTCGACAACTTTTTGTTTTTTGGCATTTTTTGGGTTTTTAGTCGAAAACTCATAATTGCGCCATTTCAGTTTGAGGATTTGTCAAGGGAGAAGGATGATGCCAGTGGATTCCATAATTCTATGAGCAGGTCCCCAGCAATTTTCAGGGCATTCAGAGATCATTCGCCCCCTCTAATCGGCGAAAAATGCCCTGTTTTTGCACGTTCTGCCCGCCATATCAACAGTCTGCTATTTCCTGGTTTTTTGCACACAGGTACAGTTTTGGGGAACTTCTAGACATCAGATTGAGGTGATTTCAGTTGTGCCAGAAAGTAGACACAGAGAGCTTTCCAACGGGCCATCATGAGCCTCATTTTGACAACGGGAAGGCTGCCAATTTCCTCCAGCAAGTCAGGGGACCTTTTTCAGACATAAATATGAAGTATTTTTGTAATTTTTGAACCTCAAAAATCTGCTTTTCCCAAATGTGCGTTTAGCTATTTTTACACTTGGGAAATGATGTAAAGTCAATATAATTTCCGTTTTTAGCATTTTTTAGATATTTTATGGGATATTTTGTGCCTTGGGCTTTGCAAAGCCTCAAGGACAAGTTTAGATATTTTGACTTGGCCAATGGGATAGCTAGTTGCTCCATGAGGTTTTCCTTCCTCTAGCCTATTTATTCCACAAGGATTCATTGTAAAACAGAGGCTGAACTTGAGAGAAGAAATCAATATATTGGTCATATGAGCTTTGAAGAACATATTTGTGTTATGATTTTTGGACTGCCTCTTGGATGCTTTTGATGAATGATGAAGGATTGGTGATGGATTCCATGACATGGTAGAATGGTATAGTGTTTCTTGCTTTGTTTTTGTCTTCTAGTTTTCATTCATGATACATGCTTCTTGCTGCTATAGATCAGTAGAGATTTATTTTGAGATATGCCCATGGAGGCACCTCAAAATTCCTGAATCTTCATAGCTCTATGTTTTCTTCTTCCTTAGTTATACTAAATAATTCTTAACTGCTCTTTAGTAACTTAAGGTATTGTTGCTAGTTTTATTCATAAGTTCTATGTATGTTGAGTAGGATGTATGGTGTGCCCTGCTTACCTATAAGCTGTCCATAAAACTATCTCTTTGACTGATTAGTTTATCATCTCGTTGAACCAAGGAGGCCTAGTCCCGATCTAGCCCTTTGCCTAAAACTATGAAAGCTTGTTTGTCCAAGTGCCCAATAACTTAAAGATTGTGTTTAGGCATTCCGGCATAGTTTTATGAGTTGGTAGTCCTTCTTATGTGTCTTCCCCAAAGTATGATAGCCATTTCCCAAAGTTAGAAGGTCTTATACTTCTATGTATGGCTGGAATGTTTGATTTCTATGTATTAATTAGCTCATAGTTACATTTAGCATGATTAATGGCTTGCTATAACATGTTTATGTCTGCTATCAACTAGTTATACTTGAAATCCCTCGTCTTTCACAAACTTGATGTCCATTTACTCCATTTTGCCCAAAGATCCTTTCTACCTTGAATCAAATCGGCCCTACAGCAGCCTTGCATCATCATCTCATAGCTTCCTTGACCTGTTTGACCCCATAGCCCAGTTGATCTAACTTCTTGTTATCCATTTTTATATCTTTGATCAGTTTTATCCCTCACAAACTTAAAAAGCCAAAAAATCAAAAAATCACTTCATAACTAGCCTAATATCAGAACACCATAAGCAAACACACCGACATCTTTTACACATATAGAGAGAGCCCTCTCTGAGTCCAGGAAGGCTAGGTCCTTGGGCTCCAAAGCTTGGTTTGATGTTACATCGTCATTTGGCTCGCCAATCGGCCAAATCACGGGACCCTAACACAAGTCCCATCCTTCTTCTGTACCAACACAATTAGGCTTGCACAGGGTCATGAAATTGGTCAGATATGACCTTTCTGCAGCAGCTCCTGAATCTGCCTCTTGATTTCATTATTCTCCAGAAGAGAGTGCCAATAGATTGGTCCATTGGGTAGCGCCGCACTTGGGGTCAGATCAATGGGTTACTTGACTTTATAGTGCAGAGGCACACCTGTGGGAGAGGTGAAGATGTCCCCATACTCCTCCATGACCTTGTCCATTTGTTGCTGTCGTGTGGAGCAACCCTATCTGGAGGTCATGGCCACAATCATCTTCTTTCCCTGGGGGTGGATCGTCGGGAATTTTTTTTTCTCAGTTTTGGTAATAAGCTTACTGCATTGTTTTGCAGCAACCAAAGAGATAGTAGTAGGTGGTGGTACCTCTTGTATCCTGTACAAATTATTGCCCAAAATAAAAATAACAGCACGAGGCCAAGACTCATACACAACATGTCTCTTCCATAAGTAATGTTTGCCTAATAATACATTACAAACATCAAGATGAGAAATGTCACATAATACCTCATTCATCAAGGGCTTGATGCTGTAGGGAAGGCGACATTGTTGGTTGACGTAGAGATCTTGTCCTTGGTGAAGCCACCCGATGTTGTATGGTTGTGGGTGTGCTATGGTTGGCAAGCCCAACCGCTTCATGACCTATGCTAAAATGGGGTTATTTTGGCTCCCAGTGTTGACAATGAAATTTAGCGGGGAACCCTTTCCCACATATGGGAGTGGAAGAGATGCGCCTCCTCCTTTGGATCTTCTGGTTTGTCATTCTATATCTTCGCAGTGGCAATGGTGGCATTGGGCTCTACATCAATAATCTTCTTCCATTTTTCTTTCCCCTTGTCGGGTTATGATTCAGAGTCATAGCATGCATGTGATTCAGAAGCCCTCATCTCAGCCACCAACTAATGCTTGGCTCGACACTCACGTTTTTTGTGGGTGGAGTTCTTATGGAACTCACACCACTATCACGTGTCATTCTTTGGCTTCACGGTGTTTTTATTTCCTTGCATCTTTGACAGGTTGTCTTGGGCTGCCATGCCTTGGCTTTGTCCTTTGTTCTGTAGTTTTGGGGCACCTTTCCCTCACTTTTGATTTTTAGATCCAAAGTATCGCTTCTTTTATTTGAATTTCTGCTCAATCTTGGCAGCATACATGTATATCATACCAAGTGAGGAGATTTTGAAGAAATCCATTTTCTCCTGAATGTATCTGTTCAGACAACTACGATACTTTAGCACCAAATGCTTCTTTGAATCTTTGATACCCAACTTTGTTCATAGGGAATGGAACAGATTCATCGGCTCATGCACATCTTCATCCCTTAAACAATATCGCGCCTCCAGAGTGGTTTTTGGATGCAGATGTGCCGCCGGTGGGCAGACGTTGAAGGATATGGGCAAAGTTATCCATCATCCGGTTCCTTTGTTTTTTGAGGTCCTCCTCAAGCAACATTTTGATAGGATATTCTACTCCCTCATCTTATTTTCATCCCCAATGGGCGACCGTTAGGGTTTGCAAGGCTGATGTTGCAAAGGTTCAGCTAGATCGAGCCCTAACTCCTTATACCCACACCTCGTTGAAGACATGCAAATAAGGATCGAGAAAGAGCATACCGCTCTAATACCACTGATCTGGATTTATTCAGGAACGCAAAAGAATCCGCATATAACCATAAATACAAAGATGTAGTTGAAATAATGCTTCATTTCATTAATATCAAAGAACTGAAGTTTGCTTACAGAAAAAATAGAAATAAACTAGCTAGGGCGCTGGTAGCTTATCTCTGAGAAGAGATGTGGTGGCTACAGGCCTCTAAAATATGTTTCAATGAGGCTCAAGGGCCTATATATTATTGAGAAACAATTGAAAATGTTAAACACCCAAAAACCTAACCCTAGGAGATGAAGCACCAAAACTATGGGCCTTGTTTGGGTAAATTGGTACATCAACTTCTCGGGGATGTAACTTTGGTGTACGATCTCCATTTGACACGTTCAATACGTCGTTAGAATATATCCAAGGAATACAAATTTTGAGTGAGAAACATTGGTATATGGACCCATGTTGCTCCCATGTTTCCAAAAAAATGTCTTTTACGGCCTCAAAATGGCTCTGGAAGTTTAGGACCTGAAAAATTGCTAAAAAGAGTAAACTATGCTATAATTAAGGAAACTGAAAAATGAAAGAGACAATGGTGGGGCCCCAAGTGGAATAGGTGGGTGGCCACCAATATCCACCTGGATCATTTGTCCCCCCTTAGGAATTAATGGTCCCCAATGCGTTGAGTTCCTCCATGAGATGAGGAAACTTTTGTTGAACTTGGTCCCTAGTGAACCACTTTCCTTGGTGCAGGATTTGCCCAGCCTTGACAAATTGATACAGTTGGATATTCTGCTGGTGAGTGTTATCTATTTTCATGTCCATGATACAATATTTGGTGGCTGGTTCCATTTAGTCTAGGTTTAACTCTGTTGGTGTGATTTTTTCTGGAATGTTGGAGGTGTCCAGTAGAGGTGGGAAGTAGGGCCAAAGGTGGTCCACATTGAATAATGGGTGCATACCAAGGTATGGTGGAATACTAAGCTCGAAGGCATTTTTCCCTAGAGCCTTGGTGATGGTGTATGGCCCATATCGGAGTGGGCGATGCTTGCAGTGGGGTCTAGCGAGGCGTTGCTTCTACAAATGTATCCACACTTTGTCACCCACCTAGAAGTTGTGTGGCACCTGATGTTGATCATGTCATTTCTTGTACTTAGCATTGGCTTTGTCGAAGATGTCATGGACCTGTTGGCGGATGTGTTGAATGCACTCGATGAAGTTGTTCGGTTTGTCAACTTCGGACTGGACATGAGTCGAATCAACCTGAGTTTCCACAAATGGCATGGCTACGTGAATGGGACATATTGGCTAGAAGTTATGAGACCATCTCCAAAAATATAAGAGAATAGAGATCAACGCCCTAGAAATAAGCCACTTTGAGGGGGAAACCACCTTTAAATTACATAAATGAACAATTCTTGGATGATACAAATGACAAAACCTCCTTCTATATATAGGAGTCCATGGGGTCACAATATAATCCTAGCTGACCTAACAATAATAATGTAAGGGCGCAATAATAACAATATTGGGGTTAAAGGGGTACAACAATAACAATAACGGGTTTACACTAACAACAATAAGGGAATATACTAGTAATATTTGGACCTAACATGCCCCTCTTCTTCAAAAAAGTGTTGTCCTCAACGCTTAAGTTGCTCCAGATGTTTCTACATAAAATTCTCATCCTCCCATGTAGAATCTTTAGCAGGTAAGTTCTTCCACTTGATGAGATAATCTCAAATTGATCAGTTTCGTAGCTATCGAGTTCTTTTTTCCGTGACTACTTTAGGTTCCAATATGATTTTTCCTTCCTCATCAAGTTCTCACAATATTGTTTCAACTGGAATTTTGTCCCCTATAACCTTCTTTAAGCATGAAACATGGAAAACTAGATGCACTCGTGAAGAAGCGGGAAGCTCCAATTTGTATGCCATAGTACCAATATTTTGCAACACCTTGTAAGGACCATATTACTTTCGTGATAATTTATTATCCTTCTTAGCTTGCATGAGGGACATTTTTTTGTATGGTTTGAGTCATAAAAATACCCAGTCTCCTACATCAAAATTTCTCTCTCTATGTTGTTGCTCTCCTAGTTGTTTCATTTGATTTTGTGTCAAACTTAGGTTATCCTTTAAGAGTTGGAGAACTTCTTCTTGATGCTCGATGTCATCTTCCACTACTTGAACCTTATAATTTTCTCTTAAATAAGATGTGATGGACGATGAATGATATCCATAAAGTGCCATAAATGGGGTTATTTTTGCTGTAGTATGGAAGGAAGTGTTATACCACCATTCATCAAGAGGTAACCACTTGACCCATTGTGTTTTCTTATAAGATACAAAATAACGAATGTATCCTTAGAAACATTTATTCACTATCTCAGTTTTACCATCAGATTGAGGATGATAAGATGAGCTATGAGCTAGTTTATTACCTAAATAACAAAATAATTTCATCCAAAAATTCCCAGTAAAATTGGGATCTCTGTCACTTACAATAATCTTTGGGTTTCCATGTCGCTTTTGAATTGTTTCCATAAATGCAGTAGCAACTGTAATTTCTTTAAATGGATGAGATAATGCACAAAAATGTGCATACTTGGTAAGTCTATCAACTACCACCATGATGACAGCCTTTCCTTCGAACTTGGGTAATGCTGTGATAGAATCCATTGAACTCTCCTCCCAACGTTGACTTGGAATGGGTAAAGGTTGTAGAAGACCCGGGGTCTTTATTTTTTCAAATTTATTTTGCTGGAAAACCAAACATTCTACCACAAAATTTTGAATATTAGATTTAAGGCCATACCAAAAAAATTCTTTCTTCACCCTGTGGTAAGTTTTTAAAAATCCTGTGTTCCCTCCTAAAGGAGAAGTGTGCAATTCCAAAAGAATATTTTGTTTTATTTGGGAATTCTTGCAAATATATAAGTGATATTTGTACCATAAGGAATCATTTTCACAACTAAATGTATCAGATGTACTAGGATCTTGCTGCAAATTTGGAATGAGTGTCTACACTTCTTTGTCCTTCTTCCATTCATCCCTTGCTTCGGTTATTCAATCTGGTTGGATAATAGAAATGACACAAAGCAATGCTTTCACCTCTTCATCCTTTCTTGAGAGTGTGTCTACAACAAAATTTAGCTTCCCTTTTTTGTAGATGATTTGAAAGTCATAACCCAACATCTTCGTGACCCATTTTTTCTCCTCTTCTAAAGATAGTATTTGTTCCAAAAATTGTTTAAGACTATCATGATCAGTTTTTACCTTGAAGTGTCTTCCCAGTAGGTAAGGTCACAATTTCTTTAGTGCATGTATTATTGCCAACATTTCCTTCTCATAAATAGCTTTCTGTAAATACTTTCCTTTGATTGGATGACTTTCAAAAGTAATGGGTTTTCCTTCTTGCATTAAAACAACACCAATTCCATTTCCTGAGGCATCCAATTCCACAATAAAGGTTTTTGGAGACAGTAGAAAAGGTTTTAGGGATAGAAAATATATTCTGAGGGAGTTAGTGCCAAAGAGAATCTCAGGGAAGCTTAAGGGCACTGACACAAGGAGTTAAGTCTAAGGGAGCAGAGGTTCATCTTTAGAAATATTTTAGCCATTATAGGGGTATGATGGTATTTTGATCCCAATGGTATAGTACAAATAACCATTGGAGTTTAGTATTTTACTTGTAAGAGAATTAATACATCATAATCCCAAAGATTCAAGTCAATTTACAAGAGCTTAAGGAGACATAGCCCACGATATTCGGGTGAACTCCTTTATTAAATTTGTTGTTATGTGTTGATGCTTATTTGTTGCACTTTATGGTTGTTGTACATTTTTAATATCAGTAAAAACAAATGTTATTAAAGTACTTAAACAATTAAAAAAAATCATACACCTCTATCAAGTATTCATTTCCACACAGTCATGTATAAGCAAGATCTTTTATTCCTTTAACTGATTGGGAGGTGCTTGCGTATAAGCATTTCAAGTTATCCACCCATTTCTAGATCATAATGTGAGCACTAGGGAAGAACATAGGAAATGTTGCAATTCCATGAACGCCTTCTGTTGAGATTCTGACCAAAATAATTTTTCTTTGGCTCCTCCCTTGGTGACTTCACTCAAGGGCCAAGAGATATGAGAGAATCCCAACACGAACCTATGGTAGAAGTTAGCAAGGCCCAGAAAACTGCAAAGCTCTGTTGGAGTGGTTGGGGCTGGCCAATTCCGAATGAATTGGATCTTAGTTGGATCCACATGCACCCCCCTTTCGTCAATAATGTATCCCAGATACTAAACCTAGGTCATGCCAAAAGTACACTTCTCCAAATTGGCACAGAACCTGTATTGCCGGAGTGTTTGGAGGACCTGTTGGATGTGGTGGAGGTGCTCTTCCCAAGTCTGGCTAAAGATCAGAATGTCATCCAAGTACACCACTAAAAATTAGTTGGTGAATGGCTACAAGATGTCATCCATCAACTTCATTAAGGTTGCGGGATCATTCGTCAACCCGAAAGGTATGAATAGCCAATCAAAAAAGCCCTCCTTGGCCTTGAATACAACCTTCCACACATCAGAGGGTTCAATTGGTACCTGGTGATACCTAGACTTCAAATCGATCTTGCTAAAATATTTCGCCACCTTGAGCTGCTCCAAAAGGTCATTAATCCATGGGATCAGGTACCTATTCTGGAGAGTGATATTGTTGAGCAACTAATATTCAATTCAGAGTCTCCAAGTCCCATACTTCTTCTGTAACAACATGATCGGGCTCCCATAGGGCGATGAACTTGTCTGGATGTGACCTTTCTGCAACAGCTCCGAAATCTGCCTCTTGATTTCATCGTTCTCTAAAACAGAGTACTGATAGATCGGTGCATTGGTTAACAATGCACATGGGGTTAGATCAATGGGGTGCTTGACCTGAAAGTGCGGAGGCACCCCTGTGGGTGAGGTGAAGATGTCCCCTCTAATATTCCAAATTAGGAAAATCAGTAATATTGAACACAAAACTAGAACGTACATCAAATATTAAGATAGACACATGAGAAAATCATAGATCCATTATATTATGTATTACAACAGTAAAATATACAATGTGTTGAGGAACAAATCACTCAAACTAGGAAAACAAGCCTCCAATGCCCAAATGCAGTAAAACCACAAATGTTTCTGCTATACAGAAATGACAGATTACATGACAGTGCAACTCTAATGAGAGTTACTATAGCTGAGAAATGGAAACAAGTGGATCTATTGATATTATGCTCAAAAGGAGCTAAAAATGGAGAACTAGTCTCTTAAACATAATCCCAAGACAACCCAGAAAGGGTTTCTTGAAATACAAAAAATGCACAAAGTGCAGATTGCAATTCTATGGCCGAATCAGGTTGTATAATTGGATATCTACTGAAATATGGATGATATAACAAGAAAATGGTCGTAACTTCTCCTAAACAGGGTTTCTCAACCCTGCACTGCAACACCCTACAAAATAACGCAGTTCCTCAAGGTGACTATGTTATGGATAAAGGTAGATGCTTGGCCCAATGTTAGATGGTGTAAATGAAGCTTAGAATAGCTCTCTTGAGTGGGCACTCGAAGTCCCCCGAGGTAGAGTGTGGGATTTTTGCCTAGAAATACCCTTGTACTATACAATACAACAAACTTCGCTAAACAGCTAAAGCATGCAATAAGTCATAAGACCCAAACATAAAAAATATTCTCAATGCCTCTCATGGCTTCAATCCCCTTCCTTATATGCTTGGTGAGATTCCTCACCCTTGACCCCACTCATTTATGATGCTACTTCCATGCAAATATTCCTCCTCCAAAACTGCGTTGTCCCCACTAGCTCCACTCTCTCCCATGGCAACGTTGTCGATTTGGTCAACCTTGACCCAGTCTAGATGCATTGACCCCTTTCACACCAAGGGTTGCTTTATTTCAGCTAGCTAAACTAATCCACATTCATACTAGAGGTGGTTTATTCCTACTAAAGATATTTAAATGTCTCTTTACCCCACTTATTCATCTAAGCTATGAATAGAAGAAACATATAATATTCCAACTGGCTAAAAGCTAATTGGGAATATTACAGTCCTCCCCTCCCAAATTTTTCTTGTCCTCAAGTAAAAGCAAATAAGGATGTTGCAAAATCTTCTCTCATTCCCAAGTGGAATCCTCATCAGGTAGATTCCTCCATTGAATCGGATATTCTCTAATCACCCTGTTTCTTAGCTACCATTCCCGGGTATCCAAGATAGCCTTTGGTTGTAAAACCATATGGCCCTCATCATCAATAGGTAGGAGATCCATGGTGGAAACCACATTTTGTCTAATGGCATTCTTGAGGCATGATACATGAAAAATATTATGGATATTACTTTCAATGGAATGCTCCAACTCATATGCTACTTCCCCAACACGGCAGATCACCCTTCATGGCCCATAGAACCGAGGCTTAAGCTTCTCAGCCCCCTTATCCATTAGTGTATACTATCTATATGGCTGAAGACAGAGATAGATCAAATCATCAACCTCAAACTACCTCTATATCTGACCATGATCAACGTATAACTTCTATTGGTTTTGTGTTGTAGCAATTTTTTCCCTGAGGGCCCAAAGTATATCCCGACTCTCCTGAATCCACTCCTTTCCTCTATGAGCGTTGCTTGCCCAAAACACCACATCAACAAAGGATAGAGCATCATACCCATAAAGAGCTTGAAATGGGGTCATGCCGATGGACATGTGAAAAGTTGTGTTGTAGCAATACTCCCCCAAATGGAGCCAACGCAGCCATGCCCTTTGCTACCCTAAAACATAGTTTTTCAAGTGGCCTTCTAGCCACTTGTTTACTATCTATGTATGTCCACTGGTCTGTGGGTGATAGTTGGTACTCGGTGTTAACTAAATACCCACTAATCGAAAAAGCTCCTACCAAAAGCCACCCATGAAGCGGCTATCACGATCACTGACTATGGTCTTTGGAAGACCATGAAGTCTAAAGACATCTCTAAAGAAGAGATCGGCTACCTATGAAGTAGTATATCATGTAGAAATAGAAAATAAATGTGAGTACTTTGTTAGTATATCAAAAAATACAAAGATACAATCCTTACCCTAAACTATAGGTAGACTAGTGATGAATTCCATGGAAATACTCTCCCATTTTCGATCTAGAATAGGGAGTGTCTACAACAATCTTGCGGGATGGTCATGCTCCCCTTTGTTTTGCTAGCAAACTATGCACTCCTTGATGTGTTGGAGTACATCCTCCATGAGAACCTTCCATGAGAATCTCTCTTGAATAGCTCGGTATGCCTTGGTGAATCCTTGATGTCCAGAAAGTGGTGAATCATGTGTTGCCTGCAAAATATTCTTCTTGAGTCTAGACTCTCTAGCCAATAAGACCCAGTATCAGTAATATATGACCTCATATATCACTCTATACCTTTCATCGATCACCTGACCATCTAAGATCTCACAGGAAAAGTGGTCTTTGGAATAATCTACTAGCAACTGGGCCTTCCAATTTGTATCCATACTCATTAAGGACAGCGTTGCTAGCCTCCTAGATAGATAATCTGCCATGACATTTCTCTTCCCCTTGACATATTCAATTTCAAATTCATATTCTTGGATCTTGCTCACCCATTTCTATTGCCTCTCCTATAGCTAATTCTTCTCAAGAAAGAATGGAAGACTATAGTGATCAGTTTGCACTTGGAACTTGTTACCCACCAAATACTGTTGGAACTTTGGTTAAGGCATGCATGATAGCCAACATATCCTTATCATATATAGGATACAATCTGTCATGTGGCAGTAAATTCTGACTCTCAAAAGCTATGGGGTGTCCCCTTTGCATCAACACTTCTCCTGTTGATCATTTCAGCCCCCATCGAATCTTTGACAAGCAATCCCTTCTTGATGGGCCTGAAAAATCCATTATCCGCCTATAGTTGCCTTCTACCAGCCCCAAAATTACATAAAAGGGCCCAAAAACCCACTTTTGAAAATATATTAGGCCCAACCCCTTTGCTGCAATCCCCTTAACCACTTCCCCCATACGCCCAAGCGCTAAGACCAGGCACTTAAGTCTTAAGCGCCAATCGTAATCGGAGTGTCAGGCGGGCACATTTCCTTTGTTATCACTGAAAAACCTCGACGCGATTATATTTTTTTGTCAAGCCCTCCACTGGGTTCTCCACTGTCGATCTTTCCGCTAGATCAGACGGCCCAACGTTAATCGCAGTCCTGCTCCCGACCGCAATTGCACTTTCCAAATTCTACTCCTTTCCACCCTTGCGATTTCGATTACCCGATATGATCTTAGTCGTCCGTCCCTCCGTCAGATCCGACGACGGAGCGCTAATCGCAAGTTCCTCCCCAATCACAATCGCAACATTCATGTGGAATCCCCCGATCGGTTCATCGCAAAAATTTGCGTTGTGATTGATCGCAACTCCCCTCTGATCGCTCTCCCCTCCGATTGATCGCATCGTGTTTTCCCTATTGTGATTGCGATTAGTCCCCACTCCTGTCTCCGATTGCGATTTGTGATTCCATATGGGTCCCACCTCATACGCATTTTCGTCGCAATTCATGTATTTCCTTTGCATTCCCACCAAAGTCTAGAGTTTCGTATTTTGCATTAAATTTTGAATAGTTCATATGTATTTTTCCCATTCCATATATCATTCCACTGTTTAAATCCCCACCGTCGATCTATGCTTCCACATCATGATCAAACCACCCACGATGCATTTCTCCACCATTCCGCCAGTCTGCTCGACCATTTTCATTAACACCGCCACATCCTCTATCCTCATAGCTTGGATTTCTTAACATGTTTTCGGGTTTTGCAGGGTTTTCTGGTGGTGAAAACTGTTATGATTCACAGCCTCCATTATAGAAGCAGAGATCATAGAAAGGACCATTTTGCAGAGACAAAAATTATGGAGAAAAGATCCAGGAAGCTGTGATGATATGACTACCATTAAAGAAGCAGGGGTTAAAACCCATCAGACACTCCAGAGTCATTCAAGGCACAGATTTTTGCAGATGAAGACATTAATGTTGCGGCAAAGATTATCAGTGGGAGATTGAAGGATTCAATAGCTGCAATTGAAGATTTTGAGCTCAGATTTAATATTTAAACAACTAAGGTACCAGATCAAAGATATCTCGGATCACACAGAGGATACAATGCACAAGAAACAATACCCTCCAGGTTTTATTTCAGTAGAATTATCTTTCAGGAAAGGACGAAATGTTTATGTGATTTTACTTCTTTGCCGTGTTCCTGAAAATATTTTCACCCAACGCATTTATTCCAGAAAGCAAGCTACAAAGTACATACAGCACAACATAGTCATTCAGCAGTATGGGCACGAATTTTTCCGCCATTTTGTCTCAATTAGGGAAATTAAATATTCATCACCTACTTCTTTGACTAGGTTTTCTTTTTCTCCTATAAAACTCCCTAAGAAAAAATTATTCAGGGTTCTAGATTTTATCAGAAAATTATGTAGTGAAAGGATTTTTGTATACATTTTGCAGAACTCTTGTATGAAGGCTCAGAGCCCATAGGGTCTTAGTGAGGAGGATTTCCATCTGTTAAAGAGGATTCTGGTCTTTGGTATTTCACAGTGCGTAACTTTCTCTCTTATGTGTTATTTTAATAGATCATTTCATTTCACCCGTCTTTCCTGTATCATGTTTTGGAATGCGAGTGGCTCACTGATTTTTGGTGTGGATTCATCCTATTTGGTGCCCATGTTCGGATCAGTCAAGCACTTTAAATATGGCTCATGCATGATATTCTGTTCCATTACTCATCTAAACCGTATTTATTCTATATTAGTTTCTTTGGGAGGGTGTTTTTAAAACGCTATCATTGTGTATGGATTCTTAGATTGGTAAGCCCATGCATGGTGGTATTGTGTATCTGGATATAAGCTTAATGACAACTAATATTCTCCTAATGTTTCTTTCACTACATACACCTTCTGATAATTGATTTCTGTGACATATTACTTGAACCAGCCCGCTTTGCAGTAAAATGTCTCTGAATTTTCTGTTGCTTTCATATTGGATTTATGCACTTTGCCTCTGCAGTATCCCTTTCTCTGTGTTAGTTTCTGAGAGTTTGGTTCC
Organism: Pinus albicaulis; assembly: GCA_034641835.2. NCBI lineage: Eukaryota > Viridiplantae > Streptophyta > Pinopsida > Pinales > Pinaceae > Pinus > Pinus albicaulis. Next base: position 106,952,885 of record CM076583.1, read on the forward strand.
ATTCTAGTTTATTTCCCCGTTTACAGGAGATAGCATGTGAGCTGAAGTTGACAACTTCATACATTATATTATACGATCCTTGCTATGCTAAGATGTCCTAGGCACTGGTCTATCACAACTCTAGGTTGTCTCTAGGAGTGACAACATCTTTCTGGCGCCGTTACCGGGGAGCGAAGTTAAGAAAATTTGAATCCCTGGGCCTCGAAAAAACCTAATTCACTCTTCAAGTAGGTGAGTATGGAGAGTTGAGAGTTGTTTATCCCTCACCTTGGCGACTCCACATTTGTTTATTTGATAAATCTATTTGCAGTCCTGGCTCCTCGTAAGCCATGCCTGAGGTCAGATACGTCTCATCCAAAGACACCTTCAGTGTCTGACCCTGAAAAGATCATACATAGAAGAAATTGGAAGGAAATAAAATCAGTCCGCTCTGAAATTCCTGAATTTTCTATAGAAGACTTCCCATCCTCTTCTTCTCAAGAAGCTCAAGAGCTAGTTCCCGACTCCACTGGGAGACCATGTCATAGTATAGCATCAGCCATGGTGAAGACCAAGCCACTTCATCAATGGAAGAACCTGAATATTTTGCAAAAATGCATCCAGATTTCATGGCTGAGTGCCAAGACGGCTTGGCAAGATTTAAGGTGGAGTACCTTCCACGACTTATTCGTCTCAGCTCAAGTTTCAATCTCGTGCTTAAGATAATATTTCTAGAATTAATGGTTGAAATATATGAAGCTGAGATCGAACTCTTGAACTCAAAAGAAAAAACTCTGGCCCATTCATCTTATGAGTTTGATGATATAGATCCAGAAGACACCTCTGTGGATCAGGATGAAGAAAAACTTGCTGAGAATCTGATAGGTTTGATAGGTGACATTGCCTACGATTATGACTTTCCTAGTTATGATATATTTGATGATGATTGTTTCCAGAGAGAAGTTAAGCCTGCAGAACCATCATCAGTAGACCCATGGGAGGAAAGCCAGGACCAGCAACTCCAGAGGAGCAATGAACCTAGTCAGCCTATCTATGGCACTGATGGAGAAAGCTATGAAAGCATAAGTGATGAGTGTCATGAGATCGGTGATCAGCAGTCCTTCCTTTCAGAAGATGAAAAGGAAAGCAAAGAAGAAGAGATCCAGGTTGAAGCCTGCCTACCAAATATTCATAGCCAGGTATCTTTTCATGATCCTTATGTTCATTTCTTGCACACATTTGAAGAAGGATCAAGGGTATTTTTGAGCAGCATGTTGCAAGCAGAAAGAAAATTTTCCAAAGCTGCTATTATGGAACAAAAAGAATGGGATCTGCCCTGCCTATCTAGCCTGCTCAAGGAGTTGAGCAAGAAGGACTAGTCATGGGATCACTTGATGGACTGGTTACATTGGAAGGCAATGTTTGTAGGATAGACTTGTAAATAATCCAATTAGAGTAGAGTAGGTAGGAAGTCTGAAATAAAGCTCAGCCTGTGAGCATGTAGTTAGTTGTTTTAATTTCTGCAAAGTCTAGCAAGCTAGACAGTCTAATCCTGGCTTGGCTATTGTTCAATTTCTGTTTTAGAATGTAGAGAAGAAATCTGCTAGACAGTTTAATCCTAGCAGATGTAGTTTAGGTAGAGAAAATGTGAGACCAACAGTTTAATCTGGTCTCATGGAGTGATAAGGGTAGAAGTAGAATAGGTTTATTTTTCATGTTTGCAAAATTGTGAAATTATCCAAGAAGGTCCCAGAAGAATATGAAGAGTTGTACCCGAAATTATTTCAATCTTATAAATAGGTGCTTGCATGGTCATATCAGGACATGAAAACTTCTGACATCAGCATAGTGCAGCATACAATTCCTCTAAAGGGAGAACCTCAATTTCAAAATTTGGGATTGCAGAATATGAAGATACAAGGGAATGGAGATAGTGAGGACTTTCTGGGTCTTGTATTGCAAAAGAAAATCTCTCTTTTGGGGTTGCCTCGGATACAGGTGAATTGTTGCAGTGATGGAAAATCAGAATGTTATTCTGATAGAAGACGAAAAGTAGAAGTGCTAAAGAGTAGGGTCTGCACAGAAGATGATCAGGTGGTCTACGAAGTTCTCGACACACTCAAGGATGAACGTGCCGTCCCCATATGGAGCCGATGTTGATCATTTCAGCCCCCATCGAATCTTTGACAAGCAATCCCTTCTTGATGGGCCTGAAAAATCCATTATCTGCCTATCGTTGCCTTCTCCCAGCCCCAACATTACATAAAAGGGCCCAAAAACCCACTTTTGAAAATATATTAGGCCCAGACCCTTTGCTGCAAGCCTCTTAACTGCTTCCCCCATACACCCAAGCGCTAAGACTAGGTACTTAAGTCTTAAGCGCCAATCACAATCGGAGTGTCAAGCAGGCGCATTTCCTTTGTTATCACCGAAAAACCCCGATGCGATTGTATTTTTTTGTTAAGCCCTCCGCTAGGTTCTCTACCATAAGTCTTCCCGCTAGATCGGACAACCCAACATTAATCGTAGTCCTGCCCCGACCGCAATCGCACTTTCCAAATGCTACTCCTTTCCACCCTTGCGATTACGATTACCCGATATGATCTCAGCCGTCCGTCCCTCCGTTAGATCCGATGACGGAGCACTAATCGCAAGTTCCTCCCCAATTGCAATCGCAGCATTCATGTGGAGTCCCCCAATCGGTTCATCGCAAACATTTGCGATGCGATTGATCGCAACTCCCCTCTGATCACTCTCCCCTTCGATTGATTGCAACGTGTTTTCCCTATTGTGATTGTGATTAGTCCCCACTCCCGTCTCTGATTGCGATTTGCGATTCCATATGGGTCCCACCTCATACGCATTTCAGTCACAATTCATGTATTTCCTTTGCATTCCCACCAAAGTCTAGAGTTTCGTATTTTGCATTAAAGTTTGAATAGTTCATATGTATTTCGTCCATTCCATATATCATTCCACTGTTTAAATCCCCGCCGTCGATCTATGCTTCCACATCATGATCAAACCGCCCACGATGCATTTCTCCACCATTCCGCCAGTCTGCTCGACCATTTTCATTAACACCGCCACATCCTCTATCCTCATAGCTTGGATTTCTTAACATGTTTTCGGGTTTTGCAGGGTTGTCTGGTGGTGAAAACCACTATGATTCGCAACCTCCATTATAGAAGCATAGATCATATAAAGGACCATTTTTCAGAGACAAAAATTATGGAGAAAAGATCCGGGAAGCTGTGATGATATGACTACCATTAAAGAAGCAGGGGTTAAAACCCATCAGACACTCCAGAGTCATTCAAGGCACAGATTGTTGCAGATGAAGACATTAATGTTGCGTCAAAGAGTATCAGTGGGAGATTGAAGGATTCAATAGCTGCAATTGAATATTTTGAGCTCAGATTTAATATTTAAACAACTAAGGTACCAGATCAAATATATCCCGGATCACACAGAGGGTACAATGCACAAGAAACAATACCCTCCAGGTTTTATTTCAACAGAATTCTCTTTCGGGAAAGGACATAATGTTTATGTGATTTTACTTCTTTGTAGTGTTCCTAAAAAGATTTTCACCCAACGCATTTATTCCAGAAAGCAAGCTACAAAGTACATACAACACAACATAGTCATTCAGCAGTATGGGCACGAATGTTTCCGCCATTTTGTCTCAATTAGGGAAATTAAATATTCATCACCTACTTCTTTGACTAGGTTTTCTTTTTCTCCTATAAAACTCCCCAAGAACAGATTATTCAGGGTTCCAGATTTTATTAGAAAATTATGCAGTGAAGGGATTTTTGTATACATTTTGCAGAACTCTTGTATGAAGGCTTAGAGCCCATAGGGTCTCAGTGCGGAGAAGTTCCATCTGTTAAAGAGGATTCTGGTCTTTGGTATTTCACAGTGTGTAACTTTCTCTCTTATGTGTTATTTTAATAGATCATTTCATTTCACCCGTCTTTCCTGTATCATGTTTTGGAATGCGAGTGGCTCACTGATTTTTGGTGTGGATTCATCCTAGTTGGTGCCCATGCTCGGATCAGTCAAGCGCTTTAAATATGGCTCATGCATGATATTATGTTCCATTACTCATCTTAACCGTATTTCTGCTATATTAGTTTCTTTGGGAGGGTGTTTTTAAAACGCTATCATTGTGTATGGATTCTTAGATTGGTAAGCCCATGCATGGTGGTATTGTGTATCTGGATATTATCTCAATGACAACTAATATTCTCCTAATGTTTCTTTCACTACATACACCTTCTGATAATTGATTTCTGTGACATATTACTTGAATTGGCCCGCTTTGCAGTAAACTGTCTCTGAATTTTCTGTTGCTTTCATATTGGATTTATGCACTTTGCCTCTGCAGTATCCCTTTCTCTGTGTCAGTTTTTGAGAGTTTGGAGAGCTTAGAGTAGAATTTTTTCTCCTCAAGAATGCGTAATACTGCCTCAATATGTTGTAGATTCCCCCCCCCCCCCCCCATGTGCGGCTTTAAATAAGAATGTCATCAAAGAAGACCAATACAAAATTCCTAAAGTGACCATGAAAATTATGTTCCATGAAATAATGGAAGGTTTCCATAGCATTGGTTAGCCTAAAAGGCATCACCAAGAACTCAAAATGGCCAAAGTGGCATCTAAATGTGGTCTTGAGGATATCTTGATTCCTCACTCTTATTTGATGGTACCCCGATCTAAAATCAATCTTTGAAAAGTTCTTGGATTCCTTTAGCTCGTCCATAAACTCATTGATCATGGGTATTGGATACCAGTTATTTATTTTCTTCTTGTTCAAGGTATTATATTCAATGCACATCCTCATTATGCCATTCTTTTTCTTCACCAGAACTACTGAACAAGCAAAAGGACTAGTGCTAGGTCGGATATGTACTAAAGCCAAGAGCTCCTGAATTGATTTTTCAATCTCATCCTTGTAGGCTTTGGGATGCCTATAGGGTATGGTGATCATTGCTTGGATCCCCTGCTCCAACTCAATAGTGTGCTCAAACCCTTGGTTAGGTGGCCTCCCTGGTGGAATATCACAAAATACTGTAGAATAGCGGTCCAAAATAGACTATACATCCAGGTGTATTGGTGAACCCTTTCCCCTTGCTTCTGACATATGCAGTTCTACCGCCTACTCTATGTCCCCTCTGCAAAAATTAGCCTTGATCTTGTGTTCTGAGAAAATTTGGGGTGGATAGGTGTGTATGTCTTTGATTTTCTGATGCTTACCACTCCCCTTCTCTGTCCATTCCATCTCCAAAGTTTCCCAATATGTGGTAACCTTCCCTAAGGTGATTAACCACTGAGCACCCAATATCACATTAGTGTTTGGAATATCAACCACAAACAATTGTTCTGTCAATGTATAGTTTCCCATAGTGATAGTTAATTCTAGCACATATTCGGCACACTACATGGTTCTAACTCCTGGAACCAAAACTGAGAAGCCCTCAAAGTCTTCCATGTGAATGAACCTCCTCTGTACCAACTGAGTATCAATAAAGTTATGGGTGGACCCACTATCTATCAATATTGATACTCTCTACCCTTGGATAGTGCCTCTAACTCTCAATGTTAGATACTTGGGAACTCCCTGCAAAGCTACAAGAGTCCCTCTAGTTCAAGAAAATGCTCCCTCCACACCTCTTGCTAGTGGTGCAACCTCTCTTATTGCTACATCGCTGGTATCCTTCTCCAAGCCTCCTACTTCCTCCTTTTCCTCATCAGAGAACACCTCAATGCAATGTGCCTTCCCTACAACACATTGGTGTCCTGGTACCCATGGCTCTCGGTAAGTGAATCAAATTTTTCTCCTTATTAGATCTCCCTAGACATCATCATCAAGAGATCTCTTCTCATGATTCTCCTTTGAGGAGAGAAACTTCACATATTTCCCCTTTGCTTGAGAGGAGAACTTCTGCTGAAAAGGGGCTTTTTATTTGGGTAAAGCATGTTGTAGATCTCTAGCTCTCTCCATAGCTTATTGGAGCGTAGTTGGTATAGTGGGTTTTACAAACCCATGCAATGGTTAAACCAACCCATCAATGAGCATGCACACCCTCCTAGCCATAGATAGGTCAGACACCATGACTGAAATCTTTAGAAATTCAGAGATGTAAGTCCCTGGATCTCCTATTTTCTTGATCTTGGTTAGCTCAACAAATGTGCTTCAGGATTCCTGGGGTCAAATCTCTCCACCAATCTCCGAGTGAATTTTGCATAAGAAGTGACACTAGCATGCCCTAGTGTAGATAGGCCATAAACCACCACTCATGTGCTTTAGCTTCTAGGTGCAGCACTGCTATCTTGATGGCCTCCATCTCTAAAACTCTATTAAGTTGAAAATAAGTATCCAAACTCTCTACCCAAACCTTGGTTGTGCACTTGGGTGACCCATCATAAGAGGGAAAAAATAACCTACCCATAGTATGCTGTAGATCTGGGTTCTACATGTACCCTCCACTTTTATGGTGATTGTGGGATCTTCTACCATCCTTGATCCGATAGAATTCCTGGAAGTTCAAGTGCTCCTTGAATCTTTGAGATTGAGATTCATATTCAAAGAAATAATCACCAAGGGTTTCTTCTCTTTGTGGCCGTCCCACTTCATTTCAAGTTGATAGGAATGTGCGCATGGTTTAGCATTGTGAGAAAGGTTGTACTGTTGGTTTTTCACACCATAAATGTGAAGTGTCAAAAATTTCTCCATGATGAAACCCTTTAGGGGATTCCTTCTGCCTTTCTAATATCATCTCCTTGATATCTTTGGCAATGTTCTGCATGGTCTGAAGAAGAATTTTGGGGATCTCTCTTTCCTCCATTGCTATAGATGTACTTCCCCACAAGCTGAGCCAAGATTATGCTCTGATACCACTATAATATCCCAAATTAGGAAAAGAAGTAATATTGGACACAAAACTGGAATGTACATAAAATATTAAGACAAACACATGAGAAAATAATAGATTCATTATATAATGTATCATAGCAGCAAAATATACAATGTGTTGAGGAAAAAATCACTCAAACTAGGAAAACAAGCCTCCAATGCCCAAATACACTAAAACCACAAATATTGCTGCTACACAAAAATGTCGGTGTAGATGACAATACAGTCCCAGTGAGAGTTACTATAGCTAGGAAAAGAAAACAGGTGTATCTAATGATATGATGCTCAAAAGGAGGTGAAAATAGAGAACTAGTCTCTCAAACACAATCCGAAGACAACCCGGAAAGGGTTTCTTGAAATATACAAAATGCACAAAGTGCATACTGCAACTCTATGGCTCAATCACACTGTGTAATTGGAGATCTAATGAAATATGGCTGATATAACAAGAAAGTGGATGTAACTTCTCCTATTTATATTTCCCGGTGAAGGGTTTCTCCCCTCACTAAGAAACTAGCTCATAAACAGTGTTTCTCAACCCTCCACTACAACACCCTGCAAAATAATGGAGTTCCTCAAGGAGACCGTGTTGTGGCTGAAGGTAGTTTCTTGGCCTAATGTTGGATGGTGGAAATGAATCTTAGAATTGCTCTCATGAGTGGGCACTCGGAGTCCCCCGAGGTAGAGTTTGGGATTTCCACTTGGAAATACCCTTGTACTAAACATTACAACAAACTTCACCAAATAGATGAAGCATGCAAGAAGTCATAGGATCCAAACATTAAAAATATTCTCTATGCCTCTCATGGCTGCCATCCCCTTCATTATATTATTGGTGAGATTCCTCACCCTTGTGCCCATTCATTTATGATGCTACTTCCATGCAAAGACTCCTCCTCCAAAACTGCATTGTCCCGAGTGGCTCCACTCTCTCCTATGGAAACGCTATTTATTTGGTCAACCTTGCCCTGGTCTACATGCATTGACCCCTTTCACACCAAGGGTTGCTTTATTCCAGCTAGATAAACTAATCCACATTCATACTAGAGGTGGTTTATTCATACTAAAGAGATTTAAGGGTCTCTTTACCCCACTTATTCATCTGAGCTATGATTAGAGGCAACATATAATATTCCAACTAGCTAAAATCTAATTGAGAATATTACATCCCCATACTCCTCCATGACCTTGCCCATTTGTTGTTGTCCTATGGAGGAGCCTTATCTGGAGGTTGTGGCCACAACATTATTCTTGTCATGGGGGCGGATCATCAGGAAAACAAATTTCCCGGTTTTGGAAATAAGCTTATTGCATTGTTTTGTAGTAACCAAAGAGATAGCGGCAGGTAGTGGTACCGTTTGTATCTTGTACAAATTATTGACCAAAGTGACAGTAACAATGTGAGGTTGTGACTCATACACAACATATCAATTCCACAAGTATGGTTGGCCTAATAATACATTACAAACATCAAGAGGAGAAATTTCAGATAATACCTCATCCATCAGGGGCTTGATGTTGTAGGGAAGGCGACATTGCTAGCTGATGCGGAGATCCCATCCTTGGTGAAGCCACCCGATGGTGTATGGCTGTGGGTGTGCTATGATCTCCAAGCCTAATCAGTTCATGACCTCTACTGAAATGGGGTTATTTTGGCTACCACTGTTGACAATGAACTGTTGCGAAGAACCCTTTACCCACATCTAAGAGTAGAAGAGATGCTCCTCCTCCTCTCGATCTTCTGGTTCCTCCTTCTAGATCTTTACAATGGCACCGGTGGCTTTGGGCTCCGCATCAATAATCTTCTTCCCTTTGAAATTCTGCTTGTTGGGTTATGATTTATAGTCGGAGCATACATCTGCTTCAAAAGCCCTCATCTTGGCCACCAATGACTCCTTGGCCTGACACTCACTTGTGTTGTGGGTGGAGCTCTTATGGAACTCACACCACTTTCCCATGTTTTTATTTCTCTTCTCAATATTTTTCCTTTTTGTGCCTTTGGTAGGTTTTCTTGGGCCTCCTTGCCTTGCCTTTGTCCTTTTTTCTATAGTTTGGGGGCACCTTTACCTTGCTTTTGATTTGCAGATCCAAGGTATTCATTCTTCTGTTTTAATTTCTGCTCAATCTTGGTAGCATACCGGTATGCCATACCAAGCCAGGAGATGTTGAGGAACTCCATTTCCTCTTGAATGTATCTATGAATAAAAATATGGTACTTTAGCACCAAATTTTTCACTGAATATTTGATACCCAACTTTGTACGCAGGGTATGGAACATATTCGTCAACTCATGCACATCTTGATCCCTTTGTTGTCGCAGCGTAGTCCATTGTATGTACTTGTCATCATAGCTCCCCATGGGATATTATTGTTCTGTGATGGCATCTCAGAAATAATTCCAAGTGGGTATTCCCAAGAGCATAGAGGGTTTTGTCTCGTCCTTTTTCTCACAGTATGTTTCCCACTAGTCTTTGACATGGGGGGTAGCTTTGAGGAGTGAAAAAATAATCTTCTCCCGGTTGGAAAAGTCATGAACCCAGAAATATCCTTCTAAAAGATTCAACCATATATCTATGACATTTGCATCTATTTGGCCCTAAAATATGGGAATGCCAAAGTTTACTTGTACCTTAAACATTGTCGTGCCTCCAGAGTGGCTGCTGGATGCAGATGCGCCATGAGTGGGCAGCGGTTGAACAATCTGGGAAACGTTAACCATCATCGCATTCCTTTGTTTTTCGACGACCTCCTCGAGGAATATTTTGATAGGCTCTCCTGCTCCCTCATATTTCTTTTCAACCCCATGGGCGGCTGTCGGGGTTTGAAAGGTTGATCTTGTAAAGGTTCAACTAGATCGAGCCCTAACTCCTTATACCTTGACCTCATTGGGGACATGCAATGACGGATCAAGAAAGAGCAGATCGATCTGACACGAATGATCCAGATTTATGTAGGAACACAACATAATACACATATAACGATAAATACAAATATGCAGTGGAAATAACACTTCATTTCATTAATATCAAAGAACTTCTTTTCTTATAGACAAAATGGAAATAAATTAGCTAGGGCACTGGTAGCTTAACTCTGAGAAGAGATGTGGTGGCTATAGGGCTCTGAACTATGTTACAATGAGGCTCAAGGGCCTATTTATTATTTAGAAACAATGGAAAATCCTAAACACCCAAAAACCTAACCCTAGGAGATGAAGCACCAAAACTATGGGCCCCCGTTTGGGTAAATTAGTACATCAACTTCCCAGGGACATAACTTTGGCATATGATCTCCGTTTGACACGCTCAATACCTCGTTAAAAAATATATCCAAGGACTACAACTTTTGAGCTTGAATAACTGGGATATGGACCCATGTTGCTCCTACATTTCCCAAAAAACATCGTTTATGGCCTCAAAACGACACTAGAAGTTCAAGACACGAAAAACTACTAAAAATAGTAAACTCTGCTATAATTAAGGAAACTGAAAAAATGAAAAAGACAATGGCGGGGCCCCAAGTGGAATAGGTGGGTGGACACCAATATCCACCTAGATCATTCCTCTCCCCTTAGGAATCAATCATCCCCATTACGTTGAGCTTCTCCATGGGATGAGGAATCTTCTACTGAACTTGGTCCCTGGTGAGCCACTTGCCTTGGTGTAGGAGTTGGATAGATTTTACAACCCGATATAGTTGGATATTATCATGGTGAGTGTTATCTATTTTCATGTCCATGATACAATATATGGTGGCCTATTCCAGTCAGTCTGGGTTTAACTCTCTTCGTGTGAGTGGTTCTGCAAGGTCAGAGGTGTCCGGTAGAGGTGGGAAGTAGGGTTGAAGGTAGTCCACATTGAATATTGGGTGCATACCAAGGAATGGTGGAATAATGAGCTTGAAGGAATTGTTCCTTGTAGCCTTGGTGAAGGTATAAAACCCATATCAGAGTGAGCAAAGCTTGCGGTGAGGTCCAATGAGGAAATCCTACAAATGTAGCCACACTTTGTCGCCCACGTTGAAGTTGTGTGGGAACTGATATTAATCATGTCGTTGCTTGTACTTAGCATTGTCTCAATAAAAAATGTCATGAACCTGTTTGCATATGTGCTAAATGCGCTCGATGAATTTGTTCGATTTTTCAACTTCAGACTGGAAATGAGCTGAATTGGCCTCAATAGCCGCAAATAGCATGGCTACATAAATGGGACATAGTGGCTGGAATCCGAAGGCCACCTGAAAGGGGTTGTGGCTAGTGGAGGTATGGAGAGCCCAATTATAACTGTGTTGTACATAGGGGAGGCTCTCATCCCTTATTCCTGGATTATTTGAATTGTACATGCATAGAATGTGTACAATGACGACCTCTGTCTAGCCATTAGTTTGGGGATTGAAAGCTATGGACTTGGTGAGCTTGGTGTCCTGCATTGAGCAGAGGATGGAATAAAATATGCTGAGGAACCTGTTGTCATGATCTAAGATGATAGACTGTGAGATCCCAAAGTTCACCCACACTCATTCAAATAAAATTTTAGTAGTGGCTTCTGCTGTGATATTCTTCTTGTAGGCCACCATAATGGCCATCTTCGAGAATCTTTCGACGACCATGAAAACACAATTGTTTCCATGCTTAGTAGAAGGAAGGTCTGACATGTAATCCATGGACATGGATTCCCAAGGTTAAATAGGGGTAGGTAGTGGAGTATAGAGGCCTTGCTTCTCGATGGTTGGTTTGGAAATGATGCAAGCAGTGCAGGTTCTGATGTACTTTCCAACATCTTGTCGAAGTTTTAGCCAATAGAAATACTTTTGTAATACTGCCACTATTTTCAAAACCCTGAAATTCCCAATGACTCGTCTGTAGTGTGCTTCCAAAATCATCATGGCATTCTCGCTTGAAGGAACACAAAGGTGTCCTAGGTGACATAGCAGTGCATATTAGAGTTGAAAATTTGGAACTTTCTTACCCTCCAAGAGTGTCTTGTATGTGTGGCCGAATTCTAGTTTGCTCTTGTATAGAAGCATTCAATCAGAAGTCTAGTGCCCACAAGAATTGAGAATGGTGGTTAGTACCATGATCGGTGGTCGCCTGAGATAGTATGAAACATTATTGGTGTTGCAAATCTTGTACTTGATGTTCAAATGAAATTGTTGCAGATATGTGGATCACTTCTAATGGAGATCATTTTGCAACATCCCTTGTTTCTGTATGAACTGCAGGGGTTGGTTTTTTGTGTGGATGATTGTTTCCTTCCCCAAAATGTAATGCTTCCATTGTCAACAAGCCTTCACAATGGAATACATTTATTTTTCATAATTGGGATACTTGTGGACTGTGTGAGACAATGCCTCATTGTGATATGCCACTGGATGCCCCTGTTGAGTAAGAACTACCCTAATATCATTGTTAGAGGCATCTGTCTTGATCTCAAATGGTTTTTGGAAGTCTGGTAATGGGAGAACTAGGTTAGAACATAGATGATGTTTCAATTCTACGAACACCTCCTGTTGAGATTCTGACCAAAATAAATTTTCTTTCGCTCCTCCCTTGGTGACTTGACTCAAGGACCAAGTGATATGAGATAATCCCAACACGAACTTGTGGTATAAATTAGCAAGACCCAGAAAATTGTGACGATCTCTTAGAGTGGTTGGGGCTGGCTAATCCTGAGTGACTTGGATCTTGGTTGGATCCACATGCACGACCCTTTTATCAATAATGTATCCTAGATACTAAACCTAGGTCATGCCAAGAGTGCACTTCTCCAAATTGGCACACATCTTGTGTTGCTGCAGTGTTTGGAGAATTTGTCAGATGTGGTGGAGGTGCTCTTCCCAAGTCTGGCTGAAGATCAGAATGTAATCCAAGAAAGCCACTATAAATGAGTTGGTGAATGGCTGTAAGATGTCGTCCATCAATCTCATGAAGGTTGTGGGAGAATTATTCAACCTGAAAGGCATGACCAACCATTTGAAAAAGCCCTCCTTGGATTTTAGGGTAGTCTTCCACACATCAGAGGGTTCGATTGATACCTAGTGATACCTAGACTTCAAGTCAATATTGCTGAAATATTCTACCCCCTTGAGTCGGTCCAGAAGGTCATCAATCCGTGGGATCAGGTACCTGTTCCAGACAGTGATCTTGTTCAGCACCCGATAGTCAATACAGAGTCTCCAAGTCCCATCCTTCTTATGTACCAACATGATCGGCCTCCCATAGGGCGATGAACTCGGCCGGATGTGAACTTCCTGCAGCAGCTCCTAAATCTCCCTCCTGATTTCATCATTCTCTAGAATAGAGTGCTGATAGACCGATCCATTGGGTAGCGGTGCAGCTAGGGTCAGATCAATGGGGTGCTTGACCTGACAGTGCAGAGCCACCTCTTTGGGTGAGGTGAATATGTCCCCATACTCCTCCACAACCTTGTCCATTTGTTGTTGTCATGGGCAGGAGCCCCATCTGGAGGTCATGGCCATAATCTTCTTCTTGCGCTGGGGTTGTATCATTAGGAAAACAAATTTCTCAGTTTTGGAAATAATCTTACTACATTGTTTTGCAGTAACCAAAGAGATAACAATAGGCAATGGTACCTCTAGTATCCTATACAACTTATTTCCCACAATAACAATAACATCGCGAGGCCGTGACTTATACACAACATGTAAGTTCCACAAGTATGGTTGGCCTAATAATACATCACAAACATCAAGAGGATCAATGTCACATAATACCTCATCCATGAAGGGCTTGATGTTGTAGGGAAGGCGACACTGCTGGCTGACGGGGAGATCCCCTCCTTGATGAAGCCACCTGATGGTGTATGGCTATTGGTGTGCTCTAGTGGGAAAGCCCAACTGCTTCATGACCTTTGCTAAAAAGAGGTTATTTTGGTTCCCACTATTGACAATGAACTGTACCAGGAAACCCTTTACCCACATATAGGAGTGTAAGAGACATTCCTTCTCCTTTGGATATTCTGGTTCCTCCTTATGGATCTTCTTGTTCCTCCTTCTGGATCTTCACAGTGGCAATAGTGGTTGTTATCACCAAATTGAGTTCCTATTGGGCTACTTTAATGGTCAACTTGGATTAACTATTTCAAATTAACTTGTAACTAGAAATTAGCCTTTCCAATCTGAGAGGGCTCTCTCAGAAGGATAAAGGATATTCAATGAATAACTTGAAAGTAGATGGTTAACTCTGAATTGGATTTAATGTGATGTCTTTGTATAGGTGAAAGATGTAAACAAGTAACTACCATTGGGAATGGATTCAATATGAAAATTAAGTCACACACCAACTTATCTAATGGAAGTTGAGGCAATTGTATTCTTATTAAACCATAAATTAAGGATAAAACAACAAGCTATATGCATATAGGAATTTGGCACCATAAATTCGAGGTGACTATACATAAGCAAACTAATAAAACATGATAAAATAGCAGACTAGGTGTATAAAGTAAGTTAGAGCATGTAATCATGAATTTGAAGTGATTATACAACTAGAACACTAGAGAGAAAATAAAGTACTGATAGAAGAAGCATACATCAGAATATAGATAATAATCTCAGGTTTGAAATAGGCTTCTACAATTGTATATTACTGATAGACAGAGATTACAATGGTGGTAGTGTCAAGTAACCATATCCCAACCCTTTCTAACTCTAAAACTCTCTCATTTATAGATTGATAACTCATACAAATGATTTTCCACCTTGCTCACCTCTAATTCCTACCTCAGAGACCTATTTAAAATATGATTCCATCACTTGGAGACTTCGTAGGGATATTTCTGTTTTGCAGAATTTGAATACAAAAACGACTCTTCTTTCATTAATAGTTCAAAAAATCAATTTAATAACCCTTATAAACTACAACCAACTAATTTTCCGAGTGTAGTAGAGTGATGATGTGTCATTATGCCATGTAGATGCTGAGCTGGACCTTCTCCAATTTGAATTTTACAATTTTTTCACAAATTTGGTTAGTGAAAATTTTGAAAAATAGGCTTCAAAGATGAGTGTATAATTTCCAAACCTCGATGTATTTGCTGAAAATGAGAGAGGTTTTTGTATATAGGCTTGTGATGAAGAAAATTTATTTCATATTTCCAAAATCATATTTCTTTTGGTCAGAAATCAAACTTGAAGTTGACTACTAAAATAGTCATGTACAGAAAATTTCGTAGTGCTCATTTCATAGAAAACTCCAAAATCCACCTTTTGCATAACCTTTGAACTTTATGACTATTGGAGAATCTTCCTTGGGGCTAATGATATAAACAAAAAAAAATTCCCTCCTTATTTTTCCATAAAACGGAATTTAAGGACAAAAGGCATTCTTAAGAAATTTTGTAGTGTTTTTTGGCCTTTAAGCTTGAAACTCGCTACGAAACTATTTGATTATGGAGAAAATTAAAAATGATCCCTTTTTCATCAAAATTTCACATGTAGGTATGAAAATTGATATGATGAAAGATGATAAGGCAAACTTGGTTCAAAATTACTCTTACCCTCGTCAAAAAGCATCATTTTCACCTTTAGCAAGTTAAGTTACCAGAAAAATGACTCTGTTTTTTTTGAAAAAAATAGGGTTCAGAGATGAGCCCCTATATCCCTATCCTTGATAGCTGTTGCAAAATGGGAGGATTTTTTTCTAAATCCGAATGTTTTGAATAAAAAGCTCTCTTGGTTTTTGAAAACCATCTCCAGCTCTCCAGAATCTGCATTCGAAAAACATGTATAAAACAAGAAGATTATGCATTCTGAAAATAGAGTCGCAAGACACCTTTGAATCTCCCAATTTGTAGCACCTTTGAGAAAAGAGAAAGGGATTAATATTATTTGATATGTGCTTGATAATAACCTGTCTCGGTTTCTTAGAATTCTTCTCTGTTTTCCTAGAAAATTCCCTTGAAATTGACTGCTCGAAAAGTAAAAAAACAGAGAAATCCTCAAATTTGCTATGAAATTGTCAGTGAGTTTCATAGCAAAATCTTCCTATTTTGCAATGCATTCGCTACGAAACTGTGAAAAACTAGACAAGTGGCTCTTTTCTAAAATTTGATGACTATGCAAGTGAACCCAAGGTGGATTGTTGTGGATATGAGCCTAATGACAAGACTAATGAAGTGTCTATTGCCTATAATAAACATGATTAAGTGTATTTATCATCAAATGAATGATATAACTTAATGAGACAAGGTGAAGCTTATGATGACCCTATCAAAAAAAAAAAATTTAAAAATTGAGAGTGATAACAGTGGCATTGGGCCTCGCATCAATAATCTGCTTCCCTTTGTCATTTGCCTTTTTGGGTTATGATTAAGAGTTGGAGCATGCATCTAATTTAGAAGCCCTCATCTTGGCCACGAGTGACTGCTTGGCCTAACACTCACTTGTGTTGTGAGTGGAGTTCTTATGGAACTCACAACAATTTCTCGTGTCCTTCTTTGGCTTCATAGTCTTGTTCTTTGCTTTCGGCCTTCGTAGGTTATCTTGGGCCGCCATGCCTTGGATTTTTTCTTTGTTATGTGGTTTGGGGGCACCTTTCCCTTGATTTTGATTCGTAGATCCAAAGTCTCGCTTCTTCTATTTGAATTTCTGCTCAATATTGGCAGCATACTGGTATGCCGTACTAAGCGAGGAGATGTCAAGGAACTCCATTTCCTCCTGAATGTATATGTGCAGACAACTGCGGTAATTTAGGGCCAAATGTTTCTTTGAATATTTGATAGCCAACTTTGTGTGAAGGGTATGGAACAAATTCATCAGCTTATGAGCATCTTGATCCTTTGTTTCCAAAGCGTAGTCCATTGTATGTACTTGTCCTCATTGCTCCCAAGGGGATAGTATTGTTCCTTGATGGTGTATTAGAAAGAATTACAAGTGGTTATGACTTAGAATAGAGAGGGTTTCATGGTGTCCTTTTTCTCACATTAGGTTTCCCACCAATCCTTAACATTGGGGGTAGCTTTGAGGAGTGCAAAAATAATCTTCTCCTGGTCGGAAAAGTCATGAACCGAGAAATATCCTTCTAATAGATTCAACATCTATATATGACATTTTCATCTATTTGGCCCTCAAATATGGGAATGTAAAATTTTACTTGTACCTTAAAGGGAGTTGCGCCTCCAGAGTGGTTATTGGATGCAGATATGCCGTCGGTGGGTTGTCGTTAAAGGATCTGGGAAAAGTTATCCGTCATCGCGTTCCTTTGTTTTTTAAGGGCCTCCTCAAGAAATATTTTTATATGATCTCCTACTCGCTCGACTTTATTTTCATCCCCCATGGGCAGCTATTGGGGTTTGCGAGGTTGTTCTTGCAAAGGTTCCACCATATTGAGCCCTAAGTCCTCATACCCTGACCTCGTTGGGGACATGCAAAGAAGGATTGAGAAAGAGTAGACCTCTCTTATACCAGTAATCTGGATTTATGTAGGAATGCCACATAATACACATATAACCATAAATAAAAATATGCAATGGAAATAACACTTCATTTCATTAATATCAAAGAACTCAAATTTTCTTACAGACAAAATGGAAATAAACTAGCTAGGGCATTGGTAGCTTATCTCTGAGAAGAGATGTGGTGGGTACAGGCCTCTGAACTATGTCACAATGAGGCTCAAGGGCCTATTTATTATTGAGAAACATTGGAAAACCCTAAACACCCAAAAAAATAGCCCTACGAGATGAAGCGCCAAAACTATCGGCGTCGTTTGGGTAAATTGGTACATCAACTTCCCGGGGCTGTAACTTGGGCATACAAACTTCGTTTGACGCGATTAATACCTTGTTAGAAAAATATCTCCAAGGAATACAACTTTTGAGTGAGGAACATTGATATATAAACCCATTTTTCTCCCATTTATCCTGAAAAACATTGTTTAGGGCCTCAAAACAGCTCCGGAAGTTCAGGACCCGAAAAACTGCTTAAAATAGTAAATTGTGCTATAATTAACGAAATAGAAAAACTGAAAGCGACAATGGTGGGTCCCCAAGTGGAATACGTGGGTGGCCACCAATATCCACCTTGATCATTCCTCCCCACTTAGGAACCAATGGTCCCCATTGTGTCGAGTTCCTCCATGAGATGAGGAAACTTGTGCTAAACTTGGTCCCAGGTGAACCACTTGCCTTGGTGCAAGAGTTAGCCAGCTTTGACAACCCAATATTGTTGGATCTTATTTTCGCAATCATTATTGATTTGAATGTCCATGATACAATCTATGGTGGCATGTTCCATGGAGTCTGGGTTTAAATTTGTTGGTGTGAGTTGTTTTGAAATGTCGGAGGTGTTGAGTAGAGGTGGGAAGTAGGGCCGAAGGCAATGCACATTGAATACTGGGTGAAGACCATGGAATGGTGGAATAATGAGCTCAAAGGCATTGTTCCCTACAACCTTGGTGATTGTGTATGGCCCATATTGGATCGGGTGAAGCTTGTGGTGGGGTCCAGTGAGGCGCTCCTTCTGCAAATGTAGCCACACATTGTCACCCACCAGGAAGTTTTGTGGCATCTGATGTTGATCATATCATTGCTTTTACTTAGCATTGTCTCTATCCAATATGTCATGAACCTGTTGGTGGATGTGATGAATGCGCTCGATGAATCTATTCACTTTGTGAGCTTCAGACTAGACATGAGTCGAATCGACCTCAGTAGCCGTAAATGGCATGGCTATGTCCATGGGACATAGTGGCTAGAATCCCAAGCCCACCTGAAAGGGGATGTGGCCAGTGGAGCTGTGGAGAGCCTAGTTATAACTGTGTTTTACATAGGGAGGCTCTCATTCCATGTGTGTGGATGCTTTGAATTGTACATGTGCAAAATGTGTATAATCATCTTGTTGACGACCTTTGTTTGGCCATCAGTCTGGGGATGGAAAGTTGTGAACTTGGTAATCTTGGTGTCTAGCATTGACCAAAGGATGGACCAAAATGTTTTGAGCAACCCGTGTCCCGATCTGAGATGATAGAATATAGGATTCCAAAGTGCACCCACACTCGTTCAAAGAATATTTTAGCAGTGGCTTCAGTTGTGATTTTATTCTTGCAGGCTTCCATAATGGCCATCTTCTATAATATGTCGACGACCGTGAAAACACAGTCATTTCCATGCTTAGTAGAAGGAAGGCTCGACATGTAATCTATGGAGATGGATTCTCAAGTTCGACTAGGGGTAGGTAGTGGAGTATAGAGGCCATTCTTCTTGATGGTCGGTTTGGCAATGGCGCAAGCAGTGTAGGATCTAATGTACTTTTTGAAATCTTGTCAAAGCTTCAGCTAATAGAAATAATTGTGTAGCACTGCCATCATTTTCTCGACCCCGAAATGCCCAGTGAATCAACTGTATTGTGCTTCCAAAATCATCTTGGCACGCTTGCCTATAGGAACGCAAAGGTGTCTCAGGTGACATAGCAATGCATCTTGGAGTTTAAAATTTGTAACTTGCATGCCCTCCAAGAGTTTCTTGTATGTGTAGCCAAATTTTGGATCGCTCTTGTAGAGAAGCGACCAATCAAAAGTCTTGTGCCCACAAGACTTGAAAACGGTTGTGAGCACCATGATCAATGGTCAATTGATGCAGTCTGAAACATTATTGGTGTTGCCCTCTTGTACTTTATGTTCAAATGAAACTATTGCATATATGTGGACCGCTTATCATGGCTATTGTTCTACAACTTCCCTTGTGTCTGTATGAGCTGCAGGGGTCGGTGGTTTGTGTGGATGATTATTTCCTTCCCCAAAATGTAATGCTTCCATTCTCGACAAGCCTACGTAATGGAATAGATTTCTTTGTCATAAGTGGGATACTTGCGGACTGTGTTGGACAATTTCTCACTGTGATATGACACTAGATGCCCTTGTTGAGTAAGAACTGCCCCAATAGCATAGTCAGAGGCATTTGTCTCGATCTTGAATGGTTGTTTCAAGTTTGGTAATTTGAGCATTGGGGAAAAACATAGGCGATGTTTCAATTCTATGAACGGCCTCTGTTGAGATTCCGACCAAAATAATTTTTCTTTTGCTCCTTCCTTGGTGACTTGACTGAAGGGCCAAGTGATATGAGAGAATCCCAACACAAACCTACGATAGAAACTAGCAAGTCCTAGAAAAATCCAAAGCTCTACTAGAGTTGTTGGGGCTAGCCAACCGCAAATGAATTGGATCTTGGTTGGATCTAGATGCACCCCCCTTTCATTAATAATGTATCCCAGATAATGAAACTGGGTCATGCCAAAAGTGCACTTCTCCAAATTGACAGAGAGCTTGTGTTGCCATAGTGTTTTGAGGACCTGTCAGATGTGGTGGAGGTTCTCTTTCCAAGTCTGGCTGAAGATCATAATGTCATCCAAGTACACCACTACAAATGACTTGGTGAATGGCCACAAGATGGAATCTATCAACCTCATGAAGGTTTTTGGAGAATTCTTCAACCTAAAAGGCATGCCTAGAGAATCGAAAAGGACATCCTTGGCTTTGAAGGCAGTCTTCCACACATCAGAGGGTTTTATTGGTACCTGGAGATACCTAGACTACAAGTCAATATTGCTGAAATATTTCAACCCCTTGAGTTGGTCCAGAAGGTCATCAATTTGTGGGATCGGGTACGTATTCCGAATAGTGATCTTGTTCAGTTTCTGATAGTCAATATAGAGTCTCCAAGTCCCATCCTTCTTCTATACCAACATCATTAGGCTTGCATAGGGTAATGAACTTGGTCGGATATGAAATTTCTGTAGCAGCTCCTAAATCTGCCTCTTGATTTCATTGTTCTCTAGAAGGGAGTGCTAATAGATTGGTCCATTGGGTAGTGCCGCACTTGGGATCAGATCAATGGGTTAATTGAATTTATAGTGCAGAGGAATGCTTGTGGGTGAGGCGAAGATGTCCCCATACTCCTCCATGAACTTGTCCATTTGTTGTTGTCGTGTGGGGCATCCCTATCTGGAGGTCATGGCCACAATCATCTTCTTTCCCTGGGGGTGGATCATCAGGAAAAAAAATTTCTCAGTTTTGGTAATAAGCTTACTACATTGTTTTGCAGCAACCAAAGAGATAGCAGTAGGTGGTGGTACCTCTGGTATCCTGTACAAATTATTTCCAAAATAACAATAACAGCGTGAGGCTAAGACTCATACACAGCATGTCTCTTCCATAAGTATGGTTTGCCTAATAATACATTACAAACATCAAGATGAGAAATTCCACATAATACCTCACTCATCAAGGGCTTGATTCTGTAGGGAAGGCGACACTTTTGGTTGACGTAGAGATCTCGTCCTTGGTGAAGCCACCTAATGTTGTATGGTTGTGGGTGTGCTGTGGTCGGCAAGCCCAACCGCTTCATGACCTCTGCTAAAATGGGGTTGTTTTGGCTCCCAGTGTCGATAATGAACTTTAGCGGGGAACCCTTTCCCACATTTGGGAGTGGAAGAGACACACCTCCTCCTTTGGATCTTCTGGTTCCTCATTCTGGATCTTCGTAGTGGCAATGGTGGCATTGGGCTCTGCATCAATAATCTTCTTCCATTTTTCTTTCCCCTTGTCGGGTTATGATTCAGAGTCATAGCATGCATGTGATTCAGAAGCCCTCATCTCGGCCACCAACGACTACTTGGCCCAACACTCACTTTTTTTGTGGGTGGAGCTCTTATGGAACTCACACCACTATCACGTGTCATTCTTTGGCTTCGCGATGTTTTTCTTTCCTTGCGGCTTTGGCAGGTTGTCTTGGGCTGCCATGCCTTGGATTTGTCCTTTGTTCTGTAGTTTGGGGGCACCTTTCCCTCACTTTTGATTCACAGATCCAAAGTCTTGCTTCCTTTATTTGAATTTATGCTCAATCTTGGCAGCATACTGGTATATCGTACCAAGCGAGGAGATGTTGAAGAACTCCATTTCCTCCTGAATGTTTCCGTGCAAACAACTACAGTACTTTAGCACCAAATGCTTCTCTGAATTTTTGATACCCAACTTTTTTCGTATGGAATGGAACAGATTCATCAGCTCATGCACATCTTGATCCCTTAAACAATGTCACGCCTCCAGAGTGGTTTTTGGATGCAGATGTGCCGCAAGTGGGCAGACGTTGAAGGATATGGGCAAAGTTATCCATCATTCGGTTCCTTTGTTTTTTAAGGTCCTCCTCAAGAAATATTTTGATAGGATATCCTACTCCCTCATCTTTATTTTCATCCCCAATGGGCCACTGTTAGTGTTTGCAAGGCTGATGTTGCAAAGGTTCAGCTAGATTGAGCCCTAACTCCTTATACCCACACCTCGTTGAAGACATGAAAATAAGGATTGAGAAAGAGCATACCGCTCTAATACCACTGATTTGGATTTATTCAAGAACAAAAAAGAATCCACATATAACCATAAATACAAAGATGCAATAGAAATAACGCTTCATTTCATTAATATCAAAGAACTAAAGTTTGCTTACAAAAAAAATAGAAATAAACTAGCTAGGGTGCTGGTAGCTTATCTCTGAGAAGAGATGTGGTGGCTACAAGCCTCTAAAATATGTTACAATGAGGCTTAAGGGCCTATTTATTATTGAGAAACAATTGAAAACGATGAACACTCAAAAACCCAACCCTAGGAGATGAAGCACCAAAACTATGGGCCTTGTTTGGGTAAATTGGTACATCAACTTCTCGGGGATGTAACTTTGGTGTACGATATCCATTTGAACCGTTCAATACGTCGTTAGAAATATATATCCAAGGAATACAACTTTTGAGTGAGAAACATTGGTATATGGACCCATGTTGCTTCCAGGTTTCCAAAAAAACGTCTTTTACGGCCTCAAAATGGCTCTGGAAGTTTAGGACCTGAAAAATTGCTAAAAAGAGTAAACTATGCTATAATTAAGGAAAATGAAAAGTGAAAGAGACAATGGTGGGGCCCCAAGTGGAATAGGTGGGTGGCCACCAATATCCACCTGGATAGTTTGTCCCCCCTTAGGAATTAATGGTCCCCATTTCATTGAGTTCCTCCATGAGATGAGGAAATTTTTGTTGAACTTGGTCCCTGGTGAACCACTTTCCTTGGTGCAGGATTTTCCCAGCTCTGACAACTTGATACAGTTGGATATTCTACTGGTGAGTGTTCTCTATTTTCATGTCCATGATACAATATTTGGTGGCTAGTTCCATGTAGTCTAGGTTTAACTCTGTTGGAGTGATTTGTTCTGGAATGTTGGAGGTGTCCAGTAGAGGTGGGAAGTAGGGCCAAGGGTGGTCCACATTGAATAATGGGTGCAGACCAAGGTATTGTGGAATACTAAGCTTGAAGGCATTTTTCCCTAGAGCCTTGGTGAAGGTGTACGACCCATATTGAAGTGGGCGAAGCTTGCGGTGGGGTCTAGTGAGGCGCTGCTTCTACAAATGTATCCACACTTTGTCGCCCACCTAGAAGTTGTGTGGCACCCGATGTTGATCATGTCATTTCTTGTACTTAGCATTGGCTTTTCCGAAGATGTCATGGACTTGTTGGCAGATGTTTTGAATGCACTCGATGAAGCTATTCGATTTTTCAACTTCGGACTGGACATGAGCCGAATCGGCTTGAGTAGCCGCAAATGGCATGGCTACGTCAATGGGACATAGTGGCTGGAAGTTATGAAACCAGCTCCAAAAATATAAGAAAATAGAGATCAACGCCCTAGAAATAAGCCACTTTGAGGGGGAAACCACCTTTAAATTACATAAATGAACAATTCTTGGATGATACAAATGACAAAACCTCCTTCTATATATAGGAGTCCATGGGGTCACAATATAATCCTAGCTGAACTAACAATAATAATGTAAGGGTGCAATAATAGCAATATTGGGGTTAAAGGGGTACAACAATAACAATAATGGGTTCACACTAACAACAATAAGGGACTATACTAGTAATATTTGGACCGAACATGCACCGCTTCTTCAAAAAAGTGTTGTCCTCAATGCTTGAGTAGCTCCAGATACTTCTGTATAAAATTCTCATCCTCCCATGTAGAATCTTCAGTAGGTAAGTTCTTCCACTTGCTGAGATAATCTGGAATTGATCAGTTTCATAGCTATCGAGTTCTTTTTTTCGTGACTGCTTTAGGTTCCAATATGATTTTTCCTTCCTCATCAAGTTCTCACAATATTGTTTGAACTGGAAGTTTGTCCCCTATAACCTTCTTTAAGCATGAAACATGGAAAACTGGATGCACTCTTGAAGAAGCGGGAAGCTCCAATTTGTATGCCATAGTACCCATATTTTGCAACACCTTGTAAGGACCATATTACTTTCGCGATAATTTATTATCCTTCGTAGCTTGCTTGAGGGAAATTTTTTTGTATGGGTTGAGTAATAAAAATACCCAGTCTCCTACATCAAAATTTCTCTCTGTGTGATGTTGATCTCCTAGTTGTTTCATTCGATTTTGTGTCAAATTTAGGTTATCCTTTAAGATTTGGAGAACTTCTTCTTGATGCTCAATATCATCTTCCACTACTTGAACCTTATAATTTTCTCTTAAATAAGATGTGATGGATGATGAATGATATCCATAAAGTTCCATAAATGGGGTTATTTTTGCTGCAGTATGGAAGGAAGTGTTATACCACCATTCATCGAGAGGTAACCACTTGACCCATTATGTTTTCTTATAAGATACAAAATAAAAAAGATATCCTTAGAAACATTTATTCACTATCTTAGTTTGACCATAATATTGAGGATGATAAGATGAGCTATGCGCTAGTTGATTACCTAAACAAAAAAATAATTTCGCCCAAAAATTCCCAGTAAAATTGGGATCTCTGTCACTTACAATAATCTTTGGGTTTCCATGTAGCTTTTGAATTATTTCCATAAATGTAGTAGCAACTGTACTTTCTTTAAATGGATGAGATAATGCACAAAAATGTACATACTTGGTAAGTCTATCAACTACCACCATGATGATAGCCTTTCCTTCGGACTTAGATAATGCTGTGATATAATCCATTGAAATCTCCTCCCAACGTTGACTTGGAATGGGTAAAGGTTGTAGAAGACCCGGGGTCTTAATTTTTTCAACTTTATTTTGCTGGAAAACCAAACATTCCACCAGAAACTTTTGAATATCAGATTTAAGGCCATACCAAAAAAATTCTCTCTTCACCCTGTGGTAAGTTTTTAAAAATCCTGCGTGTCCTCCTAAAGGAGAAGTGTGCAATTCCAAAAGAATATTTTGTTTTAGTTGGGAATTCTTGCAAATATATAAGTGATATTTGTACCGTAACGAATCATTTTCACAACTAAATGTATGAGATGTACTAGGATCTTGCTGCAAATTTGGAATGAATGTCCACACTTCTTTGTCCTTCTTCCATTCATCCCTTGCTTCGGTTATTAAATCTGGTTGGATAATAGAAATGGCACAAAGCAATTCTTTCACCTCTTCATCCTTTCTTGAGAGTGCATCTACAACAACATTTAGCTTCCCTTTTTTGTATATGATTTGAAAGTCATAACCCAACATCTTTGTGACCCATTTTTTCTCCTCTTCTAAAGATAGTATTTGTTCCAAAAATTGTTTAAGACTATCATGATCAGTTTTTACCTTGAAGTGTCTTCCCATTAGGTAAGGTCATAATTTCTTTAGTGCATGTATTATTGCCAACATTTCCTTCTCATAAATAACTTTCTGTATATACCTTCCTTTGATTGGATGAATTTCAAAAGCAATGGGTTTTCCTTCTTGCATTAAAATGACACCAATTCCATTTTCTAAGGCATCACATTCCACAATAAAGGTTTTTGTGAAGCCTGGCGTAGTTAAGACTAGTGTTAGGCACATTACCTCTTTAAGATGTTCAAAGGCCTCAGTTGCTTCAGGAGTCCATGAAAATGCATCTTTCTTCAATAATGTTGTTAGGGGTGCTACTATTCTCCCATAATTCTTAACAGACTTGCGATAATACCCCGTTAACCCGATAAATCCTAACAACTACTTTATGGTTGTGGGGAATTTCCATTCCTTAATGGCTTTAATTTAGTTAGTGTCTACTTTAACACCCTCGTGAGATACAATATGACCCAGATATTCCACCTCTTGTGCTCCAAAGAAACATTTGGATGTATTTTCATATAATTGTTTCTCCTCCAATAGTTTGAGCACTCTGTGAACACATTGAACATGATCCTTCCAAGACCTATTGTAGAATAGTATGTCATCAAACAATTCTAGCACAAATTTTCAAAGGAAGGGTTTGAAAATGGAATTCATCAACCCTTGAAATGTAGAAGGTGCATTGGTATGGCCAAAAGGCATGAACAAAAATCCATAATCACCCTCATGAGTTTGAAATTTTGTTTTCAAAATATCTTCCATCTTCATTCTAATTTGATGATATCCTGAATGAAGATCCAACTTGGTAAGATAAATTGCTCCATGTAATTCGTCAATCAAAGAAATGAGAAATTTATTTTTAATAGTGAGCTTATTGAGCTCCCTATAATCTAGGCACATGCACCATGATCCATCCTTCTTGTGCATCAATACCACTGGAGCAAAGAAATAACATTGAGTAGGTTGAATTATACCAGCCTCTAACATTTCTGCAATCATACGTTCAGTTTCGCTCTTTTGGACATATGGATATTTGTAAGGCCTGATGTTTGGAGGAACACAACTTGGAATCAAATGAATAGCATGATCATGATCATGAATAGGTCGGAGTCCTTTCGGAGTTTCAAACACCTTGGAATGATTTTCCAAGACTTTTTGGAGATCTGGACAAATAGATGATTTTGATGTTGGAAGTACTAGTGAGCATAATTTTTCAATTACACCACATTTTTCTTTCTTCTGAAGCTTTTTCATGACATTAGATCATATTATCTTTTCTGTATTCCTTGCGATACCTCGTAATTCAATTTCCTCTCCTTCCGAAAAAAATTTCAAGAAACTTTCTTCAAAATTAAAAGCTACCATCCCCAAAGATTGTAACAATTGTACTCCTAGTACAACATCAGCACCTCCCATTGGAATGGAAAGAATTGGACTATTAAATAAATATTAACCCATGGTTAGCGTGATATTATGGCATTTTCTAGAGTAATTTATAACTCCTCCATTTTCAACCATCACTTGACATTCAGGTGCTGCGTATAGGAATCAATTCAATTCCTTGGCTAGCTTACAATGAATAAAATTATGGGTACTACCTGAATAAATCAACATTATTACCTTTTTCTTCTTGATATGTCCTTCTATCTTGAGTGTTTGAGGAGTGGTAATTCCTACCAATGCCTTACACAATATGGTCAGACTCATTTCTACTTCTTCTAGGGTTGGTTCCTGGTGTATATCCTCTTCTTTTGAAGTTTCTTGTTCATTTTCTTCCTCCTCTTCATAATCTATGTAAAATAATTTCTTCTTAGCACACTTATTACCTTTAGTGTATTTTATATCACAACTGTAGCAAATCCCTTTTTCTCTTTTTTCTTCCAATTGTTGTGGTGTCAACCTTGTAGGTTGTGGAATTCTAGGAGCAACAACATTTCCATCTTTATAGATGTAAGTGGTAGGCTTCCTTGTCGTCATAATTTTACATTCAATTTTTCTTTCCAGCTTGAATGCCTTATGTAATGAATCAGCTTCCCAAATGTGAACTTCATGTTGGATTTTATCCTTTAAAGTCCCTATGAAGACATCAATTCTGTGTTCCTCTGGAATATCAGTTACCCTTATATTCAATTTTTTGAAGCACTAAATGTGCTCCACCACTGAACCCTTTTGTTTGAGATTTACCAATTGGCTAAATAAGGTGTTTCTCTTTGTATCCTCATAATGTGCTATCATTTCCTCTGTAAACATTGACCAAGTGACAATTTTTTTTACGGTAGAAAAGCCATCGATACCATAAAAATGTATTTTTTTCTAAATCTAAAGTTGCAATGCGCACCTTTTGTGTGTTTTGCATATTATTGAGAGCAAAATATTGCTCCATCTATAGTATTCATGTTACAGGATCCTTTCCATAAAACTTCCTCATATCCCTATTTGGAATATGGTGGTTCTTCAATCCAACATTAGAGTTTATGAAATCACGATTAACATTTAATTTGTTTTCATCATGAGTTTCCTCTACTATATTTCCACCATTAGGAACCATTTCTTGAATGAACCTTGTCATCAAACCTTCCATGTCTACTTTTAGATCATTCTTCATGTCTTCCATGTTATCTTTCATTTTTTCATCGATCTTAGTTTTCATGTCATCCATCTTAACTTTGATGCCATTCTTCAAACCATCCATATTAGCTTCCATGCCTTTCTTCAAACCATCCATCTTAGCTTCCACACCTTTCTTCAAAAATTCCATTTCATTTATTGTTTCTCTTTGCGAGAGCGAAATTTGGTGCACTTACTTTTGTAATTTTGATATGTCATGTTGTCCTGCTTCCTCTCATGAGTCATAGTAGGGCCTTATGAAGGATTAATAGGTGTTGAGTTCCTTTTAAGTGGCATTTTAGAACCCAATACAGATATCTATGCTTCAGTATGCCCTTGGAATCTCTTCAAACTGATTTTTCACAGAAGACTTATGCAATTTGAAAAAGCAATACACACATTTTTCTCTTTTGAGGAGCTCCATATTGAAACTGAATTATCTCTGTGATTTTAGATCTTCAATTTTTAAAATTCAGCCCTGTATTAGCCCTCTTAATCTTCTTTCGAATGCCATAGGTCTGCCCTGATTTGGATTCTTCAAGGCAAAGTTATGCCCAATCTTCCACAATGTCCTAATTATGGAAAAGTTTAGTAGAGTGAACTTGTATGATGTTCCACGTGTCACTGTTTCCTCCTTCGGCCTTGAAATTTATACACAGGAAACTACAGTTCATGTACTTGGGTCCAATTTTTATAGAATTCCAATCCAATTCTCAGAGAGAGAGTTATGACGACTTTCCCACGGTCACCTATTTGAGATGAAATTCAGGATCCTGAAAAAACTATAACTTCGACAAATCATATATCTGAAAATGTTGCGAACCAAGATCTAAAATTTTTACAGTAAGCTTCTCATAATTTTGGCTTGGTGTGATACAAATTTCAGCTTCTGAGCCTTCGTAGAAAAATATTTATAGAGAAAATTCGACGATGTCCTGTCAAAAGCTTTGATACCAAAACTTATGAAACCAACTCCAAAATTAGAAGAAAAGAGAGATAAATGCATTAGAATTAAGCCAATTCGAGGGGGAAACCTCCTTTACATTACATAAATGAACAATTCTTGGATGATACAAATGAAAAAACTTCCTTCTATATATAGGAGTCCATGGGGTCACAATATAATCTTAGCTGGCCTAACAATAATAATGTAAGGGCACAATAATAACAATATTGGGGCTATAGGGGTACAACAATAACAATAAGGGGGTTACACTAACAACAATAAAGGACTATACTAGTAATATAGGGACTTAACAACCCACCTGAAAGGGGTTGTGGTAGGTGGAGCTATGGAAAGACCAGTTATAATTGCGTTGTACATAGGGGAGGCTCTCATCCCATGTGCAAGGATGCTTTGAATTGTATATGCACATAATGTGTACAATCATCATGTTGACAACCTCTATCCAGCCATTAGTTTGGGGATGGAAAGCCATGGATTTGGTGAGCTTGGTGTCCAGCATTATCCAGAGGCTAGACCAGAATGTGTTGAGGTACCTATTGTCCCGATCTGTGATGATAGACTGTGGGATCCCAAAGTGCACACACACTCATTCAAAGAAGATTTTAGCAGTGCCTTCTGTTGTGATATTCTTCTTACGGGCCGCCATAATGGCCATCTTCGAGAATCTGTCGACGACCACGAAAACATAGTCATTTCCATGCTTAGTAGAAGGAAGGCCCGACACATAATCCATGGATATGGATTCCCAAGGTTGGCTAGGGGTAGGTAGCAAAGTATATATGCCTTGATTATTTATGGTCAGTTTGGGAATGGTTCAAGTAGTACAGGATCTGATGTACTTTCCCACATCTTGTCGAAGGTTCGACCAATAGAAATACTTCTGCAGTATTGCCATTTTTTTCTCGACCCAAAAATTCCCAACGGTTCGATTGTAGTGTGCTTCCCAAATCATTTTGGCATGCTCGCTTGAAGGAACACAAAGGTGTCCTAGGTGACATAGCGGTGCATCTTGGAGGTGAAAATTTGAAACTTATGTACCCTCCAAGAGTGTCTTGTATGTGTGGCCAAATTCTAGATTGCTCTTGTAGAGAAGAGTAAAATTATAAGTCTCATGCCCACAAGAGTTGAGAACGGTGTTTATCACCATGATCGGTGGTCAGCTGAAGCAGTCTGCAACATTACTGGTGCTGCCCTTCTTGTACTTGATGTTCAAATGAAACTGTATCATATATGTGGATCACTTCTGATGGAGATCGTTCTGCATCTTCCCTTGTTTCTGTATGAACTACAGGGGTTGATGGTCTGTGTAGATGATTGTTTCCTTCCCCAAAATGTAATGCTTCCATTTTCAACAAGATTGCACAATGGAATACATTTCTTTGTCATAAGTGTGATACTTGAAAACTATGTTGGACAATGTCTCACTGTGATATGCCACTGGATGCCCCTGTTGAGTAAGAACTACCCTAATAGCATAGTCAGAGGAATCTGTCTCGATCTCAAATGGTTGTTGCAAGTCTGGTAATGTGAGAACTGGGGCAGAACAGAGGCGATGTTTCAATTCTACAAACACCTTCAGTTGAGATTGAAACAAAAATAAATTTTCTTTCGCTCCTCCCTCGGTGACTTGATTGAAGGGCCAAGTGATATAAGAGAATCCCAACATGAACCTGCAGTAGAAATTAGGAAGAACCAGAAAACCGCCAAGCTCTGTGAGAGTGGTTGGGGTTGGCCAATCCCGAATGACTTGGATCTTGGTTGGATCCACATGCACGCCCCTTTCATCAATAATGTATCCTAGATATTGAACTTGGGTCTTGCCAAAAGTGCTCTTCTCCAAATTGGCACACAACTTGTGTTGTTGCAGTGTTTGGAGGACCTATTGGATGTGGTGGAGGTGCTCTTCCCAAATATTTCTGAAGATCATAATGTCATCCAAGTACACCACTACAAATTAGTTGGTGAATGGTCGCAAGATGGCGTCCATCAACCTCATGAAGGTTGCAGGAGCATTCGTCAACCGCAAAGGCATGAAAAACCATTTGAAAAGGACCTCCTTATATTTGAAGGTATTCTTCCACACATCAGAGGGTTTGATTGGTACCTGGTGATACCTAGACTTCAATTCAATCTTGCTGAAATATTTTGACCCCTTGATTTTGTCCAGAAGGTCATCAATCCATGGGATCGGCTACCTATTCTGGACAATGATCTTTTTCAACGCCCGATAGTCAATATTGAGTCTCCAAGTCCCATTATTCTTCTGTACCAACATGATCGGGCTCCCATAGGGTGATGAACTGGGCCGGATGTGACCTTTTTGTAGCAGCTCTTGAATTTTCCTCTTAATTTCATCGTTCTCCAGAACATAGCGCCTATAGATCGGTCCATTGGGTAGTGACGCACCTGGGGTTAGATCAATGGGGTGCTTGACCTGACAATGCAGAGGCACCCCTGTGGGTGTGGTGAAGATGTCCCCATACTCCTCCTCAACCTTGTCCATTTGTTATTGTCGTGCAGAGGAGCCCTGTATGAAGGTCATGGCCATAGTCTTCTTCTTGCCCTAGGGGCAGATCATCAGGAAAACAAATTTCCTGATTCTAGAAATAAGCTTACTACAATCTTTTGTAGTAACCAAGAGATAGCAGTAGGTGGTGGTACCTCTGGTATCTTATACAACTTATTACCCAAAGTAACAATAACAATGTGAGGTTAAGACTCATACACAACATGTCACTTCCATAAGTATGGTTTGCCTAATAATACATCACAAACATCAACAGGAGCAATGTAACATAATACCTCATCCATGAAGGGCTTGATGTTGTAGGGAAGGTGGCATTGCTGGCTGATGCGGAGATCCCATGGCTAGTGAAGCCACCCGATGGTGTATGGTTGTGGGTGTGTTGTGGTTGGAAAGCCCAACCGCTTCACGACCTCTGCTGAAATGAGGTTCTTTTGGTTCCCACTGTTATTAATGAACTATATCAAGGAACCCTTTACACACATTTGTGAGTGGAAGAGACGCACCTCCTCCTCTAGATCTTCTGGTTCCTCCTTTTCGATCTTCTGGTTCCTCCTTCTCAATATTCGCAGTGGAAATTGTAGTGTTGGGGTCTGCATCAATAATCTACTTCCCTTTGTCATTCCCCTTGTTGGGTTATGATTCAGAGTTGGAGCATGCATCTGATTCAGAAGCCCTCATCTTGGCCACCAGCAACTACATGGCCCAACACTCACTTTTGTTGTTAGTAGAGCTCTTCTAGAACTCACACCACTTTCCCATGTCCTTCTTTGGCTTCACAGTGTTGTTCTTTGCTTGCTGCTTTGTCAAGTTGTGTTGGGCCACCATGCCTTTTCTTTTTCCTTTGTTCTGTGGTTTGGGGGAACCTTTTCATTGCTTCTGATTCATAGATCCAATGTCTCACTTCATCTGTTTGAATTTTTGCTCAATCTTGGCAGCATACCGATATTCCGTACCAAGCGAGGAGATGTCCAGGAACTCCATTTCCTCTTGAATGTATATGTGAAGACAACTGTGGTACTTTAGCACCAAATGTTTCTCTGAATCTTTGATACCCAACTTTGTGCACAGGGTATGGAACAGATTTTTCAGCTCAAGCACATCTTGATCCCTTTGCTACTGTAGCATAGTCCATTATATGTACTCATATTCATACCTCCCCATGAGATAGATTCCTTGAAGGCCTCTTAGAAAAAATTCCAAGTGGGTAGGACTAAGAACAAAGAGGGTTCTGTCTTGTCCTTTTTCTCATAGTAGGTTTCTGACCAGTCCTTGACATGGGGGGTAGTTTTGAGGAGTGAAAAAATAATATTCTCCCATTCGTAAAAGCAATGAACAGAGAAATATCCTTCTAATAGATTCAACCATATATCTACGGCATCTACATCTATTTGGCCCTCAAATATGGGAATGTCAAATTTTACTTGTACCTTAAAGGGAGTCATTCCTCTAGAGTGGCTGCTGGATGCATATGCGTCACCGATGGGTAGTCGTTGAAGGATCTAGGCAAAGTTATCCATCATCGTGTTCCTTTATTTTTCAAGGGCCTTCTCGATCAATATTTTGATAGGATCTCCTATTCCCTCATATTTCTTTTCATCCCCCATGGGTGGTTGTCAGGGTTTGTGAGGTTTATCTTCAAAGGTTCAACCATATTGAGCCCTAATTGCTTATACCTCAACCTCATGGGGGACATGCAAAGAATGATTGAGAAAGAGAAAACCGCTCTAATACCACTGATATGTATTTATGCAGAAATGCAAAAAAATACACATATAACCATAAATACAAATATGCAACAGAAATAACACTTCATTTTATTAATATCAAAGAATCGAAATTTGATTACAGACAAGATGGAAATAAACTAGCTAGGGCGCTGTTAGCTTATCTTTGAGAAATATGTGGTGGCTACAGGCCTCTGAACTGTGTTAAAATGAGGCTCAAGGGCCTATTTATTATTGAGAAACAATGAAAAACCATAAAGACCCAAAAACCTAACCTTAGGAGATGAAGCACCAAAACTATGGGCCCTGTTTGGGTAAATTGGTACATCAACTTCCCAGGGAGGTAACTTTGGCATACAATCTCCGTTTGACGCACTCAATACCTCGTTACAAATATCTATCCAAGGACTAAAAATTTTGGGTCACAAAAATTTGTTTATATAGCCACGTTGCTCCCATTTTACCCAAAAACATTGTTTAGGGCCTCAAAACGGCTCTGGAATTTTAGGACCCGAAAAAATGTTAAAATATTAAACTGTGCTATAATTAAGGAAACTGAAAAAATGAAAGAGACAATGGTGGGACCCCAAGTGGAATAGGCGGGTGGCCACCAATATCCACCTAGATCATGATGAGTTGATGGGATCACTTTTATCCCATGAGGAAAGGATAGAAAGAAATAAGTATTTCACTTTAGAAACTGCTTTCAAAAGTGACCTTTCTATTTCAAGAGACAGAGCTCAACGCAGATATAGATTGAGAGGCAGCGGATGAGGTTGAATACATGGTGGTCAAAGATGGCCGAGAAGATCATGGACATGAAGGTGGAAGCAACAACAAAATCTTCAAAAATAATCTAAGAGTTGACAAATCAAATGTGAGATGTTATTATTTCAATAAATTTGGTCACTATGCCCATGATTGCAGGAAGAGGATAGTTGATCAAGGAAACCAGAGAGCTAATGTTACTACATAGAATACTAATAGCATATTCCTAGCTTTCCATACCATGCATGAACTTTCTGATAATGTGTGTCTATTAGACAATGGTTGTAGTAACCACATGATAATAAATAAGAATTTGATTGTGAATTTGGATCAATATGTGAAGACAGATTTAAAGTTGGGGACTGACAAGAATGTTGGTGTAGATGTCAAAAGAGTGGTCAACATTCTGAACAAGAAATGGGAGACAAATATAATATCAGAGGTATATTATATCCCTGGTCTCAAATATAATTTGATAAGTGTTGGCCAATTGACAGATAAAGGATACAAATTTATTTAAGGACAAGAGTGTGTTATATATGACAAGCCCCCAAGAAAACAACTGATAGAAAAAGTTTAGATGACAAGGAACATATTCTTTCCTCTAATTATGAATTACAGTGATCATGTGAGTTCATTTACAATTGCATGTTCTAATGATTATTAGTTGTGGCACTTTCAGTTTGGACACTTGCACTTTTCTGGTTCTTTGATGGGAGATAATCCTCTAACCATTTGTTTATGTTGCAACAATCTTAAACCAGAAAAGTGCAAGTAGTAGAGAGAAAGAACATAACGATTATGAATATGGAAAGGATCATGTTGAAAGGAAGAAACTTGTCTAATGAGTAATGGGCAGAAAAAAGTTGCATGTGTTGTTTATGTGATAAACATATATCCTACAAAGAGTGTGATTAACATAGTACCAAAAGAAGCATGGTAAAGTATGTCTTGCAACGTTTATCATCTTAAGGTTTTTGCATGTGTAACTTATGCACATGTGCCTAAAGAACTAAGAGGAAACATGGAAGATACCAGTGAAAAATTCATATTTAATGGTCATAGTGAGTAGTCAAAAGCTTACAAATTATATAGCCCTATCACCAAGAAGACCATAATCAATAGAGGTGTTGTGTTCAAATAACAAGAGTCACGGAATAGGATTGTAGACAAAATAGTTGATGCAAAAGAACCATTGATGGAAGAATACGATGTAGCAGAAATAGAGCAGCAACAATCACAAAAGTGGACACCAGTAAGGACTCCAAGATTTTTTGAGCAGTAAGGATCTTCAAGAAGATAAAAAAACCACAATTATTCCAACATCCAACCATGTGATGAATCAAGAAA
The DNA here is from genome assembly GCA_034641835.2 of Pinus albicaulis. Classification (NCBI taxonomy): domain Eukaryota; kingdom Viridiplantae; phylum Streptophyta; class Pinopsida; order Pinales; family Pinaceae; genus Pinus; species Pinus albicaulis. Next base: position 106,988,333 of record CM076583.1, read on the forward strand.
TGGTAAGAGAAATATGAGAAGTTTGAAAGATATTTATGATGATTTGGATGCTAGTTCAAATTTGGCATTGTTGTCATTCCAACCTTCTTCGTTTGAAGAAGCAATCATAGATGAAAATTGGGTACAAGCCATGGAAAAATAAATTGAATGTTGTGTAACCAGCTCTAAAAATAGAAGAAAAGAGATATCAACGCCTTAGAAATAAGCCACTTCAAGGGGGAAACCTCCAATACATTACATAAATGAACAATTCTTGGATGATACAATTTACAAAACCTTCTTTCTATACATAGGAGTCCATGTGGTCATAATGTAATCCTAGTGGGCCACAATGTAATCCTATCCGACTTAACAATAATAATTTAAGGGCACAATAATAACAAAATGGGGGTTACAAGAGTACAATAATAACAATAAAGGGGTTACACTAATAACAATAAGGGACTATACTAGTAATATAGGGACCTAACATGCCCCTCTCCTCCAAAAAAGTGTTGTCCTCAACGCTTGAGTAGCTCTGGGTGCTTCTGTATAAAATTCTCATCCTCCCATGTAGAATCTTCAGTGGGTAAGTTCTTCCACTTGATGAGATACTCTGAAATTGATCGATTCCGTAGTTGTCGAGTTCTTGTTTCCGTGACTGCTTCCGGTTCCAATATGATTTTCCTTCCTCATCAAGTTCTGGAAATATTGTTTGAACTGGAATATTTTCACCTATAACCTTCTTTAAGCATGAAACATGGAAAAGTGGATGCACTCGTGAAGAAGCAGGAAGCTCCAATTTGTATGCCATAGTACCAATCTTTTGCAACACCTTGTAAGGACCATAGTACTTTGGCGATAATTTAGTATCCTTCTTTGCTTGCTTGAGGGACATTTGTTTGTATGGTTGTAGCCGTAAAAATACCCAATCTCCTACATCAAAACTTCTCTCGCTACGATGTTGATCTGCCTGTTGTTTCATTCGATTTTGTGCCAAATTCGGGTTATCCTTTAAGAGTTGGAGAACTTCTTGTTGATGCTCGATGTGATCTTCCACTGCTTGAACCTTCGAATTTTCTCTTAAAGATGATGTGATGGATGGTGGATGATATCCATAAAGTGCCATAAATGGGGTCATTTTTGTTGCGGTATGGAAGGAAGTGTTATACCACCATTCAACGAGAGGTAACCACTTGACCCATTGTGTTTGTTTATCAGATACAAAACAACGAAGATATCCTTCCAAACATTTATTTACTATCTCAGTTTGACCATCAGATTGAGGATGATAAGATGAGTTATGAGCTAATTGAGTACCCAAACAAGAAAATAGCTCCGTCCAAAAATTTCCAGTAAAAATGGGATCTCTGTCGCTCACAATAACTCTTGGGCTTCCATTTAGCTCTTGAATTCTGTCCATAAATGTAGTAGCAACTGTACTTGCTTTAAATGGATGAGATAATGCACAAAAGTGTGCATACTTGGTATTTCTATCAACTACCACCATGATGACACTCTTTCCTTTAGACTTAGGTAAACCTTTGATAAAATCCATTGAAATCTCCTCCCAACGTTGACTTGGAATGGATAAAGGTTGTCGAAGTCCCGGGGTCTTAATTGTCTCAACTTTATTCAGCTGGCAAACCAAACATTCTGCCACAAACTTTTGAATATCAGATTTAAGGCCGTCCTAAAAAAATTCTTTCTTCACCCTGTGGTAAGTTTTTAAAATTCCTGAGTGTCCTCCTAAAGGAGAAGTGTGCAATTCCAAAAGAATCTTTTGTTTTAGTTGGGAATTCTTACAAAGATATAGGCGATCTTTGTACCATAAGGAATCATTTTTAAAACTAAATTTATCAAATGTACTATGATCTTGCTGCAACTTTTGAATGAGTGTCCACACATCTTTGTCCTTCTTCCATTCATCTCTTGCTTCGGTTATCCAATCTGGTTGGATAATAGAAATGGCACAAAGCAATGCTTCCACCTATTCATTCTTTCTTGAGAGTGCATCTGCAACAACATTAACCTTTCCTTTTTTGTAGATTATTTCAAAGTCATAACCCAACATCTTTGTGACCCATTTTTGCTGCTCTTCTGAAGATAGTCTTTGTTCCAAAAAGTGTTTAAGACTATCATGATCAGTTTTTACCTTGAAGTGTCTTCCCATTAGGTAAGTTCGCCATTTCTTTAGTGCATGCGGTATTGCTAACATTTCCTTCTGATAAATAGGTTTTTGTAAATACTTTCCTTTGATTGGACGACTTTCAAAAGAAATGGGTCTTCCTTCCTGCATTAAAACTGCACCAATTCCATTTCCTGAGGCATCACATTCCACAATAAAGGTTTTTGTGAAGTCTGGCGTAGCTAAGACCGGTGCTAGGCACATTGCCTCTTTAAGATGTTCGAAGGCCTTAGTTGCTTCAGGAGTCCATGAAAATGCATCTTTCTTCAATAATGTTGTTAGAGGTGCTGCTATTCTCCCATAATTCTTAACAAACTTGCGATAATACCCTGTTAACCCGAGAAATCCTCGCAACTGCTTTATGGTTGTGGGGACTTTCCATTCCTCAATGGCTTTAATTTTGTTAGGGTCTACCTTAACACCCTTATGAGATACAATATGACCCAGATATTCCACCTCTTGTACTCCAAAGAAACATTTGGATGTTTTTGCATATAATTGTTTCTCCTGCAATAGTTTGAGCACCCTGTCAACATGTTCAACATGATCCTTCCAAGACCTGCTATAGATTAGTATATCATCAAAAAATACTAGCACACATTTTCTAAGGAAGGGTTTGAATTTGGAATTCATCAACCCTTGAAATGTAAAAGGTGCATTGGTAAGGCCAAAATGCAAGACCAAAAATTCATAATGACCCTCATGAGTTCGAAATGCTATTTTTGGAATATCTTCAGTCTTCATTCTAATTTGATGATATCCTAAACGAAGATCCAACTTGGTAAAATAAATTTCTCCATGTAATTCATCAATCATAGGAATGGGAAATTTATCTTTAATGGTGAGCTTATTGAGCTCCCTATAATCCGGACACATTCGCCATGATCCATCCTTCTTGTGTACCAATAATACAGGAGTAGAGAAAGAACTTTGACTAGGTTGAATTATACCCGCCTCTAACATTTCTACAATCATACGTTAAATTTCACTCTTTTGGATGTAATGATATCTATAAGGCTTGATGTTTGGAGGAACACTTCCTGGAATCAAATGAATAGCATGATCATGATCAAAAATAGGTGGGAGTCCTTCAGGAGTTTCAAACACCTTGGAATGATTGTCCAAGACTTGTTGGAGATCTACAGAAATAGATGATTTTGATGTTGGAACTTATAGTGAGCATAATTGTGCAATTACGCCTCATTGTTATTTCTTTAGAATCTTTGTCATGACATTAGAGCTTATTATCTTTCCCAGCTTCCCTACAATACCTTGTAATTCGACTTCCTTTCCTTCTGAAAAAAATTTCAAGAAAATTTCTTGAAAATTAAAAGATACCGTCCCCAAAGATTGTAACCATTGTACTCCTATTACAACATCAACACCTCCCATAGGAATGGAAAGCATTGGACTAGTTAATACATATTCCCCCATGGTTAGCTTGATATTATGGCATTTTCCAGAGAAATTCATAGTTCCTCCATTTGCAACCATCACTTGACATTCTGGTGCTGGGTATAGGAAACAATTTAATTCCTTGGCTACCTTACAATGAATAAAATTATGGGTGCTACCTGAATCAATCAACACTATTACCTTTTTCTTCTTGATCTGTGCTGCTATCTTGAGAGTTTGAGGAGTGGTAATTCCTGCCAGTGCATTACATGATATGGTCGGATTCATTTCTTCCTCTTCTAGGGCCGGTTCATGGTGTATATCCTCTTCTTGTTCATTTTCTTCTTCTTCTTCACAATCTATGTAAAATAATTTCTTTTCAGCACACTTATGACCTTTAGTGTATTTTCTATCACAACTGTAGCAAAACCCTTTTGCTCTTTTTTCTTCCAATTGTTGTGGTGTCAACCTTGTAGGTTGTGGAAATCTAGGCGTAGCAACACTTCCTTCTTTATATAATTGAGTGGTAGGCTTCCTTGTCGCCATTATTTTACATTCAACTTTTCTTGCCAACCTGAATGCCTTCTCCAATGAATCCGGTTCCAAAACACGAAATTCATGTTGGATGTTATCCTTTAAAGTGCCTATGAAGAGATCGATCCTGTGTTCCTCTGGAATATCAGTTACCCTTATATTCAATTTTTGGAAGTCCTCAATGTGCTGCCCCACTAAACCCTTTTGTTTGAGATTTATCGATTGGCTAAAGAAGGTGTTGCTCTTTGTATCCTCATAATGTGCTATCATTTCCTCCGTAAAAATTGACCAAGTGACAATTTTTTTACGGGAGCAAAGCCATCGATACCATACAAATGTATATTGTTCTAAATGTAAAGTTGTAATGCATACCTTTTGTGTGTTTTTCACGTTATGGAGATCAAAATATTGCTCCATCTATAGTATCCATGTTACAGGATCCTTTCCATCAAACTTCCTCATATCCATTTTTGGAATATGGTGGTTCTTCCTGCCAACATTAGAGTTTATGAAATCCCGATTGATATTTATTTTGTTCTCATCATGAGGTTCTTCTACTATCTTTTCACCATTATGAAACATTTCTTGCATCAACTTTGTAAAACCTTCGATGTCTGCTTTTAGATCATTCTTCATGTTTTCCATGTTGTCTTTCATGTCATCCATCTTAGCTTCCATGCCAGCTTCCATGCCATCCATCTTAGCTTCCACGCCTTTCTTCAAAACTTCCATTTCATTTTTTGTTTCTCTTTGCGAGAGTGAAATTTGTTGCACTTGCTCCTGTAATTTTGATAGATCATGTTGCAATTCTTCATCTTCATGAATCATAGTAGAGCCTTCTGAAGTCTTAATGGGTGTTGAATTATTTTTACGAGGCATATTTTAGAACCCAATACTGATATATATTCTACAATATACCCTTGGAATCAATTCAAATTGATTATTCAAACAATACTTATGCAATTCGCAAAAACAAATACACACCTTTTTCTTGTTTTTTAGGAGCTCGATATTGAAATTGGATTATCTCTGTAATTGAAGCACTTCAATATTTGAATTTCTGTATTGATGTCGCCCTCTTAATTATCTTTCGAATGCCACAGGTCTGACTTGATTTGGATTCTCCAATACAAAGTTGTGTCCAATCTCCCATAATGACCTAATTATGGACTGGTTCAGTACACCGAACTTGTATGACTTGCCACATGTCACGGTTTCATCCTTCGGCTCTGAAATTGAAATCCAAGAAACTAAAGTCCGTTTAATAGTGACCAATTTTTACAGCACTCCAATCCGATACTCAGAGAGAGAGTTATGAAGATTTTCCCACGATCACCTCTTTGAGATGAAATTTAGGAGCCTGAAAAAGCACTACCTTCCATAGATCATATATCCAAAAATATTGTGAACCAAGATCTGAAATGTTTTGACGATGTTCCTCAGAATTTCGGATTCACACCCTGTGAATTTCAGCTTCTGAGACTTCGTAGAAAATTTTTTATAGCGCAAATTCCACGATGACCTGTTTAGGATCTTGAAAAAATACCTAACTTCCATAGATCATATCTCCGAAAATATTACGAACCAAGATCTGAAAGTTTTAGACTATCTTCCTCGGGAGTTTGGCTTTGCACCCTAAAATTTTTAGCTTCTGAAACTTTGTAGAAAAAAAGTAATAGTGAAAATGCCACAATGACCTGTTTGGAGCAGCGAAAACCTAGAATCCAAACCTCTGATACCAAATGTTGTGTAACCAGCTCCAAAAATAGAAGAAAAGAGATATCAACGCCTTAGAAATAAGCCACTTCGAGGGGGAAACCTCAAATACATTACATAAATGAACAATTCTTCGATGATACAATTTACAAAACCTCCTTTCTATATATAGGAGTCCATGGGGCCATAATGTAATCCTAGTGGGCCACAATGTAATCCTAGCCGACCTAACAATAATAATTTATGGGCATAATAATAACAAAATGGGGGTTACAAGGGTACAATAATAACAATAATGGGGTTACACTAACAACAATAAGGGACTATACTAGTAATATAGGGACCTAACATTGAAGCTATTGAAAAGAATAATACATGGGATTTGGTTTATTTACCAAAGGATAAAAACATCATTGGTGTGAAATGGGTGTACAAGACAAAGTTGAATGAGAAAGGTGAAATTGAAAGATTTAAAAACAGACTTGTAGCAAAAGGATTCTCATAGCATATGAGAATAGATTTTGGAGAAAAAATTTCACATGTAGCCAAATTAGATAATATAAGAACAGTTCTAGCCACAACATCTCAAAACAAGTGGAAATTATATTAGATAGATTTGAAATCAACCTTTTTAATGGAATTCTAGAGAAGAGATCTATGTGCAACAACCTCCAGGTTATGAAGTTGAATTTATAACTGATAAAGTTTACAGGTTGAAGAAAGTTCTTTATGGACTCAGGAAGGCACTTAGCTTGGTATAGAAGAATAAAGACTGCATGATCAAGAATGGATTTTGTAGAAGAAAAAATGAGTCTACCTTGTACACAAAGGTAAATGAGCATGGACATATTTAATTGTTTGCTTATTTGTTGATGACATGATTTTTACATGTGATCTTGAGTGAGATGAATTTAAAGTAGTAATGATGAAAGAATTTGAGATGATAGATCTTGGTCTCATGAAAAATTTTCTTGGCATAGAAGTTGAGCAATCTAAAAAATGAATTTTTATTTTCAAAAATAAATATTATAGGATTTGCTGAAAATATTTAGGATGGATAACTGCAAACCTCTCCCTACGCCAGTTGCAATAAGTAAAAATTCAAGCAAGGATGATGAAGGATCAAATGTCAATCCAACTCTATTCAAAATATTGGTTAGAAGCCTCAGGTATCTCACAACTACAAGACCAAATATTATTCAAGGAGTGAGTTTTATTTCTAGATTTATGGAGACTCCAAAAGACACACATTAGAGTGTAGGAAAAATAATTCTAAGATACATATTAGGAACTGGAGATTGTGGCATAATGTTGCAAGTACAGAAAAAAAAGGATTTTATTGGATACTCAAACATTGATTTTGCAGGTAGTTTGGATGATATGAAGAGCACTTCTGTTTATGTGTTCCATACAGGTTCAGACGTGATTTCATGGGCATCTAAGAAGGAACCTATTATGACACTTTCGTCAGCAAAAGTAGAATATGTAGCAGCAATATCAACAACATGTCAATAATTTTGGTTAAGAAGAGTATTGGGTGGACTCAAGAAGAAACAACAAGGATCAACAAAAATATATTGTGGCAACACCTCAACGATTTCACTATCCAAGAATAGTGTGTTTCATTAAAAGAGAAAGCATATTGATACTCGATATTATTTTATTAGAGAACATGTGAGCAATGGAGAAGTTCACTTGAAGCCTTGTAAATCTAGTGATCAATTGGCTGACATATTTACTAAGTCATAAGCAAAAGGTGTGTTTGAGTTTAATAGAGGAAGTTTGGGTGTTGTAAGCCTAGCTGATACATAGACCAGCATGCATGTTTGAGTTGCCATGAGTCATGTCCTACTTTAGCAGTCATAATTAAGGGGAGTGTTAAAATAGCTAATTACTCCCACATGAAGAAGTTGGCTAAAATTAGAGAGTCAGTTAACTAAGTGTTGATTCAATTCGAGTTAAGTGATAGTCGAATTTAGTATGTGGTTGCATGTCCAGTTATATTAGGTGAGTTGATAGTCATTAAAGTATAAATACCCTTCATTGGCTTCACTATAATAAATCAAGTTTTTATGATCAATAGAAGAGCCACAACTCGTGTGTTTTGTGTGTTAAATTTTGTTTTACTTCCTCTTCCTTTCCAAAATCAGATTATTGAACCTCATCGTCATCTTATGCAGGGATCTTACTTTGAGACCATCCATTGTATGCATTTTTTCACTTGTGGTGTGGTTTGATGATATAGATCCAAGGAATATATTTTGGGAACATATGATTCCCTTTTTATTGTCTCCGTAATGAGGACGTTGGGAACTCTAAGTATGAATACATCAGACAAAAATAACACTCATTTAACATCCCACTCATCTTCAAGTCTAATGCTCCACTCTCCTCATTCTTCGTTGCCCTTACTTAATTGTAAGGTTTCTTCTTCTATGACATTTGTCCATTGTAAGTCTCAAAATGGGAGTTAGATGCAACCATTTTATGGGAATAATTAGTAGAACAAAAGAAGAAGATGAATATGATAGCATCTAATGCTTCAAAATATCGTTACCCACTACACAAGTGACTCCTCTTTATCATAATGTGTGACATCTATAGTGAAAGTAATTTTTTGAGATATTTCAATTGGGGCAGAGTTCAATAGCATGCCATGTCAAAAAAAAATTTCGACCAAGGAAATATTGTGGGAAGAAGAATTAGACTGACCTTATCAACAAATGAACCTAAGTCAATGAGATATGGTGCAAAAGCATGCAAGTGTTACTTGATACAGATAATCATTCTTTAATTGGTAGTGATATTATTATTTTCGAATATCATTATTGTTGGGAAATTACTCCCAACTACCACATTAAACAACTAAATACAACCACTTTCAGAAATTACACAATCGTGGTCATCAACTATAATGCTCCTCTCTTGTGATTCTATAGGTTGATTATGCTACAACGTCTATTTATGGTCACTCTTGAAGTGGGAGTCGAATGGTGCCATTTTTATCAGATCAATTAGCAGAACATAATAAGAAGATGAAGATGATAGCATCTAATGTTGCAAAATGTGGTTTCCCACTACACAAGTTCCTCCTTTGGCTCCTTTTTATCGTAGAGTGTGGCTTCTATAATGGAAGTAATGTTTTGAGATATTACCATTGGGGTAGATTTCAATAACATGACACGTCAAAACAATATTTTGACTAAAGAATTAGACCGACCTTATCCACAAATGAACCAAGTTAATGAGATGTAGTGCAAAAGCGTGGATGTGTTACTTGCTACAAATATGATTTTTTTTTATGAATAACAATACTGTTATTTCTGGATATAATTACTGAATTTGTCTATTAATAGTGATATTTATGCATATCATTAGTGGAGATATTTCTAAATATTGTTACTAGTGATATTTTAGCATATCATTATTGGTGATATTTTTAGATATCATTACTGTGTGATTGAATTAAGGATAGTAAATTTTTTTTTGGGTGGACACTCCATTATCAAAGAAACTGAGTGATTAGAAAAGAGTGGGCATATATGATTTTTAAAGGTGTGAAGAAAGAGTGGGTTTAGGATTACTAAGTCAAAAATAAAAGCTAAAACTTCGCAAACACAACCAATTAGAAGACAGGTGAAGGAAAAAGGAAATTTGAATAAATTCAAATAAAATTAAAAACTTTAGGAAAACTTAAGTAATAATAGCCACAAATTTTATGAAAAAAATAACGAGGAGAAATTTTTTAGAGAGAAAAAGGAAAGAAGGACAAAGTATATTAAACACTAAGATAATAAAAATATAATATTTATTAAAATGTTTAAAAAGAAAAAATTGATGAAATAATTTAAAATATATACCTTACCATAATTTGTTTTTGAAAAATATACATTAAAAATAAGATCAAACATGTTTTTCCAATTAAAATTGCTTATTTATTAAATATCAATTTTTTTTCTGACTTTGGTTAAGACATTTGATACAGAATGAAATATAAGGACCAAAGCAAAATCCATCTCTATATGCCTTGTCATTTGGAAAATATAATAATAATGTTTCTTTAATAATAGAACTAAAAAAATACTTTACTTTCATAAATTTTCTATAATTTTATATTTTTCATTTTTTATTTTTTAAATATTTTATTTTAATATTTATAATATATAATTTTAAACTTATATTTTTTTATTTTGAGTAAAGAATTATAAGAGTGCCCTAATCTCTATGACAAATAAAATATAAATCTTTATGTGGATGCAATGATTCTAAAGCTAGTATTATTGTGATAAACTTACATTTATATAAATTACAAATTTACCATCTTTTTAATCTCTACGAAAAAAACATAAAGCTGTATGTGGATGTAATGATTCCAAAGCTTATAACATTGCTCGACATTTTTTTTTAGCATTTATGTATAGATTTATGATCATTTTAGTATTCCTTTACTATATGATGTGAATGTTTATACAGTGGGTTAGGTTTTGTTTATATAAGAAAGGGTTAAAGGGTTAATTTTTATAATAATAAGTTTTTAAAATAAATTAGGATTATTTATGAAAATAAAAGCAATGATTTTAAGATATGAAGTCTTTACTTGTTGTTTTATAACATAGGAGTTGGTGGATTATTAAAAATTATTTAAAATTTTATTAATTATTTACTAAGATTTTTCATAATTTTATCTTTGAATTTTTTAATATATATTTTTATTTTTGCTAAATGTTTTTTTTTTTTTTTATAATTTTTTTTTTAATGTCTATATTAATATTTATAGCTCTTATATTACTTATTCTTTCATTATTTCAGAAAAATTTCTAACTATTATATATTCATTATATTTTTACAATTTTAAAACTACTAACCACATTTATCAATGTAGTTGATATAGTCTTATAGACACCACCACAATAATACATGTGGTTAATCTACACCAATATACATTTATCAATCACATTAATAATTATTAAATGTATAATGTTAATGTGATATATATATAACAGAATTAATATAATGTTATAATAGTACTAATATTATTTATTTATTCCTCACCATTATCTTAATGATTAGCATATACATTTATTAACCTATTAATATTACTATCAATCTCTTTTATACATAATGATAAATTTATGAATAATTCCAACATAGCAATATTAAATTGGAATATTTATATTATAAAATTCAACATTATAAATCCAAAGACTAATATTATATCTAAGATTGACATTATAAATCTTATAATAAATATTTTAAGCCATAATATTAATATTATAAATGACACATTTAATATTATAAACTTTAATATTAAAAAACCCAATATTTCAAATCGTGATACTAAATGCAATATTATAAAACAAAAAATAAAAATCTTCAATATCACAAATCCAAGTGATTAATATTATAAACTCATGGGGAAATAAATGCAAGTGCTATATATCTGTGTGTGTGTGTGTGTGTGTTTCAAATTTTAAGGTCATAGCCAAGCCACACAACAAATTGGTGTATGAGACCCCCTTGTTTATGGGATAAGGGACCCATCTCCTCACAACTTATAGTTTATGAAGGCATGCAAACTCTACCCCCTCTAGTTTTGAACCTGTAACCTCTTAGGAGGAAACACATGCTCTTAACCATTAGACCCACTCAAACTATTAAACCCAAGGGAAAATAAGCACAAAGGAAAAATATTAAACGATAATATTGATAATAATAAACCCAAAGGAAAATAAATCATAGGAATTAATATTATAAACCCAACTGAAAATAAACCTAAAAGAAAAATATTAAACTTTGAGATTAATAAAAATAAAACCAAAAGATTAATATTATAAACCCAAGGGAAAATAAATTAAATGGAAAAACACTAAGCCCTAGGATTAAACTGTTGCATTATCAATAAGAACAATGTGATAAATCATGATATTAAAATTTAATATTAAATTGAATATTAAAAACCCTAACTCCATCAAACCCAATACTATAAGACCTAAGATTAATATTATAAACCCTAAGTTTGTAAACCCTAAGATTAATATTATAAACTCTAATAATAAAACCTAGATATTAATTATACAAACCAAACTTTAAGATTAGTATTATAAACTCTAATAATAAACCCAAGATATTAATGATATAAACCGAAATGATTAATTTTATTAACTTTTGGGAAAAATAGACCCAATGGATTAATATTATAAACACTTAGGATTAATCAACCTAAACGATTACTATTAATTTTAATATTAATAACATAAACCCTTCAATTATAAAACCCAATATTATAAAATCCAATATTAAAAACTAAACAATTCAAATCCTTATACCAAATGTGATATTATAAATCCAACAGTAAAAGCCCATATATTATAAACCCAAATGACTAATATTATAAATATTTCGGGAAATAAACCCAATATATTAATATTATAGATCCAAGGTAAATAAATCCATGAAGAAAATATTAAACCCTAGGATTTATATTATAAACCAAAAGGATTATAAACTCTAGTATTAATATTATAAACCTAAGGGATCAAATACCTTGAAATTAGTATTATAAACCTTATGATTATAGACCTTAAAATTAAAAAACCAAAAGAATAATTTTATAAATACAATAATGTGATGTTGGTATTTATCAAATAAATTTAAATATAATATAAATATAAATATTAAAAATTATAATATTAATAATATTAATATATAATTATTAGTAACTAATAGTTAATAATTATTAGAAATTAGTAATAATTATTAATATTTATAAATTATTAAATATTGATTATCGATAATTATTATTATGAATTTTCAATTATTATACTTATTAATTGTTAATAATAATTAATAATTAGTATAATTATTATTCATAAAAAAGATAAATATTATAAACCAAATGGATTGATACTATAAACTCAAAATATGAATATTATAAACCAAAGGGGTTATTCGTATTAAAATCAAACAGATTAAAACACCATGCGATTAATATTAAAATCCTATGAGATTAATAAACTCAAATGATTAACATTAAAAACCCAAGGGATTAATATACCCAAGAAATTATGAATATTATAAACCCAACAATTGATATTCTAAACTTTTTGGATTATTAACATAAGCGATCAATAAACCCAAGGAATTAATATTATAAAACCTATAGATTAAAAACCCAAGGAATTGATATTAGAAACCAAAGGATTAATGGAGCCAACTAATTATTAATATTCTAAACCCAATATATATATATTTTTTGTAAGCTTCATAGTACCTTTTGATTACCAAAAATATAAAGGGCAGAGAGTCATACAGGAAAAAACCAATGCAGTGGCCTCAACCTGCCCAAAGGAAACCAGGTCTGTTGGCCACCGCAACGAGTTGTAAGCAGACCAAAAATGAAATTGTCTTAGCCTATTTCTAGCATCTTTAAGAGCTGTAGTATGTCCAAAGTAGTTAAAAACAAGAAGAGAAAGATAACTAAGAGAGTCCAAAATTAGGTATACAAAATTAAGTATACAAGAAAAGATTTAATCAACTAAATCAGAAGCCGAAGCATTAGCAGCTGGGCTGAACACATGTGAGCTGCTATGAAGGAGCTGCACCTATTGTTCAAGCTTTCCCACCTTATAATTTAGTTGAATCTGTACCTTGAACATAGCATGCATATCCATCTTCAGCTATTGCAACTCAAACATAATAGAGGAGGTAAGACTCTTCTTCTTTGTTGCTACCGTAGCCTTGGCAAGGAGACACTTAATCTTCCAGTAAGTCTTGAATTATTGCTAAAAGAGAGAAACACGGCCCCGAGTACTACCTGGATCAGTTAAGAAGTCCATATGGGAAAGTTGCTCATCCATACCCACCTCTTCACTGTCAGTATCAACTTCCCAGCCTTGGATTTTAGACTTAATCTTATCCTAATTACCAGATTCATAAACCTGAGCCAACTCTTGCAGCACCTCTGTATTTGTTTTCTGACCATGCCTACTGGAACCTGCCCCAGGAGTGGTTTGCTGACCACGTTTGAGCTTCCTAGGCTGTGGCTTCACCACATTGTAAGTGGAAGAACTTGAAAAGAGGCCTATGGCTAGAATTACAATGAACAGAAGGTAAGTTAATATGATAGAAAATAGCAGGAGAACAATTCCAATGCGCAGAGTCGGACAGCGATAGGCATCAGCGAAAGGAGCAGGGGTCCACCCATAAAGAAGAGAGCAGAGAAGACAATGGCGAAATAAAAGACCAGGAACATTTGAAGAAAAATGAGAACCATCTGTAAGAGAAATAACCACCACCAAAATCGTGCCATACATGCTGAGCCAATAAAAAACGCCATACTTTTGCGTATAATGGATAGAGAAGTCGAAAGACAAAACGTGTAGAGGTACTAAGCGAATGCAAGACAAATACTGATACACTAAATATAGATAAGGTAGACGTAAAACTCCTGAAGACGCTGGCAAAGACAAAAGTGGCAACAAAACCGTATGGAGGAAAGTATACAGCAGCCCAGAACAAGGCACGAAAAGCTGAGAGAGCCGACCCAGCAAAAACAAAGACCCATAATGCATGTAAGGTCGAACGAGAGTGTCATAAACCTCTGTGGAAGAAACCACCATTAGCGAAATGATACATTGGTGACTGACATAAGAGCGAATCCCATGCATGTAAGGCCAAACGAGAGCGTCGTGAACCTTAGTCAAGGAAACCACCTCCAGCAAAACCATACATTGGCGTCCCACATAAGATAAAACCCCATGCATGGAGGGAAAACAGGTCCAGGTAAACAGAAAATAATAATTCCTAGAAGAGATTAATTGAATCAGAAAAATCCACAGGGAAGGCTGACCAAATTTATGACTATCTCGTCCCCAAAAATCCCAAAACCAACCTAGGGGACTACGGAAATGAGGTTCGACCACTCTATCCCCCAAATGCCTAACACTAAATGCAAACCAGTTCAAAAGGAAATGATGATACGCCATAACTGGATGCAGGAAACCAAACAGAAGCGGAGCCGACAGAGATAAAAAATTTACAGAAGAATTATGCAGAGAAGAGATGGCCATTACATACCCCAAACACTGCTAAAGAAAATGCGCGCTGGAAGAAGAAGCCTGGACCTGCAATGAAGCTCCAATACAAGGTCGAAACAGAGACTGTAGAGCAATGAGAAAACCTACCTGAAGAGGAAGGAACCACCGCATAAATCTAGGAATGAATGCATTTGACAGAGCATTAATCATCACAACTGGTCGGTGCATGCAAAATGATGGCATCTAGTCGATATAACCGCCGAAGGACTAGGCCCATAATGAAGCTGCAAGACATCCAACACATGGATGTAAACAATCAAACTCAACCTGTATGCACCCCGATCCCCGATCGGGGGATTCTAAACCCAATATATTAAAAACCCAAGGGATTAATGAACCCAACTAATTATGAGTATTATAAACCAAAGGGATTAATAAACCCAACAGATTAATATTATAAACCAAAGAGACAGGTAAACTCAACATAATAGTATCATAAACCTCGAGGAATGGTATTATAAGCCCTAATATTACAAAGTATAAATCCAAGATATTAATATTAAAATGAAAATAGATCCAATAGATTAATATTAATATTAAAACCAAGATATTAATATTATAAACCAAGGGATTAATAAACCCAATGAATTTGTATTGTAAATCGAATGGATTATAAACCAAAGAGATTTAAATTAAACCATAGGATTAATATTATAAACCTTATTAATGATAATATATCCTAGGAATACGAACCCTTATATTTTTAAAACCAGATTGATATCATAAAAGTAAATGATTAATAAACTGAAGAGATTATAAACCCACGGGAATAATATTTAGCACAAAGAATTAATAGTATAATCCCAAAGGAAATAAACCGTAAGGTAAATATTATAATCCCTAAAATAAACATTAAACCCTAAAATTGATATTTTAAACCTTATTATCAACATTATAAGCGTATCCAATTAATAAACCCAAAATATTAATATTAAAACTAAAGGCAATACAATTAAACCTTAAGATTAATATTAAATCCCAAGAACACAAACCCTAATATTAATAAGCCCAAGAGTTTCATATTATAAACCCAAAGGATTATAAAGTAAAGAGATTAATATTAAACCCTAAGATGAATATTATAAACTATAGGCTTAATACAAAACCGTAGGAATATAAACTATAGGATTATTATTAGAAATCCTAGGAAAAATATTATAAAGCCAAGGGATTACTAAGCCCATTGGATTAATATTAGAAACAGGAGGGAATATAAACTTAAGGGAACAAAATTAGACCCTAAGATTAATATTAAACCCTAGGAATATAAACCCTAGTATTAATATTATGAACCTTAAGACTAATATTACATGCCCAAGAGACTAATGCTATAAATCCAAGGAATTAATAAACCTAAGAGATTAATATTATAAACTAAATGGATTATAAACTCAGGGGAATAATTTTAAACCCAAGGGATTAATATTATAGGCCTAAGCGATTGATAAACCCAAAGGATTAATATGAAAAATCTAATGAATTCATATTAAAACCTAAGTTTAATATTATAAACCCCATGGGGAAATACATGCAAGTGTTTAATATTATAAACCCAAGAGAAAATAAATACAAGGGGAATATATTAAACCCTAATATTAATAATAATAAACCCAAAGGAAAAAAATCATAGGAATTAATATTATAAGCCTAACTGAAAATAAACCTAAAAGAAAAATATTAAACTTTAAAATTAATAAAAATAAATGGGAAGGATTAATATTATAAATCCAAGGGAAAATAAATTAAATGAGAAAACAATAAACCCTAGGATTAAAATGTTGCATTATTAATAAGAACAATGTGATAAATCATGATATTAAACTTTAATATTAAATTGAATATTATAAACCCTTACATCATCAAACCCAACACTATAAGACGTGAGATTAATATTATAAACCCTAAGTTTGTAAACCCTAAGACTAGTACTATAAATTCTAATAATAAAACCCAAATATTAATGACATAAACCAAATCTTAAGATTGGTATTATAAACTCTAATAATAAACCCAAGATATTAATGATATAAACCAAAGTGATTAATTTTATAAACTCTTGGGAATAATAGACCCAATGGATCTATATTATAAACTCTTAGGATTAATATTAATATTAATAATATAAACACTAAATTATAAACTCCAATATTAAAAGCTGAACATTTCAAACCCATATACTAAATGTGATATTATAAACCCAATATTAGAAACCCATATATTTTAAACCAAAAGTTAATATAAACCTTATGGGAAATAAACCTAAGAGATTAATATTATAGAAGCAAGGGAAAATAAACCCAAGCAAAAAATATTAAACCCTAAGATTTATATTATAAACCAAAAAGATTATACACCTTAGTATTAATGTTATAAACTTAAGTGATCAAATACCTTGAGATTAATATTATAAACCTTATGGTTATAGACCTTAAGATTAAAATCCTAAAGGAATAATTTTATAAATACTATAATGTGATTTTGGTATTAATCAGATAAATTTAAAGATAATATAAAAATAAATATTTATAATTAATAATTAAAATTAATATATATAAAAATATTAACTATTAAAAATTATTAATTATTGAAATATATAAATTATTAGTAACTAATAGTTAATAATTATTAGTAAATAGTAATAATTATTCATATTTATAGATTATTAAATATTAATTATCGATAGTTATTATTATGAATTATGAATTATTATAATTATTAATAATTAATAATTATTATAATTATTATTCATAAAAGGGATAAATATTATAAACCAAATGAATTGATACTATAAACCCAAAGAATGAATATTATAAATTCGAGAGATTATTTATATTAAAAACCAAATAGATTAAAACCCTAAGGTATTAATATTAAAAGCCTATGAAATTAATCAACCCAAACTATTAATATTAAAAACCCAAGGGATTACTAAACTCAAGGAATTATGAATATTATAAACCCAATTGTTGATATTCTAAATTTTGAAGATTATTAACATAAGTGATCAATAAACACAAGGGATTAATATTATAAAACCTGTGGATTAAAAACCCAAGTAATTGATATTATAAACCCAAGGGATTAATGGACCCAACTAATTATTAATATTCCAAACCAAATATATTAAAAACCCAAGGGATTAATGAACCCAACTAATTATGACTATTATAAACCGAATGGATTAATTAACCAACAAATAAATATTATAAACCAAAAGGATTGGTAAACTCACCGACTAGTATTATAAACCTCAAGGATTGATATTATAAGCCATAATATTACAAAGTATATATCCAAGATATTAATATTATAAACCAAGGATTAATAAACCCAAGTAATTTGTATTATAAACCCAATAAATTATAAACCTAAGAGATTTTAATTGAACCCTCGGATTAATATTATAAACCAAGTATGAATGATAATATATCCTAGGAATATGAACCCTTCGATTAATAAAAACCAAGAGATTGATATCATAAAAGTAAAGGACTAATAAACCCAAGGGATTATAAAACCATGGGAATAATATTAAACACACAAAATTAATATTATAAACCCTAAGGTAAATATTATAATCCCTAAAATAAACACTAAAGCATAAGATTAATATTATAAACCTTAGTATCAACATTATAAGCTTATTTGATTAATAAACCCAAAAGATTAATATTAAAAACCGAAGGGAATACAATTAAACCTTAAGATTAATATTAAATCCTAAGAACATAAACCCTAAGATTAATAAGCCCAAGGGATTAGTATTATAAACCCAAGGGATTATAAACTAAAGGGATTAATATTAAACCCTAAGATTAATATTATAAACCATGCACTTAATATTAAACTCTAGGAATATAAACTCTATGATTAATATTAGAAACCCTAATAACAATATTATAAACCTAAGGGATTACTAAACCCATTGGATTAATTTGAAAAACCCAAGGGAATGTAAACCTAAGGGAATACAATTAGATAGTAATATTAATATTAAACCCTAGGAATATAAACTCTAATATCAATATTATGAACCTTAAGATTAATATTATAAACCCAAGATATTAATTTTATACATCTAAGGAATTAAGAAACCTAAGGGATAAATATTATAAACTAAATGGATTACAAACTGGGGGGAGAATAATTTTAAACCCAAGAGATTAATATTATAGACGTAAGGGATTGATAAATCCAAAGGATTAATATTAAAAATCCAAGGGATTGATAAACCCAAGGGATTCATATTAAAACCTAAGATTAATATTATAAACCTTATTACTACAAATTATAAATCCAATATTAAACTTTAACATTACAAACTCAATATTAAATAGCTCTAATATTATAAATCTTGTATTAAACCCAAGTTTTGTAATGTAACAATGCAACATTGAATACATTACAATATAATGTAACATTGTGATAATGATTTTTAGACTCATTTTCATATTGAGACAATATTAGTCATAAGAGTCATGTACCCTACATGCATGCATGGGAATGGTTGTCTCTAGGGATGCATGCATGTGCATCTGATGCCGAAAATCTGCTAGAAAGCAAATCCTAGCATATAAAATTTCAATAATTCACTTAATATGAAAAATGCTCAATTTTTCTTCAAATAAAACCATGAAAACATTCAGCTCAAAATTTACATGAATGAGAAAGAGCCATTCAAATCAACTACAGATATAAAATACAAAAAAAATTCTCTGGCCAAATATTACATTGGGTGGCCTCTTGGCTCTCAGACCTTCGAACCTCTCCTCACCCTTCCTGTATTCCTCACACACTCAACTCTTGTTTTTCCTCACAAAAACACTCCTATTTATACATAAGTAATGTATTTATTTCACCCCACAAATTTCTCCACCCAATCCTCAACTAAATCTAATTTAAATTCATTTTAGGTGTGGACTCAACAAAGTCCCATACATAGAATTCCTACTCCCTAAATTTGCTACCTAATTCTTTTTTTCCTCATATACTTTTAATTGAAAGAATATATACAAAATCCTCACATTTTCTCTTAATTTATTAAAATAAACAATTTAATTAATAAAATAATTAAAATGTCTCACCCCCCTTATTACATAATTAAATAATGAAAAATTGGGCTTGATGCTCCTGCATCAGACTCTCAAGGTTGAAATTAATCATGATCACCTAATCATGTGTTCGGATCTTCGTCTGCCTAGATCCCATATCTTGTGCTGCAACTTTCCATTTGTTGCTGCTTTTGTCTGTTGTTCTTCTCCAGGTCTCCACACTTTATGCTACATCGCCCCACTGGCTATGCTTTCACAATCTTCTACTGTCTTTCTCTTGCCGCTTCTTTTTTGTTTTATTGCTGCTGGCTTCTTCCAGGATGCTTTCATCATTATCTGCCTTATCAGTCTAATTTCGCTTTCCAATAGATCTTCTCCAGCATCTGCAATATAACCTGTACTCTCAAAGCAATTATTGAAATAAAAAACATAATGCTTCAGTGCCTCTTTCTTTGTTGGCAACATTTCAGTATGCTGCTCAGAAATTTATTCTTCCATCAGCACATCAATATGCTGACTTAAATCCTCCATGACACTATCAGCTAGTCCCTCCTCCACATCATCTGTTTGAAAAATTTTTCCCTGTTCTGGTTCAAAAAAATGAACTTATTCGATTTGCTGAATCATTTCTACATCCTTATCCTCTGTTTCCTAATTATTATTCAGAACAATTTCTTTGTCTTTCTCTTTCAGCAACTCACCTTGAGTGTAGATCCTCTGATTTTCCAACTCTCTTCTCTGAATATCTAACTTTCTATATAACTTAACAATCTCAATTGGAGTAGAACTTTGAATCTTTAGACAACTTTCCATACCTTCATTTGCTATTGACCAATCATCAGATGTTCCTTTTTCCTCTGCTTCAATATTTTGCTGAATATTTCCATGAGACCCCTCTGTTTTCATTTCTTTCTGAGATATTTCTATCTCAGCATCATTCTAAACAGATTTCAGATTCAACTCTTCTTCTTTAACAAACTTCAAAGTTTGTTCAACACTCTGTGATGTACCTGTAATCACACACCAATCATTAGTCTTAAGCACATAAGACTTTGTGGTCCCATTGGATGTTTCAGTCAGCATCTCTCTTTGCTGCTCTGAATCCTTCATTTGATTCCGTTCCTCTATAGATTCCTCCCCTGTCTCATCACTACTTTCACTCCTCCTTTGGCAATCTTCCTGAATTTTCCTAGTTTCATCATCATTACATTGTAAAATTTTGTCAACAATTTCATTAAACAAATACATTTGTTTACCTCCTTGGAATTTTTCTTCGGTATTTCCACTTTGTTCTGGTTCCATAACAGCTTCGACTTGTTGTCTTACCCCAAATAAGAATTCATTAATGATTTCTTCCTGTTGTAACCAATCAACACTTTCCTTCTCTGAAAGGAATTCTCTACCAGACTTTATCTCAAGAGTTTTATTCTTCTTTGTGACAGTTCCATCAGACTTCTCACCATCTTTCGTACATCCTGCAAACATATATAAATTGTGAGAAAAAATGTAAGGCTTCATGGCCTCATCTGTTTCTCTCGCCAACACATCTTCAGATGCTTCTGAACTATCCCAATAGTTCATGAGATCTTCCTCACTGATCTCTTCACCCAGAATTGCACCATGTTCCGGGCCACAAATGGAAACATCCATTTTTAACTCAGCCTCTCTGAGTTCTTCACAACTCAACATCTGCTTGAGCTTCCTCAGATCTTACATCAACTATATGTTTACCTGGTTTTCCCTCTTTGCGTGTAGCTTCTGCCACTTCACCTTCTTTCTCATGGTCCAACCATGTGCCTGGTATTTTACATTTTCCTGCAACAACTCCATTAAAAATTCAAGGTGAATTTTTATCTCATCCTTCTCCTACTCGTACTCTTCATCAGATCTCTGGAAATGACTATCAACACTCATCTTCCCCTTCTTTGTGAACTGCCTCTATTCACATGTGGACTTCATTTAATCCACTTCCCCGCAATCCTTCACACTTGTCATTTATCAAAATGCAACTTCTCCTCCTGCGCTTGGCTTCTCTTTGTCTTGGAACCAATCTCTAGCAACCTTCTCACTGCAAACAACACTTTAGTAATTCATGTGTTACAATAACCAATTCTTTGGGTGTCAGGCTCCATCGATCATGCACTCAATTACATTCAGACTTTGAACTTATCTTATGACTCTTTGACTTCAAACTTACACTAATTTTTCATCTTGGATGAGAATACTCAATCTTAACTTGAACTATCCAAACTTTCATTTGATTCTAACATTTGTTTTCACTTCAATATTCGACCCAAAAATTATGACAATGGATGTTTCAAGTAATAAAATCTTCACTTTCTTTCATATTTCATTCTTTATGAGAATCATCAGTTTGTCCTCATCACTCCACATGATACTGAAGTCTTAGTTGAAATGCGGTTCAAGTTTTTCAAGATTTATTTTAAGGTGGAAATAAATAAACCATTAAATCTTCAATGTTCAGAAATACCTTCCCGAATTATCATAACTCATGCTCCTGTTAAGGTTATTAATAAACCTTCCTCTCTGCAAACTCAACCCTCTGGTTTCCATTCCTCTGTGCCATCTTTATCATTGTCAATAGTTGCATTCTCACAAGTTTGTCATCTTAATGCAAGCATTTCCCTTCAATTATATACACCATGCAACATCAATTGACATCTCTTTACCTGTGTATAGAGAACAAGCAACTTCTTCAATGAATGATGTACAACATGTACATTGTGTTCATCCTAAATATATCCTCCTTAATTCCATCACATTATGGTAAAAACAAAGGTTTAATACATCAAGAAAATATATTTCCAATCACCAATCCAAAGAATTCTTCTTTTCCCACTACAGGCTTTGTCCAAAATAACTTAACCAAACTGTGAAGAATCCACATTATGCATAATAAATCATCACACTATGCATAATAAAACTGCTCAAATAAGCATGCATATTTATCTTTATTTCATCTAGGATTAGCACATTTTCATTCATTTTCCATTCAATTTTTACCTCAGCATCTGCAATAGTAAGTCTTCCCTGTTGCCACTTACCGCACCAATCCTTTCTCTGGACTTGGTCCTTGCAAGCATCGGTTCTCTGTTTTTTGGAACCTCTTGAGCATCCCCTCTGCTCTCTCTAGGCTTCACTCACCTGCACACAACTGTCCTTCTTATCCAATCTCCACTGGAATTCTTCAAGGTTTTACTTCATTCAGAAACTATTTCTAGTCCCTTTCATCAGTACTGCTAAAATTATAATCTTTGTTTGCTAAGATTCCCTTCAACTGTCTGAAACCTGTATTTTGCAACTATCATCTTAAAAAAAAACCAGAGTTAAAATAAAACATATCACCTCACCTTCAAGATCTCTGTGTGATATTATTCCATCTCTCATCTGTACTGTATCTCCATGTGCTATCATCTTTCAGAATCAAAGTCTGATCTCCATCAAACATACATTCTCTGCAATTCTAAAAAAATGAATCTTCAAAAAAGAACTATTTCCATTCACCCAACTCCACACAAATGCTATTCATGCAAATGTCCAAACCCGCACATTATGATTTAGGAAAATTAAATAATTCTACACTTACACTTTCAATTCAACAAACTTTGCCTTTTTGTAAAAGTCTCGAAACCCCATACCATTTATTTCTTTCCAAATGGTATTTTAAGATCCCAATTGAACTATATCATTAGCAAATGAAGTCCATTCAAATGATTGAATGACATGAATTTAAATTAAAAATATATGGCAACTTCAGCATTCATAGTTTGAATCCATATAATTCATTCGATTTGACCACATGCACATAGCGTTCACGTAGTATAGGTCTCAACGTTACCATATTTGACATCACATCTCAATGCAATTCAAACCCACCGTAAGTAATGTTACGGTTCTCCCAATATATTACAACCCCACGGCATATGTGATATCAACAATTCTCACACCATATGCAATACAAGGTGTTAGCCACCTATAATATTTTGTTATACCAAAAGGTGGCTAAGACTTTTTTTGAGCCTCCAAGGAACAAATTTTATTATTAATAAAAAATTTTGGCTCTTGAAGGCTCCTTGAAGGCCTCATGCCTCTGTCTAGAATCTTCTTTACTATTTCCATTTTATACTCAGAAAAATCTGCTGATTCCAAGTAGAAAACTGCTGAAAGGCCTTCATTTCCCCCCTTCTCAAACCTTCATTTGATCCCCTTTTTTCTCCATAAAAGTCCTCTATTTTTCATAAATCCTCTTCTTCCATTTATGAAAATCACTTTTCCATAATTGAAAACCCATTTTTTGACTTTTCCGAAAACACCCATTCCTTTGAAAAACCATGAGAAATTTCATAAAAAATGAAGTTTATTTACTATGTACCTAAGCTCCCTTGGGCTAAGTCCTAAACACTTCCCCTCACATGCCTATGCATTAAAATCAAACGCCAAAGACCCCGAGTGCTAATCGCATCGGAAATAATCAAATGTGCAAGTTTTTGCCATACTCCAAAGACTCCGATTGCGATTAGCCTTGATGTTTACGACTCCCGATCATATCATTTTCATATAACCTTGGGCCCGCCCTCGGCACTTAAGCCTTGTGAATATTTCATTCCCAGACCCAATTTTTCTTTTTAAAGACCCAAAATCCGCCTATCCAAATTTTTAACTTAAAAATTTAAGTCACAAGTTGAAATAATCTAATGGGTTGATCAAAAAGACCAATTGCGCAATCACAATCAGAGAATTCGCAATGAGTCGATCGGAGAGTCCAGGCCCGCAGTTCCGATTGTGATTGGCCTTTGATTTACAAAAGCCCCAGCCATATCATAGTTCATACACCCAACGGCCCCACAGTCGGGCGCCTCATCACTTTATATATATTTTCTGCCCCCGATCCGTAAAAACTTTGTTTTATTTCAAAAAGTTATGTTTTCATATATTTCAAAGGGTTTTCTGCCGGTTCTTCTCAGAACAGATCTCCGCCGTTGATCATCTACAGCTGATCAAACGGCCAGCGCTCAATTGCATCGCAAAGTTTTAATCGCATGCGTTTTGTTTCACCCCCAATTGCCGATCCCCGATTGGTTTTCCACCATTGATCTCCTCTCTGCCTTCCAAAATCCAACGGTCCTCATTCCCTCTGCTCATAAGTCTTACCACCGTTTCAAAACCCGCTGATTCATTGCCCACCGTTGATCTCATTTTTAGATCGACGATCATCGCTCAATCGCTTTGACCCTCCCGATCGCACAATCGCATCGGAGTTTTTTAATCGCATACATTTTGTTTGCCCCCCAATCGCGACTCCCCCGATCCATCCTCCACTGATGATTTTGTTTTTAGATCGACGGTCATCGCTCAATCGCTTTGACCCTCCCGATCGCGCAATCGCATTGGAGTTTTTCAATCGCGCCCCTTCTCTCCTCTCGCTGATTGCGATTCCCCGATTAAATCTGGACCGTACACGTGTCCAGATCCAACAGCTACACTCCTTCCCTGCCTTCTAAGCAGTTTAAACCCAATTCCGTAGGATTTCTTAATTGTTTTTTGTGTTTGGCAGGTGTTTTAATGGGTTTCCACTGAATAACGAAGGAAAGCCAAGGAATGGGAAAGACGTTTCCTGTGCCTTCGAGCTACTAAAGGAACCATTCACAGGTTTGAGTTCAATGATTTATCAATGTTTCATGAGTGTTGATAGCACATAAAATGGACTGTGCGGCCCTACACATCGACAAGACACTGCTTTATTCAAAAGAACAGTTAAAAGAGTATAAGTTTGAAGAAAAAGCATAGCAGATGAAGATTAAATATAGATATGGGGAATTATGGCTAAGAATGATTATCAAAAGCCTAATTCCCTGGATTAAAACACAGTCAATAGAAAAATCATAAGTGTTTCATTGACAGAAAGGCTTCCACCGCTTCAAATGAGGTGAATTGATTCCTCAACTACCAAAAGAGCCACTTGTTGCCTCGAAGCATTCAAACAGAGGCCGAACTTATTGAAGAAAATCAGATATTCGCCTCCAACGCAACCATGGAGTTACTTTTGCATGAAAATAAATGAAGAAATATCTGCAAAGTTACTCCAGACAAAACACAAAGCCTCAAAGTCAAATAAAGCTCCCACCGAGCTTAAATCATAATTGTAAAAGTTAATACAGTGCATCCACCTGTAACTTCTCCATCAAGCCTCTCAAAGGTCCAAGAATTCTTCACTCTGTATTAATTGTATTTGAGATCTTTTATCAGATCTCACCTCCTCATCCTTCTATAAATACTTCAGTAGAAGATGAGTGAGGGGTTGGTTACTAATGTAATTGCTGAAGCATTGTAATTGTAACTGAGCTGAAGACTCCTGATTGTAAATAGTGATTCACTGGCTCTTGGAGCTCTGCTTGTAACAGATAAGTTAGGTTATGAAAGAAAGATGAATTAACACACTGGACTTGAAGATTGTAACTGGTTTGGAGCATCAATACAAGTTGATTTATGGGATCCTGGTCTATGTTGACGGTGATGTTATTCTCATTGTAACTTGTATTTTATTTTTGTTTTCATTTTGTTTCATTTTCTTCTGTAAAGAACAGTTTGAATAGGGCTAGGACCTACTGTATACCAGTAACCTTCTCTGGCTGAAAAATATTTATTTAAATGTTTTCTTCCAACTGTGTTATTTGAAAATGATTTAATTCAGTTTAGGCATAGGAATGCTGGAATTCCCTCGTCTTATTGTCTTAGCTTAATATTATTTTTGAATGTTACTTTCAGTATATGTTGTGTGAAGATGAACTGAGGAAGATATGGTGAGCCCTGGTCCCAGTCTTGTTTGCGTAATTGTTTGATTGTTTCCCTTAGAATGTGTCAAAAGCTGGCTAGTTTCGAAGTACTTACCAGATCTTGGGCCATTCTGTGTTATCTTTGTGATTGTCTTGACAGTAACCAAGTAAAGTAGAGCTAGGAGAGGATTTGTGGTGAGCCCGGCCCGCTAGTTTCTACTCCAAAAGTTTCCTTCAAGTTTCCCTTCGTTTTTTATATGTTTGTTATTGAAAGTGGTCAAAGGATGGTTAGTTTCAAAGTACTTACCAGATCCTAGTTTTCTTTCATGTTTTTCTTAAGTGCCAGGTCAAAGGATGGTTAGTTTCAAAGTACTTACCAGATCCTGGGTTGCTCTTTGTTCTGCATCTGTTATTTTTCCTTCTTATTGTATTACTTCATTTCATAAATCAAACTTTAAAGAGATGCTTAAACATATATGACTTGCCCCATGGACCACTCTTGCCTCTTGCTATCCTAATGAAATCCTGTTATGACTCCATTGCCCAATGGACTGAAAACCTGCCATCATCTTTCATCTTGGCTAAAGCTTATTCTGGTTGCTTGCAACTTCTCACTTTTGAACCTCTTTACCTTTGGGACTTTTCACCTCTAACAGCAATCATGTTCAACCATCCAAAAACAAAACAAAACCCTTGGACTTCATAACTAGCCTAATATTATTACCCCAAACTTCAAAGACAAATCTATATTTGCACTTATTGGAGAGATCCCTCTCCGGATTTAGGAGGGCTGGATCCTAGAATCCCAAAGTGGTTGAAATAATGTTGTTTCTATGATTGGACTTTGCCAATCTTGCTAATTACAGATTCCTAACATTTCTGGCGACTCCGCTGGGGACTCAGTTGAATTTTCATCTTAGTTCCCTTTAAAAATTTCATAAAGCTTGAGAGTAAAAAGTAGCCAATTCGAGCACTACCAAAGAATGGTAATCATGATAAAACTTGTGTTGAACCAGTGACAATCTAGGCATAACCTAGGATTCTCATTAGACTTTATCTAACCTTGAAAAATCAGCTAGCTTAGCCATAAGAGTAGACTGTCTTTGTCTCACAACCGTAGCTAAGTTTTGAAACAAAGTTAGGATATTCTTCAAAAACCATACAATTGAAAAATAACTTAGAAAATGCCAAAAATATTTCAGATTGGTATCCAATAAACATGGTGGTGGACCATAAGACCTCTTACCTCCTTATGAGCTAAAAATTTTCCACCTGGCGACTCCACACTCTGAAACTCCCAGAAGACCAAATGACTCCACTGGTAAAAGACCCTGAACTGGTTGACCAGACGCAGTGACCTCTTTTTTGATTTACAAACATGGATTTAGATATAGATCCAAAATACAGACATATGCTCATGATGGAAAAATTAATGTACATGCTTGGAAAAAGAGTGGATAGGTTTATAGCCAATATGAATATTGGTTGTCAAGAAGAAAAAATGCTTTTCCTTAAGCAAACAAAACCTCTGCCACTACCTGACATGTATGATGAACGTGAAGAAAATAATCAAGAAAAATTTCTAATCATGATGGAAAAGATGATGTACATGCTAGGAAAGAGAATGGATAGGTTGATGGCTAATATGAATGTTGATGATCTGGAGCAAGCCAGCCTTTCCCTTGATCAAACACAATCCCAATCACCTCAAGACCAAGACTCTGGCCAAGGCATGTATTATCATCAACACTTTATAAAATATGATGAGAAAAATTACAACGAAATAAATGAAGAGGGTTGTCAAGAAAAACTCGATTGCCTGCCTATGTCTTGTACCATGCTAATAAGAGAACTTCATGACCTAAATGCAAAAACTTTTAATGACACAAGTGAAGTTCCGCTAGAAGAGGCTCAAGAAGACATCAAGCCTCAAAATTAGCCAACACAAGATAAAGAGGACTGTTGTACCTCTATTCTAAGACAAAAGGAAACTCCTTCTCTCTCGGCAGAGAAAGAGATTGTTCTAGTATTGAACAGACAGCCAGCATCTAAACCTTCACTTGAACCAAACGCTTCTACTCATCTACCTACTCCATTTTGTTGTCTCGATACTAGAAATAAACTTGTAGATCAGCTAGAAGAAAAGAAAACTGATATCCCAATCTGTTCGACAGATGAAAAGGTTTATTTTGATAAATTTTCGAACTTTAATCAGTCTGACGATGATGATGTTTTCCAAGCAGAAACTACTCATGCAGGGCAACCAGCATTTGATTGGTATTATGAATTTCACCATCATCAGCTTGAAAGCCGCAAACATCCATTTCGATCCATCATAAATGGCTTTCACATAATTGGGAATCAACAGTCTTGCAACTCGAAGGGTGAAGAACTGAGTAATAAAGAAATCTTTGAGAAAAAAGAGCTTTCTCTTGAAAAAGAGGAAACCTTTAAAAACTCCTCTGCTCAAGAATATAATAAACTCTTCACAGAGTTCAGTTCACTGGATCCAAACATACCAGGGTTACAAGAGGACAACACTGCCAAATATGATGAATCCTCTAGTTCAGATAACGAAGAAGATGAGGGAGAAAAACAAATACAAGACTATCCTACTGTGGATATACCATCTTCCCAAGAAGAGATTTCTCCCTTCATTAATGTCAAACTGTCATCCAAAGAACCTGAATGTATATTAGAAGCAAGCATATATTTAGAGAAAGAAAATATTTCACTGTTTGCTATTGTGCAGGATAAGGATGACGAAGCTTCCAAGCAACTTCCTGAAGATATGCTCCTCAAAGCTCAATTCTTGGAAGCAGCAAATCTACCAGACATGGAAGACCAAAAAGAAGAGAACCTTCATCTTTTCTTTGTTGATCCTTTGGAAGAGTGTGTGGAAATTCCAACTGGCTCGAATTATCAAGCAGTAATCCTTTGCAAGAGCCATAGACATGGAAAGCTGTCATCTCCTGTGATAGCTTTTATTTTGAAGATTAATCTTCAAAATATACTATGGATACCCCTGAAAAGCAGCCAGAGTTTCTTCTTCTTCTTGACATTACTCAGCTAGCTACATTGGCACTTTTGTATCATATGAATATGTCAATACTCCATGTTTAGAATAGGTTAGATAGGAATGCCAATAAAGCTCAGTTCTGAGCATATAGTTAGTTGTTGTTTTTTTCTTTGAAGAAAAATCAAGAATTGAAAAATACAAAAATAAAGAAAGAATTAAAAGAGGGTAGATTGACAAAACAATAAAGGTACAACCCCATACCAAAAAGAGAAAAAAATCTGAAAGTGTGCAAGCTTAAATGCCACTCCTGCAAAACACACTTCTAGTTAGTCAAACAACCTAATCTTGATTAATTAGCTTTTAAATTTTCTGCCGATAGGATAGTGAATTCAATTTTCCAAACTGTTTAATCTTGGCTTATCAGTAGATAGTTTAGGATAGAAATTAAAGGTTCAAACATGTTCAAAATCTGAACCTAAGTTTCCAAAGAGAAATGACTCAAAACTGTTTTATCTTCTGAGTCAAAAAAGAGAAAAACTGGTTCTAATTTTCCCAAAATCTGAATCAGAGAACAAGGAAGAGACAGCTCAAACAAAAGCAAAAACAGAGCTGTGAAGAAAAGAGAAGGCCATGATGAGATACTTTCAGATCTTAAGCCTTCCATTTTGATTTTATTTTTTTGCAAATAATAATCTATGTGCAGCTTGTTTTTATGCCATAGATCACAACAAGTCAAACAGCTTAATCTTGGCTTGACTGTTTTTTTTTTTAAATTTCTGTTGTAGAATTTAGAGAATGAAAGTCTGTTCGACAGTTTAATCCCAACAGACAGTAGATTAGGTAGAGAAGTATCTGAGCTCAACTATTTAATCTGAGTTCGGGGAGAAATAATGAGTAGAATTAGATTAGTTTTATGCTTTCAAAAGAATAAAATGTTGTGAAAATAGTTTGCCAATCCAAGTGCACTCTGATGAAGAAAAAATGTTAGATCAGTAGGATTGGGTAGGTGGAAAGTTGTATTGATGAAATCCATTATTCTTTCATAACTGATACTATTTTTCAGAGCAAAGCAAGATCATCCAGCAAAAGAAGAGCAATCCAAAGGATGAGGCACATGTCAGCATCCCAGAGAAAATAATGGATCAGGCACAAGTCAGCCTCCGAGAGAAATCAAGTCTGAATTCTTGATGCCTTAAAGAAGGCACCATCCCCAAGTGGAGCCACTGTTAGCCACCTATAATATTTTGTTATACCAAAAGGTGGCTAAGACTTTTTTTTAGTCTCCAAGGAAATTTTTTTATTATTAATAAAAATTGTTGGCTCTTGAAGGCTCCTTGAAGGCCTCATGCCTCTGTCCAGAATCTTCTTTACTATTTCCATTTTATACTCAGAAAAATCTGCTGATTCCAAGTAGAAAACTGCTGAAAGGCCTTCATTTTCCCCCTTCTCAAACCTTCATTTGCTCCCCTTTTTTCTCCATAAAAGTCCTCTATTTTTCATAAATCCTCTTCTTCCATTTATGAAAATCACTTTTCCATAGTTGAAAAACCATTTTTTTACTTTTCCGAAAACCCCCATTCCTTTGAAAAACCATGAGAAATTTCATAAAAAATGAAGTTTATTTACTATGGACGTAAGCTCCCTTGGGCTAAGTCCTAACCACTTCCCCTCACACGCCTATGCATTAAAACCAAACGCCAAAGACCCCGAGTGCTAATCGCATAAGAAAGAATCAAATGTGCAAGTCTTTGCCATACTCCAAAGACTCCAATTGCGATTAGCCTTGATGTTTACGACTCCCGACCATATCATTTTCATATAACCTTGGGCCTGCCCTCGGCGCTTAAGCCTTGTGAATATTTCATTCCCAAACCCAATTTTTATTTTTAAAGACCCAAAACCCGCCTATCCAAAGTTTTAACTTAAAAATTTAAGTCACAAGTTGAAATAATCTAATGGGTTGATCAAAAAGACCAATTGCACAATCGCAATCGGAGAATTCGCAATGAGTTGATCGGAGAGTCCAGCCCCGCAGTCGGGTGCCTCGTCACTTTATATATATTTTCCGCCCCCGATCTGTAAAAAAATTGTTTTATTTCAAAAAGTTAAGTTTTCATATATTTCAAAGGGTTTTCCATCGGTTCTTCTCAGAACAGATCTACGCCGTTGATCATCTACAACCGATCAAACAACCAGTGCTCAATCACATCGCAAAGTTTTAATCGCATGCGTTTTGTTTCACCCCCGATTTCTGATCCCCGATTGGTTGTCCACCATTGATCTCTTCTCTGCCTTCCAAAATCCGACGGTCCTCATTCCCTCCGCTCATAAGTCTTACCATCATTTCAAAACCTGCCAATTCATTGCCCACCGTTGATCTCGTTTTTAGATCGATGGTCATCGCTCAATCGCTTTGACCCTCCCGATCGCGCAATCGCATCGGAGTTTTTCAATCGTGCCCCTTCTCTCCTCTCACCAATTGCGATTCCCTGATTAAATCTGGACCGTCCACGTGTCCAGCTCCAACGGCTACGCTCCTTCCCCACCTTCTAAGCAGTTTAAACCCAATTTCGCAGGATTTCTTAATTGTTTTTTGTGTTTGGCAGGTGTTTTAATGGTTTTCCACTGAATAACGAAGGAAATCCAAGGACTGGGAAAGACGTTTACTGTGCCTTCGAGCTACTAAAGGAACCATTCACACGTTTGAGCTCAATGATTTATCAATTTTTCATGAGCATTAATAGCACGTAAAATGGACTGTGCGGCCCTGCACATCAACAAGACACTGTTTTATTCAAAAGAACAATTAAAAGAGTATAAGTTTGAAGACAAAGCACAGCAGATGAAGATTAAATATAGATTTGGGGAATTACGGCTAAGAATGATTATCAAAATCCTAATTCCCTGGATTAAAACACAATCAATAGAAAAATCATAAGTGTTTCACTGACAGAAAGGCTTCCACCACTTCAAATGAGGCGAATTGATTCCTCAGCTACCAAAAGACCACTTATTACATCGAAGCATTCAAACAGAGGCCGAACTTATTGAAGAAAATCAGATATTCGCCTCCAGCGCAGCTAGGGAGTTACTTTTGCACGAAAATAAATGAAGAAATATCTACAAAGTTACTCCGACAGAACACAAAGCCTCAAAGTCAAATAAAGCTCCCACCAAGCTTAAATCATAATTGTAAAAGTTAATACAGCGCATCCACCTGTAGCTTCTCCATCAAGCCTCTCAAAGGGCCAAGAAGTCTTCACTTTGTATTAATTGTATTTGAGATCTTTTATCAGATCTCACCTCCTCATCCTTCTATAAATACTTCAGTAGAAGATGAGTGAGAGGTTGGTTGCTAATGTAATTGCTGAAGCATTGTAATTGTAACTGAGCTAAAGACTCCTGATTGTAAATAGTGATTCACTGGCTCTTGGAGCTCTGCTTGTAACAGATAAGTTAGGTTATGAAAGAAATATGAATTAACACACTGGACTTGAAGATTGTAACTGGTTTGGAGCATCAATACAAGTTGATTTATGGGATCCTGGTCTATGTTGACGGTGATGTTATTCTCATTGTAACTTGTATTTTATTTATTTTTTCATTTTGTTTCATTTTCTACTGTAAAGAACAATTTGAACAGGGTTATGACCTACTGTATACTAGTAACCTTCTCTGGCTGAAAAATATTTATTTAAATGTTTTCTTCCAACTGTGTTATTTGAAAATGATTTAATTCAGTTTAAGCATAGGAATGTTGGCATTCCCTTGTCTTATTGTCTTAGCTGAATATTATTTTTGAATGTTACTTTCAGTATATGTTGTGTGAAGATGAACTGAGGAAGATATGGTGAGCCCTGGTCCCAGTCTTGTTTGCGTAACTGTTTGATTGTTTCCCTTAGAATGTGTCAAAAGCTGGCTAGTTTCTAAGTACTTACCACATCTTGGGCCATTCTGTGTTATCTTTGTGATTGTCTTGACAGTAACCAAGTAAAGCAGAGCTAGGAGAGGATTTGTGGTGAGCCCGGCCCGCTAGTTTCTACTCCAAAAGTTGCCTTCAAGTTTCCCTTCATTTTTTATATGTTTGCTATTGAAAGTGGTCAAAGGCTGGCTAGTTTCAAAGTACTTACCAGATTCTAGTTTGCTTTCATTTTTTTCTTAAGTGCCAGGTCAAAGGTTGGTTAGTTTCAAAGTACTTATCAAATCCTGGGCTGCTCTTTGTTCTGCATCTGTTATTTTTCCTTCTTATTGTATTACTTCATTTCATAAATCAAACTTTAAAGAGATCCTTAAACATCGATGACTTGTCCCATGGACCACTCTTGCCTCTTACTGTCCTAATTAAACCCTATTATGACTCCATTGCCTAATGGACTGAAAACCTATCATTATGTTTCATCTTGGCTAAAGCTTATTCTGGTTGCTTGCAACTTCTCACTTTTGAAGCTATTTACCTTTGGGACTTTTCACCTCTAACAGCAATCATGTTGAACCATCCAAAAACAAAACAAAACCCTTGGACTTCATAACTAGCCTAATATTATTACCCCAAACTTCAAGGACAAATCTATCTTTGCACTTATTGGAGATATCCCTCTCCAGATTCAGGAGGGCTAGATCCTAGAATCCCAAAGTGGTTGAAATAATGTTGTTTCTGTGATTGGACTTTGCCAATCTTGCTAATTACAGATTCCTAACACAAGGCATATAGATATCAATCATACCTTTTGTAACCTCCACGCATGGCCATTGAGGGGATTGACATTCAACGCTATAGAGATAACAATGCTTCCACATTGGAAGCCGGTGCAAACTCGACACAAATTTTTTGGTATTCACTCCTTACAGTCACGATTTTGTGACAACACTGCAATACCATGACCCTTTGACTCACTTACTGTCACGGTTCTGACAACATTTCAAATTTGCATTCCAACTTATGCAAATTCGTTCAATCCACGTACATGGTAACACGACATTTCTTCCATCTGCGGCAAACCAAAAAATTACATTTCCCTATGGATCCACTATGCCATAATCATACTCTTTTCTCCAACGCAGAATGTGCATTCAGTCTGGTGTCAATCTCCTACAAACACCTATGCGAACACAGTATGATATGTTAGAATCGGCTTCAACGCTGTTATTTGATACGAGTATGACACAACACAACCTCTGCAATGGCTTCACGTTGTTGTATATTGACCACACACATAGAAAATCCTCCACGCAATCTCACGGTGATCACAAAATTATGGCAGCCTATATATCATGACGAATATCGCGCCTCAACCTTCTTGTCCTTATGCAATGATGGATCTCACACAAACTTGTCTCGACGCTCAGCTTGTTCCACAAAATAAACAAATAAAAAAAGGTTGTTCTCATATGCAGTATAATCTTAGAGTGATGCAATGCCAATAAATCTACACCACGAGAATTGTTCCCGGTCGGAGAATCCCAGACTGCTCTAGAAATTCATTCACACACATTCTCAGTGCCGCTGTGACCAATGCATAGTTATTAACAAGACTCTTCACTTTCTTGAATGATGCGATAACCGGTACAGGAACAAATCCTTCTGCATCCTTACACACAAATCATCACAGCGATTTTTAAACCATATGCAACCCCAGTTTAAGGCTCGTATTGTGGTTTTGGTTTTGCAAAAAATTCTTCCACATTCACTAATGCACATGGGCTTTTCATGTTGCAAAACCTCACAACCTCTTCTAGTCGGTGGCTGTGTGGTTCCTTGTTTTCGTGGGCTTCAGTTTTGACTGTTCAAATCTCTTCTCTGCGTTCAAAAGGCTGCAGTTTTCTTTGTGATTCCGACCACGCCTGCTAACACCATTCCTTCAACCACACATCATGGCATTCACATGTGACAATGCTCTCTCTCCCATCGCAAAACTTAACTTCAACCATGGCTTTGCGATGGAAATTCATGACCGTGATCCATTTCTCTTCGATGACAGTCTCCTGCACTCACACTTGCACACACAATATATATGCAAACTTGGAGATTTAAAATAGGTCTCTTACAAGCTCTGATACCAAATGATGCTGAGAATCGGCTAGAAAGCAGATCTTAGCATATAAATTTCAATACTTCACTTAATATGAAAAATGCTCAATTTTTCTTCAAATAAAACCATGAAAACATTCAACTCAAAATTTACATGAAGGAGAAAGCGCCATTCAAATCAACTACAGATATAAAATAAAATAAAAAATATTTGGCCAAATATTACATTGGGTGGCCTCTTGGCTCTCGGCCCTTCGAACCTCTCCTCACCCTTTCTTTATTCCTCACACACTCAACTCTTGTTTTTCCTCACAAGAAAACTCCTATTTATACATAAGTAATGTATTTATTTCACCCCACAAATTTCTCCACCCAATCCTCAACTAAATCTAATTTAAATTTATTTTAGGTGTGGACTCAACAAAGTCCCATACATAGAATTCCTACTCCCTAAATTTGCTACCTAATTCTATTTCCCCTCATATCCTTTTAATTAAAAGAATATATACAAAATCCTCACATTTTCTCTTAATTTATTAAAATAAACAATTTAATTATTAAAATAATTAAAATGTCTCACCCCCCTTATTACATAATTAAATAATGAAAAATTAGGCTTGATGCTCCTGCATCAGCATGTGTGGCTTTAGAGATGCTTTTTTGGATGCATGCATGAGCATACATGGTTTTATAAATTCCTCCTTAGATGCATGCATGGGCATGCATGGCTCTGCGATCGAGAGTGAATGTGGGGCATCATTAAATTGAGACTGCGTCAGATCTGCATCATCAACATCATCAATAGTAGAGGAATTAAAGTACTCTTCTATGATTTTGAAAGTAGTGTCTTCAACACTAGCAGAGGAAGATATTTCCTCATGTGCAATGTCGTTATTATTGGACAAGATAAAATTCTCATATGCAACAGGTTCATTAACATTAGAAGAAGAGGAATCTCCTTATTCAACACTAGCTTGAGAATATTTCTCCACATTATTAGAGTCTTCACCACTTTCATGGCTGCTATAATAAGTCAATCTATTTGCCTCCAAATTGTGTTCTTCTAGATCATTTTCATCGCCATATAATCCTTTCAATGTAGTCCAGATTTTGTGTGGTGATTCAATATTGCTGATTTGATAACAAATATCACGAGAGACATATAGACACAATCTTCCATAAGCCATGTCAGATTTGTTAAGCCAATCTAAACTCTCATCCTCTGACAAAAGTTCTATTTCAATTCCCATGACTATTTGGTACAAGCCTTTGCTCCTAAGATGAAGCAAAGTAATTGGCTTCCATTCATAGAAATTGTACGGAGTTAGAATAGTGGAAGTTGGGAATTCCATTCTTTCACTTTGTGGTTATAGCGGCAATTGTGGAAATTCTCCAATATTTTGATTTACAAATCAAGTCTTTGAAAAATTTCCAATTCTATGCTCTTCAAACTTGCAAAAAATTGTTCGTGCAACTTCTCCAAACCCTTGTAGCTTTGATACCATGTAAAATTATTAGAGCACAAATATGGATCTAGCTGAAGAATAATTGCACAAACTTGTTGAAAAAGAAAAACAATTAGAATTGAGAATGAAATTGATTAATCAATATTAGGTTGAGAATCAATATATAAAGCAACTAAGTTAAGCTTAGTTGTACATGCAATAACTATGGATAGTTAAAGCTAATTGAAGCTAAATGTGCTTTATGTCCTGCTAATGTGCACATACATCACATGTAAGCACTAGAGTTAACTAACTAAGCCAAGTGCACAACGCATGCAAGCACTCGAGTTAAGTAGCTAAAAACAAGTGCATATTGCATGCAATATCTAGAGTTGAACTAAAACTAATTAAAATTAACTATGTGCATGTAAAACACTCGAGTTAACTAGCTAAACACAAGTGCACATTGGATGGAGTATCTAGAGTTGAACTAAATCTAATCTATGTGCATGTACACCAACACTCTTCGGTTGTGCACTGACAACAACAAATATGTGCATCTTCACCATCTTGGATGGGGTTAGGGCTAATTTATGGAAACAAGTGGAGAATAGGGATTTCCTTCTCCTCCTCCTTGTGTTCTTGTTCCTTTGTGGCTTAATAGGCTCTAGCTGTAACTTGGAAGAAATTGGGGTTAAAGTTTAAGGGTATAATTTATTTGAATAGTTTCATTTATCCAACATTGTAGAGGGTAGGGTAATGATTTTTCTTTTTTTCATGTCTACCAGTGACTTTATGTTGGAATTTATACCTATTGGGTTAGGATTTTATTCTAGATATCAGAAAGAATGTGGTATAACCATAGGTAAAGTAAATTTTTTGTGAATTGAAAACATCCTTTTACGCATACATGTTCATATTCAGGTTTTAGACTACTGAAGGGTATAATTTATATATATATTATCATTTATTCAAAATTGCAGAGTTGGGTGAATATTGTTTTTTCCATCTCTATGGTGAATCTGTGTCGGAAATTATAACTAATGAGTTAGGGTTTTTATACTTGATATCAAAAAGAAGTTGTGTGAAGCTGACCTTCTTTCATGGATCCCTTTATATGTTTGACGTTTTTAAGCATGTAAGGGAAAACTATCTTTTCCAATATGTAATTGGCTAATATTACCTACGTAATTGAAAAGCATACGGAGTTATTCGTTATCCTTGTTGATATGCGTTTAATTTAGTTACCATGGTTTTCAAATTAACATGGTATTATAGCTCTTGACTTCAACCATTGGGATTTTTTTTGCCAGAATGGATTTTTCCTTAGCAGAAATGGTTGGAACCTCGGAAACCCTTCTGCATCTCTTGATTAGCATCCTATCGTGCGTGATTGAGATGAATATTAAAAAAAAAAAAAAATTAAGACATTTATTGAAGACACATATATATATTTATATATTTTAAATTATATTTTTATGATGATTCACCACTTTAATGATTTTGCTAATTAATTTTTTTGATCTTGTTGTCTAATGAAAATCAAAATCATAACTTCATTGCATATCTAAATCATATGTTTAAACCTTCATTAAAATATTTTTTTACCAAATCATATTAAAATTTTACTGTACATTTTATGTATCACCATGTATGACGATTACAAAAAAAAAAAAAATATCAAATTAAAAATAAAAATACATTGACACTTGGGCTATTGTTAACTAAAACGTGTCTAATAACCTAAAGTATGCGCTATTTTTATGGTGGGGAGAGCCGCTGTAATGCTCTTGATTTAGATTTAACTTTTAGGGAGGTTGTATTTATATTAAGCACTGAAATTAAAAATATATTGAAACTAGGTTGTGTTCCTCTTAATTAAGGTATGTGTTATAAGTTAAAACAATTATGGGAGGTTTTATTTATATTAAACATTTTATATTAAAAAGTGAAATTAAAAATATAATGAAAAATTAAATATTGGCATGTCGAGTAAAACATGGTCTAGAGGCTCACCTTTGAATTATTGCAGCCTTCTCCATTTACATTTTAATATAACTGTAATAGTATTTTTTTAATATTTTGGTATGTAGTTTGTTTTTTTCGTTACTAGGTTTTAATATAATAAGATAAATTTTATCATTAAATTTGTATTTAGGTATTTAGTGTTTTTATTGGATTTAGTCTATTATTATTATTAAATTTTGATTAATGTAGTAAAAATAATCTTTTCTTTATAATAATATAATGTTTTATTAAGATTTTTATAATATTAATAATAAGTTTATTAAGTTTATAATAATATTAGCTTTTCATAGTTTTTAAACCATCAATTAGTTTTATAATTTCTTTAATTTTATAATAAAATAGTAATAGTAATATTAATAACATTAATAATTAATATTTTAATATTAATATTATTATTTTTAATTGATTAATATTAATAAATAATTAATAAATATTAATATTAATTAATATTGATGTTAATATTAATAATATTAATGATATTAATTAATAATATTATTTTTATTAATATTGATTAATTATTTATTAATATTATTAATATACCTACTGTATTAGGGTAAAAATATATATTGATCAATTATGTATTTTTGTTTCTTTTTAATTTTAGGTTATTTTATAATTTTATATATTTATACTTTATAATATTAAGTTTTTCTAAATTTTAATTTTCATATTTTTATAATATTAAGTTTTCTAATTTAGAACCCCAATATTATAAACTTAATATTAAAAACCCTACAATAATAAAAATGATATTAATAACATTAAAATTTCAATATACACAAAAGACTAATATTAATAATTAGTATTTAAATAATGATGTTTATAATTTATACTAAAAACTATATTAATAATGAAAATGACATTTTAATTATTAATAACAATAATATCAATAAAATTTTATTAATAATATTAATTATATTAATTGCATTAATATTGTTAATATAAATCCTATTAACGTTAATATTGATAAATAATATTAATAATGTTTTCTTTATAATAAAAAATATGTTTTTTTATTAATATTCATTTTTTAATTATATTCACTCTAAAAATATGATGATTAATATTATGAATGATATTACTATTGATACCAAAATTAGCACTATTAATATAAATAGTATTAAGATCATTAGTGATAAATAACTTTATTGATACTAAAATTTACACTATTAACATAAATAATATTAAGATTATTAGTGATAAATAATAATATTAAGATTTGCATTGTAATCATTCTAATCAAACATGGTAAAACAAACTCAACCATGTCCATACATGGTGAAACATTGCCATCATAGTTAATCATTGTCACTCATGCTCGAAAATACACAACCATAGTTAGTTGTATTCTACCATAGTAGCCTATGGTCAAACATGGTCAACCATAGTAGTCTATTGTCAACCTTGCTCAACAATAGTAACCTATGGTCATCCTTGGTCAACCATAGTAAGCTATGGTTATCCTTGGTCAACCATTATAATCATTCTAATAAAACATGGTAAAAAAAACTCAACCATGGTCATATATGGTCAAACCTTTCCAACATAGTTAATAATTGTTACTCATTGTCGGAATACACAACATTACTTAACCATATTTAATCATGAATATTCTTTATAATACTAACCCTAAGCTTTAATATTATTCGATTGGGTTTGTAATGTTAGGGTTTAATAAACCTTGGGGTTTATTAATATTTTGGGATTTTGGGTTTATACTATTAGTTCAGAGGATTTATAATGTAAATCCCTTGGGTTTATAATCTTAATCCTAGGGTTTTTAATACTTTAGTTTTTAATACTAATACGAGGGTTAATAATATTCCATTGGGTTTATAATGTTAGGGTTTAATAAACTCTTGGGTGTATTAATATTTTGAGTTTATAATATTAATCTCAAGCATTTATAATATGTAACCCACATATCCCCTGGGTTGTTTTCATGCGCTTGCTTTCTAATATTAATCCCTTATGTTTATTAATTATTTCACTTTATAATATTGATAATCATTTAGGTTTA
Organism: Pinus albicaulis; assembly: GCA_034641835.2. NCBI lineage: Eukaryota > Viridiplantae > Streptophyta > Pinopsida > Pinales > Pinaceae > Pinus > Pinus albicaulis. The sequence continues at coordinate 107,029,625 of CM076583.1, forward strand.
TTAATCCATTTGCTTTATAATATCAATTTCCTAGATTTATAATATTAATAATCTTAATGGTTTATTAATCCCTTGAGTTTCTAATATCAATAAACCCCTGGGTTAATTAATATTTTGGGTTTATAATATTAATATCAAGAATTTATAATATTAATCTCGTCGGTTTATAATATTCAAATCCCACAGTTTATAATACTAACCCTAAGGTTTAATATTATTTCCTTGGGTTTATAATGTTAGGGTTTAATAAACCCTTGGGTTTGTTAATCTTTTTGATTTATAACATTAGACCCAAGGATTTATAATGTTAACCAATTGTGTTTATAATATTAACCTTATGGTTTATAATACTTTGGTTTATAATATTAACCCTAGGGTTCTTAATACTTTGGTTTATAATACTAACCGTAAGGTTTAATATTATTCCATTGGGTTTATAATGTTATGATTTAATAAACCATTGGGATTATTAATATATTGGGTTTATAATAATCATCCCAAGGATTTATAATGTTAGGCCTTTTGGTTGATAATATGATTGAATGTGGTTTACGATTGCCAAAATATGGGGCCATAATCTATCATAGAAAACACTTTGGTTAATTAGTTCTTTTAGTTTATAATATTAATAATCCCTTGGGTTTATTAATCTCTTATGTTTTTAATATTAAACCCTTGGCCTTATTGATCCCTTAGGTTTTTTATATTTATCCCTTGGGTTCACCAATTCATTTAGTTTATAATATTAAACCCTTGGGTTTATTAGCTTTTTTGGTTCATAATATTAATAATCCCTTTGGTTTATTAATCTCTTGACTTTAAAATATTCTTAGGTTTTATTAATCTCTTGTGTTTTTAATATGAAACCCTTGGCCTTATTGATCCCTTAGGTTTTTAACATTATTGAGATTCAACAAGATGACGAGCTTAGTGAAAAGAGTCGCCTTCACTAAGTGGGCCCGCAGGCTATTTTTGGCACAAGTCTATTTTTAGACATGATGATCATATTTCAGAAGTTGCAGGATGCTATTTGTGGATGGTTGATCAAGCTGGAAAAATAGATGAAATTCTATTTTTAGAATATTGGGCGAAGTATATTTATAGATTTTCGATCTAAAAATAGAGGCATGTCGATTATTATTAGCTCTTAATAATAATCAGGCTTTAAACAACAACTTATTCTCTTGGAGCACTTTGTTTCAGTGCACAGATGTGGCACATAAGTGGACTGAGAGAATTACATAATCCCCAAGTGTTTACTGGAGGTAATGCATGGAGGACTTATTTAGAACTCATGTGGCAGAGTTATGATACAGTTGGAAGAGTAGTTATGGAGTTGTATTCAGTTTAACTCAGTTAGACTCAGTTGAGCTAGTTGTATCTAGTCTAAATGAATGATACACTAGTGAGAGTGGAGTGAATTAATTAGTTAATTAATTCACAAATAATAACTCATTAATCAAATGAAAAATATAGTTGTTAACTACAGTGCATGGTAGTTTCAGTGTAAACCCAGTGGAGAGATAGGTGAAAGGGCAAGATAGATTATATGTTGTGACTATAGTGATGCATTGATTGCATCACACACACATTGGAGTTGCCAATGAGGATTGCGCAGTCAAGGAAAGGGTAATTTGAATTCATTCAAAGCTATTCTTCAGCAGGGATTGTGGAGTGGAGGCAGGCTAGCAGGGGTCAAAGAACGGTGCATGGATTTGCAGATTTTTTTCCTGATTAGTGTATGACGATTGTATTGTATTGAGATCTCGATGTACTAAGCTTTGTATGAGATTGTAATATGATCTCCATGATACATAATATATGATAGTTGGGGTTTTAAGCTTCAGGATTTCCCATTAAACAACTGTGTTATGTGCGATTGTTTTTATTTATGCTTTACATGTGTGTGCAATTAATTTTCCGCAAAATATTAACAGTGGAATGATTCATTATTTTGAAAGAAGTTAAATATTGTGAGATCAGGTGAATCTAGGACATATGCATGCTTAGTGCATATAATTTCTACATGGTATCGGAGCATTGTTAATTCTTGAAGATTGCAATTGTGAAGTATTGGTGAGTTTGTGCTAGTGGACAATTCAAATTTGCTACAAAAGATTCTTGGTGCACAAGTTGAGTATACATTGAAATGGCTTTCAATGGGTTGTGATTGGAGCATGCCCTTGATGGGAGCTCAAATTACATAGCCTGGAAGGACATGATGGAGGAAGTGCTGGAGGATAATGGACTGAAGGAGTTCATTGATAGTGATTTTCCTAAGCCGGGATCTAGTGATGCTACATTACTTGACGCATGGCAAAAGAAGACAGCAAAGACAAGAAGAATTCTATTGGAATGTGTGAAGGACCATATTGTGTCTAGCGTTCATGGGAAATCCACTCCATTCTTAATGTGGAAGGCTTTGACAAAATTGTTCCAAAGCAGAAGTGACCAGAGGAAGTTGGCGCTTAAAGACAAGCTCAGAAAAATAAAAATGGAGAAGGGTGATAGTATTCCAAAATACCTCACGAAGTTTGTCCACTGCAAGGATGAACTGGGAAGTGTGGGGGTTACTGTTGATGATGAAGACTTGGTGAGCTTGGCTCTCCTTGGGCTTCTGAAGAGTTGCCATAGCTACAAAGACTCTGTCAATGGATGGGAGAAACTATCGGGATGGGAGCGACTTTGGTCAGATCTTGTGCAGGAGGAGATAAGGCAGGGTACTAGGGATGGATCTTCATCAAAGAATGAAGATGAAGAGAATTTTGATTTGGCTACCAAATAAAGGAAAGGGAAGGGGAAGAAACATCCTTCAAAATATGAAGCTAAAGGCAAGAAGCAGGATTTGTCCAAAGTGAAGTGTTTTCACTGTCACGAACATGGACATTTCACCACTAACTGTCCACAGAAGAAGAGGAATAAGAAGGCTGCTCGATCTGCAGCTGGAGAGGCCTTAGCCTCGCAATTTTAACTTGATTTCTCTTTGATCGCATGCTTAGTTTCAAATTGTATGGGATCAGTGTGGTATCTTGGTAGTGGTGCATCTTTCCATATGACAGGAGACAAGGAGTTGTTTAGTGACTTGGAGGAGAAGGACCTCTAGATTCATATAGAGATGTGCGATGATGGTCGGTACAGTGCGACTGGCATTGGGACCATTACCTTTGAGAGGGAGTTAGGTAATCCATTCTTGTTGAAGAATGTTATGCATGTTCCAGGTCTAAAGAAGAACTTGGTCTCGATCGCAATGGTGGAAGACAAAGGTTATGATTTTATTTTCAATGAAGGAAAAGCCTTCCTTCGACATAAAACAATGGGTCAAACCAAGAAGATAGGGGTTTGAATTAAGAATATCTACAAGCTGGAGGTAAATGGCTGCGCTGCATTGGTGGGCAAAGCAGAAGAAGTGGTGAGCCGAGATGAGGGTGAGTTATGGCACAGGAGATTCGACCATCTTCACCATGGCGCTTTGAAGATTTTGTAGCAGATTTCTACTGGACTTCCCAAGGGTACTCTTGCATAGTCAGATCAATGCAAGGGATGTACTATGGGTAAGTTTGTGAAGACCGCCTTTCATGAGAAGGAGAACTGTGCTTCAGTGATCCTGGAGAGAATTCACACAGACGTGTGTGGACCTTTGTTGGTTTCTTCAACAGAAAAACATAGGTGTTATGTTATATTTGTTGATGACTATTCTCGTAGATGCTGGATCTTCTTCATGTAGAAGAAGAGTGAAACATTCTCAAAGCTCTGTGAGTTCAAGGCATTGGTGGAGAAGGAGTTGAGGAAGCAAGTGAAAGCTCTACAGAGCGATAATGGTGGTGAATACATCTCGGGCGAATTCAAAGACTTATGTAGCAAAGAAGGAATTCGAAGAGAACTCATAGCGCCTCATAACCCACAACAGAATGGGGTTGCAGAGAGAAAGAACAGAACGATCGTGGGTGCTGCACGAGCGATGTTGCATGACCAGGGCCTACTGATGGACTTGTGGGTGGAAGCATGCAACACTGTGGTTTATGTGCAAAACCGTTGTCCTCATAGAGTACTTGGCATGAGTACACCCGAAGAAGCTTTTACTGGTAAGAAGCCTGATATTTCTCATTTGAAGATTTTTGGCTCACTTATTTACATTCATGTGACAAAAGATGCCAGGAAGAAGTTGGAGCCGATTGCAGAAGTCTGGATATTTGTGGGGTACACAGAAACACCCCATAATTATCTTATGTATTTTCCAGACAGTTGGATGACTGTTGTGTGACGGGATATAACATTCAATGAGGTGAAAGCCATGAAGTTGTCACTTGAGAGGGAGCTACACTTGCATGCAGAGGAGGAACTCCTTGTTCCAAAAGACGAGCCTCTAGATGTGGATTAGCCATAGGAGGAGATTCATGGAGTGGAGGAGTCCACTCATGCAGAACCAAACATCAGACAAGGCAGAAAGCGCACCATAGAAGATGAGATAATGAAGCTTGATGTGGCATAGAATGTAGGAGTCCCTACATCACAACGCAAACAGAGAAAGTCACTTGACCAATTTATTGGATACATGGCTCTTATGAGCAAGTGTATCGTAACAGAGCCATCTTCTTTCAAAGAAGAAGTGCAGGAGCCCACATGGGTAGATGCCATGGTGGAGGAGTATGACTCCATTGTCAGAAACAGTGCTTGGGAGATTATTCCAAGGCCGATGGGAAAATCAATTGTAGGATCAAGATGGATCTACAAGGTAAATCAATCTGATGATGGGAGCGTCGAGAAGTATAAGGCAAGATTTGTTGCCCGGGGCTTCTCACAGATCGAAGGGATTGACTATGAAGAAACCTTTGCACCTGTCACACGGTATTCTTCCATACGAACCATCCTTGCTCTCTGAGTGCAGATGGGTTGGCGCATTCATTAGATGAATGTGAAGACTACGTTCCTTAATGGGATCATTTAGGAAGAGGTGTACATTGAGCAGCCTGAAGGATTTGAGATCTTCAACATCGAGTCACATGTGTGCAAGCTGAAAAGAGCATTGTATGGGCTGAAACAAGCACCACGTGCTTGGTACACTCAGATCGACAACTATTTCACGGGACTTAGCTTCGCCAAGAGTGAGGTGGATGCAAACCTGTACCAGATTGTGGTGGAGGGTCAGCTTTTAATCATTGTTCTTTATGTTGATGATTTAATACTAACAGATGATGACTAGTTGATACACTCATACAAGGAAGATCTTGCAAAGGAGTTTGAGATGAAGGATTTGGGCCTCCTTCATTATTTCCTTGGATTGGAGATATGGCGGCGGGAAGGTGAACTATTTGTGTCTTAAGGCAAGTATGCCCGAGAGATACTGGAGAAGTTTCACATGCAAGGCTGCAAGCCTATTGACACTCCTCTTCCAGGAGATTGGAAGAAAGAGGATGCTACATCAGTAGAGGTAGTGAATGCCATTGTTTATCGACAGTTGGTGGGTTCTCTCATGTATTTAGTCAATACAAGACCGAACATATGCTATGTGGTGAACTAGCTTTCACAAGCGATGGTTAAGCCTACCAAGCTCTTTTGGAAGGTAGGCAAGCATGTCCTGAGATATCTCATGGGCACATCTGAGTATGGTTTATGGTATAGATAGACGGATGAGGTGGAGTTGCATGGCTTCACGGATGCAGATTGGGCAGGAAGCCCAACAGACAAAAAGAGCACATCAGGAGGGATTTTCAGTATCGGATCTACAACATTTTCTTAGTACAACAGGAAATAAAGATCAGTGGCACTCAATTCAGCAGAAGCAGAATACATGGCAGCAAGTTAAGCTGCATGTGAGGCTATCTAGATGAGGAAGATTTTGGTTGGTTTGTTTGGTTCACATTTAGATCCCATAGTGATACATTGTGATAATCAGAGTTGCATTAAACTCTCGGTTAATCCTGTGTTTCATGATAGATCTAAAAATATTGATATCTGGTATCATCATATCAGAGATTGTGTGTAGCGGAAGATCATGTTTCTTCAGTACATTCCTACGGAGGATCAGGATGCAGATATTCTGACAAAGGCGCTCACTAGGAGCAAATTCGAATACCATAGAGGCATGATCAGGGTCAAGTATAATCCCTATATTGTTGAGAGGAAGTGTTGAGATTCAAAAAGATGATGAGCTTAGTGAAAAGAGTCACCTTCACTAAGTGGGCCCGTAGGCATTTTTTGGCGCAAGTCTATTTTTAAACATAATGATCATATTTTAGAAGTTTCAGGATACTATTTGTGGATGGTTGATCAAGTTGGAAAAATAGATGAAATTATATTTTTAGAATATTGGGCGAAGTCTATTTATAGATCGTCGATCTAAAAATAGATGCATGTTGATTATTATTAGCTCTTAATAATAATCAGACTCTAAACAACTTATTCTCTTGGAGCACTTTGTTTCAATGCACAGATGCGGCACATCAGTGGACTGAGGGAATTACGAAATTCCCAAGGGTTTACTGGAGCTAATGCATGGAGGACTTAGTTAGAACTCAAGTGGTAGAGTTATGACAGTGGGAAGAGTAGTTATGGAGTTATATTCAGTTTAACTCAATTAGACTTAGTTGAGCTAGTTGTATCTAGTTTAACTGAATGATACACTAGTGAGAGTGGAGTGAATTAATTATTTAATTAATTCACAAATAATAACTCATTAATCAACTAAACAATATAGTAGTTAACTACAGTGCATGGTAGTTTCAGTAGAGACATAGTGGAGAGATAGGTGAAAGGGCAAGATGGATTATCTGTTGTGACTATAGTGATGCATTGATTTCATCACATACACATTGGAGTTGCCAATGAGTATTGTGCAGTAAAAGCAAAGGTAATTCTAATTCATTCAGAGCTATTCTTCAGCAGGGATTGTGCAGTGGAGGCAAGCTAGTAGGGGGAAAATATCGGTGCATGGATTTGCAGATTTTTTCCTGATTAGTGTATGATGATTGCATTGTACTGATTGCTTGATGTGCTAAGCTTGGTATGAGATTGTCATATGATCTCCATGATACATAATATATGATAGTTGGGGTTTTTAGCTTCAGGCTTTCTCGTTAAACAATTGTGTTATGTGCGATTCTTTTTATTTATGCTTTACATGTGTGTGCAATTAACTTTCCGCAAAAGATTAACAGTGGAATGATTCAGTGTTTTGAAAGAAGTTAAATATTGTGAGATCAGGTGAATCTAGGACATATGCATGCTTAGTTCATATAATTTCTACAAATATCTATCCCTTGGGTTCACCAATTCCTTTAGTTTATAATATTAAACTCTTTGGTTTATTAGTTCTTTTGGTTTATAATATTAATAATTCCTTGGGTTTATTAATCCCTTCAATTTAAAATATTGATTAGATTATGTTATATTAATTTTTTAGGTTTTTGTGTTTAAAATATTAATTCTTAAGATTTACTAATCTCTTGTGTTTTTAATATTAAACCCTTTGCCTTATTGATACCTTAGGTTTTTAATATTTATCCCTTGGGTTCACCAATTCCTTTAGTTTATAATATTAAAGCATTGGGTTTATTAGTTTTTCTTGTTTATAATATTTATAATCCCTTTGGTGTATTAATCTCTTGAGTTTAAATTATTAATTATTAGGGTTTATTAATTTGTTAGGCTTTTTAGTTTTAAAATATTAATTCTTATGTTTCATTAATATTTGAGTTTTCTAAATATTTGGGTTGGTAATATTAGGCATTAAATATTATTCATACACTTTATTATTAATGCATGGTGAAATTTCATATTATGAAAAGCATTGTGTGAATATGTAAATCAACCATGGGAGACCATTGCTAATCATCGTTATTCGTATTTGATTAAGGTCTTCCATGGTCAAATACCACATTATGACAAAGACTGTCTCAATATGAAAATCAACCATGCTCAACCATCGTCATTCTTTGTCCAACGCCGCATTGTGACAACAATTGTCTCAATGTTTAAATCAAGCATGCTCAATCATGTTTATTTTACGGTTTATAGTATTTATCTAAAGGTTTTTATATACTTGAGGTTTATAATATTAATCTCTTAGCTTTAATATTATTCCCTTGGGTTTATAATATTAATAATCATGTGATTTTATCAATCATTTCTGTTTAAGATATTAATTTGTAGGATTTGTTAGCCTATTTTGTTTTTAATATTGATCCCTTCCACTTATTGATCCCTTGGTTTTTTAATATTTATCCCTTGGATTCACCAATTCCTTGGGTTTGAAATATAAAACCCTTGGGTTTATTAGTTATTTTGGTTTATAATATGAATAATCACTTTGGTTTTAAAATCTCTTGAGTTAAAAATATTAATCCTTAGAGTTTATTAATTTTTTAGGTTTTTTTGTTTAAAATATTAATTCTTAGGGTTTATTAATTTCTTGTGGTCTTGATATTGACACCTTGGCCTTATTTATCCCTTAGGTTTTTAATATTTATCCCTTGGGTTCACCAATTCCTTTGGTTTGTAATATTAAGCCCTTGGTTTTATTATTTCTTTTGGTTTACAATATTAACAACTCCTTGGGTTTATTAATCTCTTGAGTTTAGAATATTAATTCTTATGATTTATTAATCTCTTGAGTTTAAAATATTAATTCTTAGGGTTTTTTAATTTCTTGGTTTATAATATTAATATTTATCCCTTGGGTTCACCAATTCCTTTAGCTTATAATATTACACCGTTGTGTTTATTAGTTGTTTTGGTTTATAATATTAATAATCCCTTGGGTTTATTAATATCTTGAGTTTAAAATTTTGATTAGATTATGGTATATTAATTTTTTAGGTTTTTATGTTTAAAATATTAATTCTTAGGGTTTATTAATCTCTTTTGTTTTTAATATTAAACCCTTAGGCCTTATTGATCCCTTAGGTTTTTAATATTTATCCCTTGGGCTCACCAATTCCTTTAATTTATAATATTAAACCCTTTGGTTTATTAGTTCTTTTGGTTTATAATATTAATAATTCCTTGGGTTTATTAATCTCTTGAGTTTAAGATATTGATTAGATTATGGTATATTAATTTTTTAGGTTTGTATGTTTAAAATATTAATTCTTAGGGTTTATTAATCTCTTTTGTTTTTAATATTAAAACCTTGGCCTTATTGATCCCTTAAGTTTTTAATATTTATCCATTGGGTTCACCAATTCCTTTAGTTTATAATATTAAACCCTTGGGTTTATTCGTTTTTTTGGTTTATAATATTTATAATCCCTTTCGTTTATTAACCTATTGAGTTTAAATTATTAATTATTAGGGTTTATTAAACTCTTAGGGTTTAATAATCTTTGAGTTTTCTAAATATTTGGGATGGTAATTTTAGGCATTAAATATTAGTCATACACTTTAATATTAATGCATGGTCCAATGTCATATTATGAAAAACATTGTGTGAATATGAAAACCAATCATGGGAGACCATTGTTAATCATCCTTATTCATATTTGATGAGGGTCTTCCATGGTCGAATGTCACATTGTGACAAAGAATGTCTCAATGTGCAAATAAACCTTTACCAACCATCATAATTCTTCATCTAATGTCACATTGTGACAACAATTGTCTCAATGTTTGAATCAAGCATGCTCAACCATGTTTATTTTACAGTTTATAGTATTTTTCTAAAGGTTTTTATATTAATCTCTTATTTTTAATATTCTTCCATTGGGTCTATAATATTAATAATCATGTGATTTTATCAATCCTTTCTATTTAAGATATTAATTTTTAGGCTTTGTTAATCTCTTTTGTTTTTAATATTGATCCCTTCCACTTATTGATCCCTTAGGTTTTTAATATTGATCCATTGGGTTCACTGATTCCTTGGATATGAAATATGAAACCCTTGGGTTTATTAGTTATTTTGGTTTATAATATTAATAATCACTCTGGTTTTAAATTATCTTGAGTTAAAAATATTAATCCTTAGATTTTATTAATTTTTTAGGTTTTTTTGTTTAAAATATTAATTCTTTGGGTTTATTAATCTCTTGTGTTCTTAATATTGATACCTTGGCCTTATTTAACCCTTAGGTCTTTAATATTTATCCCTTGGGTTCACCAATTCCTTTGGTTTGTAATATCAAACCCTTGGTTTTATTAGTTCTTTTGGTGTATAATATTAATAGCTCTTTGGTTTATTAATCTCTTGAGTTTAAAGTATTAACTCTTATGCTTTATTAATCTCTTGAGTTTAGAATATTAATTCTTAAGGTTGATTAATTTCTTGGTTTATAATATTAATATTTATCTCTTGGGTTCACTAATTTCTTAAGTTTATAATATTAAACCCTTTTGTTTATTAATTTTTTTGGTTTATAATATTAATAATCCCATGGATTTATTAATCTCTTGAGTTTAAAATATTGATTAGATTATGGTATATTAATTTTTTAGGTTTTTATGTTTAAAATATTAATTCTTACGGTTTATTAATCTCTTTTGTTTTTAATATTAAACCTTGGGCCTTATTGATCCCTTAGGTTTTTAATATTTATCCCTTGGGTTCACCAATTCCTTTAGTTTATAATATTAAACCCTTTGGTTTATAATATTAATAATTCCTTGAGTTTATTAATCTCTTGAGCTTAAGATATTGATTAGATTATTGTATATTAATTTTTTAGGTTTTTTTGTTTAAAATATTAATTCTTAGTGTTTATTAATCTCTTGTGTTTTTAATATTAAACCATTGGCCTTATTGATCCCTTGAGTTTTTAATATTTATCGTTTGGGTTCTCCAATTCCTTTAGTTTATAATATTAAACCCTTGGGTTTATTAGTTTTTTTGGTTTATAATATTTATAATCCCTTTTGTTTATTAACCTCTTGAGTTTGAATTATTAATTATTAGGGTTTATTAAATTGTTATGATTTTGAGTTTAAAATATTAATTCTTAGGGTTTAATAATCTTTGAGTTTTCTAAATATTTGGGTTGGTAATATTACATGTTAAATATTAGTCATAAGCTTTAATATTAACGCATGTCCAATGCCATATTATGAAAAACATTGTTTGAATATGAAAACCAACTATGGGAGACCATTGTTAATCATCATTATTTGTATTTGATAAAGGTCTTCCATGGTCAAATGTCACATTGTGACAAAGATTGTCCGAAGACGAAAATCAACCATGGCCAACCATCATCATTCTTCTTCCAACATCGCATTGTGACAAAAATTGTTTGAATGTTTAAATCAAGCATGCTCAACTATGTTTATTTTACAGTTTATAGTATTTATCTAAAGGTTTTTATATACTTTAGGTTTATAATATTAATCTATTAGCTTTAATATTATTCCTTTGATTTTATAATATTAATAATCATGCGATTTTATGAATCGTTTTTGTTTAAGATATTAATTTGTAGGCTTTGTTAATCTCTTTTGTTTTTAATATTTATCCCTTCCACTTATTGATCCCTTGGGTTTTTAATATTTATTCCTTGGGTTTGAAATATAAAACCCTTAGTTTTATTAGTTATTTTGGTTTATAATATTAATAATCCATTTGGTTTTAAAATATCTTGAGTTAAAAATATTAATTCTTAGAATTTATTAATTTTAGGTTTTTGTGTTTAAAATATTAATTGTTAGGGTTTATTAATATCTTGTGTTCTTAATATTGATCCCTTGGCCTTATTTATCCCTTAGGTCTTTAATATTTATCCCTTGCGTTCACCGATTCCTTTGGTTTGTAATATTATACTCTTCGTTTTATTATTTCTTTTGGTTTATAATATTAATAACTACTTGGGTTTATTAATATCTTGAGTTTAAATATTAATTCTTAGGGTTTATTAATTTATTGGTTTATAATATTAATATTTATCCCTTGGGTTCACTAATTCCTTTGGTTTATAATATTAAACCATTAGGTTAATTACTTCTTTAAATGGTTTATAATATTAATAATCTCCTGGGTTTATTTATATCTTGAATTTAAAATATCAATTATTATTAGGGTTTATTAATTTCTCATGTTTTTTATTTTGAAATATTTATTCTTAAAGTTTATTAATATCTTATGTTTTTAATATTGATCATGTGAGTTTATCATTCATTTGTATTTAAAATATAAATTCTCTGCCTTTATTAATCTCTTATATTTTTAATATGGATCCCTTGGCCTTCTTCATCTCTTAGGTTTTTAATATTTTCCCCTTGGGTGCACCAATTCCTCGGTTTTATTAGTTCTTTTGGCTTATAATATTAATATTCCCTTGGGATATTGGTAAGATATATATAATTATGATAAATTGTAATAAAATACTATTATTAAGTTACATTTGAATTTTAATATAGTTTGAATTATAACTATTAATGTATTAATGTATTGAAAAAATTTAATAATATTTTATTATCAAATAATATATATATATATATATATATATATATATATATTAGTTTAACGTATAGTATGCATAGAGTTAATATTATTAATATATTTTAATAAGATATATAAAATATATTGGTAATTATATTGATAAATATAAAATGATTATTTTGGTAAAATACATGTGGTGGGTGGTGGATAGGCCTATTGGCCTATATCAACCACATTGGTGAATTTGGTTGTAAATATATTTCATATACGCCTACCGGCGTATATCAATCACATTGGTAAATGTGATTGTACTAGTAATATAAAATTTAATATCATTTTAATTTTCTTATTTTTTTTTTAAAGAAAAAGCCAATCTAACAAAAAAACCAAAACACAACACACTGCAAAATTTAAAACAAAAACAAACTAATTTATGATGAAACCTAATGTTATCTACACAATTCTCTCTTTCACCGGATAGCATGCCTAACTTAGCCAAACAATGTCTACTGGAAAAATTGACACCGCCGCACAACTCGCCTACCTCGGCCAAATAAAGACTTATCCTCCATGGACATATATCGACCAAAGACAAAAAATACCGCATGATACAACATTTTAAGACATTTTTTTGAGGAAAAAAAAGTATTTCATCTTGTATATTTGAATAATTTTTAATTTTATTAACCTCTGATGTTGTTGAATAATATAGGTTACCCTTTGTCGGTATTCATATTTCTAGAAAATTTCATTCAATCCAGTCATTCATAAATGACAGATAATCAACCACTAAAGGGGAGTTTTAAATTTTTTAGCAGTGAAGGCCTTGGTGAAAGCAAGAATCAATCAGATGTTCGAAGGGGAGGGCATTTTTCCAGTGACACACTTTGCCAATTGCTTAGTCGAGGAAGGTGTCCCCTTCATTTCCTTCCACAATGAACAATCTGTGGTCAATGTTGTTGGAATTTAATTCCAACTGCCTGTAGAGCAGAAGGAAGAAAATTTAATATTTGATGGGATAGAAAGACAACGAATATAAACAAGTTCAATTTTGATGAAAATATTGAAGGACTGCGATAGCAACTACCTGTCCCGATTTTCACATCACCCAATCAAAATCTTATCTGTAGCAGCTACCAACAATAAATTCTCAATAAATTCTCCCCTGCAGCGTGCACTATTCTGGCAGCAAGTATAGGAACGAAGAGGAAAGATGACCCACCGGAGGAGGTGACCTTCCTCCGAAGCAAACAAATGAGTTCCGTAGGGTAAAGAAATGGGCATTGGGAAAGTATTACAACCCCCAAAAAATGTGGAATGTTTAATGCATATTTTTTTTTTTGAAGTTTTTTATTTGCCGCATATATGTTTTATTTGTTTTGTTTTAAACTTTGGTTATAAATGTTATATATATATATATATATATATATATATATATTTTGTAATGAAATGAAAAATAAATACATATGTGGTGTGCATTGTATAAAGTGTATGTGAAGAAAAGAAAAAGATGTATTGACTGTGTATTGTTTTGGAAAACCCAAAAGGTAGAAAACAAGAAAAAGGCAAAGACCGAGAATATACAACAGTGCGTTTGCAGCAGTCAAGAAGTGAATTTTTTTTTATGTAATCCAGAACAATGAAGTTCTGAAGAAGTCTTTTTTTGTAACAAAGTTTTTGTTTAATTAAATATAAGTGTTTTGTCTCACATCTCTGTCCGCAATTTGTTTTATTAATCATTGTGTTGAGTTGAGGAATTATTATTTCCTTTGTGTTCAGAATATTTCAGAATTCCAACATATGTTATGAGTGCCTATAGTCTCTCATAGTCAAGCCTGGAGTATTCTTGACAACATATGGGTTGGGGTGCGTCCATGGCCTTCCAAGGCTTAACAACATTGTGAGCAATAGGGGGCCCATGATCATGTTATGAGGCTCCTGTGACTAGGAACACTTCAGGAAGGGTGATTTATAGGAGCTCAACTAGCTGGAGGTTGTGAAACCCTTCATCAAATTCTAGGGTAAGGCTCGCAAAATACCTCACAAAATTTAAATGTCCGTTATGAGGTTTATTTATGTCATTGTCTGGTTTCTATATTCTTAGTTTTAGTTTCAGTTTTAATGGAAATTTTCAATATTATATTTATACCAACAAGCGGTTATATTGTTTTTGAAATTTTGGGTTTGATTGATTCTCTATTTGGGGTTTGTTCTTGATTTTGGACTTGATTGAATTTGATGTGAATGTAGTATTACTTGGGTGATATTCTTATCGAAGTAACACAAAATAAGAAAATTCTTCTGAATTCATAATCATGAGATGGGAGTGTTTGTAAAATTGTTGAAGAAAATCTCGGTAATTTTGGGAACAAAATTTAACGAGTATCTCCTTTCCATTGTATGCGGAAGTTGAAAAAAATGATAACCGTTGGAGAGTGGATTTTGGTTGGACTTATTTTGAAAAAAATCTTTGGATGCCAAAGAATCTACCAAGAAGGTAAATTTCCTTAAGTGTTGGGTTGCTCTTGATCCCTTTATGAAGGCTCAACAAGAATGGGCTTCTCCATACACTCTTCAACTATCCTCGATGCAAGACATACATATTCACAAGTTATCACAAAATAATAGTGATTTAAATCACTAGCCAAGAATGGCCATAGCTAGTTGGCATTTTATTAGTGAATATGGGTATCAATCAATCACAAAATCCAATGACTCTCTAGCAAAGCGCTGATACCTGGGATGTTGTAGACCTTCACAAATATTTGGATAGAAAACTAATTGAGCAGTTCTTATGTATATAGATAAACCCCAGTTGATCATAAATATTATAAAATGGAGAAGTGTTCTCGAAAAAAAGAATCTCATGCAGACTATGGAAAATCATGTTTAAGCTACTGAATTGTTTAGATAAAGCAGAGTAATCTTCAATTGAAAATCTGTAGTCTTGTTTTCCATGATGGTCATTGATAATTGTTATAAATTGTGTATTCTCTATTTTCAATATCGATTTTTCAACCAATTACCTTAGAGGATGGACCCTTTGGATTTGGTTGCATGTTGTTCCCCCTTGACTCATTGTTAAATTTCCCAATTAATCTCTGAACGATATTCATTCGATTTGAATATTTGTTTGATCTTGCTTCATTATTGGCAGTAGAAAAACCCTTGAAAATCATATGAGAGAATTTATTGGCATCCAACATGGCAGATTCCAATCTAGACTTGCGTTCAACTTCATCCATCTTCGACTTTTTCAAAACTTCCTCCCATTGTCTAAGAGCAACTAACCCTAGATCACACTAGTATTTACTACCTCTTAGTCCTCCAAAGGATGAGGGATTTAATCAAGTGGTACTATATATAAATATTTTCTCCATCCTAACGTGAAAATTACCTTGAGTTTTTGATTAATTACACTGATGCGAACACCACTAGTGAACAAATTTCCAGGTAATCTAAAGTTAAAATAAGAGAGGAAAGGATGACTTACAACAACTTGAATTTAACCAGTGAAATTATCATAGAACAAAATGATATTATAAGTTGATGGCTATTCTATTAAGTTTATTATGTGTATATAACTTAAAATTTTGCAATATCATATAACTAAAAAACCCTACTAAACCTACAAGATGTTTGAGATTGAACGATGAGTTCTAAGAATATTTATATTTCTTTCTCATGCAAACTCATACCCATCTTGGACCATATTATACATATTATAAATTGGATGTGATTTTTCCAATAAGCCCTAATTATAATGATCCTTATGCCAAATCCAAATCTCTTTTGAGAATTTTTCTAGTGAGGATCAATGGAGCTTCAAGTTTCTGAAGAAGCCTTCCAACTATAGTTATTCAATGAGTCCAAGGGTTTTTGGAAAATTGGCTCCTTAGATCTCAAAAACCTATAGAGGTGCTACATTGAGTCTTGACTTACACTTCCTCTACATTACGTAGCATGGAGCATAACATGTTTTATTCCAATCTCTGAAATCAACACTAGTCTATATCAGATGAAGCATTATGTGTCGAATATGTAGAGATTTCCAATACATAAGGTAAGTTTCAGAAGCATACCAAAATAATAATAATACTCTATATATATATATATATATATATATATATATATAATTTTGAAAATATTAAATATTCTTAAAATGTCAAGTTTCAATTGAAAAAAATGACGATTTTATTTATAAAATTTATAAAATATTCTTCAACCTGGTAAATCAGTTTTCAATTCAAAATATTAAAAATCCCCAATACCCTTATTTATTCTTGAAGGCCCTTTAAACTTTTCAACTTAATCATATCATCATTCAGCGAAGCTTATGATACATAAAACATCTACACACAACATTAATAGTGAGGATAGTTCACAACATTACAAGACCAACACTCATGGTATGAAATATATGAATAGATTTACCCAATATCCTAGACTTGAAAGAAAAACTAGTGATATTATTAAACCCCGAGGAGCTCCATCTTGCATGACCAAAGGTAAAATAATATGTTTTGATTCCTTCTATAGAAAGATAGATAGGTGTTATTTTCTAGTCTATGTGGATCTTTATCTAGACAAGTTTTACCTCAGTATCTCAATGGTTGTCTCTACAGAGCACAATGATTCTCCTATGTATTCCATTACTAAGGCCTTAAAATATATTATATTATATATTGGGTTTTTTACCATGACACTAGGCTAGACATGATTTGTATTCCTTTTCCAATAAGAAGGTTACTAATGTTGGCTCTTCTGGTTGGAAAGAGATCATTATACAACTTCATATAAGGAATAACATGTCATTTTAGCAAACAAGAGCACTAAATAATTAGGACCGATACACATTCTCCAAGCCAAATCACCTTCGATTAACGATACTGCAAGAGGTGAATATGCTTACATCCAATGAAGAACCTTCTTGAATTGATCAATAGTGAGCACACTTACGATACTTTGAAGTAGGTTTTCTTTTATTTTTTGTCCATCATCTAGCATCTCCTCTTACATATGGATGTATTTTTATTTTACATCTATTGTTGGTGCATTATTTTTATTCTTCTTTTTAATTATCTAGTGGAGCGATATTCATCTTTTCAAGTATCGTAATTCATTCTCGAGTCATGTTTGACGCAAATGGGTAGTCCTAGAGCTTTAGGTGTAGGTCCTCCAGTGCATAGTCACTCCCTTCTCAAATATTCATATATTATACTAATTTTCTTGTTCTTTTTTTATAGGGTACCAACCCTCTGTCCACACCATGCAATTTGAGTTACTATCGATCTCAGAATCAGGTGTTAGCATGTGCTAGTGCAGTTGTAATTGTTGTTTCTACTTCATGGAAATATTTCTTCTTACCTAATAAAAAATGTTAGTAATCAGTAATCACGTTCATTCCTCCCATAAAAAAATTATTTTTTATATGCTCAAATAATTTTGTGTCAAGTTATTCCTAACCCTAAATCGTTTCTCATCTATTTCTTAGATATAGGTCATGAATTAAATTCCAATTATACTTTCTTGATGCAAACATGACTTGCAATTAGTTTGTGATCTTGCTAAACTTACTGCATTAATTCCATCGGTGAAGGAATTAATTGAGTCATATATCCCCTTACTCAATGAAAAAACCCTGTATTTATTTTCCATGGTAGAAAAAGAGTCGGAAATTTCTAGAATTTGACATGGATGCCATGCCTATTGCATTGTGGACAAATGGGAAATATGTTGACGTACATTTCATCAGGTATTGGTTGTTACTCATATCGAGTTAAAAAAACTAATATATAATAATTGGTTAATTACTTTATAGACCCAAAAATTTCATGCACGTAGTACAAGGGGCTATCCATAAATTATTGTTTGAGAAACTCTTTTTTTTCTTCACTTTCATATGTGTAACACTTCTATTTTAACCATTACACTAGTAAATGATTTTCATATTCTTGTGGTCTAGCTTTAGAGGTGGATTCACACAATTCACAATTTTAATGACTTAATCGATTTTTTTGTTATGTATCTAGTGAAAATGCAATGTAAATTTAATTTATTAGTGGTGTGAGTCTAAAATTAAGGATCCTCAATATTAGGTTGTTTCTTAACATGAATTATTTTCTTATCTCTTTTGTTCATTATTTGTGCACTATGAGAGATCATTACTATTGTTTATTCTATCTAGAGAAATATATAATTTCTATACAAGACCAATAGGGTGAGAAATGATACTAACTAACATTAATTTCATTGTCTCCAAAGGTTTTTCGAGGGTCCAAGTATGATAGATAACATTTCCACAAAAAATCATTTGAGAAAAATATTTCTGTATGCGAGGGTACCAACAATTCAATACAAATGAGATATAGAATAATTTGATGTTTTCTTTCTTTTCACACAATCAAGGTGAACATATTTCTAACTATTACACTGGTGACTTTTTCAAAAAAATTGCTGGGGCTCCACGGTGTGTGGAATGTATCCTTTCTTGGGTACGCAAATATGGTAAATCTTTTAAAGATATTACTAGAGTGTAATGAACATAGAAAGTCTTCTTTCATTACCTTCAATATGTATTTAGTCTAGCTTTCCAAAGTCTTATAACTTTCATTTTTTCTGTCAATCTTCTAGGCTATCTTTCCATACACTCAATATTTGGATAAGTTTGCACGACACATCTAGCAGGTAAGATTTTTTATTGGGTGTTCTGTGTTGTCAAATTTTGTGCACTTGAGCCTTAATTGTCTAAGATCATCTTTTTTTATTTTCTAATAATGCTATGAATCTAATTTTTTTGTATCTTACAGCTACTCAGATCATCTTTTTTATTTTTTGATAATGCTATGAATTTGTTCTTATGTATGTTTCAACATAGGATGGAGAGTCAAATGGGAAGGGAGATTCTATTAATAATGTGCCCCTTAATAAAGGTTGCTTGGTGAAAAGATGTAGATTCTATTTCTCTACTTACTTGTCCATTTTGCGAAGCTTGCTGAGGCCCACTTCTTAATCAACTTCTCTTCAAAAAATATGTAATTTTTTACTTGGGGACTTTTGTATTAATTGGATGGAACTCAATGGAGATAATGGTTAAGAACATGTCTTTCTTCGTAAGGAGTCATAGGCTTAAATCTAGACAGGGTAGGGTATCTACATCTCTATAGACATAACAGTCAAATTTATGCATGCAAGGGTTACCTAATGAGGTATTTGTTGCATTGTTGATGCAAAAAACCAGTATGTAATATGAGGGGTAACAATATTTCTTATTAGGAACCTTTGTTGTTCCTACTTTCACTATCAATCTTTGTGTTGCTAAGTTAATTGTGAGACTGCTAAAAAAAGAAAACAAGTTGTGCCACTGGAAAATTTAAATGATATGAATATGTTGGTTTCTTTTGTTGATTCTTATCATGGCTATTTTTTCCCCATGTGTCCTAGATTATTGTTAGATTTCATATCATGTCAGAGCCTATCAAAATGTGGACTTCGGGTTGATTATCTCAAAAATTATCTTTATCTGCTACTTTCATTTTCTTATTCTTATCATGGGCGTTTTCTCTTCTTGTGAGCTCTGCATGGTTTTGTGCAACTACAAGCCTTAGAAAATGTAGGATGCCCAATAAATCTATTTTTGTTGAATATCTCAAGCAGATTTTAATTTGTTAGCTCCTCTTGTTGACTCTTATTATATGGGAGTATTTTATTTTTGTCAGTTATGCATGGTTATGTAATGTGCCAATGATGCCTTATAAATTATCTACCTTTTACAAGGATTTCAATGGCCATTTAATTGCACAAAGTGTTTATTGTGTCATTTAATACTATTTCTTTTGTCTATGCAACTTAATATGGAACACGAGGTTGTAAAGGCTTTTAAAACTTACCTAGAGCCCCAAAAATATTTCCTTTGCTTCATTCAATTCCATTGTACACAAGGATGATGCAAGCAATGGGTTTCTGGAGTTGGGGACGGGGGTCTCCTCAATAGACATTAGGCCTCCAAATCATCACTCTGGGGTTTTTGAAAGGCGAGCAATTAGAAACACTTCCTACATCCCATGTTTGAGATTTCATTATTTTTCTGGTCATCTTGTTGGTATGATACGTTATAATCATCTTATATATCTGAATTTTGATGATCTAAAATAATATGTTGTTTTGTTTCTTTTCACACAGTCAAGGTGAACACATTTCTAATTATCACACTAGTGACTTTTTCATAGGTTGTATTGGGTCTCCTCATTGTGTGGAATGTATCCTTTCTTGGGTATCCAACCAGGGTAAATATTTTCAATATCTTAGTAGAGCATAATGGACATAGGAATGATTCTTAAAATTGCCTTCAACTTTTATTTATTATAACTTTCCAGAGTCTTATAACTTTTTTTTTATTTTAGTCACTCTTATAGTTTATCTTTCCATATACTCAGGCTCTCAAGAAGTTTGCACCACACATCCCATAGGTAACCTTCTATCTTGGATGTTTTGTGTTGTCAAATTTTGCGTACTTGAGCCTTCGTGGTATGAGATCGTCTTTTTTATTTTTCAATAATGCTATGAATCCATTTTTCTATATATTTCAGCTACTAAGATCATCATTTTTATTTTTTGATAACGTTATGAATCTATTATTCTGTATGTTGCAGCTTAAGATGGAGAGTAAAATGAAAAGGTGGTTTATATTAATGGTGTGCCCCTCAATTTTGAGGTTGGTGAAATAGCTTTTGGAGAAATTGGCACAAAATCTAGCATATCTTTTACAAGTTAATTCATGAGGTGAGACACACGGAGAATAGAATAAATTTTATTGGTGAAAAGATGTAGATTCTATTGCTTTGCTTACTTGTCCATTTTTCCAAGCTTGTTGATGCCCACTTCCTAACCAACTTTTCTTCAAAAATTATGCTATTGTTGACCCCTGGACTTTTGTCTTAATTGTGTGGAACTCAGTGAACATAATGGATAAGAACATGTCTTTCTTCCTAATAGTCATAGGATTAAATCTAGAGTAGGTAGGGTATCTACATCTCTATAGACATAGCAGTCAAATCGCCATATGCAAGGGTTACATCTTGAGGTACATGTTTCATTGTTGATGTAACAAAACAATACGTCAGTTGAGGTGCAACAATATTTCTTGTTAGGAACCTTTGTTTCTCCTATATGCACTAGAATTTTTTGTTTTAGTCACCCAATTGTGAGACTACTAAAAAAAGAAAACAAGTTGTGCCTCTAGAAATTTAGAATGATATGAATATATTAGTGTCTTTTTTTTATTCTTATCATAGGTATTTTCTGTTACCATCAATCTTACATGATATTTAGATTCTATATTGTTCCAACACCTCTGAAATTATGGAATTCAAGTTGATTACCTCAAAAATGATCTTTATCTTCTAATTTCATTTTTTTTTCTTATCATGGGTGTTTTCTCTTATTTTCAGCTCTGCATGTTTTCATGCAACTTCAAGCCTTAGAAAATGTAGGATGCCCAATCAACCTATTTTTTTGAACATCTCAAGCATGATTTTAATCTGTTGGATCCTCTTGTTAACTATTATTATATTGACATATTTTATTTTTTTCAGATCTGCATGGTTTTTTACTGTTCCAATGATGCCTCAAAAATTCTATACCTTTTCCTAGGATGCCAATGGTCATTTAATTGCACCAAGCATTTATTTTTTCATTTAACAATACTTCTACTTTTTGGGAACTTAAGACAAAAGAAGAGATTGTAAAGGCCTTTAAAACTTCTCTAGAGCCTAAAAAAGATTTTTTTTGTTTCATTGTAGTCATTGTACACAAGGATGATACAACTAATGAGTTTCTTAAGTGGGGGTCCACGGTCTCGTTAGAAAACTATAAGCTTCCAAATCATCAGTAAAGGGGGCTTTTAAAACACTTTCTACATCCCATGTTTGATATCTCATTATTTTCTGGTCATCTTGTTGGTCCATATGTTGTAATCATCTTATATATCTAAATTTTGATGATCTAGTAGATCAGATGTTTGCTTTCTTTTCAGACAATGAAGATGAACAAATTTCTAATTATCACACTCGTGACTTTTTCATAGTTTTTTCTAGATCTCGTCATTGTGTTGAATGTATCCTTTCTTGTGAATCCATCTAGGGTAAATCTTTTGGAGATCTTAGTAGAGTGTAATGGACATAGAAATTATTCTTTAACTACCTTCAATATGTATTTATTCTATCTTTCGAGAGTTTGATAACTTTTCCTTTTTTTTCTGTCAATCTTGTAGGCTATCTTTCCATGCACTCAAGATTGGGAGAAGTTTGCACCACACATCCAACATGTAACCTTTTGTCTTGGGTTTTCTTTGTTGCCAAATTTTTTACACTTGTGCCTTCATTGTCTGAGATCATCTTTTCTATTTTCTAATAGTGTTATGAATCTATTTTTCTATATATTGCAGCTACTGAGATCATGTTTTTTTTATTTTTTGTTAATGCTACGAATCTATTCTTCTATATGTTGTAGCTTAGGATGGAGAGTAAAATGGGAAGGGGGTTTCAATTAAGGGTGTTCCCATCAATTTTTAGGTTGGTGAAATATATTTTGGAGAACCTAGCACAAATGGCTACTATAATATATTTTACCAATTAATTCGTCAGGTGAGATGCATGGAGAAAAAATAAAGGCTGCTTGTTGAAAATATGCAGATTTTATTGCTTTTCTTAGCTGTCCATTTTCAAGCTTGTTCAAGCCGACTTCCTCAACAACTTCTCTTCAATAATTATGTTATTGTTGACTCGGATAATTTTTTCTTAATTGTGTGGAACTCAATGGAATTAATGGTTAAGAACGTGTCTTTCTTCCCAAAGATTCATAGGCTTAAATCTAGTGGGGGTAGTGTACCTACATCTCTATAGACATAACAGTCAAATAAATGCATGCAAGGGTTACCTCTTGAGGTATATGTTGCATTGTTAATGTAACAAACTAGTCTATCAATTGAGGGGAAACTATATTTCTTTTTAGGAACCTTTGTTGTTCCTACATTCACCAGCAGTGTCCGTGTTACTCAACCATTTGTGAGACTGTTGAAACAAGAAAGTAAGTTTGTCCTCTCGAAAATTAGAATGATATGAATATGGTGGTTTCTTTTGTTGATTCTTATCATGGGTATTTTCTCTTCCCTTCAGTCCTACATGAATTTTAGATTTTTCATATCATGCTAGAGCCTCTAAAAATGTGGACTTCAAGATGATTATCTCAAAAATTATCTTTGTTTGCTACTTTCTTTTTTTTTATTCTTATCATGGGTGTTTTCTCTGCTTGTCAACTCTACATGGTTTGATGCAACTACAAGCCTTAGAAAATATAGGATGCCCAACCAATCTACTTTTTTTAATATCTCAAGCATGATTTCAATCTGTTGGATCCTCTTATTGACTCTTATTATATGGGAGTATTTTATTTTTGTCATCTATGCATGGTTTTGTGTTTTGCCAATGATGCCTCATAAATTATGGACCTTTTACTAGGATGTTAGTGGCCATTTAACAACAACAAGTATTTATTGTATCATTTAACATTATTACTTCTTTTTGTGTAGCTTAATATGGAAGAAGAGGTTGTAGAGGCTTTTAAAACATCCCTAGCACCCAAAAAGGATTTCTTTTGTTTCATTGAAGTCATTGTACACAATAATGATACAAGAAATGAGTTCCTTGAGTGGTGGTTCAGGGTATCATCAGAAAACAGTAAGCTTCCAAATCATCAATAAGGTGGATTTTAAAAGTCAAGAAATTAGAAACAATTTCTACATCCCACATTCACATTTTTCATTATTTTCTTGTCATATTGTTGGTATTTATGTTCTAATCATCTTATATATATGAATTTTGATGATATAGTAGATCTGATGTTTACATTTTTTTCACACAATAAAGGTGAACACATTTTTAATTATCACAATAGTGACTTTTTCACAGGTTTTTTTGGATCTCCTTAGTGTGTGGAATGTATACTTTCTTGTGTATCCAACTAGGGTAAATCTTTTCAAGATCTTAGTAGAGTGTAATGGACATATAAAGGCTTTTTTAATTACCTTCAATATGTATTTATTCTATATTTCCAAAGACTTGTAACTTTTTTTTTTCTTTTCCTTTTTTCTGTTCATCTTTTAGCCTATCTTACCATACACTCAGGCTCCAAAGGACTTTGCACCACACATACAATAGGTAACCTTATGTATTAGCTGTTATGTGTTATCAAATTTTGTGCATTTGCGACTTCATTATCTAAGATCATCATTTTTATTTTATAATAATTTTGTGAATCTATTTTTATATATAATGTAGCTATTGGGATCATATTTTTATTTTTATTTTTTTGTTAATTATATGAATCTATTATTCTATATGTTGAATATTAGGATGGAGAGTAAAATGGGGAGGGGGTTTCTATTAATGGTGTGCCCCTTAATTTTGAGGTTGGTGAAATATATTTTGGAGAACCTGGCACATATAGCCAACATATATTTTACCAGATAATTCATCAACTAAGAAACATGAAGAATAGAATAAAGGTTGTGTTGACAGTGCTAGAAATCTGTCAACCAAGGGGTTTGCCCGATGTGAAGTCCCAATTATACCTCACACGGTTTGGAATAGGAGCCCCATTCAGAGTATCGACCGAATTCCCATGTATTCTGTAATATTCCTAAATTATCTTACAGCTAATAGGAATATTAATTTTTCTTTTGAAATCGAGATGGATGAATAATTGGGCAAGGAGGCTCATAATTTGCTCATGTATGAATATAAATTCATCATAGTGTGAAAAGGGATCATGAAATAACCAGATCAAGCATCCACATGTGTGAACCATGTCTAAACTATGTGGACAAGATCAAGTTTGACCAAGTCAACAACATTTATTCTCAAAGAGTGGATCGTAAATAAATAAAGCTCAATGTGAATGGAAATCAAGCTAACTAGTTAAAATGAAGACACGTTGAGTGTGGAAGAGGTTGATCACTTACCAAGTCAACCATGACCATATCTACAGTGCAGTCTAGATGCATTGAACCTCTTGGAGGGACAACACAGTTCTAGAAGGAGGTTTTACATGTGAAAGTGGCTAAACTAATGAAGTGGTTTAGTGTTTTGACAAGACTCCAATCTTATAAAAGGAGGAGGATAACAACAAGAGAGGGTTGTTGAAGATTATTATTTCTGAAGGTATTGTGTGTTTAGACATCCCTTGTTGGGTCTTCCTATTCAGGAATCCCTCCTCCTTCCTTGAGCAGCTCTTGGAGGAGACTTGTGCTATCGTGTCCACTATCAGGCTTGGGCCAAGCTTCACCTTACACCTACAATGCTGATCCTGTTGAGCGTTTGGTTGTCCTTGTGAGTTGCAGCAGTGGAAGACACTAGATCTGCTTAGATCTAGCTTATACTAGTGGCTCTTCTTAGTGAGTGTGTCTTTTAACATCCTGGAAGAGTGCATTAGCACTTTGAGCTTCAAATCTAGACCTTGGCATCATGCCAAAGAATTCTTACAGCCTACAGCATAGTTTCTCTCCCTAGACTGCATTATTTGCAAAGTAGAAGTTACAAGGTGTTTTGTCTACATTTTGGACGAGAGATCTTTAGTGCCAGGATTCTTCCTCTCACTGTGGCGATCCATGGATTGGCCATCCAATCCATGTTTGTTTTAGATATGATCCACTGTCCCATTGTATTATTCAAAAATTTCAGAATCATTCTATAGATCTGCAACTTTAGATCTCAGATCTACTCTCTGTGCTTCATGTTTTCCACAAAACCCCAAGGGGAATGTATAGATGAGTATTTCTTGTACACAGATCTGTATTAGATCTAAATTTTCATTTACAGATCTGCTCTAGATCTGAGGATTAACAAGCTGCTACTTCAGCACCTAAAAATAATTCTTTCATGTTTATGCAGTCTTTTCTTCTGGTTGTAGCACCTCATTTTTGAGGATTTTTATTGTATAGTCTCATTCTTTCTCTTGTACAATGTATGGAATGTAATGTAACTCTAATTTTCTGTTATAAATCTTATCTTTGAACCTCCATGTCAGCCTATTAATATGCATCAGTGGATTTGCATTATTTCTGAAGCAGTCCTCTACATATAGTTGCAGCCCCTCTCTTTGGGTGATTTTCAGCTAGACTAGTTTGTGGGAGATCTATTTAACCCACCTAGTCTGATTTGTTTTTGCTCTCCTTTTGGATTTAGATCTTAGATGAGATTATCTAAGGGATACAGGAGCTGCAAACTCATTTCTATGCACATAATTCTCATAAGTGCGTTATTTCAGCAGGATTGCTGAGCTGTTCCAGATTTAGAATATTATAGTGGTATCGGAGCACCTTTCTTGACTCAGCCTTTGGGCTTCAAGCCAAATTTATATAAAGAAAATTGAAATATCATAATGATGAAGAATATGATTTTACTCTCATCACTTTTCAGATCCAGTAAGAACCTCTCCAAGGAGGTTGAGCAAGAAGAAGAGAGTAGGAAGATCTTCCGATCATATCTACAAGAACTATACATGAGGAAAATTCTGAATCCTCATCTCATGGATATGTGCACTCAACCATATCACCAAATCTTCAACGTTCTGTTAGTGATTTCTTCATGAAGAGGAAGAAAGGAGGTGTAACTGAGAAGGAGACTCTTGGAGAGTATTTGCAGAAGTATGAAGGTCAATATAAGGAGTTCAAAGATGACTTGAACTTCCAAGGATTCTGCAAGTTCAAGGAGGAAAAAAAAACAAAGGGGAAACATCATGATGTGGGTAGATTCTTTATATATACTTTTGATGGATCACCTAAATGTCTAGTCAGGGTTTGGGTGGAGGAGCTAGAAAACTTTGTGCAGCAACACCAAGTTTCAGAAATTGAAGCCATCAAAGTAGCAGTGCTGCATTTTAAAGGTAAAGCATATGCTTGGTGGTTGTTTGAGGCATTTTCCTTAAGAAATGCAAATACACCTACTTATGCAAGGTTTATTGAAATATTAGTGGAAAGGTTTGATGGAGCTCCATGTGTAACATCCTCTGTTAACACTATTAGATCATATCAAACAAATCTTTTGCATGAGTTGGAAGGGTTCATGAATCCAACTCCATTTCTAAAAACCATTGAAGAAGGTGTAAGTTTATTTTATACCTTGCCAAGTGCAAGATCTCCATTGGATGAAGGGTTCTCTTCTCAAGAGGAAAGCATGAAGGTGTCTCCTTCAATAGACAACCAGGATCTAAGGTCTCTTGTTAATGATGAGACAATTTCAAAGGAGGAGGGGAAGGCATGAGATGATAATGCAGTCACAACAAAGGCACCTCAAATACTTCATGGAGAGGATGATGGAGCACTTACTCCAAGGAAAGAAACTCTTGCACTCTTGCAAGGAGTTCCAAAGGGTCTCACACATAAAGCTCTTAGCATAACACATGAGCAGCATGTACCATCATTGTCAAATGATGATATCTGGAGGATAGAAGGAGGAAAAGAGGAGGAAGGGCATCACAATATGGAGAGCATGAACCCTTCTCTGTTTCAAAGTTTGGAAGAACAAAGAAGGCAAGGGGACCTATGCAATAAAGGTAGGGGAAAATATGTCCACCTACATCTACATTCTACTCTATGCCTTGATGCCTCTTTGTAAGATGGTATTTCACTAGGAGGACCTTTGATTTGAGGGAAACTAAAGTGTTGTCTCAACTATGGGTAGCATTTGCATACTTGTCTAAGGAGGGAGCCTTGGGAGAAGCCAGCACAGTGCAGAGAATATCTCATGAATTCAAAAGAGAGGTGAGCAATTTCCTGAAAGGGGCATTGCTATCTCCCACTCTGTTATATGCGCCGAGAGAGGAGAGATCAGAAGTCTTTGATGGCATGAGCATCGAAATACATGGCAACTCCATAAATTTGGGACAACCCATGATATATTCATTCACAAGGAAGATTTATGAACATGGCAAGGGGATGCTGACCCTCTTGCGTGCATGGGCCAAAATGAGGAAGTATTGGAAGACAAGGAATTTTTGCGCGAGGGGGGGGGGGGTTGATTTCCATCTGCTTCAATCTTGTCTTGAGCAATTTAAGCTGCAAATGAGGCAGCAAAGGGAAGATTATGATGCTCCAAAATGTGATATTGATATCAATGATGTTAAAGAAGAGAGCCATGAAATGACAAGGGTTGCATTTTAGACCTCTACAACATTGTCATTCATGGGAAGCCTAGATCCTGATTAGCATTCCCAACTCATGATGGAATACTCCAAGGACCTTTTCACATGCGGGGTTCTTGATGGGGAAGTAATGGATGAAAGGTTTAAGGTAGTTGATGGAGTCATCTATTTCTATAATATTATCCTTTTGGTTAGAGACTCCAAGCTCAAGGAGAGACTAATAGATGCAACCTATGAGATCTTGCTTTCCAAACCCATTGGTTTCATTAGAGCATATCATACTCTCTTGGGTGGATTCATATGGGAAGGCTTCAAGGAAGAGGTGCACTCTCATATGAAGACGTGCATGGATTACTTGCTAGATGAGGAGGAACATAGCTCCTGGGAAGAGCTATCATTCACACCTCCTTACTCATTGAGTGTGAGAGGGGACTCATCCATGAGTTACCTCATTGATGTAAAACAAGTATATATAGAGACTTGTCTTTCTGAATATTATGATGTATCTCCTATATGCTTATATTTTTCTAACACTCATTTTCAGGACATTGTGCCAAGAGGGGGCACTATTTATGATGGGTTTCATGGACCACTCAAGGCCATGAACTATGTTGATGCAGGTCATTCCTTGGAGGATCGAAAGCTATTATATTCTTCATGGTGTGACTCTTTTACACCAACTATGATGCACCTTCTCCAAGCATTCAGAAGGGATGGGGCAGCAAACAAGTGTTGGGGGAGGCACTTGTCATATCCTATTCTATGGCATTTAAGGGTAAAACTGCACTGGTTGCACATAAGGAGACATCCTCCTTCTCCTTTATCATACATGGCATCCAACATTACTCTAATCATGATTCCATGTGTTGAAAATGTTCTTACTCTTGGCAACATGGTTGGAGGAGAGGCACATTGGTGGGATATGTCCTTGGGGGAAGGAGTTCCCCAATATTTTTGCACTGCATGCTTCAATGGGAGCATGAGATATGGTATGCCCACTATGATAGATCACTTTTCTATTTGTAGAGTGAGCCATAGTTTTTTTGGGAACATGCCTCTCATATGTATTGAAGAGGAGTTCTTCTATGGATTGCCAAGCTGGGAGGTGATCCATTTCATTTAGATGATAACATGGAGATGGGAGGCTTTCATGAATAATGAAACTCCCCATGATTGTCATCACTTCTATCTTGAGGAGGCCATGGATGAACAAGAAGGTTTCCATAACAACCTTGCATTCTTTCATGATGAGAGCCATTGGGTTTACTCACCAAGGGCCAACTTGCACATTGAGGAAGGACCATTGGAAGACAGAACTATTGCAGAAAATTTAGAGCAATGGTGGAGACTATTGGATGAGGGGGCCACAAGAGAAGAAGAAGAGATTTTTGCAGCACCCTTGCAGTTGCTTGAGGACAAGAAACATTTGGGAGGGGGAGACTGTAATATTCCTAAATTAGCTTACAGCTAATAGGAATATTAATTTTTCTTTTGAAATCTAGATGGATGAATAATTAGGCAAGGAGGCTCATAATTTTCTCAATTATGAATAAAAATCCATCATAGTGTGAAAAGGGATCGTGAAATAACCAGATCAAGCATCCACATGTGTGAACCATGTCTAAACTATGTGGACAAGGTCAACTTTGACCAAGTCAACAACATTTATTCTCAAAGAGTGGATCCTAAATAAAGACAACTCAATGTGAATGGAAATCAAGCTAACCAATTAAAATGAAAACACCTTGAGTGTGGAAGAGGTTGATAACTTAACCAAGTCAACCATGACCATATCTACAGTGCAGTATAGATGCGTTGAACCTCTTGGAGGGACAACACAGTTCTAGAAGGAGGTTTTGCATGTGAAAGAGGCTAAGCTAATGAAGTGGTTTATGGTTTTGACAAGACTCCAATATTATAAAAGTAGGAGGAGATCAATAATAGAGGGTTGTTGAAGATTATTACTTCCGAAGGTATTGTTTGCTTAGACATCCCTTGTTGGGTCTTCCTATTCAGGAATCGCACCTCCTTCCTTGAGCAGCTCTTGGAGAAGGCTTGTGCTATCTTGTCCACTATTAGGCTTGGGCCAAGCTTCACCTTACACCTACAACGCTGATCCTGTTGAGGGTTGGGTTGTCCTTGTGAGATGCAGTAGTTGAAGACACTAGATTTGCTTAGATCTAACCTATACTAGTGGCTCTTCTCAGTGAGTGTGTCTTTTAGACATGTGGAAGAGTGCATTAGCACTTTGAGCTTCAGATCTAGACCTTGGCATCAGGAAAAAGCATTCTTAGAGCCTACAGTGCAGTTTCTCTCCCTGGACTACGTTATTTGCAAAGAAGAAGTTGTAGGGTGTTTTGTCTGCATTTTCGAGGAGAGATCTCCGGTGCTAGGATTCTTCCTCTCACTGTGGTGATCCATCATTTGGCCATCCAATCCATGATTTTTTCAGATATGATCTACTATCCCATTTTATTATTCAGAAATTTCTGAATCATTCTGTAGATCTGCAACTTTAGATCTCAGATCTACTCTTTGTGCTTCATGTTTTGCACAAAACCCCAAGGGGAATGTATAGATGAGCATTTCTTTTACACAGATCTGTATTAGATCTAAATTTTTATGTATAGATCTTCTCTAGATCTAAGGATTAATAGACTGCTTTTTCAGCCTCTAAAAAAAACGTTGTCATGTTTATGCAGTCTTTTCTTGTGGTTGTAGCACCTCATTTCTGAGGATTTTTACTTTATTGTCTCATTCTTTCTCTTGTAAAATGTATGGAATGTAATGTAACTCTGATTTGCTGTTATAAATCTGATCTTTGAACCTCCATGTCAACCTATTACTGTGCTTCAGTGGATCTGCATTACTTTTGAAGCAGTCCTTTGCATATAGCTGTAACCCCTCTCTTTGGGTGATTTTCAGCTAGACTAGTTTGTGCAAGATCTGTTTAACCCACCTAATATGATTTGTTTTTTCTCTCCTTTTGGATTTAGATCTTAGATGAGCTGATATAAGGGATCCAAGAGCTGCAAACTCATTTATATGCACAGAATTCTCATAAGTGCGTTATTTCAGCAGGATTGTTGAGCTGTTCCAGATTCAGAATATTACATATTTTTATAGATTTTCCTTGGCTCTTAACTGTCAATAAGAGAGAGGGGTGAAAATGTTCCTTTAAAAATAA
This sequence comes from Pinus albicaulis, assembly GCA_034641835.2. Taxonomy (NCBI): domain Eukaryota; kingdom Viridiplantae; phylum Streptophyta; class Pinopsida; order Pinales; family Pinaceae; genus Pinus; species Pinus albicaulis. Next base: position 107,061,370 of record CM076583.1, read on the forward strand.
AGAAGGCATTTCTGTTGAGGGTTTAGTTTTAGGGGTGTCAAAGTGTTGTAGCCGCTACAACTACCCTCCAAAATTTCGCACCAGTCTGAAATTTAAAATACCTTGTTGCTTTTGACTAGATACATGATAATGGGATCATCCCTTAGACAACAATATTAGTCCTAGGGCATCCTCCCTGCCCAGGTAATTTCTGGTCAAAAGCTGGTTTTGGTATCATGGATCGTTTAATATGGTATTTCCTTATGTTTCCTTTTTTTTTCTAAGTGTGGTTGCAGGGTGCCAACCCTCATGAAGCTTGACCATATTCGACTTGGTCACCTAGTAAGCTCTTCAGGTCACCAATTCACTCTTCCCCTCAAGTCCGGACCTTCACGACTTAGCAACCTCGCGACCTACACCTTGGTTGCAAGGTCGTAATGTCGCAATGTCACGTAATTTCTCACGAAACCATATTTGCGACCTTGCGACCCCCATTTCACTGAGTTGCCAAGTCACCAAGTCACAATGGGGGAAATTTTATCAAGAACCGTGACTTTGTGATCCAACGATATAGTGGCCTAGTGACCCTGCGACTACAATTAAGACTTGCACATGCGACCTTTTTATATATAGGAGGGTTGCGTAGGTCACATTCGACCTTCATGATGGAGCTTCCAAAGTGGTCTAGCTACCCAATTGGAGACTGTTTTAATCCGGGAAAGTCACCGTAACCTCCAATAACTTTATTTTACTATTATCTATGCCAACCAAACCTTGATTATGCCTCACCCTAGTTAAGTATGCTCCTTTTGGTCCTCAATTACCTGTTCTTGCCATAAATAATCCTTTTCCTTTTAACTCACTCTCTCACCAAGTCACTCCATCTTGCCCAATTTGGCTCAGATCCCTTTGTTTCCTCTCTATCCCCCTTTTGGCCCCTCTCCCCAACTCTCAGGGACCTCCTCAACCTTGTTTTTCCTTATTTCCTCTCAGTTTTCCCCTCTCTCACACGCAAGTCGCATCAACTCATTCTGTTAAGGAAGCCTTAGTGCGACCTAGCGAATTGCAACCTCGTGACCTGTGACTAAGTCGCATCTATCACGCCCCTATACATTCGATGTCTTTCAACCACGCTATAGATGGGTATGGCACTACCGTACTTTTTCTTTTTCCGAATATTCAAGTATATAGACTATGCCTTTAGCAACACTTGTTAGTTATTAATCAAATGTTCTTTCAATATTTGGAAATAAACATAAACATCATTATCAATCAACAAGTATGCCCATACATAGAAGGGAGGGGAAACTCCCTGTTAAAAATGAGTCTGCCTGATAATATGTTTCATAAATATGAAATTACAAGTTCCTATCCAGTAGAAGCCACTCCTGCTCCTTGGCAAGGCGATTTGTATTTTGAGCAAGCTCTAAGGCTTGTCAATAATCAAACTAGCCTACAACAATCAATTACAATTGTCATATTTCACCTGTGGAATTTCCTCCACAAAACTGCCCAAGTGCTGTCGAGTCACTCGGGTCACTCAATCGGCACTACAAATCAGTTCAGACCATCGCTTGAGCTCCCTGTGTGTCCAATCTACCTCCTAAATGTATGGTTGGATGTGTCCCGTTGATTCACACATTCTACAATTTACGGCATTCAAATCCCACTCACGACACTCCCGGAATCGCTTTCAAATTGAAGTTCAGTTTGTTCAGAAGGCGCCCAGTCATTCACGGCCTGACCCACCCGTCGTTCAGAAGGCGCCCAGTCGTTCATGGCCCGACCCACCTGACTTCCGGTGCCACCTACGGTGCGGATGCTCGATCTACAATGATACTCACCCAATTGCGGCTCGACTCGCCCGTTCGTCGTTTCTTCACCAACGAGTTACTGGTTAACTCGTGGCTGCTCCAACGCTTGTCCACTTGATTTTTCATTGATTATTCCTTCGTTTGATGATCCTCCAATCTCCCACACACCTTCTATATATATGTACGTGAAAATTGAAGTGTGTGTCACTCGGTCGACTAGAGCCAACCCGTCATTTGGCTATCCGCCCATGAAGTGTCGCGTCGGTCACGCCCAACACATCACCCATTCCACCAACTTGCCCGTCGGCTTGACTCGGCTACGATGCGTTTGGGGTATAAAGGATGCCTTACCAATGCTATTCATTGGTCAAGTGTGACACACCTTCCACAACTTTTCCTCGTGCCATGCCTTCGCTACACACACGTGCTCATGCCGCTACGGTGCGACTTTTCACCCGTGTCGTCGCACGACGCCCAAACTTCTCCAAACACTCGATGAGCACGCCCATTACCCAAAATGTGCCTCATGAAGTGTGGGGCCTTACATAATCCCCCACTTAAATATGACTATTGTCCCTGATAGTGCTACCATTTTCGCATCATATCGTCGCAAAGTATCATCGCAACTTTCGTCGCAAAGTCTCATCAAACAATATCGTCACAACATTGTCCCATAAACCAACAAGGTTCATGTCGATGGAATTTCTACTCAATCTGTTATCATCAACACATCTGCTACAATCATCACATGCTACACCATAGTGGGGAATCAATCTCCTCAACAAGGTCACATGCTGCTACAACATTTATCGTGTCAACCCACCACATATCATCAATGTCATGTGAAATTTTGTATCAAGTACTCCAACCAACTCAACAGAACAAAATCTTTTATGTATTCGACATAACTCTGCACACTTCATGAACCCACAACTCGAACTAATTGGGTAGCTAATCCAAGCATAACGTCCTCATCATGATAATTTCCATCCTCATACCATGCGTTAGTTCTTCCTTTTGTAATTTCTCACATCCATCAACTCGATCAAGATGCAATCTCATCCAAATGTGCCATGTTTGGGTCCATGAAGTGTGTCCATCTTCTCCACAACATGCTTTCCATGATGCTAATCCATGTGCTACTTGTATGCAAAGTAGTCTCATCCTCCAAGCATCATCAAAATAATAAGTGTGGCTAAGTCAAGTAGACTCAAGCCCATGCCAAAGTGTGTACCACCAAGGCATCTCCATCGTTGCATCTCCATCAAACTCCAAAGTTTCCTAGCTCGATCATCCCCATCAAGTGAGTCCTCCTGAACACACCCCATAAATGTGCTCCAACGTATGCATCCCATAATGCATAAAAATCAGGACCAATCCTAGCCTCAGCTCCTCAATGAGTCAGATACTCGCAGATCACCATAATATGAAGTCTCCAATGAATGCAACTCCATCATGAACTCCCATGCCTCATCATATCCAAAGCGTTGGTAAGCCTACTTGTATTGGCCATGAGTGCCATCACAAGTTCTCACTCTGCAAATCATATGAATGTCTCATAGGCTGCTTATCCAACCAATGTCCAAGTTGCTCATGGTGAACAACGTCCCATCAGTCCATATATAAAAGATCTCCATGTAGTCCATGTCCATGACTTTGGTTGCCCATGTGTTCATCCAAGTGAGCTCAACTCAACTCTCATCATCATCATGTCCATACATATGTCAAGGTGAAGTGCTCTTGGTCACTCCTACCTTCATCCATCATATATGAGTACTTCCTTCAATGCTACTCCCCCCACTAAAGGTCTGCCAAGAGGTCCATCTTGGTTGAAGCCATGAAGAATTCCACTCCACCAATGTGCCCTACGACCAAGGTAGTCTATGGGTCATGCTGGGTACTTGCCATTCTATGTGGCTAAGCATGGCCCTTTCTATCACAAAGGTCATCACGTTCCACCCTTGTCTAGGGCATTTGAACCTTCAAGTGTACGGTCACAAATTGCCCCATCAAGGTTTGTAACATCCCATGTCCCTTGTTCCATCAATGTACAAGGTCTCATCATAGTAGTCATCCAAGGAAAGGTCCTCCATGGTATTGGCAAAGAAGTCATGTCTTTTCTTGTCCCTCCATACGGTCCATCTCCAAAATGCTCAAGTGAGACACAAGTCGTTTCTCCATGAAGACTCTTCAAGTGACTGTCCTCCATCCTCATCAATGACTTTGATGTGTTCGATTATGGTACTACCTGCTCATCAAGTTTCTCCTCGATCATAATCACATTTGCAACATCTCCATGTGGTTTTTCCACCAATGCTTGCAATGTGTCTTGTCTTGGTTCAACTTGTGTCACAAGCTCGTCCTTCATCTCTTCCATCTTTACAACATCCTCATGAGAATCATCCAACAATGCTTGCAATGTGCATGGTATTGGTCCAACTTGTTCATCAGGTTCATCCTTGACATCTTCTCCATCTGCAACATCCTTTGGTTCAACCAAAGTAGGTTCCCTTCCTATTTGGTACTTCTTTCCAATTTCAGCAATCTCCTCTCGAAGTGCGTCTAGTTCATAGCATAATGCCATCCATTCATCGAAATGGACCATCCTTTCAAAAATTTGATCAACTTCATCCTTTTTAGATGAGGATATCCCTTCCTCAAACAAGGCCTTAAGAGATTGTGCTACAACATCATACTCTTCTATAAGTGCTTTCTCTTTCTTCCAAGATTTCAGAACTTATTTCTCCAAGATTCCAAGATTGTCTCAAATCCCCAAGTTATCCCTCATGCGCTCTATCCATTGTAAAGCTTCAAGGGCCCCTATGCCTTTGGTGTCTTTCAACCACGCTATACATGAGTGCGGCACTACCGTACCTTTTCTTTTTCCAAATACTCAAGTATATACTACGTGCAACACTTGTTAGTTATTAATCAAATGTTCTTTCAATATGTGGAAATAAACATAAAAATCATTATCAATCCACAAGTATGCCCATACATACAAGGGAGGGGAAACTCCCTATTAATTATGAGTCTGCTCGATAATATGTTTCATAAATATGAAATTACAAGTTCCAATCCGGTAGAAGCCACTTCTGCCCCTTGGCAAGGCAAGTTTCCTTTTGAACAAGCTCTAAGGCTTGTCAACCATCAAAATAGCCTACAAGGATAGAGCACATGAGGGAGAACTTGCAGATTCAAGAAGATCTTGGAGTCTTGGAGAAAGAAGTGGTGAAATATTGGAAGAAAGCGAAAGCACTTATACAAGAGCATGATGCTATAGCATAATCTCTTAAGGCCTTGTATGAGGAAGGGATATCAGAATCTAACAAGGATGAAGCTGATCGACTTTTTAAAAGGATGGTCCATTTCAATGAATGGATGGCGTTATGCTATGAACTAGAGGCACTTCAAGAGGATACTGCCAAAATTGGAAATAAGTACAAAAGAGGAAGGGAACCTACTTTGGCCAAACCGAAGGATCTTGGGAATGTAGTTGAGGAGAAGGAAGAACTTGTAGAACAAGTTGAACCCGAACCGAGTACATTACAAGCATTATAGGTTGATCCACACAAGGATGTTGCAGATGTGGGAGATGTCAAGGATGAACTTCATGAACAAGTTGTACTGAGGCCAAGCACATTGCAAGCATCAATGATGGATGATTCTCATGAGAATGTTATGAAGATGGAAGAGATGAAGGACGAACTTGTGACACATGTTGAACCAAGACAAGACACATTGCAAGAATTGGTGGACAAACCACATGAATATGTTGCAAATGTGATTATGATCGAGGAGGAACTTCTTTTCCAACACCATGGAGGACCATATGGAAGGACAAGAAAATACATGAATTCTTTTCCAACACCATGGAGGACCTTTCCTTGGATGACTACTATGATGAGGCCTTATACATTGATGGAACAAGGGACATGAGATGTTACAAACCTTGATGGGGCAATTTGTGACCTTACACTTGATGGTTCAAATGCCCTAGACAAGGGTGGAACGTCATGGCCTTTGTGATGGAAAGGTTCATGCTTAGCCACATATAATGGCAAGTGTGTGGCATGAACATATAATACCTTCGTGGTAGTGCATGTTGGTGGAGTGGAATTCTTCACGGCTTCAACTAAGATGGACCTCTTGGCAGACTTTTAGTGGGGGAGTGGCCTTGAAGGAGGTACTCATTGATGGATGAGGGTAGGAGTGACCGAGAGAACTTCACCTCGATATGTATGGACATGATGATGATGAGAGTTGAGTTGAGTTCACTTGGATGAACACATGGGCAGCCAAAATCATGAACATGGACTACATGGAGATATTTTATAGATGGACTGATGGGACGTTGTTCACCATGAGCAACTTGGACATTGGTTGGATGAGCAGCCTATGAGACATTCATATGATTTGCAGGGTGAGAACTTATGTTGGCACTCATGGCCAATACAAGTAGGCTTGCCAATAGTTTGGATATGATGAGGCATGGGAGTTCATGATGGGGTTGCACTCATTGGAGACTTCATATTATGGTGATATTGGAGTATCTGACTCATTGAGGAGTTGAGGTTAGGATTGGTCCTAATTTTGATGCATTATGGGAGGCATACCTTAGAGCACATTTATGGGGTGTGTTTAGGAGGAGTCACTTGATGGGAATGATCAAGCTAGGACACTTTGGAGTTTGATGGAGATGCAGCTAGGAGATGCCTTGGTGGTAAACACTTTGGAATGGGCTTGAGTCTAATTGACTTAGCCACACCTTTACTTCATTTGATGAGAGGGAGACTTCTTACTTTTGATTATGCTTGGAGGATGAGACTACTTTGCATACAAGTAGCACATGGATTAGCATTTGGAGAGCATGTTGTGGATGAGAAGTATACACTTCATGGACCCAAACATGCCATTTTGGATGAGATTGAGTCTTGATCAAGTTGGTGGATGTGACAGATTGTAGAAGGAAGAACTAATGCATGGTATGAGGATGGACATTCTCATGATGAGGAAATTATCATTGGATTAGCTACCCAACTAGTTTGAGTTGTGGGGTCGCGAAGTGTGCCAAGTTATGCCGGATACATAACAGATTTTTTTGTGTTGAGATGGTTGGAGTACTTGATGCTGAAATCACATGACATTAATGATATGTGGTGGGTTGACACAATATATGTTGCAGCAGCATGTGACCTTGTTGAGGAGATTGATTCCCCACTATGGTGTAGCATGTGATGATTGTAGTAGATGTGTTGATGATAATGGATTGAGTAGAAATTTCATGGACATGAACCTTGCTGGTTTATGTGACGATGTTGTGACAATATTGTGTGATGAGAATTTGCGATGAAAGTTGCGATGATACTTTGGGACGATATGATGCAATGATGGTAGCATTATCAGGGACGATAGTCATATTTTAAGTGGGGGATTATGTAAGGCCCCGCACTTCATGAGGTTCATTCTGGGTAACAGGTACGCTCACCAGGCGTTTAAACGAGTTCAGGTGCCATGCGACGAAACGGGAAAAAAGTCACACCGTAACAGCACAGGTGCGTGTTTGTAGCGAAGGCGCGGCACGAGGGCGAGTTGGGATGGGCACGTCGCACTTGACCAATGAACGGTGTTAGCAAGGCGGCATTTATAAGCCCAACGTCACACCATAGTTGAGTCAAGCCAATGGTCGAGTTGGTGAAATAGCCGACGTGTTGGATGCGATCGACGCGACACTTCATGGGCGGACAGCTAAACGACGGGTTGGCTCGGGTCGATCGAGCAACCCACACTTCACTTAACACGTCCATATATATAGAAGGCGTGTGGGAGAGTGGAGGAGAATAAATTAATGTACATTAACAAACGATCAAAGGTTAAGGCGTTGGTCACCATGATCGTTCCAACATCTCGTTGGTGAAGCAACGGAGCAACCGGCGAATGAGGACGAGCACAGAGCTAGTCGCACCACAGACCGAGCATCCACACTACAGGTCGCACTATAGGTTGGGCGATTCAGGCCATGAATGGTTGGGTGCCTTCTGAAATTCGGGCAAGTTGGACTGTGAATGACTCAGCATCTCTAAATGAATTGAACTTCAGTTTGAAAGCAATTACGGGAGCGTTGGGAGTCAGATTTGAGTGTTGTAAGTTGCAAAATGTGTGTATCGACGGGCCACATCAAACCATACCATTGGAAGGAATATTGGAGACAAAAGGAGCTCAAGGGACGGTCTGAACTGATTTGCAGTGTCGATTGAGTGACCCAGGTGACCCAGCAGCACTTGGGTAGTTTTGTGGAGGAAATTCCGCAGGTGAAAACCAATGATTGTAAATGATTGTTGTAGGCTAGTTTGATGGTTAACAAGCCTTAGAGCTTGGTAAAAAGGCAACTTTCCTTGCCAAGGAGTAGGAGTGGCTTCTGCTGGATTGGAACTTGTAATTTCATACTTATGAAACATATTATCGGGCAGACTCATAATTCACAGGGATTTTCCCCTCCACTGTATGTATGGGCGTACTTGTGGATTGATAATGATGTTTATGTTTATTTGTGCATATTGGAAGAACATTTGATTAATAACTAACAAGTGTTGCTAAAGGCATAGTCTATATACTTGAGTATTTGGAAAAAGAAAAAGTATGATAGCACCGCACCCGTCTATAGCATGGTTGAAAGACACCAAAGCCATAGGGGCATGATAGATGTTCATTCACCTTTCCACACTCCTTCCTATATATATGGGTGCCTCAAGTGAAGTGTGGGTCGCTCGGTTGACACGAGCCGACCCGTCATTCAGTTTTTCACCCATGAAGTGTCATGTCGGCCGCTCCGAAGGTATAGGGGCGTGATACCACTTGTCACGCCCCTATACCTTCGGTATCTTAAAACCACGCTATAGATGTGTGCAACACTACCATACTTTTTCTTTTTCCAAATTATCAAGTATATAGACTACGCCTTTAGCAACACTTGTTAGTTATTAATCAAATGTTCTTTCAATATGCGGAAATAAACATAAAAATCATTTTCAATCCACAAGTATGCCCATACATACAAGGGAGGCAAAAATCCCTATTAATAATGAGTCTGCTCTATAATATGTTTTATAAATATGAATTTACAAGTTCCAATCCAGCAGAAGCCACTCCTGATCCTTGGCAAGGCAAGTTACCTTTTGACCAAGCTCTAAGGCTTGTCAACCATCAAACTAGCCTAGAACAATCATTTACAGTCATTGGTTTTCACCTATGGAATTTCCTGCAAAAAACTTCCCAAGTGCTACCGGGTCACTCGGGTCACTCAATTAACACTAAAATTCAGTTCAGATTGTCCCTTGAGCTCCCTGTGTGTCTAATCCACTCCCCAACTATATGGTTGGATGCGTCCCATCAATACGCATGTTCTTCAATTTACGGCACTCAAATCCGACTCCCGACGCTCCCAGAATCGGTTACGAACTGAAGTTCAATTCGTTAAGAGGCACCCAGTCGTGCATGGCCTAACTTGACCGAACCGCGGGTGCGAACGCCCGGTCTGCAGCCCAACTTTCCTGTTTGTAGCCTGACTCGCCTGTCTGCGGTGTGAAGAATCAATGAACAATCAAGTGAACAAGAGTTGGAGCAGCCACGAGTTAGCCAACAACTTGTTGGTGAAGAGGAAACGATGAACAGGAAAGTTAGGCCACATTTGGGTGAGTCGCACCGCAGACTGGGTATCCGCACCGCAAGTTGCACTGTAGGTTGGGTGATTCGGGCTGTGAACGACGGGCGGGTCTAGCCATGAACGTCTGGGTGCCTTTTGAACAAATTGCGCTTCAGTTCAGAAGCAATTCTAGGAGCGTCAGGAGTCAGATTTGAGTGCTGTAAATTGTAGAATGTGTGTATCGATGGGCCGCATCCAACCATAAATTTGGGAGGTGGATTGGACACACAGGGAGCTCAAGGGATATTCTGAACTAATTTTCAGTGCCGATTGAATGACACAGGTGACCTGACAGCACTTGGGCAGTTTTGTGCAAGAAATTCCGCAGGTGAAAACCAATGATTGTAAATTATTGTTGTAGGCTATTTTGATGTTTGACAAGCCTTAGAGATTGGTCAAAAGGCATCTTGCCTTGCCGAGGAGAAGGAGTGGCTTTTGCTGGATTGGAACTTGTAATTTTTTACTTATGAAACATATTATCGGGCGGACTCATAATTAACAGGGAGTTGCCCTTCCCTTGTATGTATGGGCATACATGTGTATTGATAATGATGTTTATGTTTATTTCCACATATTGAAATGACATTTGACTAATAACTAACAAGTTTTGCTAAAGGCGTAGTCTATATACTTGAGTATTTGGAAAAAGAAAAAGTACGATAGTGCCACACCCGTCTATAGCATGGTTGAAAGACACCAAAGGCATAGGAGCATGACAGATGGTATCAAAGCTACCTTTACTGGGAGCTTTTGTACTGAACCAGGGACACAGTTGCAGGGTTGCAGGTGGTGTTGAAGTTGAACTTATACATTGGGTTTCTCTTGAGACCTAAGCTAAAGCAAGGCATTTGTTAGGGCTAAAGCTAGAAAGGAAGGCATGCCAACTTTGGAAGAATTCAGGGAGAAAGCCCTTGAAGCTTTACAATGGATAGAGCAAATGAGGGAGAACTTGGGGATTCGAGACCATCTTGGAGTCTTGAAGAAATAGGTGGTGAAATCTTGGAAGAAATCGAAAGCACTTATAGAAGAGCATGATGCTGTAGCACAATCTATTAAGGCCTTGTATGAGGAAGGGATATCCTCATCTAACAAGGATGAAGTTGATCGAATTTTTGAAAGGAGATTTCCGAAATTGGAAAGAAGTACCAAAGAGGAAGGGGACCTACTTTGGTCAAACCAAAGGATGTTGCAGATGTAGAAGATGTCAAGGATGAACTTGATAAACAAGTTGGACCAAGACCGTGCACGTTGGAAGCATTGATGGATGATTCTCATGAGGATGTTATGACGATGGAAGAGATGAAGAACGAACTTGTGACACCAGTTGAACCAAGACAAGACACATTGCAAGCATTGGTGGAAAAACCACATGGAGATGTTGCAAATGTGACCATGATCGAGGAGGAACTTGATGAGCAGGTGGTGCCAGGATCGAACACATAAAAGGCATTGATGAGGATGGAGGACACTCACTTGAGGAGACTTCATGGAGATATGACTTGTGTCTCACTTGAGCATTTTGGAAATGGACCGTATGGAGGGACAAGCAAAGACATGACTTCTTTGCCAACACCATGGAGGACCTTTACTTGGATGACTACTATGACGATGCCTTGTACATTGATGGAACAAGGGACATGGGATGTTACAAACATTGATGGGGCAATTTGTGACCATACACTTGATGGTTCAAATGCCCTGGACAAGGGTGGAACATGATGAAATTTGTGATGGAAAGGGTCATGCTTAGCCACATAGAATGGCAAGTGCTTGGCATGACCATAAACTACCTTGGTGGTACGACACATTGGTGGAGTGGCCTTCTTCATGGCTTCAACTAGGATGGACCTAATGGCAGACCTTTAGTGGGGGAGTAGCCTTGAAGGGAGTACTCATGGATGGATGAAGCTAGGAGTGACCAAGAGCACTTCACCTCGACATATGTATGGACATGATGATGATGAGAGTTGAGTTGAGTTCACTTGGATGAATGCATGGGCAGCTAAATTCATGGACATGGACTACATGGATATCTTTTATAGATGGACTGATGGGACGTTGTTCACCATGAGCAACTTGGACATTGGTTGGATGAGCAGCCTATGAGACATTCATATGATTTGTAGCTGAGAACTTGTGATGGCACTCATGGCCAATATAAGTAGGCTTACCAATGCTTTGGATATGATCAGGCATGAGAGTTCATGATGGATTTGCATTAATTGGAGACTTCATATTATGGTGATCTTGGAGTATTTGACCCATTGAGGAGTTGAGTTTAGGATTGGTCCTGATTTTGATGCATTATGGGATGCATACCTTGGAGAACATTTATGGGGTGTGTTCAGGAGGAGTCACTTTTTGGGGATGATCAAGCTAGGACACTTTGGAGTTTGATGGAGATGCAGCGATGGATGCCTTGGTGGTACACACTTTGGCATGGGCTTGAGTCTACTTTACTTAGCCACACTTATTATTTTGATGATGCTTGGTGGATGAGACTACTTTGCATACAAGTAGCACATGGATTAGCATCATGGACAACATTTTTTGGATGAGATGGGGAACAATTCATGGACCCAAACATGGAATTTTGGATGAGATTGAGTCTTGATAAATTTGATGGATGTGACACATTGCAGAAGGAAGAACTAACACATGGTATGAGGATGGACATTCTCATGATGAGGATGTTATGGTTGGATTAACTACCCAACTAGTTCGAGTTGTGGGGTCACAAAGTGTGCAAAGTTATGCCGAATACATAACAGATTTTGTTTTGTTGGACATTGGATAAACCAACGCTCCCAGTGTGTTTGGCGACATGGACTAACTGCCTTTCATGGATCCTTATCTATGGCGATGCGATCTTTTACTAACACCTACGAGTTTTGGTCTAATGGAAATCGTGACTCCCAACAAGTGGTATTAGAGCATAGGTCACGAGTTCGATACACACCCAGCTTGCGTTGGAGGGGAGATTGTTGGACATTGGATAAACCAATGCTCCTTGTGTGTTTCGCGACATGGACTACCCGCCTTTTATGGATCCTTATCTCTGGCGATGTGATCGTTGATCACACCTACGGGTTTTGGTCTAATGGCAATCGTGATTCCCAACAGAGTTGGTTGGAGTACTTGATGCAGAATTTCACATGACATTGATGATATGTGGTGGATTGACACGATATATGTTGCGACATCGTGTGACCATGTTGAGGAGATTGATTCTCCACTATGGTGTAGCATTTGATGATTGTAGCAGATGTGTTTATGATAACGGATTGAGTAGAAATTTCATTGACATGAACCTTGCTGGTTTATGCGACAATGTTGCGATAATATTGTGCGATGATACTTTGTGACGAAAGTTGTGATGATACTTTGCGATGATGTGATGCGACGATGGTAGCACTATCAGGGATGATAGTCATATTTTAAGTGGGGGAGTATGTAAGGCCCCACACTTCATGAGGAACTTTCGGGGTAACGGGCGCACTCAGTGGGCGTTTGGATGAGTTCGGGTGTTGTGTGACGAAACGGGTGAAACATCGCACCATAGCGGCATGGGAACATGTGAGTATCGAAGGCGTGACATGAGGGCAAGTTGTGGTGGGCGTGTCACACTTGTCCAATGAACAACGTTGGAAAGGCAGCGTTTATACCCCCAACGTCGCACCATAGCCAAGTCAAGTTGATAGGTGAGCTGGTGGAACGGCCAACGTGTTGGCCGCGGCCGACGCGACAGTTCATGGGTGGATAGCCAAACGACAGGTCGGCTTGGGTTGACTGACCAAGCCACACTTCACTTGATGCATCCATATATATAGAAGGCATGTGGGAGAGTGGAGGAGCATCAAACAAACTAACAACAACATACAATTAAAGGTTATGGTGTTGGTCACCACGAGCGTTCCAACATCTCGCTGGTGAAGCAACGAAGTAACCGACGAAGGAGGATGAGCACAGGGCGAGTCAGGCCACAGACCAGGAATCTACACCATAGACAGGTGAGTCGAGCTGCAGATGGGTGATTCAGGCCACAGACAGGGTGTCTGCACCTGCGGGTTAGGCGAGTTGGGCCGTGAACGACTGGGTACCTCTAAATGAACTGAACTTCAGTTCAGAAGCGATTCCAGGAGTGTTGGGAGTCAGATTTGAGTGCCGTAAACTACAGAATGTGTGTATCAATGGGCCACATCTAACCATATAGTTGGGAGGTAGATTGGACACACATGGATCTGAAGGGATGGTTTGAATGGATTTACAGTGTCGATTGAGTGACCTAGGTGACCCGGCTGCACTTGGGTAGTTTTGTGTAGGAAATTCCGCAGGTGAAAACCAATGATTGTAAATGATTTTTGTAGGCTATTTTGATGGTTGAAAAGCCTTAGAGCTTTGTCAAAAGGCAACTTTCCTTGCCAAGGAGCAGGAGTGGCTTCTGCTGGATTGGAACTTGTAATTTCATACTTATGAAACATATTATCGAGCGGACTCATAATTAACAGGGAGTTGCCCCGCCCTTGTATGTATGGGCATACTTGTGGATTGATAATGATGTTTATGTTTATTTCCGCATATTGAAAGAACATTTGATTAATAACTAACAAGTGTTGCTAAAGGCGTAGTCTATATACTTGAGTATTTGGAAAAAGAAAAAGTACGGTAGTGTTGCACCCATCTATAGCGTGGTTGAAAGACACCAAAGGCATAGCGGCATGACACTTGGTTCTACTCTGATACCACCTGTCATGCCCCTATATCTTTGGTTTCTTCCAACCATGCTATAGATGGGTGCGACACTACTGTACTTTTTTTTTTCCAAATACTCAAGTATATAGACTATGACTTTAGCAATGCTTGTTAGTTATTAATAAAATGTTCTTTCAATATGCGGAAATAAACATAAACATCATTACCAATCCACAAGTACGCCCATACATACAAGGGAGGGGCAACTCCCTGTTAATAATGAGTCCGCCTGATAATATGTTTCATAAATATGAGTTTACAAGTTCCAATCTAGCAGAAGCCATTTCTACTCCTTGGCAAGGCAATTTGCCTTTTGACTAAGCTCTAAGGCTTGTCAACCATCAAACTAGCCTACAAAAATCATTTAGAATCACTGGTTTTAACCTGCATAATTTCCTGCACAAAACTGCCTAAGTACTACCGGGTCACCTGGGTCACTCAATCGACACTACAAATTAGTTCATACTGTCCCTTGAGCTCCCTGTGTGTCCAATCTGCCTCCAAACTATATGGTTGGATGTGGCCTATCGATAAACATGTTCTGCAATTTACTTCACTCAAATTTGACTCTCGACGCTCCCCGAATTTCTTTCGAACTGAAGTCTAGTTTGTTTAGAAGGCGCCTAGTCGTTCACAGTCCGACCCGCCCAACCTGCAGTGCGACCTGCAGTGTGGACATACTGAAGAAAGGAAATAATTGCAGGGTTTCCGGTGGTGTTGAAGCTAATTCTATATTGACCGGGTTTGCACATGGTCTTCACTCATTCTCAAGCAAGGCAAATGGAGGATACCATGGAAGAACCTCAAGTCATTGAGGAGACCCAAGTACTCTCTCAAGAGGACTTATTTGAGAATATTGTGGAGAACATGGAGAAACATGAAAAGGATCTCATGAACCTTAGAGAAGATCATGAAGAACTTCGGGAAAGGAACATGACATTAAAATATGAAGTAGGGAAGTTGAGATCTGAGCTTGGCACAGTGGTAACACGTTTCGTGTACATAGAATGGCAACTTTGTGAAGCTTTGAAGAAAATTGAAGACATGGACCAATCCAAAGATCGAGTTGTGGATGAGCTTTCCAAAGCTCTTACAAAGATCACGGAGTTGGAATGCGATATGGTCTTAATGAAAAGGGCCATGGGGCAAGGATCATCTGGGGGATCTGCCCACATTAAGGTAAAAGAACTAGATTCATATGATGAAGCAAGGAATGCAAAAACTCTTGGAAACTTCTTATGGGATATGGAGAAATACTTGGACTGATTAGCCATTCCTAAGGAGGAGGCTAAGGTGAATATTGTGGCACAATTCCTTACAGGAGATGCTAAGATGTGGTGGAGAAGGAAACTTGATTAGATGGCACAAGGTGTTGGATCTAACATCACAACTTGGAAGGAACAAAAAGAGGCTTTGCAGATTCAATTCAATCCACAAGATGAGACCTGGGATGCAAGATCTATTATCAAGTACATTAAGCAATAATGAACTCTCCAGAAATATCAGAGTGAATTTCAAAGTGCTATCCTAGATCTACCTGATATGGCTGAGCGAGACAAGTTATTCAACTTTACTATTGGGTTGAAACCTTGGGCTCGGGACGAGGTGAGAAGGAAATCACCCAAGACATTGGAAGAAGCCTTTTCTATGGTGGATAAACTCATTGAACACAATGAAGAAACCTTTTGAGAAAATGGTTGATGCATCGAGGAAGGAATCTTGCAAGTCTAACAATGCATAAGAAAAGTCGAAGACTAGGAAGCCCTTGAAGTGTTGGATTTGTGCTGAGGAACATATGGTGAAGAATTGTCCTTCAAGACCAAAGTTGGCAGCTACAGTACAAGCAGAGAAGAATAAGGAACCTTTAGTTGGGACCATGCAAGTTCTAAGTGCAACAACAGCTTATGAAGCTATCCCAAGAAGGGACGCCGAAAGAAACAACCTTGAGTTTGTGAACATGAATATTGCGCAAGGCACACTATGTACCATGGTGGACTGTGGTGCTACGCATAACTTCATTGGAGAAGACACCACTAGGAAATTTGGATTGAGGTTCAAACCAATCCAAGCTAAATTGAAAGTAGTGAATTGACCACCAGATTATGTGATTGGAGTTGCAGAAAAAAAACCCAATTGAAATAGGGAGTTGGCATGGGGATATTGACTTCATGATTGTGAAGATGGATGATTATGAGGTTGTGTTAGGCATGGAATTCTTCAAAGAATTCGAAGTTATGGTGGTTCCTTACATGAGGAGGTTGTACATATATGATGGGAATGATGACCATCCTATTGGTATCCCAACCATAGAAGGAGGAGACACAACCTGTTGTAAACTAACAAATATGAGTGTGGAAGACTCACAACGGCATGATGAACTCCAAGGAATATTAGTCCTCACGAAAGGCAGAAATAAGGAGCAAGCATAGGAAATCATGGCATTGTCCAATAGTCCCTTGGATATAACAACAAGACTTGAGACAATGGAAGTGAAGGAAGATGCAGTTCCACGGATTCAGGGAGAAAGCCGGGAAGCATACATGTTGAGGTTGGAAGGGGAAGACCTAGATATATGGCTGGAGTTGATAAATGAGGAAGGAGAGCCTTTTGCCTCCACTTCCTCCACCTTCTAGACTATACATGGAGGATGAGGCTCATTGTCATATGCTCAAGACAATGAAGACCTCTAACCTTATGAGCAGGCAATAGAGCAAGATGGGCACTTGATAGTAGGATTTTTTGGAAGTCATGATCATGGGAGGAACATATGTTCTTATGGAGGAGATGTTCGGTTGGACTAGCTACCCAACTTGTCACCAGCACAAGGGGATCCAACACATGATATCTTGTAGAATTGGAGACATAACCGAGGCATGTAGCAGATCAAGGGTGTTCACTTCTGGGTGCTATTCATATATTTATAGTAGATTTGGAGACATGAACATATTTGGAAGATGTTGGAGTCATCAACATTGTGCGATGATAGTTGCGACAATACCGTGCACATGGATGCGACGATAGTTCGTGCAGTGACATTTTGCAACAAAATTTGTGATGATATTTCACACATGGAGTTGTGATGATGGATCGTCTAACAAAGGGATGATGTTGTCAAGGGACGACAATGCTTTGAATTGGTGGAGGATGTAAGGCCCCAAGACTTCATGGGTGCGTTCGGGGTAATGGGCATGCTCACCGGGCGTTTGGACGAGTTCGGGCGCCGTGCGATGAAACGAGTGAAACGTCACACTGTAGTGGCACGGGTGCATGTGTGTAGTAGAGGCGTGGCACGAGGGCAAGTTGTGGCAGGCGCGTTGTACTTGACTAAAAAATGGCGTTGGAAATGCGACGTTTATACAACTAACTTCGCATCATGGACGAGTCAAGCCGATGAGCGAGTCGGTGGAGCGGACGACGTGTTGGGCATGGCCGATACAACACTTCATGGGTGAACAACTAAATGACGGGTCAGATCATGTCAACTCAGTGACCCACACTTCACCTCATACGCATATATATCGTAGGGTGTGTCGAAAGGTGAAGGCAAGCAATCAACCAAGAATCGATGAACAGTCAAGGACAAGAGTTGGAGCAACCACGAGTTAACCAAAAACATTTTGGTGAAGAGGAAACAACGAATCAGCAATTTGGGCTGTAGTTGGGAGAGTCACACTGCAGACTAGGCATCTGCACCGCAGGTAGGGTGGGTTGGGCCGTGAATGACTGGGCGCCTTCTGAATGAACTGGGCTTTAGTTCAGAAGCGATTCTGAGAGCGTTGGGAGTCGAATTTGAGTGTCATAAATTGTAGAACATGTGTATCAACGGGCTGCATCTAACCATATAGTTGGGAGGTAGATTAGACACACAGGGAGCTCAAGGGATGGTTTGAACTAATTTGTAGTTCCAATTGAGTGACCTGGGTGACCCAGCAGCTTTTGTGCAGGAAATTCCGCAGGTGAAAACCAATGATTGTAAATGATTTTTCTATGCTAGTTTGATGGTTGAAAAGCCTTAAAGCTTGGTCAAAAGGCAAATTTCCTTGCCAAGGAGTAGAAGTGGCTTCTACTGGATTGGAAATTGTAAACTCATATTTATGAAACATATTATTGGGTAGACTCATTATTAATAGGGAGTTTCCCCTCCCTTGTATGTATGGGCGTACTTGTGGATTGGTAATGATGTTTATGTTTATTTCCACATTTTATTAATAACAAATAAGTGTTTCTAAAGGCATATTCTATATACTTGAGTATTTGGAAAAAGAAAAAGTATGGTAGTGCTGCACCCGTCTATAGCATTGTTGGAAGACACCAAAGGTATAGGGGCGTGACAGTTGGTATCAGAGCTACTAGTACGGATGGTTTGAAAGTTTGATCCCACTGATGTTGCACATCAGCTGGTATTAGAGCTACCTTTACTGGGAGCTTTATACTGAAGCAGGGACACAGTTGCAGGGTTGCAGGTGTTGTTGAAGCTGAACTTACACATTGGGTTTCTCTTGAGACCTTAGCTGAAGCAAGGCATTTGTCAGGGCTAAAGCTACAAAAGAAGACATTGCAACTTTGGAATAATTCAGGGAGAAATCCATTGAAGCTTTACAATGGATAGAGCACATGAGGGAGAACTTGCAGATTCTAGAAAATCTTGGAGTCTTGGAGAAAGAAGTGGTGAAATCTTGGAAGAAAGTGAAAGCACTTATAGAAGAGCATAATGCTGTAGCACAATCTCTTAAGGACTTGTATGAGGAAGGGATATCCTCATCTAACAAGGATCAAGCTAATTGACTTTTTGAAAGGATGATCCATTTCGATCAATGGATGATGTTATGCTATGAACTAGAGGCACTTCAAGAGAAGATTGGTGAAATTGGAAAGAAGTACCAAAGAGGAAGGGAACCTAATTTAACCAAACCAAAGGATGTTGCAGATGTAGAAGATGTCAAGGATGAACTTGATGAAAATTTTGGACCAAGACCGAGCACATTGCAAGCATCAGTGATGGATGATTCTCATGAGGATGTTATGAAAATGGAAGAGATGAAGGACGAACTTGTGACACAAGTTGAACCAAGACAAGACACATTGCAAGCATTGGTGGATGAACCACATGGAGATTTTGCAAATGTGATTATGATCGAGGAGGAACTTGATGAGCAAGTGGTACCAGGATCAAACACATCAAAGGCATTGATGAGGATGGAGGACACTCACTTGAGGAGTCTCCATGAAGACATGACTTGTGTCTCACTTGAGCATTTTGGAGATGGATCATATGGAAGGACAAGGAAAGACATGACTTCTTTGCCAACACCATGGAGGACCTTTCCTTGGATGACGACTATGATGAGACCTTGTACTTTGATGAAGCAAGGGACATGGGATGTTACAAACCTTGATGGGGCAATTTGTGACCATACACTTGATGGCTCAAATGCCTTGGACAAGGGTGGAATGTGATGACATTTGTGATGGAAAGGGTCATGCTTAGCCACATAAAATGGCAAGTGCCCAGCATGACCATAGACTACCTTGGTGGTAGGGTACGTTGGTGGAGTGGAATTCTTCATGGCTTCAACCAAGATGGACCTATTGGCAGACCTTTAGTGGGGGAGTAGCCTTGAAGGAAGCACTCATATATGATGGATGAAGGTAGGAGTGACTGAGAGCACTTCACTTGACATATTTATGGACATGATGATGATGAGAGTTGAGTTGAGTTGACTTGGATGAACACATGGGCAGCCAAAGTCATGGACATGTACTACATGGAGATATTTTATAGATGGACTGATGGGACATTGTTCAACATGAGTAGAAAGGACATTGGTTGGATGAGCAGCCTATGAGACATTCATATGATTTGTCGATTGAGAACTTGTGATGGCATTCATGGCCAATACAAGTAGGCTTACCAACGCTTTGGATATGATGAGGCATGGGAGCTCATTATGGAGTTGCATTCATTGGAGACTTCATATTATGGTGATCTTGGAGTATCTGACTCACTGAGGAGCTGAGGTCAGGATTGGTCCTGATTTTGATGCATTATGGGATGCATACCTTGGAGCACTTTTATGGGGTGTGTTAAGGAGGAGTCACTTGTTTGGGATGATCGAGCTAGGAAAATTTGGAGTTTGATGGAGATGAAGTGATGGAGATGGCTTGGTAGTACACACTTTGGCATGGGCTTGAGTCTTATTGACTTAGCCACACTTCTTACTTTTGATGATGCTTGGAGGATGATACTACTTTGAATACAAGTAGCACATGGATTAGCATCATGGACAACATGTTTTGGATGATATGGATACACTTCATGGACCCAAACAAGAGACACTTGGATGAGATTGAGTCTTGATTGAGTTGATGAATGTGACAGATTGTAGAAGGAAGAACTAACGCATGGTATGAGGATGGAAATTCTCATGATGAGGACGTTATGGTTGGATTAGCTACCCAACTAGTTCGAGTTATGGGAGTGTGCAGTGTGCAAAGTTATGCCGAATACATAATAGATTTTGTTGCATTGAGTTGGTTGGAGTACTTGATGCAGAATTTCACATGACATTGATGATATGTGGTGGGTTGACACGATATATGTTGCAGCAGCATGTGACCTTGTTGAGGAGATTGAATTCTCACTATGGTATAGCATGTGATGATTGTAGCAGATGTGTTGACGACCACAGACTGAGTAGATATTTCATGGACATGAACCTTGCTGGTTTATGCGACGATGTTGCGACGATATTGTGCGGTGAGACTTTGTGATGAAAGTTGCGATGATACTTTGCGACGATATGATGTGACCATGGTAGCACTATCGGGGATGACAGTTTTATTTTAAGTGGGGGAGTATGTAAGGCGTCACACTTCATGAAGCACGTTCGGGGTAACGTGCGTGCTCACCGGGCGTTTGGATGAGTTCGGGCATTGTGCAATGAAACGGGTGAAACGTCGTACCGTAGTGACATGGGTGTGTGTGTAGCGGAGGCACGACATGAGGGTGAGTTCTGGAGGGTGCGGTGTACTTGACCAATGAACAACATTGGCAAGGCGGTGTTTATACACCCAATGTCGCACCATAGATGACTCAAGCCGATGGGTGAGTTGGTGGAGCAGCTGACATGTTGGGTGCGGCTGACGCGACACTTCATGGGCGGATAGCCAAATGATGGGTTGGCTCGTGTAAATCGAGTGACCCAAACTTCAGTTGAGGAATCCATATATATAGGAGGGTGTGTGGAAGGTGAAGGCGAAAAAGAATCAATGAACAATCAAGTAAGACAAGAGTTGGAGCAGCCACGAGTTAACGAACAACTCGTTGGTGAAGAAATGACTAACTGGCGAGTCGGGCCGTAGTTGGGCAAGTTGCACCACAAACCGGGCATCCACACCATAGGTTGGGTGGGTCGGACTGTGAATGACTAGGCGCCTCTGAACGAACTAAACTTTAGTTTGGAAGCGATTTTAGGAGCGTCGGGAGTCGGATTTGAGTGCCATAAATTGAAAAACATGTGTATCGATGGGCTACATCCAACCATATAGTTGGGAGGAATATTGGACACACAGGGAGCTCAAGGGTCGATCTGAATTATTTGCAGTGCCGATTGAGTGACCCGGGTGACCCAGTAGCACTTGGGCAGTTTTGTGTAGGAAATTCCACAGGTGAAAACCAATGATTGTAAATGATTGTTGTAGGCTAGTTTGATGGTTGAAAAGCCTTAGAGCTTGGTCAAAAGACAAATTGCCTTGCCAAGGAGCAGGAGTGACTTCTGCTAGATTGGAACTTGTAAATTCATATTTATGAAACATATTATCGGGCGGACTCATTATTAACAGGAAGTTTCCCCTCCCTTGTATGTATGGTGTACTTTGTGGATTGGTAATGATGTTTATGTTTATTTCCACATATTGAAAGAACATTTGATTAATAACTAACAAGTGTTGCTAAAGGCGTTGTCTATATACTTGAGTATTTGAAAAAAGAAAAAGTACGGTAGTGTCGCACCCGTCTACAACAAAGGGTTGGAAGACACCCGAGGTGTAGGGGCATGACAACAGAGGACGCATGTGCGGAGGTGGCTGTGCAGAGGAAGCATGAGCGAAGGTGGCTGTGTGGAAAGCTTTTACTCTGCAAAGAGCTTTGTGTGGAGAGTTTTCTGCAAAGAGATTTTTGCTTTCATTGTGCGGAGTTTTTTCGCACTCCACACAACCTTTAGTCAATTAAAGAGCTATCACAGTGAAGGCAGGGCCTATGCTGGTAGCAACTATAAATCTTGTTTAAATTTGCTTTCATCTTATTTTACCCTATTTTAAAATTTAGAAAAATTATTATTAAAATGAATATCTAAAATCATAAAATATATAAAATCATAAAAAAATAAATAAAAATTATTCACATTTTTGTATTTTTTAATTTAAAACTTTTTAATATAATAATAATTAAAAAAATAAATTACCCAATTATTTATTATTATTATTATCTCATATATATATATATATCGATTTTATTTTTACTTTTAAAAGTAAAGCATTTTCAAATATATATATGTTAATTAAAATCTAAAATTTGGGAGAACATATTTACGTTACGAATTATTGAGCGGTCGAAAATTAAAACATTTTCAAACCGCCACAAAATATATATATGCTAATTAAAATCTAAAAAGTGGGAGAACTTATTTACATTACAAATTATTGAGCAGTCCTTTTCGACTTGGAATCTAGGTTTCGAAGAGGAAGAGAAGGGACCTATTCAACCATTAGAAACTCAATTTTTGATTTCACATAGTAAACCATTTAGGGCTTCCTGAGCATTTCAGCTCAATGAAGCATTTACCACTCTTTGAACATACGAAAGTTCATCGTGCGGGATTTGAATGAATGATGAGTTACTGGAACACGGAGAGGATTGCTTGGGTGCTCGGCAGCTTTCTGGTTTATTGCGAAGGTCAGAAGTTATCTGATCCTGGTTTCGTTTCTGTTATTTGTAGGTAAATAAATTAGAAAAACACAGGAGTAAGAAAAACAACCTCATAAGATAAGTTCTAGTCTCTTATGGAAACAAATTTGGGATTTTTCCACAATGGCTTCGTGGGTAATATCTCGAATTAGGCACATCTGGCCGTTTTCAGGAAACAAGACTGACGATTTAAAGGTTTCGGATAGTCTTGTGCGGTCGCTGCCAGTTCATGAATCGACAAAACAATTTGTCTTTGCTCTTCGTGATCCTGATTATCCCTCCTCTATTGTTTATTTGTTGGCTGCTGAAAGGTTGTCAGAACGATCTGCATCCGATGCTGAATGTTTAGTTAGTGCAATCAAGCCAAATGTTGTGGTCGCGCAGATAGGCCCTTCGGCATTAGACGATGTTAGAGAGGAAGAAAGCAATTTGAATGGAGATGAGACTTGCTCTGTACCAACCTCATGGCTAGGAGTGCTCAAGGGTTGTTTTCTGGAGAGAATAGTTTTAAGCAAATATGAAAGTAGGGCTGGCTCACAAATTTTACACACAATTTTTGGAACAGGATTTTATGGTCATGTTTTGGCTGCAAAACAAGCTGCTCAAGAAAATCATTCCCTGTTCTTTATTCTTGAAACTCCACATAGAAACGGTCATGGTGGTGAATTAGGCACCAATAATGAACATGATTTGAAGAAAGATGTACCAAATAAAAGTGCTATAAAACCCTTGGCAGAGATATCTCAGGGCAGTGGCCTTTTGGGAAAAATGACACCATCACCAGGTGACATGGGTGTTGCCATGGGTTCACATAGGCATACTTTGGCCAGTCCACTTCACTCTTCTGCTCTAAAGGCTTTAGCCTCATCAATGGCTTTTACATCGCAAAATTCATTGGCACTGGATTCGGGATCCAATTGTGCTTCCACTGCAAGTTCTGCAAGTTGTGACTTCCGTGATGTGGATCAAATTCCTGCGTTTGCACATTCTGTCTATTCCTTACTTGTAGATTTGCATGATATGTTTAACAATCTTCCTGCCCTAGAAAGGGCATTAGTTTGTGTTCGGAAGATGCTTCTTGAGGTGGAGAAAGGCAAAGAGGTGGATTGGGAAATGTTATCTCATGTTAACAAGTTTCGGATTGCTGTTGAGGGACTCAGAGTTGCTCTGAATTCCAAGGCACGTAGTCCTCTTAAGCAAGAGCAAAAACTCCCGAAAGATGCAAACTTCTATGAGCTTACTTATGAAGATAAGTGCCATGCTCTGTTTGCCCAAGCTCTGAAAAGACAGGCTAAAGAATTTGGAACAGTAGTTGCAATTGTAGACGCCAGTAGCTTGGCTGGAATTAGAAGTTATTGGAATACTTCTTTACCCCGAGAGGTGGCTGACTTAGCTGACAATTGTTTTATATGTGATACTTTAGACGATGCTCCTGAAGTGGACGATCCAAAGAGAAGAAATGTGCTTGCAGGAAAACCTGTAGTAGCAGTCGGTGCAGGAGCAGCAACTGTTGTGGGTGTAACTTCATTTTCAAAAATTGTTCCTGTTTCAACTATAGCGAAGATGGTCACCTTTAAAGTTCCTACTATTATTAAATTTGGCCTACTGCAAACAAAGAGAACTGCAGCTTTTGCATTAGGAAAAGTTTTCACTCCTGCCAAACTTCTGGCTCCATCTTCTAAGGGAATTATTCCTGCTGCTGCTAAGACAGCAGCTGCAGCAGAAAAGCTTCGAGCTGCAACTCACAGTGTTATAGCAGCTGCTGAACGGTCGAGCTTGTCAGCTATGAGAACAGCCTTTTATGGTATCATGCGTAAAAGACATGGAAAGGCGACTGGAGGTACTCCTTGGGTAACCTTTGGTGGCAGCATTCTGGCTTGTACAGGGCTTTTAGCTTTCGGGGATGGGATAGAATGTGCTGTTGAATCTGCTCATGCAATGCCTACAATAGCCCGCTTAGGACGTGGCCTCGAAAAGTTGCGACATGCATCTCACGTTGCTCAGCAGATGGATTCTGCACAGGCATGGGAAGCAGTTTACAATTCATTGTATAACCTTCACAACAAGAAATGATCAAAGCTTCATTCTTTATAAAATGTGAACAAAGTTCATACTGTGGGGAAAGCTATATCTATGGTCAGGTGGGGAAAGTGGAATAAAATGGCTGCAAGGGATTAAAGTTAATACTATTGCGGCAATGATTTTCAACCTTGGAGTCTGTTAAATCTGTCAAATACTGTAAAAATACGAGGCTCAAAATTGATTTTGAGAAAGCATGAGGTGACAATAAACTTGTTTTTACATGCTCCTGGAGGTTCTGAAACTAGCGCGACAACAGATATAACGAGCACTTTTGGGTATGTTACTTCAGAACATGCTGTGTGACATGTAGTGCGTCTGATAAGGCAGAGATGTTTATGGTAATGGAGTGATGCTTTTGGAATTACTTGCTACCTCTGGCAAGAAGTCCTTGGATCCATCATTTTCTTGTTGTGGGAATAGACTCAACATCATTGCTTGGGCATGCATGCTAGTTAACCAAGGCTGGGAACATGAGGTTTTCACCCCCGGATTACGGGACACAACGTCTCGTGAAGATCTCAGAATCACTTCACCTTGCTATTATGTGTGCTGTAGATATACTTTCGGCTTCTCCTTCAACGAAGCAAGTTGTGAAGCGCTTAAAACAATTACAGCATCCTGCATTGAGCTATTCGAGGCCGTACTATATTTTTCCGAGTATCGAATTCAAGGCCGAGAATCCAGTCCATCCAATTCTAATACATCCAGTCCCCTATCCAAACTTGGGCTTAATTTTTTCAAATGATTGGAGCAGATGCTTTAAAGATATGAAAGTTCCTTCACCAGTTTCTTGAAAATCATTATACTTGGCCATGCTTACTGGCTATAGAACCTTGCATATGTAATGAGTCAAAATTAGGAGCAATATTCCCCCTGTTTGGTGTTACAGTTGCCACAAAGGGTTTCTTTCAGTGTTTTTATTCTCTTCCCAAACTGTCCATGTTTTTTATTCCCAAAGAAAACACTCCATAAGGGTGCAATTGTTAATAAGGTTATGTCCATCCCAGTTTGCCCCTTTATACAATAATTAATAAATGAAAAGCTGCTAATATTTTGGATATGTGTATGTCTCATATCATATATGGATGTGCTTCTACTGTTAAGCATGTTGATCCTATTAAAAACCATACATATGAATTCTCAGCTTAGGAATTTACGAGGTTGCATCGGAGTAGATTTCTCTTTATTTGCACACAAGATGCAATGTAAAATCAAATGGATCAGTCACATTGCTAGTGAACTCTAATACTTTAGACAGTAATACTTAATTACAACTGTTGGAAACACTGAGAGGTGGGGTGAATCAGTGTTTCATTACAATTCACAATTTTTAGCTTTTAAAACATTTAATGCATCTTAATTATGAAACATAGATACTTTATTAGAACCATTTGAATGCTTTTCAAAAACAGTCTTCAACTTATTACAACACTTGTGAGGACAACAATTCTCTGTAAGCACCAACTTACAAAAATAGCAAACTCCAACTTGTCAAGACGATGAGGACACCAATCCTTAATTGTTAATTTTGGACAATAAGGTCCAAACTCCATGTTGTGATGTTCAGATGAAGACGCCAATATTTTTATTGGATTCCTCTTTCGGAGAGGTGCAAGATTGATCTAAAGATCATCTTGATCCGATGAGCAGAACATTTATTTTGAATTTATTCAAAATATGTGTAGGTCGCCTGAAATGAAATGTAGGCTTGAAGTCCCGGCAGTTGTGTCACACACCCTCACTGATGGATATAAATAGGTCAACGTTGGAGGTCATTTTCACTCATCCATCACATCACATTCTCTCTCCTCATCTGATTAGTTCGATCATCTATTGGAGTCTCTTCTTCTCACACGTGAGAAAACACAACAAGAAGATTTTCTGTTTTTCGACCTAGGGTTTCAGCACAGAGTTGACCAGTGTTGACTTTGGTCAACGCATAGTCAAACTGGCCCCAACTTTGGTCAAACTTTTGATTTCTGTAGTCTGCATTTTCTGGCACAGAAATCGAGGTTGACCGTTGACTTTGACTGGGCTGCGTTGACTTTTTGCTGCTGTTGTTTTGTGTTGACCATTGACTGTGACAACGTTGACTTTGGGTTCACTGATATTGCTGTCCTAGAGGGTTGTGTGACACTTCTGGTTGGCTGACCGTATTGAGCCTTTGCTGGTTGAAGCATCTTGTTGACCGCCGTAACGCACCAACACATATGTTTTTGGCTTGTCTTCTGTTGATTTACTGGTATGTTCTATCAACATTTTACTTTCTTGTTTATGTGATTGCTGTTTGATATTGGGGATAAAAAGTAAAGTTGCATCAAGCATAAAACATCTGCAAAAATTTACATGGTATCAGAGATGAGGTGAAGACAAAGCCCAAGTTTGTAGCAATCACTGACGAAGAGCATGGATACCTCAAACTACAATGGCTTTAAAGCTGACGACAAATTGACTGGGAAGGAAGACTTCCATGCCTGGAAGATGACATTGGATCTTATGTTGGAAGACCAAGATGTCATGGACTATGTGCAGGGTAAAATCCAAGAGCCTCCATCCACTGCACCTGCTGCCACCAAGTCAAAGTATAAGAAGAGGGAAATCAAAGCAAAGTTGATGATTAGGGACTCAATTCATAAAAGTATGGTTGCCTACATCTCTGAGCTGGGCACATCCAAGGAGATGTATGATAAATTGGTCAACATGTTCAAGGCCAACAATGCAAATCAAGTCCTATTCTTTAAGAACCAACTGAAGAATTTGAAGAAAGGCAGGGATGAATCCGTTCAATCATATTTTCTGAAGCTGAACGAAATCAGAAATAATCTTCTGGCTATTAGGGAGACGATAGTTGATTGAGAGATGGTTCTCACCGCACTTGGAGGTCTTTCATCCGAATGGCATGTATTCAACACTACCATTCTCAATAACAATGTGATACCTGATTTTGACGAAGTACTATGAAAATACAAGAAGAGACAAGGATGAAGGAATGTGAAAATGAAGGAAATGCTGTCTTCACTGCTTGTGCTAAGAAGAAGAACTTTGGTGGTTCGAGGAACAAAGGAAGAGCAGGGGCCCAAGGGAAAAAAGGTAAATGTTACACATGTCACAAGACCGGCCACTATGCTAGAGAATGCCCTTTCAAGAAGGATTCCCCTGATGATGATGACAACAAAAATAACCGGAGGAATGGCAATCAAAGGAACAACAGGTTCAAAGGAAAGAGGAAGGTTTCCTCTGGTGGAAATGGGAAACCTTTCAAAAGGTCGAGAAATTCCAGGTATGAGGAATCAAATGTTGTTGATGTTAAAAGAAATTAATTTATTCTTGTATTTGCCCTCTCTGCTGCATCTCCACTCGACACTATGGATGTCTGGTTGATAGATAGTGGTGCCTCAAGGCACATCACTGGGTTCAAGGAAACACTTTCTAACATGGTTGAGAAGGATGTTAATCTGAAAATTATCCTTGGAGAGAATGCCACATATCCCGTGAAAGGGACAGGGACTATGACCCTCCACTTGTCTCAAGGTCAAGTCCTCTGCCTGCAAGATGTACTATATGTGCTTGATTTGAAGACGAACCTTGTGACTATTTCGGCCATGGAAGACAAAGGTTTCAATGTGGCATTCATTGATGGGAAGATGCATATCTAGAAGAAGAGTTTCAAGGAAGCTATCACGATTGGGTTTAGAGTTGATACACTCTACCAGGTTGGAGGAAGTCCACTGGAAGTGATGACATGTGATACTATCCGACAGACTGAACTATGGCACCGGAGGTTTGGACACCTTCACTACAAAGCCCTTCCCGAAGCAAGGAAGGTGGTGACGGGGATGCCCAAGTTCACAAATAATCATGAAGGTGTATGTCAGGGCTGTGCCGAAGGAAAGCATACAAGGGGACCTTTCCCCTCAAGTGTCACAAAGACATCTGATCTCTCACAATTAGTACATTCGGACATGTCTGGTATGCTGCCCGTGACATCCTTGGGAGCTTGTTCTTATTATATGAAGTTCATAGTTGACTTCTCTCGCAAGACCTGGATATACTTCTTGAAAAAGAAGGATGAGGCTTCATGTGGTTCCATACCTTCAAAGCCTTGGTGGAAAATCTAACAGGGAAGAAGATCAAGATATTGAGGACCGATAAAGGCACTGAATATGAGATGAACGAGTTCAAGAACTTTTGCAGAGAAGATGGCATCAAGAGGGAGACCACAACTGTCTATACTGCTGAGCAGAATGGCGTTGCTGAAAGAAAGAACATGACCATTGTGGAAGCTGCCCGTGCCATGTTATGTGACCAAGGTCTTCTGAAGTTTCTATGGGGAGAAGCTGTGAACACTGCTGTGTACATACAAAATTGATGCTTGCATTCCGCTCTGGACTCCAAAACTCCCAAAGAGGTTTTCTCTGGTAAGAAGTCTGACGTCTCACATTTTAAAGTTTTTGGATGTCTTGTTTATTTTCATGTACCGGAGGAGAAGAGGAGCAAGCTAGATGCTTCTGGGAAGAAAGGAATGTTTGTGGGCTACAACGAAACTTCGAAGGCCTATAGAGTCTATGTGCCTGGTCAAAGGGAAGTGGAGATATGCCATGGTGTTACCTTTGACGAAGATGCTTCCCTGAGGAAAGTAATCAATCTTCCGAGATCTGAGAAAGATCATGAAGCAAGGCCTGGAAATCAAGAATAATCGAAGGATGAGACGATGCCCGATGTTGAAGGACTGATGGACCCTATTGATCCACCTCCTTCAATGAGGAAAAGACCATCATGGCTCAAGGACACTCTCGAGGATGCCGAGAATCATATGGCCCCAAGGGGGACATTTCGTGAAAGCAAGAAGTCGAATAGATACTAAGGGTATCTAGCAGCCATGAGTACAATCAGACAATCTGAGCCTGGATCTTTTGAAGAAGCCGTAAAGCATCAAGTCTGGAAGGATGCTATGCACGAAGAATATGAGTCCATTATGAAGAATAATGTCTGGGATGTGGTTCCAAGACCGAAGGACAAAGCAATTGTCACCTCGAAATGGCTCTATAAGATCAAGCATGGATCTGATGGGAGTGATGAAAATTTCAACTCAAGATTCATTGCCCGTGGCTTCTCTCAAAAGGAAGGCATAGACTATGATGACATATTTGCACCTGTGGCTCGATATACCACCATCCGATCTATCATAGCCCTTGCTGCTACGCAACGATGGAATATTCATCAGATGGATGTGAAGACTGCATTTCTGCATGGTGCAATAAAGGAAGAGGTGTATGTGGAGCAACCTCTGGGGTTCGAAGTCCAAGATCGAGACGCCCATGTTTGCAGGTTGAAGAAAGCCCTCTATGGGCTGAAGCAAGCACCTAGAGCTTGGTACGAGAGGATAGATAGCTACTTGATGAAGCTAGGCTTCACTCGTAGTAATGCTGATCCGAACCTTTACTTCAAGGTTGATAGAGAAAAACCTCTCATTCTGGTGCTGTATGTGGACGACCTCTTCCTGACAGGTGCTGACCCTCTCATTCATTAGTGCAAGAGGGAGCTTGCTGCTGAGTTCGAGACGAAGGACCTAGGACTGATGCATTACTTCCTAGGCCTGGAGGTCTGGCAGAGACCTGGCGAGGTTTTCCTTTCTCATGGAAAATATATTGTGAAGCTTCTGGAAAGATTTGGAATGGTGGATTGTAAGTCCATATCGACATCGATGGACCTCAACTTTAAGAAGTTGAATGGCAGCGCTGTTGGACCCGTGCTAGCAAATCCTACTGAGTATCGTCAACTCGTAGGGGCCCTGATGTTCTTAGTGAACACCCGTTCGGACGTATGTTTTGCAGTGAACACTTTGAGTCAACACATGGTTGATCCTCATCATATTCACTGGGTTGGTGCAAAGAATCTGTTGAGATATCTTCGGGGCACAATAAACCATGGGTTGAGATACACTGTCGGGAGCGTGACGCTCCATGGATATACTGATGCCGATTGGGCTGGCAGTGTGGTGGATCATAAGAGCACATCGGGATGCTGCTTCACACTTGGTTCTGCTTCAATATCATGGATGAGCAAGAAGCAGAGTTCGGTGGCTTTGAGCACCGCGGAGGTCGAATACATTGCAGCGAGTATGGCCTGTTGTGAAGCAGTTTGGTTGTGAAAGCTCTTCAGTGAGTTGTTCGGGCATGTGTTAGATACTAGAGTGGGATTCGATTCTTCGAGAATCTCGTGTTCCACGATCGATCCAAGCATATTGATATCAGGTACCACTTTATCCGGGATATGGTATAGCGAGGCGCCGTAAGGCTCGATCATATAGGAACTGATGAGCAGGTCGTGAATATTCTCACAAAGCCCCTGGGGAAGGTCAAGTTCCTAACCTTCCATGAGAATCTTGGAATTGTGGAATGACCCTATTCTGAGGGTCCTGTCGGACGATGAGCTCTGGGAACTCTGGGGGGCCTTGGGGATAGCTCCTCGGAGCTATAAGCACACACAGGGCTAGGCTTGTCGAACCTTGTGGTGCTTCTGCCCCACCGTTATGATGTTGAGTTGGTTCACCTCTCATGATTTGTGCCCTGTATGCATCCTACCCATTGATTCCTGGAGTACCTCTCATTTGGCTAGTGAGGTGGGAAAAGCTAGAGATCAGTAGCAAATACTGATGGACGCATCGGAGATTGCCGTACTCTCTATGTCTAGGATGGCACGTGTCCAACCACTTGATCTGGGATCAAGTCTAGTGAGGTTTCAGACCTCCAACTGAATTTGGGTCAGGTAAACCAACTTCGGGTTGGTATGAGACTCTTTTTGAGTCCTATAGAGGTTTCAGACCTCTGGGTTGAATCTGTTAGCTGGGAATGATGTCTTTGTGACTGACCCACTTTTGTTCTGAAATAAAGAAGCCGGCAAAGCAAGTTACGGCTGGATGACGCACGATGTTTGGATGGCACAGGTGGATGGAGTTCTCCCTAGTTGAGAGGAAGTGTTAATTTTGGACAACTAGGTCCAAACTCCATGTTGTGATGCTCAGATGAAGATGCCAATATTTTTATTGGATTTCTCTTTCGGAGAGGTGCAAGATCGATCTAAAGACATCTTGATCCGATGAGCAGAACATTTATTTTGAATTTATTCAAAATATGTGCAGGTCGGCCTGAAATGAAATGTCGGCTTGAAGCCCCAGCAGTTGTGTCACACACCCTCACTGATGGATATAAATAGGTCAACGTTGGAGGTCATTTTCACTCATCCATCACATCACAATCTCTCTCCTCATCTTATTGGTTCGATCATCTATTGGAGTCTCTTCTTCTCATACGTGAGAAAATGCAACAAGAAGATTTTCTGTTTTTCGACCTAGGGTTTCAGTGCAGAGTCAACCAGTGTTGGCTTTGGTCAATGCATGGTCAAACTGACCCCAACTTTGGTCAATATTCTGATTTTTGCAGTCTGCATTTTCTGGCACAGAAATTGAGGTTGACTGTTGACTTTGACTGGGATGTGTTGACTTTTTGCTGCTGCTGTTTTGCGTTGACTGTTGATTGTGACAATGTTGACTTTCGTTGACTTTGAGTTGACTGATATTGCTGTCCTAGAGGGTTGTGTGACACTTTGGTTGGCTGACCGTATTGAGACTTTGCTGGTTGAAGCATCCTGTTGACCACTGTAACGCACCAACACACACATATATTTTTGGCTTGTCTTTTGTCGATCTACTGGTATGTTCTATCAGCATTTTATTTTCTTGTTTATGTGATTGCTGTTTGATATTGGGGATAAAAAGTAAAGTTGCATCAAGCATAGAACATCTACAAAAATTTACATTAATAAGCGCCAACTTACAGCTTTTGTAGGCACCAACCTACAGGATACTCCAATTTCCTCAGCTGAGCACAAACTTAGCAATTTGTAGGCACCAACATACTTTTTCAAAATATATCACAACTTCTCCTGCTTCACACAAATTGCCTTTCTTTAGTAGGGGTTGTCACCCAACCACGCCACTCTCAAGTTTGCGCCTTCAACCTTGGTCACAGCTAACTGTCCTTCTTTGTCCTGCTTCCTGGTCCTTGACTTGTCATGAATACTTGTTTCTCCTTATTGTTCCTGATCTGTTCCTCTTGAACTATTCAACCCCAATTCTTCTGCCCTAGTCACCTTGAAGTCTTCACTTCATCCACTTCTGCATGCAACACACCTGCCTCATACTGAAACATAACTTGGTCTCCTCAACCTGACCTCTTCAACAGAACTTGGCCAGACCTTGTGGCTTGCCCTCTTCAACAGAATTCGGGTAGGACAGCAAACTAGCCTCCACAAAAAGGCAGAACTTGGCCTGCAACTAGCCCTCAAAAGAAGCAGAAACTCAACAGCATCTGGACTCAGCCTATACAGGGCTGAAACTTGGTCTCCACAGGGCTAAAACTTGGCCTTCAAAACAGAGTTCGGTTTCCTAAAAATCCAACAAGAGTAACACTGAATTTGGCTGCAGAACTGTGCTCTAAAAAGACCTCCAATAGGGCTAGGGCTTGGTCTCCTTAACTGCTGAACTTGGCCCTCAACACACCAGCACTTCAGCCTTCAAGACAGGCCTTCAAGCTACCAGAACTCGGCCTCAACATTAGTCCTTGAACTCAGCTTCAACAGGGCTGCAACTTGGCCTCTTCAACAGGCCTGAGACTTGGACTCAACAAGGCTGCATCTCGGCCTCTTCAACAGGCCTGAAATTCGTTCTTAACAAAATTATAATTCAGCTCTTAATATACCAACACTCTGCCCTTCAAACATACTTCAAGCAACCAGAAACCCTTCTAAAAAAATAATGCCAAAAACATTCCCAACTCAACTTCCTTGCTACTCCTCAAACTTGTCTCTCCTTCAATTCAGATCTGTGGTCTGTCTCAGACCTAATTCTTCACACAACCGAGTTATTCAGCCTTAGAATGAGCCACACGTGTGGCCTTAAAAGGGCCTCCAATAGGGCTAGGGCTTGGTCTCCTTAACTGCTGAGCTTGGCCCTCAACAAACCAGAACTTCTGCCCTCAAGACAGGCCTTCAAGATAGCAGTACTTGGCCTCAAGATTAGTTCTGGAACTCGGTTTCAACAAGGCTGCAACTTGGCCTCTTCAACAGGCCTGAGACTTGGCCTCAACAAGGCTGCATCTCGGCCTCTTCAACAGGCCTGAAATTTGGCCTTAACAAAACTGTAATTCAGCTTTTAATATACCAGCACTCTGCCCTTAAA